>OX639997.1:67719878-68969878 GCA_951828415.1 Anomoia purmunda
GAAAAAACAAAAAGAATGTCGAGCGTGTAAAGAAAATTAAAAAAGTTGTTAAACGTCGTTTAGATTTAGATAAACTTATTTATTTAAAATCGATAGCACACAGTATTTCATTATGTAATTAGAATTTCCATACATGGTTTATTTATGTAAATGTTTTGAATTTATTGCTTTTTTGTTTATTTACATCACTAAAGATTGGTCTACATATGTATGTATGTATATAAATATATGTTTATGTTAATGTATGTATATAAGCTATTCGAAAAATTGTGAGGTTTGTATTTATTTATGTTGTACAAATATGTTAAACTGATTGATATAACATGTATTGCATTTTCTTTAATTTACCTATTAAATATTCGTGAAACCATTAAACATAAAATATCTCGTGAACTTCAACTTTAGATATAATATTGAGTATAGAATTCCCTTTTTCTGTGTGAAATACATTGAAATTAGGTTTTAAATCGCGGCGATTTTAAACCTAATTTCAATGTATTTCACACAGAAAAAGGGGATTTTGATTTTGGGGTTTTTGATTTTGGGGATTCTGATTTTGGGGATTTTGATTTTGGGGATTTTGATTTTGGGGATTTTGATTTGGGGATTTTGATTTGGGGATTTTGATTTTGGGGATTATGTGGTACACCCGAAATTTATTTATGGAACGGGAAGGAATAATATTCTACAGGTTATGGGCCCAGACACAAACTGTGATCGTATCTGGTGTCTGGTTTAGAAAAATACAAATAAAAGAAAGTGAAGTTAATAAAAAGTGAAAAGAAAAATCTTGTGTTGTGGTTTATTTCAATTGCGAAAATAAAAGTTGTTTCCGAAGAGATGGAAAAACTAAAAAAGAACATAAAACCCTTCGATGGGGAAAAATATTCCATCTGGAAATTTCGAATGAGAGCTTCGCTAGCAGAAAACGATGTGTTATTTGTAATTGAAAATGAAAAAATAGAAAAAGAAACTGAACAGTGGGCAAAAGCCGAAAGAATCGCGAAAAGTATTATGATTCAATTTTTAAGTGATGCGTTTTTAAGTTTTGCTAGTACAGAGTGTACTGCAAGGGAAATTTTTACAAATTTGGACAAAATATATGAGCGGAAAAGTGTAGCGTCGCAATTGTCGGTCAGAAAACAATTATTATCATTAAAGTTAAAACCGAATACAAATTTAATGAATCATTTTAATGTGTTTGACGACTTAATCACAGAGTTAACCCTTCGTAGCGCAACAATGAATTTTTTAGTAAAAGTAAATTTTTTTGGTAGAAAACCATAAAATAAAAAACATTTGTTTTGGGTTTTTTTTTTATAATTTGAAAAATTGCATTTATTTTAAAGAAAAATGTTATGTTGCACATCTGCAACAAATGCTGTTCTGATTAAAAAATGTTTATGGTAGGTAATTTATGAAATTAGTTTAGGTGAAAATTTTTGAAGCAATTGTTGGTTTTGTTGTAACAAAGGGATACTCCACATTTTTCGCAGAGCGTTTGTGTATATCCTGTGCACTTTGGAAATTTGCAACGCATACGATTGTCAGTCCAAATCGGCCAATGACCCACCTGATCTTTACGTATTGGCTGTGGTGGTATATGCTGCGCCGAACCCTTGGATGACTTAGCTCTCAACTCGTTTTCCAAATTAGAACTCCGCTTTGTTGTCCTTGCTTTTGTGTCCATTTTGCACAGAATTTCAGCAACATGTAGACGAAACTCAGCAGAATTTAATTGTTTCTCTGTTGATGCGCACGCTTTATGAACTCGCTTGGAAAGAAGCCATGAATTGCTAATAACTAAATCAATTAAATGGTAAAATAGGCGAATTTGCCACCTATTGCTCCGAACAGTTATTTTATACCGGCCCATAATACTGTCGATCAAATCAACGCCACCCATGTATGAGTTGTATTGAGCTACTGCAAATGGCCGATCAACCTGAATATGACATTTATTGGCTCTATCGTAGCGTTGAACTGTATCCTTAGGAACTTCACCTGCAAAAGTCGATGCCAAACAAACAACTTTGTTGTCAACCCAGGCAGTGGTAGATATATCAACACCATCCAAGGAAGCTACATATTCCACTGAATAACCACGAATTTCCTTTTTTATAGCTTTTTGATCGGACATTTTACAATTTGGGATCCGATTTCTATTTATAGTTCCCAAACTTAAAATCCCTTCATTGGCAAGATACTTTAGCAGTGGTAAAGAGGTAAAATAGTTATCAAAATATAAACGAAAATTTTCGTTCCTGGGTATATTTCTTGCCAGTCTAACCACAGCGTTCGAGGAAGCACCAAGATCTGGTTCTCCGGGCCGCATTACGTTTTCATTTCCTGTATCAGGCTCAAATTGGTAACAGAAACCTGATACTCCACTTAGAACCATTATTTTGTAGCCCCACTTATGTGGTTTCTTAGGGTTGTACCGTTTCATGTGATTACGTGCCTTTGTTGAACATATCTGCTCGTCTACGCAAAGGAACTGCTCCATTGGAACTCTTTGAAAATTTTTGTTTAGATCCGTAACAATTGGCCTTATTTTGAACAAACGGTCGTGATTTGGATGGGATAACGGCAACTGATTTCTATTGTCGTTGAAGTGAATTGAATTCCTGATTAATTCAAATCTTTTCTGTGACATGGTGTTTTTAATAACAGTAACACCTATATCATCTGACCAATACTTCCTAACGTTTGGCATACGTATAACCGACATATAGAGAAGAATTCCAACGAATTGACGTATTTCCAAAGTACTTACACAAGCTGTCGAGTTTGCATCCTTTTGACGTATGTAAATATTCGTTTCATCTCTTATTTTCTCAAATATTTCCTGTGCGAATAAGTAAAAGAAAAATTGTATGGGATTGGAAAGTTCCATAACTTCAGATGGCAGCATGGTGTTTCCTAAAAAGGCGAGTTGGTTTTCGTTCAGTAATAAGTTATTCTTTTTCCATGTCAGATTTGTTTTCCATTCTTGGCGATTTTTACTCGTAGTACTTGACAAAACTGTAGCGTTTTCGTAACATTCGATGTTTTGATCATCACCATTGGCATCTTCAATTTCGCTTTGCACATTGGCTGCATTATCAATATAGTCTGGATCTTCAAGATTGTCATCACTTGAAAAGTCCTCATCAGACGAACTATCGAAGTCTTCCAAAATATTACTTATTTCAGCGGAGTTCATTCGTCTCGACGACATCATAAAGAAGAGAATCACGAAATTGAGTATCTGTGAAATGTACTAAATATTATCTCTACTAAGCACTTTGTTGCATTACTGCAACACTTACAAAAGCTAATAAAATAGTGTGCCAAGATCCACTTTTTAATGGATATCATATTTCCTCTAAAAAGATACGTACTTACCTTCAAAATAAATACACTTTCTTAAACTTGATTCACTTTTTGCAATAATAAGCACAAAATATAATTTACTTCCATCAACAACTCGCAGACACTTGCAGCTTATTGCGAATTTTTTCTGTATCATTTGAATTTACAGTTACTTTGGTTTTGATGCCTACTAAAATTCAAAAGAAAGAATGTTGCAGATGCGCAACAAACGAAAGTAATTGAAGTTGGAAATATATTTAAGAGAATAATGTAAATTAAAAATTATGTTGCAGGAATGCAACATGGCGCCGCGAAGGGTTAATTGGTTCGGGTGCTAAAATTGATGAAATGGACAAAGTTTCGCATTTATTACTAACTCTTCCCTCTTCGTATGATGGGATTATAACAGCAGTTGAAACTTTATCCGAAAAAAGTTTAACCTTGGCATTTGTGAAAAGTCGGTTACTTGATCACGAAATAAAATTAAAATTGGCAAATAAAGATACTACAAGTTTGAAAGTTCTGCAAGCGGTTGGAAATTGCGAACCAAGTGAATATAAATCAAATTACAATAACAAATTTAAAAATAATTTTAAATTTCAATCGAAAAAACGCGTAAATATAAAATGTCACCATTGTAAGAAAACGGGGCATATAAAAAGAGACTGTTTTATATTTAAACGGCAACAAAATGGTCAAAATAAAGATAAAGCTAAGCAAGTGCAAACGGCTGCTGTGCAATCTAATACCGCTTTCGCGTTTATGCTAAACAGTGTAGCAAACTACAAAAATAAAAACTCGCAATGCATATCTTTTATTTTGGACTCGGGTGCATCGGACCATATGGTAAATGACAAGAATTTACTACTTAATTTTACTGAGCTGGAACAGCCGATCAAAATAGCAATCGCTAAAAGTGATGAATATATCTATGCAACAGCCGTAGGCACGGTTCAAATGAAAAACTACTGGCAGTCAAACATCATGCTTAAAAAGGTTTTGTATTGCGAGAATATTCCACAAAATTTGCTATCCGTGAACAAAATGACAAAGGCCGGGATGGAGATTGTTTTCTCGGTAGGAGGTGTGGAAATCACGAAAGACGGTGAAGTATTGTTTAAAGGTATTTGCTCTATTAATATTCCTGTTATTGAATTTGAGGTTTGTTGTAAAGCATATATATCAAACCAAGTTAGCAAGAGTTCATATCAATTATGGCACGAACGGCTAGGTCATATCAGTAATGGAAAGTTAATAGAACTCAAGCGAAATAATATGTGCGAGGATACACAATTATTAAATAATGTAAGAATTGAAAATGAGATTTGTGAATCCCGTGTTAAGGGAAAACAATCACGATTACCATTTTCAAAGTTTAAAGACAAGGCATACATAGAAAGGCCTTTATTTATGATACACTCCGATGTCTGTGGTCCTATTACGCCTCCTACAATTGATGGTAAAAATTACTATGTAATTTTTATTGATCAATATACACATTACTGTGTAACATACCTAATAAGTCACAAATCAGATGTTTTTGCTCATTTCAAAGATTTTGTTGCAAAAAACGAAAATCATTTCAATCTTAAAATAGTAAACTTGTATGTTGATAATGGTAGGGAGTATTTATCGAATGAAATGCGTGAATATTGTGTTGAAAAGGGTATAAGTTACCATTTAACAATTCCGCATACACCACAATTGAATGGGGTGTCTGAGCGTATGATTAGGACCATAACTGAAAAGGCACGGACGATGTTAAATGGTACAAAATTAGATAAATGTTTTTGGGGAGAAGCTGTCTTAACAGCTACTTATCTAATAAACAGAACTCCTAGTAATGCCCTTTGTGACAAGAAAAAGACTCCTTTTAAGATGTGGCATTGTCGTAAACCCAATTTAAAATATTTGAAAGTTTTTGGATCAACAGTATATGTACATGCATAACAAAACGAGAAAAAGGAAATTCGATGATAAATCTATTAAATGTATACTTGTTGGTTATGAAACAAATGGTTTTAAACTATGGGTTTTAGAGGACAGTAAATTTGTTGTTGCCAGAGATGTTGTTGTAGATGAGGCAAATATGATGAGTCCTGAGATTTTGAAAATTGAACACCCTGAGAGTGATTGGGTTATCCAGAATGACGGTATGGATCAACAAGGTGAATCACAACATGAGTGTATCGAAAATATGGAAAGTAACGCCCCGAATGAGAGTAGGGAGATTACAGACTTTCAGAATGAGAGTAAGGAAGATAAACAGGGTGATTTTCAAAATGGTAACGACATAACAAATATCCTGAATGAGAGTAAGGAAGAAGATGAGACTTATTTCCCAAACGAAAGTACGGAAGATAATGCCGAAGTAAGGCGAAGTGATAGGCTGAGAGATAAACCCCCAAGATCTTATAGATTTTTGGATAGTTGCCTACTATCCTCACAAACCGTGTTTTCTGACATTCCCAACAATTATGATGAAATAAAAGAAAGGGACGAAGATCAAAATGGGAGCAAGCAATTAATGAAGAATTAGACTCTCATTTGCTAAATGAAACATGGAGCATTGTTGACAGTCCGAAAAATAAAAATATCATTGATTGTAAATGGGTTTTCACAATCAAGAATGATGAACTAGGTGATCCTGTCAAATACAAAGCTAGGCTTGTTGCGTGCGGTTTTAAACAAAAATATTTAATTGACTATGAAGAAACTTGTGAAAACAGCATTTTTAAATGGCAACCTGAAAGAGGAAATCTATATGAAAATTCCTCAAGGGTTACCATGTGAAAATGATAAGGTATGTAAATTAAATAAATCAATTTATGGCCTCAAACAGGCAGCTAGATGCTGGTATGAAATGTTTGAGAAAACATTGAGAGAAATTGGATTTATTAGTTCAAAAGTAGATCACTGCATTTATTTATTGGATAAAGGTGAAGTGAAGAGAAATATATATTTATTACTATATGTCGATGATTTGGTTATAGCAACTCATAATTTAGAAACGATGTCAAGCTTTAAAGACTATTTAATGTGTAAATTCAGAATGACTGATTTGGCCGAAATCAAATATTTTATTGGTATAAAAGTTAGTAGACAAGAAAATAAAATAATAATAAAGTCCTAGAAAAATTTGGTATGGATGGTTGTAATCTAGTAAGTACTCCACTTCCAAGTAAATTGAACTTTAAGGATTAAAATTCAAATGAAAATTATAACGCGCCATGGCGAAATGTAATTGGGTGCCTAATGTATATAATGTTATGTACGAGACCCGACTTGAGTACGTCAGTTGGTATTTTAAGTAGATACACAAATAAGAATAATAAAGAACTATGGCAATGTCTTAAAAGGGTTTTGAGGTACCTAAAAGGTACAATTAATCTAAAGTTGACATTTACAAAAACTGTAGATTCTGAAAATATTTTCACTGGGTATGTTGATTCAGATTGGGCAGGAAATGTAAACGATAGAAAGAGCACCACAGGTTATTTATTCAAAATGTTCGACTCATCTCTTATTAGTTGGAATACGAAAAAGCAAAGCTCAGTCGCGGCTTCATCGACTGAAGCTGAATATATGGCGTTATTTGAGGCCACTAGAGAGGCTATGTGGCTAAAATCATTGGCAGATAGTATTAAATTAAAATTACAGGAACCCATAAAAATATTTGAAGATAATAAGGGATGTATTAGCATTGCTAATAATCCTACATGTCATAAAAGAACTAAACATATAGATATTAAATACCATTTTTCTATAGAACAAATTGAAAGAAAACTAATTATTCTTGAGTATATTCCTACAGATAAACAACTGGCTGA
This sequence comes from Anomoia purmunda, assembly GCA_951828415.1. Lineage (NCBI taxonomy): Eukaryota > Metazoa > Arthropoda > Insecta > Diptera > Tephritidae > Anomoia > Anomoia purmunda. The sequence goes on from OX639997.1 coordinate 67,727,063, forward strand.
CATCTTGACAAAACCATTACCTGGACCACGATTTGCCGAGCTAAGAGATCAACTTGGGCTAATTTAAACAATTAAAAAAAAAAAAAAAAAATTTAAGTTGTTGCTTTATTAAATACTTAATATTTTATTTAATTTCATTATAATACGTTTCATTATATTATATGTATGTACTTCATTTAACTTTGAATTTCTTAATGAAGTACATATAAAGTACATTAGACTTTAATGAAGTTGGTCTGATTGGGTTTTACTGGGTTTCCCCAATCCATGCAGCAAATGTTGGACCACAATTGTAACATTCCCCAGAATACTCGACCTGGCACCAATTTAAGATATAGGTAAATAATATATTTATATTTGTGTAATCTTGCTTATGTATATTGTATTTCTTGATAATCCCTTTCTTGTTTATTTTGAGGAGGTGTGTTGAAGTCACTGTAACGAACACTCATGTTTGGGCCATCCTAATGTATCATTCTTATGTTCCGTTAGAATAAGATGAATAATTTACTCAGAGTAAATGCTGCTTGCATTTACACATAAACTGCAGCATACCCTGCCAGACAAGGCTGAGCACTTTGGGCTAAAATTCTCACACATTTACACAATTTTTATAAGTTTCAAACACATACATAATTCAGAAGAAAACATTTTTGTTGTGGTTTATTAATGGGCAAAAGAGATAATAAAATCATGTTCACCTGTTGAACGATGTCTCTTGCGAAATGCATATGACAGAACGAATACGACATATTACTACATTTGCTTTTACATTTTAGATTTAGTGATGTTAAAATTAGTTAGAAAACGATTTACTTTTGCAATACATCCTATGATGATATCGATTTGATTTTTGAGAAATCGATAACTTTTATACGTGTATTTTTAGCGATATCTTATTTAATTTTTTGGGTTCGAGGTGGAATTATGACTATTTATGTCATTTTTATCGAAAACCCTTTCGCTTACTTTTTTCGAAATACAACGCTAAGGAAAGAAACTACGAAAAATATGTGTGACTTAGTTAACCTTACTTAGAAGTTACCGTCGAATTTCGCTTATTGTTTTTGTCAAGTCTTCAAAAAAAGTTTCCCCTTCAATATGAATTAAAATCATACGACATGTAACCATTTTTAATAATTTTATTCGAATTTTCGAAGCAGTTTTCGAGATCTTAATATATGTATGTATATGTATTTCATCGAGTTCGTAATAGCCGTTCTTTTGTACTGTAGACATAATTTTTTAGGCTTAGTCAGTGTTTTTTTATTACTGCACTCTAAAATGAAACGCATTTATGAACATATGCCTGCTTTAGAAGTAGTTAGTTTTCTGGTAAATCGAATATAAAAACATCAGTGCATCAAAAAAATCGAAACTAAAAAAATATCGATCAATATTTATGTACATGTATCGAACACACCTAATTTTCATTCGCAAGTCAATCAGCTGCACATTCGGTAAGTAAATTTTTATTTGTTGAAATTCATAATTAAAAAAATGTTTTATTTATAGAAAAGACGATATTCAGCGAAAAAAAGGAGAAACAGAAAGAAGATTCCAGAATAAAATAGGGGAACAACTGCAGAATACATACAATTCTCAGAATAAAAAAAAATCATCGATAGAGATTAATGAGGTGAGCATAACGGTCTACTTTTTTTTTGGGGGAAACAACAACAACAAAAGTTATTCAAGATCAAAGTTCAAATAAAGCATATTTTTAAATCAAAATTTCTCTTAAACCATCAATGGGATTCTTAGAAGATTGGTGTTAGTTGATAGGAAATTTCATTCCTTTTAATTCAATGTGCATAACCTATATATAACTGGTTAAGTTTTAATTAAAACCGAATTTATGTAAAAACATCTAAAAAATTTCATAAAAACCCAATTTTTTTTGTAAATCACCTTATAAGTTATATTTAAAAACTCTATATTTAAATAGTAAATTAATCAAGCTTTCGTTTGATATACATTATGTTGATTATAGTCCTCACCATACGGAGTATTTAAAAAAAATAACCCTGATCGGTCCAACACCGGTTACGCCATCCACAGTATTTTTACGCAGAACTTCTTTTCGCGTAGGCCGCCTACGGCCGCGCTTCAAAAAAATAACCCTGGTCGGTCCAACACCGGCTACGCCATCCACAGTATTTTTACGCAGAACTCTTTTTCGCGTAGGCGGCCTACGGCCGCGCTTCAAAAAAAAAACCCTGGTCGGTCCAACACCGGCTACGCCATCCACAGTATTTTAACGCAGAACTCTTATCGACCCAACTCCAGCAATGCTATTCAAAGTGTATAACCAAAAAAAATGCTGAAATATACTTTAGAAATAAAACAAGAATTTATAATTTTTTCTACAACACATCTATTTCGAAATCATCACTATCATCCTCTTCAACCATTTTTGGGTTGCACGGATCATACAATTTTCCGGCCATTTTTAGAAATGTCTTCAATGGATCTGTATCCGTATTTCGACAATTTCTCCCAAACATAAATTTGGCTAAATATCCGTTAAAAAATTGTTTTTTTCGGTGATAGTTGGGCATCGAACATTTTACATGCCGCCACAACCCTTCAATAGTGTTGGTATGTTGCTGACTGTCGGGTCTTTAAAATGAAGTGAGCGGTTAACCCTGAAATGCACATATCCCTCATCTTCTAAGCAATCATATGCCTATAAATGGAAAATAAATATACTTATAATATTATAAATCATAAATATTACTGCATTATAATAAACTTACTTTCCAAAAATCGGATACAACGGTCGTACCAGGCAAAATCCATTCCTTAATTATATTTAATAAAGTCTCCCTATCCCTCTTCTCAACCGGAACTAAGAATCACCGATTGGTCTCCCTTTCAACTCCTCCAAAGACCCACTGCCCTTCCACTCGATGCCCACGGTGGTACTTCCGTCGACCGAACTTGCTTTCGTCGATTTCTACAACCTTCCCATAACCTCCAATTTTGCTTTTGTGCATTATCATGCCGTCATACACAACCTCGCGACAAAAATTACTCCAATCAACGGACGTATGGTAACTTATAGAAAGCTCCTCCATAATGAATTGAAGGGCAACATTTTTTGTCCATAGATACACAAACGCAACTATTTTAAAAATGGGGAGTTTCGACTGTGAAAAAAATGTGTCCCTTCTCAATGAAACTCGGACATCGCATCTCTTTTGTTTTCGGCCCCCCTTTATCTCCGCCCAACACCTATTGAAAGCATATTAAAAATTATTTCGTATAAATACGATCTGTTAACAATTTCAAAACTAACCTCCAAGCATAGCCATCAATACTTTGTGAGCACTCCTTCAACTTCAAAGGATGGCCCTCAGCACACAAATACGTACCCTCGCACGGTATCAACCCCCACTCTTGGAGGGATTGAAGGGTTTGTGTATTAATAGGGCCATCGTCCTTATGTCCAAATATCGAGTACAATTTCAAAAAATTTAGCTCCGCCATTTTCGCGATGCACACAAACGTCTCGTTAAGGAATAAATACCGAACCGCTTAAACATAACGGGGTTTTCCGCTATTTATAATAATAGCGTGCTATTTTTTAATTTTTATGGTTACCATCCGCACAGTAAATGCAATAATTTATTTCATATATATAATATATGTATATTAACAATTTACGATGTTTTATAATATTGTTGTCTTGCTTCAAGTGCGGAAGTTAACTTTTGTAACGTTCAACTGTGAGAAAGACTGAGCCCCTAATATAGAAATATATATATCAAATAAAAGCCAGTTTTATACTCTATTCGTTTCGGCTATCTTTTTATACTCTTAATACGGTGATTTAACAAAAAAAAAGTGTTTGTTTAAAATCAAAATGGTTTTTGCATATAATCTCGATTTTTTCCAAAACTTTACAAGATATATGCCACACATGTATATGGGATTGAAGGAATTTATATTACCTATCAAATGAAATAAAAACAATTCAAATCAAAATATTAGTTTCTTAGATATTTTGATTTGAAGATATGCTTCATTTGACCTTTTGACCTTCAATAACTACTATAGTTATTGTTTCCCCTAAAAAAAAAAAACATACCATTATGGTCACCGCAAAATTTCCTATCGATCCATATATAAATTTTTCAAATCTGAGAATTGTATGTATTCTGCAGTTATGCCTCTATTTTATGTTCAACTACATAACCTTAGTTTTTGTAATATTGAAGGAAGTTTTTAATTGTTTGAATAAATGAAGTTGCATTTCTTGGAGAAAGTGCGGATTGGAATATTTTATAAATAAAAGTATAAAAATACAATAACATAAAATAGATCAAATAACTATGGCGGTTTTAAAGGTGTAAAAACGCTCGAAAAATAGGTAATTTTTTTTAGTGTTTTCTTGCAAATAACTCGCGAGCGGTTAATAATATTAAAATTTCGCTCCGGATTGTCAATATTGGGGCCGAGACACGTCTTTTGGTACCTTTCTCGACAGATAATTACCTTTTTTGAAATTATGCATAGTGCTTCCAGCCTGTTCATAAAATATATAAGCAGTGAAAAAATTATTTTTAAAAAAATACACAGCATGGTTTAGTATTGAAGAATCACTTAATTATAACTTATGATGTATGACTAAAAATGAAACTGTAGTTGCCATTGTTTAATTATATGTTTTTCTTATTTCTTTTCATGCGAACGAATTACCTTAATGATTGTCAATACGGCCATCATCGTAACACTAAACTTTATCATCACCTTAATCATCGCCCTAATCAATTCAAATCAATAACCGGCTTACGCATCATCATAATGAATAGAGTGTATATACATAAGTATACAAAAATTTAATTTTTGCAATTTACCCGCTTTTGGCCTTGCGGCATAAATGTTTCTGATTTTAGATGCCCGAACGTGCCGAAATTCAGGCCCAAAGCAAATTGCTCCGGGAATGCAAAGTTTTAACAGCTCGGGTTCAACAGTCTGTCAGTCGCATCACCGGTGACATGGAAAGTGAGGAGTCTGTGGAGCTAGCGGCTATGCTTCCCATGCCATCGGTGGAGCAGGTGCAGGCTGTTGAAGCCAAGCTTCAAAACAAGCCGTACGCCGACGCAATGGTAACATTTTTTTTTTATTTTTGAAGTTTTAAATTATAATTAAAACCTTAAAAATATCAATTTTTCTTTTTACAGATTGGGCTTCTTGCTAGGGCAAAGGGCACCAGAGGAACAGTTGACGGGGTGATGCGGCAACTTTTTAATGATTTTACGGTTGGGGAATATAATTTAGAGGGAAGAGCTGACAAGCTTCCACTTATGCTTTTAAAAGTAGTTGGCCTTCTGTTTGGTTATTATTGGTCTAAGAAAAAATCTTTTAGAAACATCTAACGATTTTCATTTCATTTACTTTCATTTTTTAGACATTTTTCCGGAGAAAACAAAAGAACAAATTAGGTTAGATTTAAAAAAATATATTAGTTTAAGTCATAATAAAAAATATAAAAAAAAGTATTTAAATAAAAAAAATGTATTTAACTCTTAGTATAGCATAAGTTTATAAATAAGATTGTTTAAGAGTAGCCTAAGTGTAAATAGTAGTGTTAAGTTAGTATATATATTTATATAGTATATATAGTTAGTATAAATAAGTATATATAAGGTCAGTAAAATATACATTTTTTCAGTAATTTGTATCATAATAATTTAAATGTTTTTTTTTTTTTGTAGAATTTTAAAGTAAGAGTCGTTTAAATCTAAGTTATAAATTTTGAGCAAAGTTTTTATAAATTAAACAAAATTACAAAATGTTATTTTTTTAGTTGATCTTAGAATAAAAATTCGAGTTTGTAGTTTTTTAAACCGTTTGAAATCCACATTTTAGAATAATACAATTTAAATTCACACGGCCTGAACAAATTTGAGTACTTTATTAAGGGCTGTCGTCATTAATGAAAACGCTTTCATAGGTACAAAATCTAAGTACTTCCCCTCATCAGCATTATACGATATCTCTTTTTCACTAATTAAATGCTCATATAAAAGAAAAATATACCTTCTTTGCTCTAACAAAGCATGCAAATCATCATTCATATGCTCACATACTACTTTGCGCTAGCAATGAAACTGCTCAATGTTTACATTAAAAACACCTAAAACCTAAGGCTCAAAGTACTTATATATATCCTCACAAACTGCTCACATGTAGTGCTCAAAGTACTTATATATGTCCTCACAAACTACTCACATGAAGTGCTCAAAGTCCTTATATTGAGCTTTATAAAGCCCCACATTTCCGAAAAATAAAATAAACTCAAAATTTGCAATTTTGTTTTTGTTTTAAACAATTTTATTGAAAAAATTTCCTTAAATTAAAAATTTCCTTAAAGTATTTACATATTATGCGCGTACTTTTTTAATTTTTTTATCTTTTATGTATTTATTTATGTACAAGTTTATCGTTATTGTTTATGATTATAATTTATTTTCTTGATTATTTTCTTTGAAAATAAAAATAAAAACTATATATATATTTACATTTATTTTATGAGTATTTCCAAAAGTTATTACTACTATTTACAATTATTTGCACCGTGATTAGTAAAATATATGTACATACATTTTATCAGTAATTTGTATCATTATAATTTAAATTTTATTATTCTAAAATGTGGATTTCAAACGGTTTAAAAAACTACAAACTCGAATTTTTATTCTAAGATCAACTAAAAAAATAACATTTTGTAATTTTGTTTAATTTATAAAAACTTTGCTCAAAATTTATAACTTAGATTTAAACGACTCTTACTTTAAAATTCTACAAAAAAAAACATTTAAATTATTATGATACAAATTACTGAAAAAATTTATATTTTACTGACCTTATATATATTTATACTAACTATATATACTAACTTAACACTACTATTTACACTTAGGCTACTCTTAAACAATCTTATTTATAAACTTATGCTATACTAAGAGTTAAATACATTTTTTTTATTTAAATATTTTTTTTGATAATTTCTACTATATTTTTTTAAATCTAACCTAATTTGTTCTTTTGTTTTCTCCGGAAAAATGTCTAAAAAATGAAAGTAAATGAAATGAAAATCGTTAGATGTTTCTAAAAGATTTTTTCTTAGACCAATACTAACCAAACAGAAGGTCAACTACTTTTAAAAGCATAAGTGGAAGCTTGCCAGCTCTTCCCTCTAAATTATATTCCCCAACCGTAAGTTGCCGCATCACCCCGTCAACTGTTCCTCTGGTGCCCTTTGCCCTAGCAAGAAGCCCAATCTGTAAAAAGAAAAATTGATATTTTTAAGGTTTTAATTATAATTTAAAACTTCAAAAATAAAAAAATGTTACCATTGCGTCGGCGTACGGCTTGTTTTGAAGCTTGGCTTCAACAGTCTACACCTGCTCCACCGATGACATGGGAAGCATAGCCGCTAGCTCCACAGACTCCTCACTTTCCATGTCACCAGTGATGCGACTGACAGACTGTTGAACCCGAGCTGTTAAAACTTTGCATTCCCGGAGCAATTCGCTTTGGGCCTGAATTTCGGCACGTTCGGGCATCTAAAATCAGAAACATTTATGCCGCAAGGCCAAAAGCGGGTAAATTGCAAAAATTAAATTTTTTTTATACTTATATACACTCTTTGGTATAGAATATGTAGTATATAAATATAAAAAAATCACCACTGTGTGTAGGTTGTTACATTTTCGGAAAGGGCACCTTGCATAGCGTTTACCCTTTGTACCACCTCCACTTGACGGGACTCGACGCTATCCAATTTACCATATAGGTCATCCAGACGCTTGTGGATAGCGTCTAATTTGGGACCGATTTCTGTGTTGCTGTTGGTTGAGGAAGCCATTTCTGTAGGGGTCGCTCATCATGCGGGCATGACACGGAAAACTTCCGTTTACGTATTTTAGTAACTGAAACGAAAAAGAAATATATGTGTATATATATTATATTTAAGCTAGAAAAGCGGAATATATTACCAACGCTTCCCCCGTCATGGCTTGCTTCCACTTGCGCGCAAATCTCCTCAAAAACTTCCACTTCTGTAGTCATTTAACTAGAAAATTCATTAAAAATATGATGTAGCAAAGGTATAAGTAAGTAAATATTTTTCATCTATAGGAATACAAAAGTATTTATAACTAATATCATCTCTACTTACATCTACTTCTCTTTCATCTAATGTGCTGCATAATATAATACCTAGCCCAGACGAAGATTGTAGTGGTTCATCGAAATAGTTCTCTGCGGTTCCTAACGTGATAGCTTTAAACGTGTTTAACGATTCTACGCTTGTACCTTTAATTTTAATGGGCCCCATTGTTTTGCTAAAACAAAAACTGTCCTTTTCTTTTTTAAAGTCGATGTTGAATTCACCCATTTTGGACATTTTTTTGGAATCTGCAACCATGGCATGGCGTTCTAAGGTTCTCAAATAAATTTGCTGCAAAATTGTGTTTGGCTTATTTATCATTTTTTTTTTAGGTGTTGCATATAATTTTCAAATTTATACGCGGAAAAACTATCTAAAGGTCCGAACTGTTTTACGAAATCTGGTAAGTGCAACATTCCATGAACATTAAATCTTATTAAAAAGTCACCATATAAATCACCAAAGCCGGTTATTGATTTGAATTGATTAGGGCGATGATTAAGGTGATGATAACTTTGATGATAAAGTTTAGTGTTACGATGATGGCCGTATTGACAATCATTAAGGTAATTCGTTCGCATGAAAAGAAATAAGAAAAACATATAATTAAACAATGGCAACTACAGTTTCATTTTTAGTCATACATCATAAGTTATAATTAAGTGATTCTTCAATACTAAACCATGCTGTGTATTTTTTTAAAAATAATTTTTTCACTGCTTATATATTTTATGAACAGGCTGGAAGCACTATGCATCATTTCAAAAAAGGTAATTATCTGTCGAGAAAGGTACCAAAAGAAGCGTCTCGGTCCCAATATTGACAATCCGGAGCGAAATTTTAATATTATTAACCGTTCGCGAGTTATTTGCAAAAAAACACTAAAAAAATTACCTATTTTTCGAGCGTTTTTACACCTTTAAAACCGCCATAGTTATTTGATATATTTTATGTTATTGTATTTTTATACTTTTATTTATAAAATATTCCAATCCGCACTTTCTCCAAGAAATGCAACTTTATTTATTCAAACAATTAAAAACTTCCTTCAATATTACAAAAACTAAGGTTATGTAGTTGAACATAAAATAGATTGCAGCGGTAGAAGTTTTGTTTTTTTGAAAATAACTCGCGAACGGTTAATAATATTAAAATTTCTCTGCGGATTGTTAATATTGGGATCGAGACACGTCTATTTGAACTTTTCGCGACATTTTTTGTTGATTTTAAGAGGCCGGTTACCCGACTTATTTTTGGTGCATTTTCGAAGACACCCTCATGCACACTCACAAGCACTATTTTTCACTTCAAGCACTTTTACGGGCTGGTGCAAGATTCCGGCGGATTTCCTAGCACTAGTCGATTGATATACCTACCATCACAACATACATATTTATATTGCATTCCGATGCAAATATATGATGGGGCATCAATCGGCCGGCGCCATATCCACACGCCGCCTCCTTGCAGTCATACAAATCAATATTGAAACACTCTACATACCTATTTTATTCTGGAATCTTCTTTCTGTTTCTCCTTTTTTTCGCTGAATATCATCTTTTCTATAAGTAAAACATTTTTTTAATTATGAATTTCAACAAATAAAAATTTGCTTACCGAATGTGCAGCTGATTGACTTGCGAATGAAAATTAGGTGTGTTCGATACATGTACATACATAAATATTGATCGATATTTTTTTAGTTTCAATTTTTTTGATGCACTGATGTTTTTATATTCGATTTACCAGAAAACTAACTACTTCTAAAGCAGGCATATGTTCATAAATGCGTTTCGTTTCAGAGTGCAGTAATAAAAAAACACTGACTAAGCCTAAAAAATTATGTCTACAGTACAAAAGAACGGCTATTACGAACTCGATGAAATACATATACATACATATATTAAGATCTCGAAAACTGCTTCGAAAATTCGAATAAAATTATTAAAAATGGTTACATGTCGTATGATTTTAATTCATATTGAAGGGGAAACTTTTTTTGAAGACTTGACAAAAACAATAAGCGAAATTCGACGGTAACTTCTAAGTAAGGTTAACTAAGTCACACATATTTTTCGTAGTTTCTTTCCTTAGCGTTGTGTTTCGAAAAAAGTAAGCGAAAGGGTTTTCGATAAAAATGACATAAATAGTCATAATTCCACCCCGAACCCAAAAAATTAAATAAGATATCGCTAAAAATACACGTATAAAAGTTATCGATTTCTCAAAAATCAAATCGATATCATCATAGGATGTATTGCAAAAGTAAATCGTTTTCTAACTAATTTTAACATCACTAAATCTAAAACGTAAAAGCAAATGTAGTAATATGTCGTATTCGTTCTGTCGTATGCATTTCGCAAGAGACATCGTTCAACAGGTGAACATGATTTTATTATCTCTTTTGCCCATTAATAAACCACAACAAAAATGTTTTCTTCTGAATTATGTATGTATGTGTTTGAAACTTATAAAAAATGTGTAAATGTGTGAGAATTTTAGCCCAAAGTGCTCAGCCTTGTCTGGCAGGGATGTGTGGATGGTGAATATGTATGTGTGTTGGTGTAGTGACAAGCAAAAGAAACAAGAAATAGGTTTCTACATATAATAAAGCGAGATGGCTTGTTCAAAATCAATCATAGTAGGCAAGGTGTTATATAAATACTTATGTATACATACATATGTACATATTCTACCGGTATTCATTTACTTCTAATTAAAATATTTGAATATTTTCGGTTATGATGCTTCAGTTCAGTTTTCATTTTCAGCGGTGTCGGGTCGAAGTTTGAGAAATAAAAATAAATATTGAAATTGAATATTAAAATTAAATGGTGCTGAAATTTATTTATGGAACGGGAAGGAATAATATTCTACAAAAACTTTCGGTAAATGTGTCGTCTGGAAAAAATAGGTAACAGAAATTACTCTGTCTAGAAACAGCTTTTTAAGACGTTACAGTGAGTTCCAGTGAAAACCTTTTAGTGGATTTTTTGCAATGTTTTTGATGTACATAAATTCTTCGTGCTCGTTTTTATAAAACCCTTGTACATGCGGAAGAGCATCAACTTAAGAATTTTTCAAAATACAACGCTTACATTTTGCTGTAGAATGTACAAGGGTTTTATAAAAACGAGCACGAAGAATTAACATCAAAAACATTGCAAAAAATCCACTAAAAGGTTTTCAGTGAAACTGGATTTTTTTTTAAACTTGCTTTTAGTTTTTATTTTACTTGTAATAAGGATAAGAAATGATCTGAATTGAATTTTATATGTCATACTCCTTGTGAATTTGTTTTTGGTTTATAGATTTTAAGTGGAATGAAATGCAATGAATTCAGAATTACTCATTTTGTTTTGCTTCTTTAAAATTTCACTAAACAAATCATATGTTTAATGACAGATTTTGCCAGTATTGTGAAGTAACTAAAAGGAAATTTTTACCGAGTTGGAGTGTTTTTTTGCAACTAGGTTACATTAAAACGGGCCCATTACCTATTCAAACTATGATTTATTAACATTCATTTCGAACACCCCACACTTTTTAGAAATGTTGATGGTGTAATGAAACAAGGTGAAACCACTTACATAACCTCACATTTTCTGCATGCTGACTGCGGCCATGCATTTAAAGGTAGTAGAAAATGGGGGACAAACTATTAGTATTTTTATTACTTTTTGGGTAATATTTCTAATAAACATAAATAAAGAGTTTACCCCATCGGTGAATTTTCCTATAAAAATATCTCTGTTTAACTATACAAATTTAATTGATAGGCGTAAATACGTTAATTATTGTGAATTTCCATCACTTTGAAGATTTATTCAAATATTTAATACGGAAATGTATTCTACATTTAAAAAAGTTGTTTTACAATTTGCGGCAAAAGGAAAGCCTTTGAGGCGTAAATCATTTCTTGTTTTGACCGCAATAAATTTCAGCTCCATTCATTTTTATAAAAAATTCTTTCAGCAACAATAACTCCTTCACAAAAACGCAACTGGGCTTTATTAATCCGCCTTTCGACAATTCATCAACCCATGTAAAAGTATTATCTGTGGACTCCACACCAGGTAACTTAAGCTTGCGGATAATCTAGCCAGCGGTATACTCGACCGCGTCCTCGTGGAACTACTTAGTCTATATCGCTCTCTATACTGAAGCCATCCTCAGCTACGATGGAGGCATCAGTTTCCACGAGATAATCGGAGAGGTATTGACAATGAGGAATGTCGCTTAATGGAAGCCAATCGGTCTTATCAGCGCCAACGTTCCTTCTTTCAGAAATGAATTCTGTGTTTTGTGTTAAATTATGTATGAAATATAATAATCCCATATTAATGAAATATATTGCTGAGAGCAAATCTTTTGATAGCCTATCCTACCAAGAAGATATTTGCGGAGCCTGTATTCGAATTGCATCACTGTCGGATTGTCTAACAATCCACCCTTCGCCCACATTGCACCGAAAAAATTTTGAAAAACATCTTGGTTCAGATGATAGGTTAGCAAATACAGGAAACCAACTTTTTTCTTTCATGCAATGGAACAACGACCGTAGAGATTCGTTGCTCATCAAAATTCCTTTTTGACAAGGAAAGAGCGTTCTCTTATTTGGAGCTTTTACGTTGAGTGTTATACGAGTCCATTACTAGTAAAAAATTTGTTTGTTGCCCCAAACCGACCCAAAAGGGCTTTCGAGGGGATTATATATTTCTTCACCCATCTGATAGCATCGATTTATAACACTAGCTGTGGTGTGGGAAAACAGCTGTGAGGCAAGGTTTCCCTTTTGGGGACCGGCAGGATGAACTGAAAAATGTTTCTTTGCTAATTTATCTGAAATTGGCAGGTCTGATGCAGATGTGCAGCGCATAATTATTTTGTTTCGAAAAAAAATGATGAAAAAAACAAGAAATGGTTCCGAATCAGTTTAAGCAAATGTGAATGATCCGCGAATATCTTCAGCTGGGCTAAGAAACCACGTTTTTTCTAAATTTATACAAAAAACATCCATATCGGAGACTACTGCAACTACGGGGTAGTCAGCACGACAAAGATTGACTATTATTTTTTCTATTACACTTTTTGTAATTTTGCAGTCAAATGCATAGAAGTACGGCTGTTTCCAGGAACATTTAAGTCCTCTAGCTAATACCATTTGAACATGTTTCTTCGGCGATCTCACAGTATCCGTGAGAGGATCATGTTCAAAGGCCGAGGCAACCTTCATCTCGTCAAATAAAAAAACCCAAAGCCTGTCTGCCAATTCCATTTCATTCACATCCTCCATTGCGTCTAAAACGAAATGCAAAATTTGAATAGGTAGCATTGCTTTTCTTCCAACAATCCTTATGTTGTGCATGCACAAGTCCATTTCCAAAAATATTAGTTTGTGCAGCAAATCCATTGCGAACGGATTTTTTGTTGGGACTGGCTGAAAGCTCGTGAATTTGTTGTTAAAATGTCGAACCGTTTCAATCCCGTTGTATTCATCATGCCCAATGAATAACACCTTCTTATTCGTCTCGCAGTACTGTTCGAAAATAATTGGGCAGTCAACTTCAACTTCTGAAGGCCAACATGGCGCACAATGAGATTTTCTTCGGAGATTTTGGTGGTTATTAAAGCATCTAAGACCGATGTAAACGTGAGCAACTGTGCTATTGTTTTCGGGGTCAGGAATTATCTTATCACGTTAGCTCTAAATAAGATTTACATATAATTACAGGGCATTAAATAAAATACTGATCAACTTTGGCATACCACTTGACACCTTCACCTATTTCTATAGCGACTGGTTACATGGAGCCATTCCTACTACAGTGAGCTCAGACTCGTCAATTTTGCTTATTAAATTACTCTTCGTAATTTTGCTGTCGTATACGTAAAAGAGTGGTTGCATCAAAAACGACTTACGACTTACTTACGTAATTGCATGTCACATGTATCGATTACCTTTATTTCATATATTTTCATTTAAACTTTATTGGTTTAACATCCAATATTAAATAATCAAAAATTTTCATTTATAAAATATAATAATTTCAAAAAACAATACAAAATAAAAAAAATCATAAAAATTGCTTACATACATACTTACATATATATCTAAATAAAGTCTATAAACACTTCAACTACTCCCCTCTGAACGTTGAATAAAATATTACTTTAATATTAAGAGATTCGCCATCCTATTATGCTGATATAAGCTGCGAATGAAAACAAATGTTGGTAGTGGTTGTGACAAAGAGAAGTCACTATTTGACTATTGGTAGTCGTAGGATTAAATTTACATTGTTATTATTGATAGAATGTAAAGCACTTGAAAATACTTGAAAACGGTTGTGCAAATTATTTCTGAAATAAAAGTTGTTGAAATGTTGATGGACAACGAAGTTGTAGCTGACGATGACAGTGTACTAGAATACCATTTTTAAAAAATTGTTGATGCTGTAGTTACTCATTTTTAAATTTCAGTAGTATTGGTTAAATTTTAAATCCACATCTCTCACTTTAAAGAAAAAGAAGCAGGCTGTGTCAGAGACACGGCCATTAAGTTTAACGTAGAATACGCCACCGATAAGACAGAAAACATATGTAACAATAAATGATAAATAATACAAGCAAATGAATTTCTTTATTTGATAGTTACTTTGGATGATATACATACATAAGCTTATGATAGGAAAAATAGGAAATATATGTTTTTAAATTAACATTTAAATTTCTCGCAAAAACTAAGCCAATGGTTGTGTTATCAATAGTTGTGGGAGCATCATTTCGCATATAATCCAAATTAAACGTATCGCTCATAAATTTCGCCAATCGTTATTAATTGATATTTCTGCTAAGCAGATATCGCCAACGTTGCTATCAGTAAGCCTGCGATCTGAGCAATGAATTTGTGTTGGAATGCAGTTTGTTAAAGTTGAATTTTTTTTATAACTTGCAACTCCTGCAGCACGCCGACGTTGTTGTTGAAAATTCGCGACTGCATTGGAAGATGAGTAATGGTAGGATTGTGAAATTAATTGGAAGCCCTCCATTTGCCTTCTTTTATTTCGTGTAGGCGGCATTTTCCTTAATAATGAAGCGTGGTTTATATTTTAACATACTAAACGTCAACTTCCAGCTGTTGTCGAACAGCATCAATCAGCATTGTTATTTTGCAGTGCTTGGCAGCATCTCTTCTTTTACTCTACTTTAACTTGCCCGCCTAAAATTATGCAATACAAAGAAAGGGCTGCACGAGTACATTTAAATCGCCCAACAGCAAACACTTAACCAAACACCACACACATATTTGTGTGCATGTGTTTATACAATTTTCATTTGAGAAATTTAAATATTAGGAAGATATCAACCGACATGAAATGTATGTCAAACGAAAGCTAACATCTTCATTTGACTACAAAAAAAAAAAAAAAATTAATCGAGCCGTTTCCTTATAATTAAAGAAATAGAGATTACAACAATAAAAACCTGACATTGGTGCCCATACCGTAAGGTAAGACGTATTCTACGCCAAAAAAGGAGAATTGAAGAAAATTGTATAACATTTTCAAATTTTTTAAATTAAATTTTTATAAAAGTATGCCGTTTTATAGTCTATTAAATTTTATCGCAATAAAGTGATAACCGTTATTGTTTTTTTGCTGATCGGACATCCAAGTAACATGACATTTTATGTCTCAAATCTGGAGTAAGTGTTATTCGGAATGATAGTCGGTGTGAAGTTCAATCGATTGCTCATATGTATGTATTGTAAAATCTTTTCAAACACATTATTTGACTGCAATACTAGATAAATTTATAATTTTTCTTTCAGAGATCTAATTTTGGCTAGAATCAAAATTTCAAAAGATACTCGCTTTTTTAAATGGTTTGCCCACAATAGTCGCGGTATCCACAATATCCTTGAAGTGCCCCCTATTTCCCGCTGCTGGATCCGTCCCTGATTCTTTGTCACATTATTCAGTCTTCTTGGCAAAGTATCTATTTTCCACAACTCTTCCAAAATAGCATCTTTTAGGTATTTCTTGTTTCTAATAACACGCATTTTCAGTTGGTTTTCCAAATGCGCAATGAGATGCTAAATTACATTGATATCTGGAGATTGTGGAGGTGTTTCAAGCACTTTAGGACGGTTGTACCAAAGAACGTAGATTACAATGAAGTAGCATACATTCACCGGATATGGCAACTTACCACAGTATAATTTCACTGATGCAATTTCTTTGTAATCTACGTTCTTTGGTTGTACATAAGCCATAGACGGGCATCAAGTGTTTTATGCTTGGGATCGTTGTCATGATTGTACTGAAAATTGTCTTTAATTCCAAAATTTTTCCGCACTTTGTACTAAATTTTCTTTCATAATTGTGAGATATTCGGATACTTTCAGGGTTACTGCTTATATTAAGATGTTGGGGCACTTCTGTGGAGGGCTTAGGGGCGCTCAAGTTTGAGGTTTTCTTGATTTGTTGCGCTGTAACTGTTCATCTGCATCCGAAAACAGTTTGTTTCGTCCCGATTTCTTTTTATATTTAACGCATTTTGTTTCTTTGAATCGCTTAATTACAACACGCACAGCCGAACGATTTCTGCGATTTCCCGAATGGTTTTCCCCTTTTCATAATAGCTTATAATTAATTTCCTTACTTCAATTGAGCTTTTTTCACGCTGTCTATACATGTTCAAACTTTGTGCTTTTATCAAAAACGAAAACAACTGAAATATTATTTAAAGTTATTACGTTTGGTTATGTCGAATATGTACATATATTTCACTGTATATGTATGTATATACATATATATATATGTATGTACATACATATGTATATATGAAAATGTGTAATTTAATGCTTTTGAAAAAAGTTTTTGTTTTTAATTTTGCTAGACTGCGTGAGTGGATGGATATACTCGTATTTTTGCTTGCCAGAGACATATTTACATACAAATGAGGATGAAGAATGGAAGGTTACTCCAGGGCTACCCCTGAAGTTAATATTAAGTTATGATCAACAACAGTAACAGAGGATAGGTTAAATGACTGTAGTAATTCCGTATATATATTTTAGTTATCGAGTCTTTTCGATATTTATGGGTACCTGATTCTTTTACGGTGATACTTTGAATAACTACCATATCGGTACTCTCTCTTCGATATCGTATCATTTACCGAGATAGATATAGATATACATACATATATGTACATTGTACATCTAGAAAGAAACCCGAAATGGATTAAGTCATCGTGAGATATCTAAACGGAACTTGGAACACACATTAGCCCCGACCCAAGGAAGGTTGGTATGGAAATCGTAATATCCACACCCACATAACGGTGTTTTGTGAAAAGATAAACAGATAATTTGCTCAAATTTAATATACAGGATTAGGCTGAAGAAGGGAATACGAATTATGAAACTTTGTTCAAATTTGGAACAAAAAATTTAATCGGAGAAAGAAATACGCAAAAATCAAAAATTTGGATATTTTAAACACACTTTCCTTTCTAGTCAATAAGCATAATCTAGAAAATTATAGAAATCAGACAAAAACTACACCAACCTCTCAATAGAGATTCGTTTTGTTTGTTTTGTTGGATACAATTACTGTTTGGTTGAATTAAAAACGATTCAGAAACGGAAGAACGTGATTTAGAGGAAGATATCCTTGTGATTCCACTAAAGCTGCAAAAAGTATAAGACACAATTTTGAATACAATCATAAGCTGAATATATTTTAAAGCTGGAAAACTTATTCGATAATCCTTGAAACACAATACCGGCGATCGGCGAATTTTCGATCAGTAAAACACAACTACCAGCTAATAGGTTCTACTAATTTAAAGATAACTAAATTAATAACTTTCACCAAAAACTAATATATGAATTACCTATTTCGATTTAAAACCGTTTGCATATTCAACTTTTTTCCACAGCGACGACAATAGAAATAAATCTATTCATACGAATGTTCGTCGGGCGGAATTCGTTGTTCGCTTTGGTTGTGTGGATTCTCATATGAGTTTATTTTTGACAGCGAGCATTCGCGGCGTAAAATTCCCCATTCGCCGGCATTGTGTTTCGAGCATAAGTAAGGTAGAAACATAAGGTTTATAAAAATAAATAATATTTTTATTTTGCTATCTATAAAGTTTCGATAACTGGTAAAATTTGGTGGTTCCTTGGGTTACGTGCATATGCCATTTTCACAGATTATAAATACAAAGTTTTTACATATCCAATATATGTATGTATATGTATACATATGTATATTTTTTTAAATTCAAATAATTAAAAAAAAAAACATTTATAGTGAGATACATAGGAAGGCGTTTTACGTAAATATGCAGCAACTTAATTCCTTTTTAAGATAACTTATTCGATAGACGCTTATGACCACAGAAACTACATAATGGACTTCTTCTGATTTCTGTGGATATCCTGAATTTTAATTCATATAGATACATACATACATATGTACATTTGTATGTATGTGCTTATTGTACCTATGTAATACCATTGGTAACATCTACATGTACATACATACATACATATGTAAATACAATTTGGTCAGATATACATATTTATGTATTTACATATGTACGTGGGTACGTATTGCATGCAATTATAGACTTTGCTTAAATATTTTTCACAATTTAGATGAAATGATGTTATTATTAAATCACTTAAGTTGCAGTGTAAATATTTTTAATTAAATTAATCGCATAACTTTTACATTTGAGACTCGAGGAAGTACTACTTATGCACATTCGTAGGGTTTAACGCAGGGAATGTTGGGTTCGTAAATAGTTCCATAAGTCACGAGCTGTTCGTATGCTGACCATAAATTGGCAAAGCTTTGTTTCGATTAAACATAGAATGATAAACTTAGCACGCTTGTCCTTAAGCAGAGACTAAACGAGCAAACAAAAAAAAAACAAATATAAAATGAGCACAAAGAGGTCGAGTTGTCAATTACTTACATACCTCTTCATTATTTTCAGGTCCGGTTTCAACGACCGTCCACAAATCCTCGGACTCAAGATAGGCTCGCACTGTCATAGACCAAGCTTTATAATTATCGAGCCCCTTTAGTTTCTCAATTTGCAGCTGCAGAGTCATTTTCTTGCTAGTATTGTTTCACTTCTATGATAATTAAATATGTATTTATAGTTTTTTTTGTGGAAAATTGTAACGTTCACTAAGTCGGTCGGAACAAAACTGAATGTGAACAGCGAACAGTAACTGTAAAGGCATCGAAATAAATTGAACATGCATACACTTTCTGCCTTTTTATCATTCGACCACAACAACAATATGGCTAAAAATCGTTATTTTCGCTACTTGAGTCCAATAGCAATGACAACCTGGTCAAGTGGGTCACGATTTTAGAAAGATGATAAAAATATGAAACAATGACAATGACTGTGGGGCGAAAAATATGAGCAAAGCTTGACAATGAAATTGGCCAAGAATGCATACGTACATGAATGTAAGTGTGTATCCTATGTAGAAACATTGTACATATGTATGTATGTATGTACATGCATTTATTTGTAAGCATCATTTATACCTTGTAGGGAAAGACATTTTTTAACGACTTTTTAGAATATTTCGATGTACATATGCTCTACGCTGTCAATGAGTAATTTGTAACCTTATTTTGTTCAAGTCTTTTTTAATTCAGACACTGACTTTCAAATTTGAAAATACCTCCAAACTTGTTACGCTTCTTTCAAAATGTAGCTTGGAATTTTCCCACTTGTTATTAGGCTATGGATGTTTATGGATGCTCGCATTTTCTGGACATTAACTGCTATTTTTGTGGTTTGGACTGCAATTTCAGGTATAGTCGTGTCAGTTAACAGTAAGTGCAATATACAATGGTAAATAAATACATGAGGATTCGTTTGAGAAAAACAATTTATTGTATTGAATTCTAAATGCGTTAGAAAAAGCGGTTACAAAAATAACTTCATTCTTCAAACCGAAAATACCGAATCCTGAGCAACTGATCGAACAACCCAGGACGAATTCATACAAGGTGGTGTTAAAAAAGCAGATGAGTTAATTCAGTTGCGGGAGAGAATGTCAAAACTATTTGTTTGTTGTAATTCAACACCATTCGTATGAATTCGCCTTTGGAACAACCTCACGAATTACACCAGCGAAGAATACAAGGCAAGATGAAACAAATGATTTGAAACCAGAAGTACATATGTACATACATATGTATGTATGTAGGTATTTTTTATCACTCGTCTATAAAAAAAAATGATTACGATTGTGGTGACAATGAAGAGAAACACATAATTTGTGAAGACTTCCTGGATTTCATCCCTGTAAAGATGTGACTGACCTTCGTCAGTCTTGTTTTGCGAAACTCTGCTTACTACTTTGAATAAACTCAGAGTGGATATTCATTTCATGAAAGAGCAAAGTGAATGCCAAGAAAATATACATACATATGTATGTACTGGCACGTAAGTAAGTTTTAAGAGATTTTTTTGTTTATATTTCCAAGGTTACGATAAAGCTCGAGTAAGAGGAGAATTTAAGGGCTGCGGCGCTGCTAAAAGAAAGTTATGTCCGAGATTTAGTGAACACAGATAACTACAATCCAAGATACAAAACATCATTACAACAAAATTTGCAGAACATAATGAAGAAGAGTTGGATAAGCCCGTTGATGTATCTCGGGAAATAAGGCCAAACGATAATTCTGAATGCAAAATTAAAATTGTGCATAAAGATGTGGAACACCTAAAAAACAATTGGCATACACTTGTTTCATATCAAATTTGTTTCTGGTTTGTTTAAAGATTCCACCAATGGAGCGACCTAAAACCAGAGAACTTGTAACAGAGAACATGTAAGAAATGAGAAGGCGCAAATGTTAAAAGAGCTTTTTCATCAACAAAATTTGTAAGTGCGGCCGAGAGAATTCAACATAGCAATTTAATTCTACCACACCAATAAAAACCATTTTCACCATATTTTGCCATATTTAGAGCAGAGAGGCTATTGCGGAGGCAAGCGGCTGCATGTGTTTAAAAATAAGTAAACAAAAAACCCGTTTCTGGATCGCGAGGAGCAATTTGAGACGACAGATGAGTTATGCAACAAGTGTGGATAACAGAAGTGTGGAAAGGGAAAGGGAAATCGTCAAAAGAATATTCTTTCGAGTTTTCGGCAATTTTTGTGCGCGTGTACTTGTACGCAAATGAGTTGATGCGCGCATGAATTATTTAATGAGTGCATGCATATTGATGCATATTATTAATTTAGAATATTTGTGTCAATCGCCATCAGCGCGTGCACATGTACGTACATATGTAAATGGATTGATGCGCATTTGGATAGAAGTTCTAGAATATTCTAGAACATTCTAGAATATTCTAGAAAAATGCTAAATTGCTAAATACAAAATATTAGATTTTAAAATATATGTATGTACATATTTCGATATTTCAAAAAACTTGTTGATTGTCCGAGTTCGGCTTGTGTGTGAAAAAATATTTTACCTTTTTTTTAATTCCTTTGGTTGAAATATTTTTAGGAAGGAACATTTTTGTCTACGGTGTCCGACTTTGGCTTGGAGCCACTGTATGTAATCTTTACTTTCTTTCTTCGTTTAAAAATCTTTCTTTTCGTTCCATGAAAAGTTTATAAAATTTAAATTCAGTACCAATTCAAATAAAGTTAAAAAAAAACTAAAAAGACAATAAAAGATGCGGATTTTTATTAAAAAAATAAACATTTAATTAGATTAAGACGTCATGAAGATGTACAAATAAATGCAAACTCCCCTCGTCTTCTTGGAACGCAGCATCTAAATGCTGAAAGCGGCAAACCACCACCAAAATTACCTTAGTTATGCAAGCCTAAAATTACAATGTTCTAACCAAATATTTCAATGAATAGTTAGGCTAAGCTACATATAGTTCAGCAGGCTATCTTGGTAAATGTTAAATGAAATTATTAAATTTTTCTGTAAAATATTGCAATTTATTGATTTCAAAACAAATATTCTAAACTCACATATGTAAGTTGTTTTATCATCTCTCCTCACAAATAGATGCATTGTCTAAATATAACAAATATAATAAAATAAATGTATATTCAAAATAAAATAAAAATAAATAAATAAATAAAAAAAATTGGTGTAAAGGGTAGGATTTTTAAGATCTCTGCTAGTGTCAACCTTAATTATGGACAGAAATGCTAGATGCCGCTATAATACAGTTAAGAGTACAAATCAATATCTGTTGTATGAAGATAGATGTCGCTATTTACTGTCATCAATATTTTTCACATTGTTTCGTTTATCCAACAGATGATGCTGACTTAAGTGCTAAAAGCCAGAGAACTTGTAAGCTTTTTGATCAAAAAATTAGCGCGTGTAGCGGAAAGAGTTCAACAGCGAAAAACCAGTTTGAGGCCAACCTCTACCATACCAATAAAAGCCATTTTCATCATGTTTTGCTATATTTGGGCAGAGGGATTGCTGCGAATAAATCAAAACAAAAGAACAAAAATAAGTAAACGAAGAAAAAAAACTGTTTCTGGATCGTAAGGGACAACTTGAGACGGCAGAGGAGTTATGCAGCAAGTTCGGATGAGAGATGGGCGGAAAGGGAAAGGGGGAGTCGTCAAAAGAATATTCTTTCGAGTTTTCGGTAATATTTGTGTCTTTTGCCATCAGCAAAAATTATGATTGTTATGAATATGCGTCATAGAGTCTTCTTCGTTTACTTATTTTTCTTCTTTCGTTTTCGTTTTCGTTTTTGTTTTGATTTATTCTTAGTCTTCTTCTTTTTGCACGCATGCAGACGCCTGCCTCCGCAGCAACCACTGTGCTCAAATATAGCAAAATATGATAAAAAATGTTTTTATTGGTATGGTGGATTTAAATTCAGTATGGTGGACAATTTTTGCGCTGTACGCGCAAATTTTATTGATCAAAAAACTCATTTAACATTAGCGCCTTCCAAGTTCTCTGATAATAATATTTTAAATTTTTTGTGTCAACCTTAATTAAGGACAGAAGTGCTAGGTGTCGCTGTACAAAAATATTTGTTATATGAATATAGATGTCGCTATTCACTGTCATCAATATTTTTCACATTGTTTCGTTTATCCAACAGATGGTGCTGACTTAAGTGCTAAAAGGACACACCCACAGATTGCAACAGGACGGCACCTTCGAGGTTATCTATACAGAACTTGGTATTTCCGCTGATGTTGATGCATTTGATTTCAACAGTCGACAAGTTGACAGGCTTCGATAGCATAATATAAAAGAAGTACTTTTAAGTCCTCGGTCGATAGTAATTTATTTGTCCTAGAATTTAATCAGATAACTAATTGAATCCAAATAAATTGTATAAATTTAGTTCATTACATCATTTATTATATTTAGACATTCTATGTATGTACATACATATATACTATGTATACATGTACATACATATGTATGTATGTACATTCATGCATATATGTACATATTAAAATCTAATATATTATACGGTGGCACCAAGCCAAAGTCGGGAAAAAATCGAACCGAAAAATTGTTTAAATCAATGCCTAACTTGCTCAAAATGATTATTAAAAATAAAGGTCTTCATACAAAATATTAGTTTTTAAAATATATTTCGATATTTTAAAAAACCTGTTGATTGTCGGAGTTTGGCTTGTGCATTGAATTTACTTTTATTTGACGTTTTAATAGAATATTTTATAATACTAATACTGTTTGTTTTTATATTTTGGAAGTGCAATAAATGGTAGTTGAAAAAATATTTTACCTTTTTTTAATTACTTTGGTTGAAATTTAGGAAATTTTAGGAAGGAACATTTTCTGCGGTGTCCGACTTTGTCTTGGAGCCACTGCACCTACATACATACATACATATGTAATATCTTAATAATTCCTAACAATCATAATTTGAGCTGATTGCCGAGAACTAAAAAAAAAAACTTTTGACAATTTCCCCCTTTCCCTTTGCCTCCTTCCCTTATGCACATTTGTTGCATAACTCTGCCGTCTCAAAGGGTAGGGGTCCACTTCCAAAAATGCCTGCCTGGCAAATAAGTTATCGATTGTATACACACACACTCCTGCAATCGACATGATAAAGAGAAAAGGCATTTAAAGACTTCGATACATATTCTTTTGCGCGTGCTTTTACATCAAAGAAAATTTTAGTGGCGGTAGAAAATATTCAAAAAGTGCGTTAAATTATTTAAGTGAGTTTCTTCTAATATAGTTAAGAGAATGAGTAAAAAACTTTTTCTAACTCTGCGGTTGGAAATGAAAAATTTTGAGACCAGTGCGGCAAAATATAAAAAACTCTCACAATTTGCTGAGCCCGACTGCGGAGGCAATGACTCCAGTGATGGAGTAGGATATATGGAATTTTAACGAAATCCACGAATGGAAGCAGAACGACCTGACGTTGCTGAGGAATTCGCTTTTAGCGACGAAAACTCAGAATCCGTTGGAAATCAGAAGAATTTTCAGCACTCAGAAGCTTTGAGAAAGCTAGCGAAATTAAATTATAGGCATTTAGGAATAATTTATCGTATGTAGTTTAAATGATTTATTGAAGATTTTTAATAAGATACTAGGTGTTAGTGATTTGCCAATGAAGAAATCCATGGTTTTGTAGTCTTATTTAGTCTTCTTCTTTTTGCACGAACGCAGCCGCCTGTCTCCGCAGCAACACTCTGCTCAAAATATGGTGAAAATGGTCATTAAGGCCAGGAATGCTAGATGTCTCTATAATAAAGTTAAAATCTATCTTATAAAGCTTCGAATATAGATGTCGCCATTCACAGTAAACAATATCTTTGATATTGCTTCACTTAACCAGCAGATGACGCTAGGCTAAGTGCTAAAAAAACACAATCTCAGACTACAACCACAGGGCTGCAGCAGAAATTGTCTCTTCCGTTGCTGTTGGGGCATTTGAATTCAACAGTCGACAAGCAAATTAGTTGTATAATTTAATTGTCATAGAATTTAATCTATTGGCTTTATTAAAGCGCGCCGTGAAATTTGTTTTGTTCGTCACCGGTTTGACTTGCTGCAGAGGCAGAGTTAATAATTTTAATTACATAATTACATATATTAGTGGCACAAGACTTCCCAGAAATCAATTGAACAGAGTGAAATCTATATCTGACGTGCGTTCATTTGAAAATCAAACCTAAACAAGCTACATACACATATGTACATACATATGTATATTTGTTTGTTTTAACCTTATTTTTTTCATGTACGGCCCCATCCGGGCTTTTCAACTACATATACTGAATATCCAAATATTCGGGTATCAGGATACTTAAACGAAACATCTTAATATTCGGATAACCGGATATGAGAAATTCATGAAATACAACACAGGGCACATAAATAAATGAGTATAATAGGGAACGCCAAAAGGTTTCGGTATTATTCGCATCATTCATTGCAAAGATTAACAGGAATTCTACAAGTCCCTATCCCAAACATCATTCTCGAATTGTCATATTCCATTCGTTATATAACGGTATGCACACATTGAAAAATTATTTACAAAAAGTGTTGGTTGATTATTATTACTGTTCATCAATTCGCTGACGTTTTTTGGATATTCGAATATACGAATATTAGTCGGATCATCGTTGATGCAATTATCCGGATATTTGCATTTTATCCGTGCCACCGAATATCCGAATATGCGGATAGTCCCTGCCCTAATGTACAATGTACAAAGAATCCACGTTCTTTGGTATGTATGTACATATATAAAGCACGCGGGGTTTTGCTAGTCGAATAATAAAAAGGGAAACCAACAAGAAGTGATTTTGGATGATGAGGTGAATGAATACAAGTGAAAAATCTTAGCCCATAGACGACAAAATTCGGCTCAGCTGAGATCACCTGATGTAGCATCCCACAGCATTCTTGTGTCATTCACTGAGCGAATTTCTATGTTTGACAATTAATATTGGCTATTTGTGACATTCAAAATCAACCGCCGCCATCTTTAATTTAGAAGACTTTTCACTTGTATTCATTCACAATGACCTAATTATTGTGGGCA
Organism: Anomoia purmunda; assembly: GCA_951828415.1. NCBI lineage: Eukaryota > Metazoa > Arthropoda > Insecta > Diptera > Tephritidae > Anomoia > Anomoia purmunda. The sequence continues at coordinate 67,753,350 of OX639997.1, forward strand.
GTGCTGCATAGGCATAAGTTTTCGGAATTGTTTCAGTATCCTTGGTTTTGTTTTACGATCTGAAATTTTCAGTTTAGGATAATTTTTTTTTCGGATGTTTGGTTTTATAATAATATTGTGTAAATTTGAAATACAAATACATAAATCAAAAGTTGCTACTGGCAAATGGGTTAATGAAATGACAAATCGGTTATCAAATAAGCAGATCGAATGCAAATATGTCATATATTGATTTCATTTTGCGTTATACACTTTGGGTAGTTCCTGAACAATGAACTACTAGTTCATTTCAATGACTGAACTAGTTCCACTTTGACTCTTTGCGCGCTGCTCCAATATGTGCTATGTCTTAGCTTCTTACGCAGGCTATTTAATTTGGTTTGGTCCCACACACTATGTGCATGAGAAAATTTTAAAAGTAAACTGCCGGGATTTAATTCATATCCTCAAGGAAATGAGCGTTACATTAAATTTTGTTTTCGTACTAATAATAATTACTAGAACCGTTTAAAAAAAAATATGTGTTTTGTTTTTTAAATTGAATTCTATAACTAAGTCCGCAAAATTTACCGGTATGTTGTAATTGTCTTTTAGGATAAATCATTTAACAACTCGCTACTGAGACTCTATGCGTTGGGTGCGAGTCACATTTGTCGTAACAAAAGGGTTGCCCGGATTGCTGTGGTAAATCTTCTGATGCTCATACCCGAAATTTGCTGAATACTTATATCGGGTGTTTTTTTTAGGGGTATAGAACTTCGAATTGAAATAAAACACAAGAAAATCGTTTTAAGGTCCATCAATTTGGCTTTATTGGAAGGATAATTTTATGCCATTAATGTTTAAATATGATTTCGGGCATGTGGCCGCCGCGGCTGGCTCGAATAAAGCCAATTCTACAGGTCCAATTTTCAACCACTTTTTCGAGCATATGGGGCCGTATGTCGGCAATAACGCCACGAATGTTGGCTTCCAATTCCCCTAACGTTTCTGGTTTGTTGGCGTAGACGAGCGACTTCACATATCCCCAAAGAAAATAATCCAATGGTGTCAAATCACACGATCTTGGTGGCCAATTTACAGGTCCATTCCACGAAATTATGCGCTCATCGAATGTTTCCTTCAATAAATCGATTGTGACGTGCGCTGTGTGGCATGTAGCGCCGTCTTGTTGGAACCACAACTCATCCACATTCATGCCATCCAATTCGGGAACAAAATAGTCGGTTATCATGGCTCTATACCGGTCTCCATTAACGGTAACTGCCTCTCCAGCATTATTGCGGAAGAAGTATGGCCCAATGACTCCACCAGCCCATAGAGCACACCAAACAGTCAGTTTTTGTGGATGTAATGGCGTTTCAAGGGTCTCATGTGGATTCTCTTCACTCCAAATGCGGCAATTTTGCTTGTTGACGTAGCCATTCAACCAAAAATGAGCCTCATCACTGAACAAAATTTTGCGATGAAAATCAGCATCGAGATCAATCTCATTTTCGGCCCATACACCAAAATCACGACGCATTGCATGATCTCTCAGCTTTAATTCTTGCACAAGCTGGATCTTGTAAGGTCGCAAGCCAAGATCTTTGCGCAAAATCTTCCATAAAGTTGATGGACAAAGCTCCAATTGCTGTGCACGGTGGCGAATCGATTCATTCGGGTCCTCTTCAACACTTTGCTCTACAGCGGCAATTGTTTCTTCGGTGCGCACTGTTCGACATCTCTGCGGATGCGTATTATCACATAGAGTAAACGTAGTGCGAAAACGATCCATGGTTAACCGAATTAATTGCTCTGATGGACGATTATGTCGACCATAAAATTGACGGAGCTCGCGGTAAACTTCGCGAACTGAACCATTATTTTCGAAATAAATTTGCACGATTTGCAAGCGTTGTTCTTTTGTCAACCTGTTCATGATGAAATGGCAAACCAAACTGAACATAAATGACATTAGAGTTGCCAGATTTGACCACAAAATGCCAGTTTTATCTCTATTCGAAAAACAAACCTGTAAAAAAAACACCCGATACATACATACATCTTCCTGAAATCGGTCCGTATAATTGATTCTTCTGGACTAGCGGCATGATCACTGACATGCCCACAATCATGCCAAGAACCCAGTGGCCCCCGACTCTCCTCATTAAAGAAAGAGGAAACCAAACAAAATTAAAATTTGCAAGTATTGATTAAGCATAAAAGAACTATTTAAATTTATTTGTTTGTTGCACTTATGTTTCCCAAGTTTACTTTCCGTTATTGGAACATCGACATCGTTTTCAAGTGATGCCGACAACTGGCTCCGTCGTTGTGCAAAGCAAAATATCACATAAAATGCATGAGACAAAGATTTTTTTGCGTTTTCGAACCATGTTCAATTGACTCTGGAAACCCTAGATTTGTTTGGTTCTGCATACTTGAAGCTGCTATGCTACACATACAATTTAAGGCGATCATATACTGTTACAAATAAAAACTCTTTACCTTATGTGAAATATGTATACATAGACTTTCGAGGACCAGGATAGAGTTTAATGGGTTGGAAAATTTTGGAGGATATTTTATATCCAATTTAAAAGTTTCGAGGTTCGGCGAACAAGAACTAAAAATCAGTTTTACATAAACATGCACATAGTATGTACGTCAATCAGCTAACCCGGAGTGGTCTCTTTAAATTAACCGTTTTCTGTTTTAGAAGGCCTGTTAAATACAATCAGTATAGCTTACGCCATCGTCTTGATTACTTAAAAAATATTTTTAATCTGTCGGAAGGAATAATTTTCTTCAATGTGAGGCATCAGAAGAGAACCGAAAAATAAACGTGAAAACTAAGATTTATTTCACTGATTATTCATGTATGAGCATATGTGAAGGTAAAATTCTGTGAAAGCTACTGCAATATTATTCCAAAAATGATTCAGGTCCAGATGAACCAGATCGAGTTGAAATAAATACCAACAGCCATACATACATACATATGTACATAAGTGATAAGTGAAAATATCGACGCCTTCAAAATAGTACTCACACATACATACATATGTATCACTTTATGGAGACAGTTACAAAAGCAAATATTAGGGTCATTATTCAAAACTTTCTAGAGGCAGGGTAACATCGACATTTAGGCAAAACTAGCACAGTGTGGGTATATCGTGATCTTAAAAAAATACCAGTCGAATATTTTTTTCTTAAACCACAAAATGTATATAAAACCGGGCTTCCGCATACTAGCTAACCTCAAGGGACGGATCCAGATTTTTTTTTTTGAGTGGAGGCACCAAATTAAAAATTCGAATGTTATTTATTCATCTATATATACAAAATTAAAGTATTTCATATATTTAAAGAGTTATGTTCATTCTCTTTATTTTCTTTGCCAGAATATCCAATATCTTTTCGCTGCTGATTTCTGCATCCATATGAACATTGAGCAGCCCCAATCCTTTTAATCGGCCTCCTCCAGTAATGTTGTGTAGATATGTAGGTTTTTAATCTTCTTCAACTTCCAGCGTAGTATCAATGTCCAAAGCATCGATAAACATTTTTGGTAGCTCCATTGAAGGAATATTTAAACAAACCCTGAAATCAGAAACAAATTTGATATGAAACAAATTTTTTTTTTAATATCTACATATGTACATCTACATCTTCATGCCAATATTAACTCTTCAATGAATTCAAGAATGTCGTTCGGTCATAATTCCCGAGGGCCATCAACGGTTTTGTTCAACTCTTCTTCATTAAGTTCCGCACATTTGGCTGGAATTTCGTTTTGTACCTTGGACTGTAGTTCTCTATGTTTCATAAATCTTGAATCAAGCCAGTTTTTGTTTTTGCAGAAACGTTGAAGATAATCATTTCAATCTTGCAATATTTGCGACTACTGAAAATACAAGCTCTGAGCCATATTTTGCACAAAAAATATGAGATATTTTGATTAACGTTACCTCCAGACTTCTTTTTAGAACGAATTATTTGTTTATTGATTTATGCAGCTTTTGCTGGCAAATATTGAACCTTAAAACAAATATTTGTGCAGTTTCTTTTTTTATGCGCATTAATTTTTACTACCTTCTATTTGACACACACGGTGTGTGTATGGATTAAAATTGAAAGAGTCTGCGGCCGGTGATATTTGTTTTGAAAAATTTACAAAGTCTGTGTGCATGAAATTTGTTTGGCTATTGTAACTCTCCGGTTATAAGGACTGCCCGTAATGAGGAATTTCACTGCATTTGTATCATGGCAAATATCAGGTTGCAATTATTAAAGGAATTGTACGTTGGCAACTTTTCACTATAAAGTGGTCATTTTGAATGCCCGCCATTTTGAAAACCGTAAAGCTTTATCCAAACGCTAATTTTTATTTCACAACGAATTTTAAAAAACGCTACAAAAAATCCTACATACATACATACATATGTATACAACGAAAAGCAAATTTGGCACCACTGAATCAGTTTTCGGTGTTCGGTTTGATCATCTTTCGTTTGCAATTAGAAAATGAATTATCAATTCTCCATCCTTTTTGTGTTGATACCGCAGAACGTAGATTACAAAAAAATTGCATGGCGTTTCGTTTCCTGTGGCCAGAAGTGTTGTCATACATATTTCACCACACCAGAAACCAATTAGATCAGATCAGTCTGCGAAAGTCTAATTGGTTCTGGTATGGTGAAATAAGACATGATTTTATGTTAGAGGAACGGTGTGAGTGATGCCACTTCTTTGTAATCTAAGCTCTTTGCTATTCTGTTGCATAGTTGAAACAGCTCGTTTCCTAATCCTCCTCTTAAATCAGTTTGATCATAACAACCATCGATAAGCTTACCCATTCAGGCCGTAGTTAGCCGATACCCCAACAACAGACCACACAAATGCCAATAATGCCGATATTATGTAACTCAGTATCATCTCAAGTCACTAAACTTTCAATTAATGGCATTTTTTGTGATTTGAGACGATTTTGGTATTCAGTAAGCAACAGTCTCAAAAAAATGCACTAAAGAATGTAGTGAAAATCAATAGTAGAGCGAATCAGCTGATGGTATGTTCCAGCCAGAGATGCATAATTCATGTGTATTAATCGATTGCACACACTAAACTATCTAAATTTTTTGCCAGCAGCATTATTGCTCTTTAAAAGTTAAAACAATATAGCTTTTGTAAAATTAACATTCAATTTAATTGCTAAAAATTCTTATTACTGAATTTTATCCGAACCGATTATTTAGCAGATGCTTAAAAATTAAAGCTGTCAACAATCGATAAATGCAACTACCCATCTATGTGCACATTCTAGCAGTACTGCAGAACAAGATACATACATATGTATGTACATACATACATATGTAAACAAATAGTTTATTTTATTATGCGTATTGAAAATTAAGTTTTATGGTTATTACAGATTCAAGCAAAATATAGCGAACGACTATGGGACAGATCGGGAGCTACCTCATTTTGGCGTTTATTCAATATTTTCTTCAATTTCTTTGGGCCAGCTGACAAATCAGTGACTTAATTTTAAAGTAGAAACTTGAGGCCGCATAGTTTCAAAATCAATCTCACCACCGAAAAGTCTCAATTAGTGACTTACAGAATACCGGCGTAATCGTAATGCTAGCCAATGCCAATGCAGCTGATGGTATAGGCTGAGATATTCGTGTTCTGCTTGTAACTATTATTGATTGTTAAATAATATTGCATTCCATTGAGAATGGAATCTGATGATTGTTGCTGGTGCTGCGATACAAGTAGATACAAGTAAGTATGTTGTTTCATGTTGCAATCAAGTACTTTTGGCATCGATACTTTCACCAAGTACAATCGGTAGCTATCGGCTAAAATTACTTAGTATCGGGAAAAAAGCGAAATTTCAAAAATATTTGGAAGTATCGAAAATAATTCGCACGCAGCACATACAACATTGCTTGCCACTTAATTTAAAAACGTTCAATTCAGAGCTGTTCAAAACTCAATTGGAATCGTCCACTTCATCACCTCTTAATTCATCGGGCTTAGAGGATGCGCACACTGCAGACCTTATCGGCCGATTAATTAGTCGGCTCTCTTGAATTACTTGAAGTTATATGGAAGTGTACACTGTACGTCAACTAAATCGCCGACGATTAAATATTTGGTGGTTCAACCCGATAAAAAGTTGGCAAAAAGCTTGCAATTATTAATATTATCTAGCACTATTTGGTTAAATTTGTTTATTTTATCAAACATTTTATTTCATCCCATGTAAAACATAGTTATATGTATAAGTGCATACTTACTTACTTACTCTCTTAATTGGCGCCATAACCGCTTAGGCGATTTTGGCCGAACTTCTCCTACCTATAATTTGTGGTGTGCGTCTTGATGTTGTAACACAAATTGAGGGACCTACAGTTTTACGCCGACTCCGAACGGCGAATTTTTTTTTGTGAATGAACTTTTCTATAATTTTTGATGTTACTTGCCCCGGATTTGAACCCGTGACCCACCCAATGAAGCACGCATACGCTAAGCACTCGGCTACGGTGGCCCCCACAAATGTATGTACTATATAGTGTCACACAAAATTATTTTTTACAATATTCACAATATTTTATATACATACATATGTACATACATAGTTCATATAAACTATATATGTATGTACATAGATACAATTTTCAAACTTTTTAAACAGAATTTCATAGAAACTTTTCGGATATGCTGACAATTCAGTTGGAAAGCGCAAGTTTTAAGGACTAAAGATTTCATTTGATTTTCAATAATTTTTTTTTTCAACTGTCTTGCGCATATTCTGCGATATAAAAAGCTATGAAAAGGTACATAGCATTGTGGCATTAAATATTAAATGCAGATCTGTGGTTGCAATTACCAATATTGCCAACTCCGTGTTGCACTTACAATGCACCAATGTTATGTTTAGAAAAATAGGTCTGCCACTCTATTGTGTTTCGCAAATGCTTTATAAAAAAAAAAATAATTATTAATTCATGCGTAAAAAAGGCCCCCAGCAACCTTCGGCTCCAGGCCCCTGCAGTGGCCTAATATACCAACTTACATAATGTGCATTTCATATGTATGTATATTGTTATAAACAATTAAATAAAATTAATTTTTAAACTACTTTTTAAAGTTATCTTTTATAGTACAACCAATTTTGAATCAATTGCCAGCTAAATTTTTCGAATCGGATGGATCTAGCGGAAGTTATAAATTTTGGAAACCGAAATTGCGAAAATCTTTTTGTTAATATTAACAACACGGAATAAACCTTTATTGAAATAGCGTGTTTGCAACACACATTGAACTCAGAAGATTTTCGGTCTGCCGACTTATGGAATTTTCACCAAATAAAAGGAAAAGTGACTAGTGTTTTTATTGAAGTGAAGAAATTTGAACAATAAATAACCTTAAAACTATTAATATTTAAACGCTAAATGTTAAAAACATCGGTCAGTCAGAATCTCCCCAACGTCCCATTCGAATTTCATTAAAATATTCCACGTATACTGGCTCAAACTGGCAATGCTTCTTCATAGGAAAGTCAACAGTATACCTTTACTATATGAAGTACGTTTCCGATTCCTTACATTGGTGACCCCATTTTAAAACCATGGAAGCTGACATGGAGATTAACACGCACATATGTAAGTATGTATAGAGCAAACTCATTTTTAAGACGCATCCTCACCAATTTTCATTCTCAACGCTTGCAATTAATCGAGTGTAACTATCACCCCTTTACCCTTGCGAAGGCAGCCACCTTGTCGTAGTTCGAGAGCTTGGTCGATTCACTAATCGTGATTGATAATGAACTAGTACTGATCAATAACCCTCCATTCCCTTAATTCCGGCTGTTTTTTGAAAGATGATCAAGTACTGCCAAGCTGCAGCACCCAGTATGGCATTTAGTGGGTCTCGGGAAGTAGGAGGGTGACGAGCAGAAAGCCCTCTGAAAAGCCCGCCACTTGGCAGCTAGGGTAAAATGAAAATGCATACCCCCTTCCCCCGATCCTAATCGTGAAACCTAAATCAGGATCATCTGCACGTGGAACCAGTAAGTTTGGAATACGCCGTCTATAGCCTGGGCATCGGGTGTCCAGGTCCAAAGACTGGCACCTAAGATCTCAGTGGAAGCAAGCTAATTACTGGTGCCGCGACAATAGCCAATACCCTTTCTAAGCCTTTTATCTCTATATCTTTAACGACAAATGGTAAGCGTGAAAGGTCAGGTGATGACCCACCAGCTCTGCTGCGGTCCTCCGATGTCGACCAGGGGGCTGTGCGTGCAGGTAACAAGAGTTACAAGAGTTACAAGACGAGAAAGACAAAGGGCTTTCAATCAAAATTGTCAACAGCTCGCGTATCAGCTTCCTCCAGTATGAGTTCGCTGGTGAAACTCGAATTCTACTAGGTAGAGGGGATCTATCTCTATATGAAAGGATCATTATCCAAAGAGCAGATATACTTTTTCGAAAGCTATAGAGAGGACGCGAGTGGAGGGTGATTTCCTCGTGGTGGATATAGACGTGACCTAGTTGAAAGTTTTGAAACTAAATGCTGATACCGTCCCTACCTACACATGGGTCCGTCCAATTCATTAATTTAGCATAAGTCCAGGTTGAGAAGAAAATGGCGAATAATAATTCGTATTCTTCTTTCTATTGGTATGACTGAGGTTTTTTACTCAAATTAATTTACGGTATTCTCGCAGCTTTTCGCAGAAAAGTGCAAACCAATACTGAATATAATTGACACTCGATGTGATGGAAATTAGCTTTACGCTAATTCAACCAAAACTAGTGTGGTGCTCTTCACTATGAGTATAAGGCAAAGGGGAGACAGAACAATGTATCACAACTAAAGGAGTCACAATTTAAATTTCTTCCGAAGTACGCAGGAGTGATTCTGAATAATAGGATTGCTTCGGAATATCATTCCACATAAATACGTCAAAACTTATGTACTATGTGCAATGGCAATTGCTTCTATGCAATTCTTATCGCATCATAACTCTGTTTAGGGCTTGTCGTGGATAGGTAACCTATGTATACATATATGTATGTGCAAGGTCGTATTTTTAAGGTGACCCGAAATCTCAAAACTATAATTTATTATTTTTTACAGCTTAATTTTGAAAGTGTGAACTTAAGCGGCATGTTAGTAATCGGCTGAATTGATTGGTTGTATTTATAACGAGACTGGTTTGCTTTTATAAAAGAGGGCATATTATTTTAAAGATATTCGATTGGTTAACTCAACTTAACCAAAATTTTAACGACCCTGCTATTCAGCAGACATTTTTTAACGATTTTCGCATTCGCTGAATCAGCTGTTGATGTTAGCTAGTCGATGACCGAAAACTAATCGACAACAAATTTGATGTTGTTAACTCAATCGAGAAAAGTGAAATTCGTGATTTCAACTTAAATAAAAGATAAATTTAAAACTCAGTGATTTGTTTTCTGGTAATTAAAAAAGGACAGTGGATCGGCGTTTACTCCGAGATGTGGACAATCCCTTTCATTTGAATCCAACAGAATTTCAGAAGCTGTATAGGTTAACGCCATACTTGGCTGAATACCTAATTTATCAGCTTGACAACCAAATAAGAGGCTTCAGAATAACAGCAATATCAACTGAGAAACAGGTAGCTCGTGTAATATTTAAGCCTGTACGCAATTTTCAATTTTCCTTTTATAGCGGGTTTGAGATTCTTCGCGGTTGCTATCAACGACCCGTAGGTGAGCAATGGGGAATATCCATGAGCCAGTCATCCGTAAGCCGACATTTATCTGGTAACGGATGCAATCAATGATTCATTGTTTCACCAGAAAGTGAGGTTTCCTATGACCCAAACTGCTAAAGAAATGCTCACTTCAGCATCGTCACCCTTTGTGGGAGGCACTATTGGGGCCGTCGATTGCACATCAAAGAATCATGAGAAGGCTTATGCCAACCACCATACATATCTCCCATTCACAATCGTTAGTGCAAACGGCACTGGGCTCGAGTTTTCTGCGACGGCCGTGCCTATGAGTACAATTACCAATACCCAGTAATTGAACCTTTCAACTGCATCAAAAAGCCACGCGGGAATATAATAAAACTTTGATTATAAAAGTCACTGTAAATGAATAGATTTAAAATAAGGAAGCTACTTATGGCTGATTCCGTATTAGATTTGTAGTCGAAGTAGCAAATTTCCATGAGATATTTTCTTTTAATCCTTTTTGCGATTCTTTAAATTTCTTATGAATGCCTTTTTTCAACGACAGTCCCGTTTTACAGCTCCAATATCTCGAGAACTGTACATCAAAGAAAAAATTACCTAGTTAGGTTTTTTATTCTACTTTGAAATGGTAATTTATAAAAATTTGTTTAAACCATTTTTTACCACCAAAAGTATTGATACTTTATAAGTATTAATTCCAACCTTTTTTCAAATTTGGGCAATTTTGATTTTTCTTGTTTTCATCGCAATGAATTCTCTAAAGCCTTCCGAAAACATATAAAAATATTATGATCGAGTAGACTGTGAGTTATAGAATTTAAAAGAACCTTATGCACGGTCCGGGCACTCAGTCCAAGGGCGTGCGCCGACCAATGAGCGTCAATTCACTTCACGCGCGCATAGCGAGGGATACAAGTTCTAGAATAGATTCTTTTAAATTCTATAACTCAAAATCTACTTCTGATTACATCATAATCATAAGTTTATGTTTACTTGTTCATTTAATTACGAATTTTTTTTCTATCCTAAGTTATATCAATTATTTAATTAATTTACATGTAAAGAATAAATATGGCTCTACTTTTCGAAGTAAAAAAAGTTTTGTATTCTTAACATACAACAAGTTGATACAGAATCTCCTGGCCATTCGACCATGATTCGTTTCGTAATTTAACCGGTTGGTTGATGCCACCGATGGTGTTCAAAAATGCGCTTTGATGATCAGGTTACACAAACACGTGGGAGTAATTTTCTTGCAATTAGGATGCGATTACGATAATACCGACGATGAGCTGTGAAAGGGTAATTGAAGAATGGGTTGCGCTGCATGAAGGCGGCGGCGATGTCACGTGTCGGAACTCGACAAAAATTACATACACTATGTATGTATGTGTGTAGATATGTTGCGAATGGCAGCGACGACGAACGGCACGCATACCAACAAAAAAAAAACGAATGTGCTACGGTTTGAGTTTCTTGTAAAATGTCTTGGGGTGGATTTGCTTCTTGTTTGGCCAAGATGAAAAGGAGTGAAGAAGGCGATTGATTCCGGGCGCACTCTCAATTTGGCAAAGTGAAAAACCTTCACTTTTGAAGCTGATTGACTTCTTATCCTTGAATGGATTTGAATTGTGATTCGCACCCGCACACGACTGGTTGCCCTCCACCATTGTATAAGAAAGAACTCGCGTACATGTGCATACCCTGGGTATTAAAAAGAAAAACATTTCTCCTAAACTAGTACGATTTCGACACTTTTGAACTACTTAGCCATTCATGTCAAAATTAGCAACACCTGTTTTCGAAAATTGGGAGCTTCAAATCCAACAAACCAACATCAACAAAATATGTCTCCAATCTTTATGCATTTATATTTATCAAGAGCCAGTTTTTGCTGGAGAAATATTTACCCGCTTCAATTTCCAGATTTCATATATAATAATTTTTCCTAATTGCTGATATTGTTGTTATCGACATTGATATGAAATAACAGATGAATCAAAGTTTCATACTCTGCACATACTGTAGCAATCCCAATCCAAGAATGATAGAATACAAGATTGCACCTTATCGCAGCGAAATGACAAATTCATTAAAGAAAGAATATGGGAGAAGAAAGATTGAAGAAGCTCCAATATTTCAGTAAAGAACGTATTTTAATATTGCTAAATAATAAAAATATGATTCAAAAGGCAGAGTTTTAATAAAAAATCTACAAAATACTAAAAACACGAATCTTTGCCGTCCATTTGTAAAAAAAGTTTGGTCTACTTGTAGTTGAGAATTGCCAAAATCTGCAAAACCGAAGTAACGATACTGCGGACGGGATCACCTTGCGTATTCAGTCCACCGTTGCAAAAATCTAAGAAACATTTGTCTTTCACTTGTTTGACGTTCTGGCATGTTATATTCTTTTTATTCTCACGTTATTTGTTTTGTAAGTTTTCTGCGTCCTCTTTAGTTCGACATTGCGCTATCCCATATTTTATTCACCCTACATCATTCATTTAGTGTTGTGTTCTTTCCCACATCTGTCGCCTGTCAAACCAGCGAAATGTCGCCTGATATTTATGACCGCCACATCCGTGTTTAGACAAGATAGCAAGCGGAATTATATGACTGTAGATTTTTTGGTGTTTAGGATATTAAAGTGTGAGTTTGAAGTTTGATATTTTCCATTGAAGTTTGTTACCCTTTGTTTTGCTGACGTCTCGTAAATTTTCTTCTTCTTCTTGTGTAAAATTTTGTGTCGGTGTAAATGGAAGAAAACGCACAAGGCCAAAAAAAAAGAATAAAAACCAACATTTATTGCAGCCAACTCAAACATTCATCTTGTTACATTGTTCTAAAATTTAATGTGCTGTTAAACGACGAATTTGAAAATATGTGGAATTGTATACAATTAATAAAACATCTGATTTATGAGGCTTTTATAAGAGTATGGCCGACGTTGTCCTGACTATATACATATACTTATTAATTGCCCTTTGCATATGTAATCAGAAAACGCATTTCGGTTCCTGTCACACGTAACAGGTGGCAACCCTCTCATCAATGCAGAATGCACCTTATCCGAACAGTTTGACAATCATATTTTAATATTTTATTAATTGAATTTGACTTTTAAAAAAGGTGGCAACCCTCTCCAATATATATTTATCCTGTTAGTCAAACAAATGGTTTGATACCTATATTTTACTATTTCATATAACTTGGGAAAACGCAACTTAATTCGACTTTTCAAACTGTTGGTAATTCTCACACAGTTGGGTATGAACCTGTTTGCTGAGGCGAACCGTTTGACACCCATATTTTAATATTTCATTTCATTTGACTTTTAAGCAGGTGGCAATCCACATCAAAATATAGCTACCTTCTCCTTGCCGAGACTAACCGTTTGGCACCCATATTTTAATATTTCATATAACTTGTTTATAATTTAATTTAATATTTTAATTAACTTTGACTTTTTAAACAGGTGGCAAGCCTCTCCCAAGCATAAAATATTGTTCACGACCTACCAAATACAAAAATTCATAAAAATCGGTCAAGCCGTTTCGGAGGAGTTCGACCACAAACACCGTGACACAATATATTTATACTTAGATATAACATTACGAAAATGCTTTTACATAAAAAACATTGTGAATATTTAAAAACAAAACTCTGTTTTTTATGGCGTTTTTCTTATATTTAAATATTTTTGCTATTAGATAACTAAATTGAGTAATATAAATGTTTACCTATGATTCTAAAAGGCTCTGGATCAAAATAAAAAATTTATAAATTCACAACTGTGTAAAAAAATTTAACTTCATAGTGGGGGAATAATTCCTTTCATTAAATTGGGAATTAACGCGAACTAGTCATAGTGCTAATTTCGCTAGAACTGACCCAGTTCGGATTTAGCAAATTTCTCTTCAGCTTATATACGTACATAAAATGCGTATGTGTGTGTGAGTGGTTCCTGGCTTTGTAGCTTCTGTGATGATGCCCTGCTGGGAGTCAAGAAGGCGCAAAGGCAGTGTGTAAAGCCTCACACAGTCAGAGCAATCAGCAGATAATCAAGATGTAGCAAAATATTCGACAGATGAGTAGTTGGGCGGCTGTAAGAGGAGCGCACACAAGGCTTGGATGTGTCGAATGGAAATGTAATTTAAAACCGAGAAAACACAACAGTCAGCTGCCAAGAGAGAACTGTGATACACACAATTTTACCAAGAACGTATGCATAACCAAAAATACACAGTTGCATATATATGCAAAGGACGTCACATACATCTACATATATTTATATAGGGTATGTATAAAGTGTGGATTAATGTAAGATGAAGGCGGTAGCAGTGGTAACTATAGTGTAAGCCGATGAGATCTTGTATTTCGTGTTGAATACTATCATTAACTTAATGAAGCACATACATACATACATACAGACATACATACATATGTATATAACTAAATAATATTGTAGAGCATTCACCTGACCCCAAAAATTTGCTTGCAAAGAGGACAAGGTGTGTTAGATATTTTATGTTAAAGAACTTTTGAAGCTTGCATTTCAGTAGGTTAGATACATACACACCTAAATATGCGCTACATACATATCTACATACATATTTTTATATGAGGGCGCCTAAAATATACGAAGTGGAATGGAATAGAATTGACGTAGGCCGGAAATACGAAATCGCGTCTCAAAGCAGTCAGGTATAAGTAGTTGCCCACTGCACTAAAGGCTTGAAGAGGATGAAAAGAATGAGGGATAGGGAAAAGGAAGGGATTGCATTTTTTCTTTACCAGTCTTCCAGACTCTTTTATGAATCTGAGAAGCCTGTCAAGGGAGAGAGAATGAACGTCTTCTATTCTCAACGCATTTGATATAACGGATTGGGTTAGAGAAAGGAATATGTGGGTTAAATTAACTTTGGAAATAAGCGTGGCACCTCCCAATATAGAACAAATATGTATGTATGTATGTACATACATATATCTCCGGAACAACTGCATCAAACTCTTATTGGTACTAATTTGGTACACACTTTACATTTCAACTCAATGAGTACTATTTCGAATATTATAGAGTTCGGGAGAAAAAACTACGTGCTATCCGATATTAGAAAGAGGCTCAGATATCAATAGGAAACCATTTCTTATCAGGTAGTGATTTCGACATCAACCATACTGATTGGGGTCACTTCTTAATAACACAAAATAACAGTATTGTTGACAGACATAACCGTCTTGATTGTGTGTCTCCAAGGCAACCAACTTACTGGCCATCTGACCTCAGAAAAATTCCAGGTTTAATCTGTCTTTCATAATATTGATAAATTGCGTCAATAAAAATCAAATAAAACAAACTGGCTGAAATACCGAAATTTCTTTAGTAATTAGCTGAAGAAAATATTCAAATCAAATGATGAAGAAATTGACGGCAACATAAACATCCTAACCAGTCTGCTTGTATCAGAAGCTGTGGTAGCTACCCCAAAGCTGCCGCAGGGAAAATCTACCCTAAAGAAAAAATTGAACAGTGAAATTGAACGTAAATTTTAACATGATTAGCAGACTTCTCTATTCCCGTTGCAAATTTTAAGTTAAGTTAAGAGAAGTTAAAAAATTAAGAGGACCAAAGCATCGAAAAGCTTGTAACGAATTTTTCTTCAAAAGGCGCCCAAAGGGTTTCATTATGGAAAGCTAATAAGAATCTTAAGCCACCAGTAGAAACTGAAATGCCACTGTGAGAAGCAAATGGGAGCTGTGCTCGAAGTCCAGACGAAAAGGTGCCTAACTTTGCAACGTGCCTTTAGGAAGTTTTTGAACCTAATAAAATTTCAACAAGTTATCTATAACCCACTCAGAATAGCATAATAACTGAGTATTTTAAGCCATCTGCAATAAAAATGTCTGAAATTGAAACCATAAAAAAGAGCAGTTACTAGTACTTAGTAGTAGAATGTGTAAAAATATTAGTAGTAATTAATAGTAGCAATAGTAAAATAGTAGTAGTAATTAGAAGTAGAAGTAGAATTAGTAAAAATAGTAGTGGTAGTTACTTGTCCTCAAATGGTCTGGAATTATGTTCCCTGTCGGAAAAAATAACTCAGTTGGATTCAACTAATTTTTTCCCAATTACTCTTTTGTTTTTATATAATCATTTTCGTGCGAATTTGAAATGAATAAATTTTTAAGTTGTTGAATTTAAATTACAAATAAAGTAATTCAAAGCATAGGCAAGATAGGGTAATCGACTGCTTCCTATGATATCGCTATGATAAATAAATCAGTTAGTTGTATGAAATGGCAACTAGTTGTCATTGGAAAAAAGTAGTTTAAAAATATTTTAAAATTAATTTCATTTCCTACGTGGTATGTATTGAAATACATATATATGTATATAAATATATAGTTGCAATACATACATACATACACATTGATATGTCCCTACCTCAGTATGTTTGTTTGTTTTTTCTCATGTGGTGACTTCGTGGCGCGATATCGACGCGAACTCCGTTACACGATGTAAAAAATCACTCCCATGCCGCTAAAGAGGTTTTAGTTCAGTACTTCAAAAACGCTACATCACAACAAATCTCCTGATTATGACCGCAATACCCAATTGCAAAACTATTTGAAACTTGTCCAGAAGTGGCGTATTAAAGTGAATTAATAGAAATAAAAACATTTGACGTTTACGCTTAAGGCAAACCCATGCCCTCTTGTTGTTTTCAATAATGTCACTATTCCGCAAGAAAATAACCCAATATCTTGTATACGCGACTTACATTAACGGCATACATTGTTTCCAAAAAGATTCAAATAAACTTAAAAAGAATTTAACTAAGTAGGGGGAGAAATTCGTAAAAATCAATATTCTGGAAAATGCGCGTGGTACGTTGAATGTATAACAATTTCAGTTTTAGAGATATCTTACGAAAATTTTGAAGACATATATATTTCTATATGTACTAATCATTTGGCAGAATCGACCACATCGGACGTTATATAGCTATTCTACAACTGATTGTTCAGATATGAGGATTTAAATTAAACAAGGTCTACAGAGAAAATCATCAAGGTAAGGAATGCGATTGAGCCAACTTGGACTACATGCATTGCTAGAAAATTTTGCCACTACAAAACAACAAACTGCGGTCGATTTGTTATTGAAGAGTTTTTCTGCACAAGTGGAGGGTTTTTCAATAGGAACGCTACAAAAGTTTTTTTAAATAAAACAAAAACGGTTTTGGATATGAATTAAATTCTTCGTTCCTGTGAAAGTACATTCGATGCCATTATGTATGGAACTCGATTTCTTTTGCATGGGCAACACGGGCACGCTTGCAGAAGCCCAGACGCTGAACCCAATTTTCGACGGTTTTCAAGCATGAATCGGGTGAAACTGCTGCAATTTCACGTTCGATATTCGTACGAAGTTCATCAATCATCGCTGGCTTGTTGGCATAGACCATAGACTTGGCGTAGCCCCACAGGAAATAGTCTAACGTCGTTAAATGGCACGACCGAGGCGGCCAATTGACTAGGCCATTTCGTGAGATAACACGTTCACCAAACTTGGTTTTCAATAAATCGATTGTGACATTCGCTGTGTGGCTTGTGGCGCCGTCCTGTTGGAGTCACAGATTGTCCAAGTCCATATCATCCAATTGGGGCCAAAAATATTCGGTTATCATTGAGCGGTAGCGATTCCCATTCACAGTAACGTGCCGGTCTTGATCATCACAGAAGAAGTACGGCCCAATGACGCCGTACCGCACCAAACCGTAATTTTTTCGGGATGCAATGTTGACTCATGGAGTACGTGTGGATTGCTGCCTGTCCAATAATGCATATTTTGCTTATTGACGAAGCCATTCAGCCAGAAATGACGAGGACCATAAATTGGACGTAGTGTCCTTAAAGTCATTGACTCCGCATTTCGGACTCGTTGTTGGATCGTATTTCTTTCCATGATGAAATGGCAAACCTTACTGAAGAGAAATGTCAAAAGAGCGGGGAAAAATATGGCGCCGTTTGCTGTCACTATCGGCTTACTTTTGTGCGTCCCTATTGCAAGACCCTATATAAGAACGATAACATATGAAGCCTCTAACAATGACCATGACATGTCAAATAAATAAATATATGAAATCCCAAGGAAAATTGGTATAGATATAGGACTTGGCCCAAGGTAGGTTGGTATTGAAAACAAACACGCACACATGACCTGGTTTTGTGAAAATCAAAATAATGCGATATTTCATTTATTATAAAATATAATTTACTCAGATTTGTTCTACAAGACTTACCAAACTCCAAAATTTACACTTTACACTTTACCTCAGTAGATCTCATGTCATATAGGATTGCCAGAATTTGTTTCCATAATTCAGTACCTTCGTCTCTTTCAACGTTTAACAAATCAGTGCATTTCAGTACACTTCTCTCCAACGCACTTTCTACAATTCACTTATTCTTTTAAACATATCTATGTATTATTAATAGACATATGTATGTATGTATTTCGTCTAATATTTGTTGGATTTTAATGCCATTTTAACTAATTGTTAACAATCAATACTTTTGTAAAATCCAAGAAATTCTCCGCAAGTCATTTTAAAATTTGCTTTTATGTATTTGAAGTTCACTTTCAATTATTTTAACTAACAGCCGATTTATCTCTTTACATCACGCTGTAAACTTTAAACTAAAAATTCCCCCAACGGCGTTGGATTGGATTGGATCCAATTAGTTTCAAAACTTAAACTATTTATTCGTTTGTAAGACAATTTAAAGCTACAAATTCATCAAATTGCAATTCTAAATCTATGTTTTTAATATAAAAATCATTAACTGTGTGACTGAATTGAGAGACATTTATTTCATTTTCTAAACGAGATACTTAAAATTCTACAGGAATTTTTTTTAAAGTGTCGAGATTGAAAAATCAGCACAAATGAGTACATTTTCGTGCTGAATTGGATATTGAAAATGTTCAGTACATTGAGTGCTAATTCTGTGCTGTCCTTCTCAAATCATTGCCTCTGGCAATTGTAATCTCATATAACAATAATTTATAAAAATTAAAAAAAACGCGATATTATAGCAACTATCAGATAAAATTTGCTTACATGTAAAATGCAGGAAGAAGTTGGACAAGGATATACGCAGAATAGGCGTTTCGCCGCCCCCCTTTATAGCAACCAGTATCAGAAATTAGTAAAAATAGTAATAGTATTTAGTAGTAGCATTAATATAATAATAGATAGAATTAACTTTGTTGTTGTTGATGGCGTAAAATCATTTTCATATAGAGCTACCTCTGGGGTTCCTCAAGGTAGTATCCTTGGTCCTTTATTATTTGTTATATTCATCAATGACTGCTCTGAATGTTTTACTTTGTGTGAGCATCTACTTTATGCCGATGATTTAAAAATTTTTTAAAAAATAACAAGCTGCTCTGATGTTGAAATAATGCAAAATGAGGTTAATAAATTCCAGGAATGGTGTGGTAGAAATATGCTTATGATTTATATTGAAAAATGCTGCTCGGTCACCTATAACAAAATTAGATTGCCCCTCTTATCTTCGTACTCTGTTTCTGGATCTGTCCTCAGTTCCAGTTATAAAATCAAAGACCTTGGGGTAGTTTTTGATTCGAATTTCACGTTTATTGATCACCTGAATTACATCATACCTAAAGCATATTCCTCTCTAGCTTTCATTAGACGAAATAGTTCGGAATTTAAGGATCCTTATACTAAAAAATTACTGTTTAGTACATTCGTAAGGTCCAAATTGGAATATGCTTCTATAATCTGGAATCCGTTCTATGTAGTGCATTCCAATAGACTTGAACGTGTACAGAAAAGGTTTTTGAAATTTGCATTATCCAGTATTAGGTTTACTATGCCTATTCCGTCTTATGTTCCGCGTTGCAAACTGATCAGTCTGCATACTCTTGCCAGTAGGCGATTGATTTCTGGCTTAGTTTTTATTCGAGATGTTCTCAATGGGATTATTGATTGCCCGTTCTTATTGCATTGTATTAAATTCAATGTTCCAGCTAGAAACTTGCGACATCATGATTTATTTGCTATTAACCTCTGCAAATCCAGGTATGCTCAAAATGAACCAATTATCAGACTACTAGCGGAATTTAATTTGTTATGTAGAGAAATAAATTTAGATATATTTGTAAATCGCAATGTTTTTAAAGAAAAACTTTGTTTGTACTATTTTTAATATAATTAAAACCTATGTACGTCTTAGTCTGTAAGGTTTGTAAACCATAGACTTAATAAATAAATAAATAAATAAATAAATAAATAAATAAATAAATAAATATTTATCAGAGGTATTTCTCAAAAACTACTCTACCAAATTCCTTACACATATTGCATTTCAAGTCAATAGGAAAAATTTCCAAATTTACAAATATCCGAGAAAAACTACGACCACCTCTCATATAACGGTGACTGTATACAAAAATAAAAAAAACACGCATATTCCAGAAGCTGCGCCGATTCTACAAAGAGATAGAGAGTTAAATAGTAGTCGTTAATAGTAAGTAGTAGTAGTAATAGTTTGTCGTAGTAATACTGGTTGACAGGACTTATTAGTAGAAATTAGTAAAAAAAAGCAATAGTAATTAGTAGTAGCATTAGTAAAAACCGTAGTAGAAATTAATAAGAACAGTAGTAGTAATTAGTAGTATAGTAGTAGTAGGCGTAGTGATAGTAGTAGTAATATGTAGCTGTAGTAGTAGTAATGAGTGTGGCAGTAGTAGTAGCAGTAATAGTAGTAGTGGACATTATTTTAGAATGCAAAGTCGCTTTTTTGACCATTTATGGGGATTGCAAAGCCGCCTTTTTGCCATTACCGCCAATGATATGTCCATGTTAATGTAATGCATTTTAAATGCGAAATGGGAAGCCCTCACCAATTTCTTTCGATTCAACATTCGTGTCTGAGATCAACCCGTTGTAATAAGAAGCGATTCCAGATTTTTTTGCTGGGTAGTTAGTCGTAGAAGTAGAAGTTGTTGGAGAGTAATAGTAGAAGTAGTACTATTAGTAATTAGTAGTTGTAGTAAACGTAGTAGTTGTAGTGGCGAACCAGTCCCGAACTACCGAAAGATCCTGAATTGGTCCCGAAATATCTAGTGTGAAAATAGTGCCGAAATGGTTCTGAACTAGTGCCGAAATGGTTCATACGTAGTACATACATATATACATACACAGAGCGAAAATACTTCCTAAAATAAAACGACTGGATATGTATTTTCAATAAAATCAAGAAGATAATATGTAAAACTGAGATGAAAACTTTTAAATGTAATTAGAAGGTGTCCCGTGGAGTTAAGATGAAAACCTTTTCAATAAAATCTAGTAGATAACCTCTTAAACTGAGATGAGGTCCTTTCAATATAATTATGAAGGTCACCTTGGTTTTCATTAGAATCTCTTCTTAATTTCAATAAGCCGATTAAATTATCACTTTGGAATTATTGCCATCGAAATTTGGCTAAGTACATTATTTTCTGAAAACAAACATTACCCTGCTGGCAAATTATGCGTAGTATGCCACGTGACATTTCTTCAGCTTTAAGTCAAGTTTAGACAGGAGCTTTATGGTACAACCGACATCTTTAATGTGAATGCACAAGAAAGACAACGAAAGAAAAGGAGAGCGTCACTATCCACATTTATTTTTTAAAACAATTATAACATTATGCATTGAAAACTGGGGCAATAAATATGTAAACGTAAAACCAAGACGAATTTATAGAAGGTGATGGCATAAGAGCAGCTGATTTGATTTTTTTTTATTCACCTATATGTACATATTTTGTTTTTGTTTTGCGTATGAGCTTTCAAAAGCCGTAAAAGCAAAAATAAAATGTATTTAAATTTTGACAACTCTTACGCAGAAACAAAAACAAAATACATACGAATTTTGTAGTTGTATTTATACCACCTTGTATGGATTCGCCTTGCGTAAAACTTTCATTCTGAAAATACAAAACCGCGAAGAACAATATCCAGCATATTAAACTAAAAACAATATAAAGTAGATTATTCAAAAAATGTATAGCAAAATTTGATTTAAAAGGGCTCTTTTAAAAATAAAAAGTTTTCCTTATTAATAAGCTCAAGATGCTTATAGTAAAAATGAGACGATGTCCTTATTAATTTACGTTATATGATTTTTTGGCATAACATAGCATAATTCCATAAAATGAATAAACAAGAAGTTGTCTCCTTGTTTTCAGCCGCTTTACTTTTCCATAGATTTTAAAAGAAATTTAAAATTGGGAAGATGTTCTCGCAAAAATTTCTTCAATGTTGTCACCTCTCGCTCCTCTTAGCCTCCAAGCTTTTTTAGACGTTAATCTCTTTAATTAAATGTGAATGTTTTAGCTCTGGTTAGATGCATGTACATACATACATATATGTACATACATCAGTATGTATGCTTGGTTTTATTTTATGATATAAGCGTCATATGGCGCACTTCGTGACGCGATATCGAGGCGACGTTCGTTACACGATGTAAAAAAATCCCTCTCCTGCCGGCATAGAAATTTTACTTCATAAATGCGATATTTTGGCAGCTATAGAATCTATCACTTCTACCACTTTGAAAAATTGTTGTTTCTCATATTATTCCTCTATAAATTATACAGACGATTCATAAATATAAGGCCAAAAATAATAATAGCTATAGAAGGTAATTTACTCAAATTTGAAAAGAAAGCCTTGGGTTAAGTAAAATTGTGGAAAATCGGTTTGGCACCGTCCACTCTAAAGCAAATACAAAATTAAACAAATGCGATATCTCAGTAATTACTAAAGGTAATTTGAATAAATTTTGAACACAGGATTGGGTTGGAGAAAGGAATACGGGGGCTAATAACTTTGGAAGTAGCCGCTTACCCACCCAAATAGGTTGACCTCCGAGATTATTGTATCAAACTCTATAAAATTGTCTACATTGTTTACGTTGCAACTCAACATTTTCGAAAATTATAGAACGAGGTGAAAAATTAAAATATTCGGTAATTTATTAACTCATGTATCAAATTCGCTCACGTTTAGTGTGAAAAAATCAATATTTTTTAGAATTGGCGTGCTACGTTCGTATTTAAGTAGTAAGTAACTGTTTTTTGCATAAAGCAAAAGCTTGGTTACTCCCGAACTAAGACTACTCTTCTTTACTCGTTCTATATATTGTATATACATAAGTATAACATAAAATATAATTTTTTTAAATAAAATTTAACTGGTTTGGTTATTGCATAATTAGTTAGTTGTTACATACAATTTTCGAATCATTAACTCCTTGCAATGTACACGGTTTTAAAGATGACATGTGGATGTATGTATGTATGTATGTGAAATAACTTTGTGAATCCCTTAATTCAATCCAATTAGCGAACTGGCTAATCGCGCCCAAATAGTTGCATTCCATTCTCTTCCGTGTTCTATTTGCGTTTTCTTGTTTGTCTAACTGTGATTTCAATTATTTATTCATGTTCACATTCACTGGAAAATCTGCAATAGCCATAGGTCTGCTTGCAATTGCTGGCAATGTTTTTGTTGTCTCATCTACTGCTATTTTTGTTGAGCAGATTTATCATTCCTATTGTCATCGTTACATGCCAGCGCATATAAATATTTCGTGACTACATCTTTGTAAATAAATATGTACATATATATATATATACTTACTTAGTATATACATACAATACATGAAATACATAAATACATATATCTAAGTAAATATGTATTTTCGTATATAACATTGGAATACATTGATCATCAGCTCATTGCACAAAGTGGCAAGTTAAGTAAACAGTTTCATTGTGCGAATTCAATTAAAATTTATTCAAAATGTCAACAGCAGCAGCAACATTTCCAGCAACAATGTGCAAAGGAAGCCATATGACGACGTCAATGCCTTGTACCTTCAATATACCCAGCCAACAAAATACTCATATATACATAAGTGTCCGAAAACTGCCATTTTGGGTTAATTTGTAGATACTTTTATGTTTTAAAAGGTGTTTGTAAAAGTACAGAAAACGATTGTAAAATGGTCCTTCGGGAAACCATCATGGGATTTGCTAGCGCCGCTATCGTCGCAATAGCTGATAGGCCAGAACATCAGCGTACAAATCAGAAGGCTCCAGATTCTAATATAATGGTATAAAATATATTGATATATTTTGGGTTTCTTTTATCACTGAGAAGTCAGTTGTGATAACTAAGTACAAAAAAAGTATTTGTTTGCTCATGTTGCTTTTATTAACAACCACGAATTCACAATATCTCAGTAAGATTATAATTCAAGAGGTCTTTTCGGCCTTCAATTTTTATTATATAAATTCGCAATTTTAATAATCAAATGAAAGAAATTAGTATGCAATTAAAAAAGGTATGTTATAAAAACAAAAAGGCATTAATAAAAAAAAAATATATGAATAATTGTACTTAGCTACACCTTTCAAATTGAAAGATTGCGATTTTGATTTAATAGGTGCCCAATAAGTAAATGTGCGTTAAGGGTTTGATTGAAATTGAACTGTGACTGTTTTCAAAAATTATCTATTTATAGTTATTATATATAACACATAACTATAAATAGTATTATTTATATTCTGGATTTGAATCAAATCGGACTGTAAATATGGGGTTTAAAAATAACTCGAATCCAGCGCCACCTGTCGCCTTGCCTTTTCCACAATAGAAACAACTGAAAAGACATTTTATAAATTTGAGCCTTTCTGGAAACATTTTTGCAACGAAAGACTCTAAAATAAGTCGAACTTAAGTAAATTCACTTACGAATGCGTCGTATACAGTGTTGCCGTTGAGTATTTTCAGAAAGTCGCAAAAAAGGGGTAATTGACGAATATTTGTTGCTTTTCTATATAAACAAAATAATAAATCTGAGGTGTTAATTATAATATCTTCTAAATAAATACTTATTTATTTTAAACGAAAATATCTTTGCTTACATAACATACTTATGAGCATCATATGCAAGTAAACATGACATCAATATTTAAAAATATATTGAGCTAATAACTTAAACTTATATTGTTTTAATGTTGTTAACCAGAAAAAATCTAATCCACAAAAATAGGCCCACCCTCGAAAATATAGTGAAATTGGTTGAATTGTCCCTCTAGTCCCGCAACGGTAACACTGGTCATATAAAATACCAATATGAATTATATATGAGCCCAATAAGCCCTATTAATGACTCATATCCAGGCAAAATTGATCTATAAATTGAGGCTCACATAAGAAGAGTTGTATAACAATGGGAGAACAATCATTTCAGAATCTTAAATAACTTCATTTTGGTTACATTGCGACTCTAACTATTTGCGGGGATTAAATAAAGTTTGGTTTGTTGAATGAGAATTTTTATTGACGTTTCATCATCTCAACACAACAACGAAATACGTGATGTTGTTGCATTTGCTCTATCGCTACTACCTGTTCAACAACACCGCGATTTGAAACGACTCCTTCCGATATTTTCCTCCTTAATCTACTTTGCCTTCTTTAGTTTTTGATGTGGATGGGGAGTTGTAAGTATCATAATAATTTTGTAAATTTATCTTGGGGTAATAAAGTCGTAGTCTGCGCAGGAATTCGTTTGGAATGAATAGAGATGGAATATTTATACAGGGTAAAAACGGATTACCTTTGATTGGTAAAACGGATTATTTACGCAAATAAATACTCAAATCGAGGGTAATTATTAAAAAATCGTTACAAAGATATTGTCTGCTATTCATTGTAACATATTATATTTTCTACATTAAACTTAATCTTTTTTTAAAATGTTTTAACAGCACGTGTGCGCTTAAATATATCAAACGATGTCGAGTGAAACAGACGATGCAAATTTCAGCGTCACTAGATTTTTATTTGTAAATATACGTATATGTATGTACCTATAATATATAGTATTTGTGTTAAATGACTACTTTTTAGCCACCATACACGCAGTTTTATTTTTATTCATAAAATTCACTGATTTTAGTACAATATACATATTTGTTCACCAAATTTTCTACGACAGAGTTTGTACTCAGCTTGTTGGTAAAGAACCGGGTATTTACTCATTTTGACCCATTATACCGGGTATTTGCCATTTGGATATTTACCCATTTGCAATCTCTAGGAATGTATGTCTTATTTTTATAATTAGTTCCAAAACAAGTTAGACCATTTCATTACCTGAAAGTGTTTTCCATTTAGTTTAAATGCAGGTCCGAAAAATTACCCAAAAATGCACCGTTTGCAAAACATGTTTTCATGTTGACTGGGTAGGTACATACCTAAGAATAATACTTACATACATACATACATAAATACTTGTAAATCACTTACATATCAACAAAGTGCGCATGTATAATGGCAATGGAGATACATATTGTATTTATTGTAGGATTTGTATGCCCGCAAACTCAGCTACATATCCCTATCCCTTATTTATTCGCTCACGGCACACCGTCACCCATACATACATAGGTACCTACATATGGATATGTATCTATATAAAAATAAATAAGCATATGGATTTACGTATGGATGTATATACTTAATTGATTGTATCTGGTGTGGCAGTGAGTGCGTACATACCTGCATATGTATCAGATATGGCTATTGCCACAATCAACAAAAAGGGTGTGTTCAACTATGGAACGCCCAATTCGCTGATAAGCACATTCAGCTCTTCTCACTCTAATGCGTTCCCTGCATGCCTGAGCGGGACAGTTGTATTGATGCGGAGCCAGCAGAGCAGCTGTGATACTCGTATTCTAACTACGTAAGTGAACTTAACTTACAAACAAATAAATGCAAGTAATTCATGACTTTGTTGCTGGTTTTGATTGTTGTGTATTGATAGCTGGTTGCTACTTTCACAGACGCCTGCTGTCGCGCAGCAGATGGTTACCGCTGCAAACTTTTGATCCACTGATAAGTGCCGCCCGCTGCAGCAGAAATGTTTTTTTACGTTTTATTTTTTGTACATTTTTAATACAAACTTTTTTTCCGAATATAGTGGCAATGAGCCATAATCCTTAATATTTCCTCCTATCCTTTATATAAGTATGTATAAATCTATGTACATATGTACAATATGGTCTCGGTTAAAGCAGCCCCCAATTCTTTGCCGTTAGTGTTTCAGGAAAAGCAACTTTCTGTTGCTTATTTTGTAATATTTGTTTCCATATTTTTGGTGTATAGTATCTACTTTTATTGTTCTCATACTAGATCATATTTTTCAAACATATACATATGTACATACTTACATACAATACATATGCACATATGGAGTACATTGGTACTACCTATCGATTTCCAAAAGGTATTGAAAAAGTATCCCGTAATTTCGTAAATTGGGGAATATAGTGAAAGAAAAGACATAGAGACCTTAAATTCCACTCCAAAAATGCTTCTATTTTCGGGGATACAGTGTAAATGCGCCAGTTCCCTAGTATTCGGACAATGTTCTCTCACAGACAAAGATATATCATATAGAATACTGAAAATTCTCTGCATATTTACACATTAAAGTATATTTTCGCAATTATATATGGAACATTCCACGCCAAATCGGACACTACTGTTTGGCTTTTGCATTTCCGATTTTTTCACATTCTTTCATGTTATACCAATCGACTACGTGATCCTGTGACTGACCTTGGATGGCCCAGGGATGTGAGAATGATACGAAGAACGACACACATATACACGGGGGGGTCTAAAATGGAAAATGGAGTTGGGGCTGCGGGATCACCGGACTATTCTTCAAGCAGAAATCCTAGCCACGAAGAAAGCGGCTTAGCTGATATCAGATTTTCAACCAGCTAGGAGGCGGATTAGCATTTATACCGACAGTCAGGCAACCATCAAGACCCTGCTTCCGCACAGTACCTGCTCTAAAACCGTAGTAGAGTGTAAAGAACCTTTGGCCAGGTTGGCTGTGTCGGCCGCCAATAAAGGGTCAAAGTGCCTACTTCAGTTCGCCAAGGGGACGGAGATGTGCTTCGACATCGCCATCGGCTCATAAGACAAGGTTTTCATCGGTCGTACGCTTTTTTAGTAATTCAAAAGACCTACTTGGTCTATGTGAGGCCTCCGTTGGGCCACCCAGCTTAATCTAACCTAACTTTTATGTTATATTACCAATTCAGAGAGGAGTCTTCGATTTTTTTAAAAATATTTTTTGTTTATCCGTTTTCGAGGTATCGATCTTGACCACGTTCCGTTTCTTTAATGCTCATAACTTTCCAGAAAATTTACCGATTCTAAATAATTTTCCTTTTTGTAATTATTGATTTTCAAAAGGCTTTCGGAATATAAAATTGTAAAATATTTTAGATCGTGTACCTGTAACATTAAAAAATTTTTAATACATAATGTTGATTTTCAAACCGCATGCTGATCATTCCGCAACTTTTGAGTCTAGTCCGATAATGGGATGAAATGAAATATATTTGTTCCGAAATTTTAAAGTTTTATGTTTATTTAATACTTGAAAATACAGGACAAGAGTGGTACTATTGCTTTTAGTCAGATGTTAACAGTGTATCTTATTTCGAAAGCATATATGTACATATGTAAAATTAATAAATACATAAAGCCAAAACCATGCATATTTATACCATGCAAAATGTTGGGGGATATAATTAGTTTTGCAATCCTTTATAATTGGAGGGTCATATAGTAAGAAAAGTCCTCAACAAGCTTCTGCTACTCACAAAAATATATATAACTTAAGTAACGATGACTTTCTCTGCTCATCGTGCAGAAAACCATTACTTGTTCGTGAAAAGATTATTTTTCATCAATTTTAAATACAGCGTCTAATAAGGTTAATTAAATTTTGCTGTCGTGAACTTGAATTTTGTTCTACTGTAATAACGCAATGATTTATGTTAAAATAAATTACCAATCATACTACTTTGTGGAATTAAAAGATACGAGTGTGGAATTAACCACACACAAAATTAGTCCATCTCAATTGAGCTTTGAAATTGTGTTGGATGTAGTGCATGATGCAATCCCTTTATTGGATCCTCATTCAATTGTTTAAAAAAAAAAATGTTGATAATCAGTCTAATATATATAAAAATTAAATTAAAATTGTAATCTACAAAACAAAGCCCCAAAAGTATGTGATGAGTTAAACACCTCATTAATAATATTATGAGATACTGAAATTCAAAGAACTTTTTGAAAATGATTGAAAAATTAAGAATGGAGTTTTAAAATTTTTTTAAAATAGATCACATTGCTATCCTATTATAGGTACAGGCTCAAAAGTTGCGGAATAAATGATAGATTAAAAAAATCAAGAAAATCGATAATCATGTGTTTTAAATTTTTTTCAATTTTATTGGTATATAAGAGCTTAAGTTTGTTTTCTTTTCAAAAATCGTTATCTCAAAAATGGATAAACAAAAAAAATTGAAAAACGGGATGCCTCTCGGAATTGGTACTATAACAGAAAGTATTGTGAAATAGAATGCCCCAAATGTATTTAGTAACTAAGTAGGCTTTTTAAAGTTCCATAACTGGCTCTTTATTAACATAAAATTAACAAGGAATTCAAACATAAAAAAATCATATATGTATACACAAAATGCTCTCTACGTTCAAAATTAATAGAAAAAAAATTTGTAGTAAAAAAAAACTTAATTCATTCGAAGAAGGTATTACTCCCTTAGGTGCGCCAACCCAACGAAATCCATAAAGAATACATTGAGTTTTCGAAAATGTTAATTGTTTTTGAATTTATGGCAAATTAAATTAAATTGGAATATCAACGATGTAGTGTCGGAATGTATTTTGCACCTACGTGTTGGTTAACGAAAGTTGGGTAACCAAATTGATATTTTAGCCATTACTTTGATAAAAGATTTATAATTATTTTGTGAGTGAATAGTTAAATAATAGGTTATTAATTGTTATTATTTTTATTAATTATTTGGTGAAATGGTAAATTCAACCGAAAACCACAACTTTATAGAAGTTTCAGTATGAGTATTCGGCCAGTTTTTGCCTTTGTTGAGAATTAAAAGCTCATCTCCGAAAGAAAGAAAATTTTTCTTTAATTTGAGCTATTTAGAATGTTGTATTTTTTTCTTAAAATCGATATTTTCTTTCAATTGCGTAAAGGTTTCATCAAATTATATATTTAGAAAAACCTATATAAAATAAAAGAAGTTTTCTTACAGGGTACTAAATTTTCTATAGCGCCATATAATTGCAAATTTTTCATTTTTTTGATAGTTGTTTCTCTTAAATTCAGATAACTTGAGTGTTTCTGAAATCTGATTTTATTGACTCTAAAGCTATTTAGTAAATATCGAAATTAGTTAATGCTTGTAGAACGAATAAATATCTATGTCTATCACAAAAGTTTGGGGGAAATTTTGAGTTATGATTTACCAATTTATAAATTAAAATATGTTCAACAAAAATTGAACATAGAACTCGAATTGAACAAAATTTGGTATATACTACAGTAAAAGACAGATTTGTCTTTTTGCCTGATTTTACTGTTCAGTCATTCTCAAATCTAAAATATAATACCATATCCAAACCAAAAGTTAATGATCTCAAATTGAAGTTAATCCACATCACTAACTATTGCTATCCACACTGCGTTATGAGATTTATACTTAATTCATACTAGCTTTCACCCACGGCTTCGCTCGCACAGCATTCGGTTTATGAATTCGAATGTAACAGAAGGAAAGAAAGTAAATAATTTCATCGAGGGTATTAACTTTAAATCCATTTTTAGTTTTGGTTTTTAACTTTTTAATGTTTAAAAAAATCTACCTATTCCATGATGATTGCCGATTACGGTTGACTGGTGAAACTTTTTTGTCATTGCCATTAGGTTTTAGTGCCACTCGGTTTATTGTTCGAAATTCACAACGTAGTCGAAGGACAGCTCCATTGACAACTCTCGAATTCGATTTTTCAATCAGGTGGCAACCCTCTTCACAATATAGCTAGCTATAAACCCTCTCTCCAGCGAATCGAACCATTTGCTACTCATATTTTAATATTTTATGTACTTGTGTGCATCTAATTTAATAAAATTTGACGTTTCTTACATGTGGCATCCCTATCCAAAATATGAGTAATAACATTCTCCTCGGGGAGACAAACCGTTTCACATCCACACTTTAATATTTCATATAACTTGTGTATAATTTAATTAAATTCGACTTTAAAGACAGGTGGCCACCCTCATAAAAGTAAGCTGTGGTCCTTTGCGAAAAACCACTTGTCACCCATTCGTTAATACTTCATACAACTTTTTTATATTTTAATTAGTTTTGACATTTCAAACAGGTGGACACCCTTTAACGGTGCATATAGCTTAAAACATTTAGGCAGACTTCGCCTCTCAAACAAAAAAAAACTGCATTCAAATCGGTGCAGCCAGGGCCGAGAAAGTTCAACACAAACACATTTCACAACGTTATTTTATATATATAGATAAGGTCGTAGCGTTATTTCAAATACAAGAACACTATGTATTTTTTTTTTTGGTTTTTAAGTTGATTGAATGACAGAGAGACAAAGAAAGAAAAATGTAAACAAAACAAGCAATTTTGACATTTTCACCGTGCAAGAGAGAGATAGAATTAGTATTCAGCTCATGGAACTCTACCACCTTATATGAATTCTCTTAGTTTGTTTAGTTTTTACTGCAGTTTGACAGTTGTTTTAACAAACAGATTGCGTAAATCAGAGTTGCACAGATAAACTAACTGTGGGTTAAGTCCTATTCTTCTTGGTGACGAGATTTTTAGTCACATTTTTGTATGGCACAATCGTGCCTAGTGGATTGACAAGATAATATCGAAAATCGTGATAATTACAAGATTAAGTTTCGGCCAGGACATGGTATACGAATAGAACGTAGTTCCACTTGAAATTTTTTTGACGGATACAGGCATTTTTCATAATTGGAGATAATAAAATCGCCGTTACGAAATTTTCTGTAATAAAGTATACAGGATGGTATTTCGGGTAAGAAGTTTCTACTATTTTTAAAGAGACTTTGTGTTTTGTATTGAATTCGATTTGCTATTAATGAACACAATCAAAGTACATATATACACTAGGTGCGAACTATGATGCATTAGATGATAATTTTTCGTAGATTTTACGAAAATTCGAACTACGATGAATTCAGTCGTAGTCCCGGTTTTCTTAAATATACATAGTAATGTTGTGCTTCCATAATTCTAATGGTGAAAGCTTTGGAAGAGCAGTTCTCTAGTTTTTTTTAGTAAACCCATTAAACAGCACGTGCTTTTATAATCCTAATTGATACAAATATTAAAACATCACAAATTTAAGTATTTGTTGAAAAATGAAACTACCTTTTACTTATAAGAGTGTATTCTGGTGTTTGGATCGACTCATTAAAAAAATAGCAGCCATCACAAAATACCATCATGATTGAAGCTGTTTTTCGTCCTACAAAGGTATAATATATTTTAAATTTACGTTTAATTTTAAAAAGTTTACTAACTTCTGGCCTAGACCTCAAACATAAAATATAAAATACCATAATGTTTACTTTATTACAATCAATCTGGCAACGCCGCTTGTAACATCTCAAAATTATGAAAGTTCAAAAATGTCCGTATCCGCCAAAAAATTTGAAGTAGAGCTACTTTTTGTTTGAAATTTTTTAAAAGGTTGTTGAAAAATAATTTATGTAGCTGGTAGCTTGATTTTATCTGAAATGCCAGCAAAAGTCAAATGGCTGCAAAAGGAAAATGACTGAGTGAAACTATCTTCTATGTTTTTATCATGCTCAAATCTAATCGCATGTAGTCTTTTTACGTCATTTTTGGCTCGGGGTTGATAAGAGAACTAAGTTAGTTTTCTAATGCGAAAATTAAAGTTTGTATTACTGTTTTGAAGAAAATTCCACCAACATTATAGGTACATAGTAGACGCCGAAAACTTACATACATATATTAACTGAGCCCCTTTATGGCTGACCTTTTAAGTTAAACAAACAAAAGGTTTTGCTCTGAAGAAGGGTTCTGCCTATATAGGAAGAGATAAAAATAGAGACCACACAATTATGAATGTGTGAATGTGAAAAAAATTGTCTGGAGTGTAGAAAATCAACTATCAAAAGAAGAATAAGTGGAATGAATTGGCGCTAAAGAAATGTTCACTACTTATGAACAAATCATGTTTTATTTCATGAGGATTTATATTTGGTTTGACAGAAGCGCAATCGGAAGAATATATTGAAATTCGCAGAAAAAATTATGATATTTTATGCAGTTCAAAATAAAGAAAATTTTTCTTTGATACGGAGCTGAGCTATTTATTCTAATTATGCGACAAGCTTAACATATATTTTTTTTAATAAGATTATACATATGTACATATGTGGCTCATTCTATAATAAAAAACCATATGAATCCTAGTTAAAACCTTTGTGTTAAGTAAAAAAAAAAACAAATCGGTAGGTATTTGTAGAGGCTATTTATTTTAATAAAGGCGCAAGTTTAAAGTGGCTGAAAATCGCATTGATTTTTTTATTTTTTTTATTTTCTTGAAGAAACAAATATCCGAGAATATAAATATGAAAGAGAGGTAATTTGGCCCAGGGCCCGAGCTTAGGGCGCAACCCTCGCAAGCTGTACAAAAATTTTGTTTGCTGGCTTCTGACAAATCTTCTTTAGAGACGGAAATTACCAGTAGAATTTACAGTTTAAATATTTTGTTCATGTGTAAAACGTGCAGCACCACCAGCGAAAAAAATTATCACAAATCGTTAATTTTTAGCCACTAATACTTATACTTATCCTGGCCGGGGCAAGTAACAACAAAAATTATAAGAAAGTTTTTTATAATAACGATCGCTCCTTGGCAGGTAATGACAAACCTCCGAGTTATTTCTGCCATAAAAAAACTTCTCACAAAAAAAAATTTGCCGTTCGGAGTCGGTTTAAAACTGTAGGTCCCTCAGTTACACTATCAAGAACCACACCACAAATTGCAGGAGAAGTTCGGCCAAAATCGCTTAAGCGGTTATAGCGCCAATTAAGTAAGTAAATACCACTTATTCTCGTACTTTTTTATAATAATAATACTTTAGCTACAAAACCGCCATATTTTAAAAGTTTCTAAAGAATCTGTTTTGATGAGAACTTATGAAAATTCGATGACACTTTGTTTATATTTCTATAAAGAATTTAAAAAAAACAATCATATCAATGTTATGTAATCAGAATCCTCTAACGACAATGTACATGTGTACGCAAAACCAAAATTTAAAAAAAATTCAACGCATTATTAAAATTAATGTCTTACGAGTATTTTTAAAATATAAAAATTGAAGCACTACTCTCGGAGAGGAAGGAAAATTTCTTGATCATTGCTTGAGTGTTTTATAAATTTTGCGTTTTCTTGAAAGCAGGAAACTAATCTTGACTAACGAATGGATATTCGCTGTTCGTGAATTCTCTGAAGAGGCTCTATCCATCACTTTCCATAGCCATATATCTTAATTGGATATCGCAAGATACTCAAACCTTTGTATGCATCCACATACCTACATATATATATTGTACGTTTTTGTATACACGCACGGATAATAATCATTTGGTGGCACTTGTATTTTTCTTATTAAATAATACATATTTATGATTTAGTAAAAATGCTCAAAAAACCGTTTGAATGACCACAATCGTTATTGGGGCTATTGTATCCATCAATTAACGATGTTCGCAGACAATAACTCCAACAACAACACCGACAATCAGCAGACATGCGTAATTGTCTGTCATCAAATGCGACATTTGCGAATTTTTCACTAATGAATTCAATTGAAGAGAAATCAGTTATTACTGCGCCATTATAAGTTTTCATCTCTTCTGGGCTCTGGTAGGCTGATGCATTCAAAGCCGTGATACGATGTCGACATGGAATGGTGCAATGGATGGATGGCGAATTTATATCACAAAAGCATACATATATATATATATATACATATATATGTATGTATGTATGTATGTATGTATATATACTATATAAGTCCAATACGTATTGCATGTGTGAAATTCGCATGGGGGTTGATTGGTTGGTTGATGCCAGTGTCACTGTTGCTTTCCACTGTACTGACACATTTCCTATATGATTATTAAATAACACTAACAACATATGTACTATTAAACTTATAAAAGCGCGTATGTTCATTGTACATAGTACACGTTTGCACAAGGGATTGATGGGCCCACATTCATTCATTCGCACACATGCTTGGATGCGGACTTGGCGAATATCTCCGAACCGTATAAAGTACCGTCTTCAAATATATGGGCTTCGGATATGAAACAAATATGGGCCAGGGGTAGCCATCCCTTTCAAGCGTAATTTACAACAAACGCTAGTACCGGTTTTGTCTGAATTGAAGTTAGAGGAATTTACGTCTGCAGCTGCTATGCACCTCCAAGCTGGAAGCAAGCTCAGTTTCAGGAGTTTTTGGATGGCGTTGTAAACACGGCAACAGACAGACAATGATTATTGCGAGCGATTTTAATGCCTGGATTACCGAGTGGGGTAGCACCAAATCAAAAACACGGGGTTCTTGAAACATTTCTGTGCTGTACTAGCTGTAGTTCTCCTTAACCGAGGCAACAACACAACATTTCCATGGGGACTCCAAAGTCACAACATCATGTACGAAGCACTCAGGCTAGAACACATCTATCCGAGATGAAAATCTCTTCTTGCTTGTCTCTAAAGAGTATGCCAGCGTCGTCAAGGAGAACCTTTCCGCAAACCAAGCAGTCGACAACCTTGCGATGATAATATGTAAATCTTGTGATGCAACTATGTGGTGCCCCTAAACGCTAATCAGTGCGAAACGTCTTCATAGACGGCGATCTCAAATCGTGGACAAGCTCCCGGATACATACATAGAACGGCAGAGTGCGTACAAAATCTTTGATAAGATGCTGAAGAATGGAAATCGCCTGAGCAAATTAGCGGCCTTCAAAAAACTTTGCGACAACGCGGATGAAAACCCTTAAGAGCCTAAATGCCCTGAATTATTAGAAGGAAGGAATCTGGCCCTGTTTGTTTCCTGCAAAACAGAATCCATGTCACGCATGTCTATCAACGTAAATGATATAGATGCAGAAACACCTAGAGAAATTCTTGCGGCGGCTAGCATGATCAGCAGCAGCGAAGCTCCTGGCCCTGATGGTATACCCAACGCGGCATTGAAAATTGCAATTCAAGAAGAGGCTGCTTCCCTAATAAATGGAAAATGCAGAAACTATTGTTGCTACCAAAATCTGGTATACCTCCATAATCGCCTGGGTTTAAGACACCATGCCAACTATTGGAGGGTATTCTGCACGATACCAAGAGTGATAACGGGCTACGCTACTGCGGTTTGAATTTCGCAAAAAGAGGTTCACGATATCGGTCATAAGGAATGGGGTATTCATAGAAGGTAGAGACGCTCGATGTTAAGAACGCCTCTAACACAGCAAACTAGGAGAAAGTGGTTAAATCCATTATGAGGCTAGCGGTCTTTTCGTATCTTTGTAGCCCCTTCCGAAGCTACTTCAGCTGAAGAGTGCTGGTATATGATACCGAAGAAGAGCTGAAAACATACGCGATAACAGCAGGAGTGACTCAGAGATCAGTACTAGATCCAACATTGTGGAACATCATGTACGACGACATCCTCCGCTTACAATTTCCGATTGGACTTAGTATATATAGATTTATAGGCTACACAGCGCTGGTGGTCGTAGCGGAACACTTATAACAAGTAGAGAGCAAATGTAATGCTGCAAATGCTACCGTAATTGACTGGCATGAAATTATGGATCATTCACTGGGAGAGCAGAAAACAGAAGCTGTTTTAATCAGCAGCCGCAATATACTAGAAGCAACCTCTTTCACCTTGGCCTCCAGCATCAGTCAGCGCGACAGATACGCTAATTGGGCGTAATAATAGATGACAGGCTAAATTTTTGCGCGCATACATCTCTAGAAAAGCCTCCAAAATGCACACTACCCTTAACAGCATGCTTTTTAACGTTGGAGGACCAGGAGGAGTAGGCGACTAGTAGTCAGGATGATAGTAAGCTCCACACTCCTCTAAGCAGCACCAATATGATATGACTCGCTAAAGGCGCAGAGGCTATGCGCAGTTAGAGTTGCAAAACAATACAATTTCTGAAGAAGCGGCAATGATAATTGTTGGTATGTTGCCTTTCCAGATACAAATTGAAAAATCTGTGAGAATTTTCATGCCGAAAGAAGTCCACATGGATGTGGTTGCCACTAAAGAAGAAAAGCCAAGCTCTCTTCCCAAGCTACCTGTATCGATACGTATCAACGTAAACGACCAAGACTTAGTGGAAATGGGAGGGGTTTAGCTGACCCGAAAGGGGGAACACTTGTGCATTGTAAATACCAAGGCAGGCCAAGTAGGCGCAACGCTTCTTTGTATGATTTATTGATAATAAATTTCGCGCAGAAAATAATCCTCACTCACGGGTAAGAATGAATTTCAAACTTAATTTTCATGCATATTCAATGCATGGTCGCCTCCTCGTGGTGCATCCTGGGTAACGCTAAATGGTCGTGCGGCCTTGACGGCCTAACCTGAACGGTAACAACCCTTGCTTTGTATATGGATTATCCTTTAGTTTCCATTTTTTGATTCTGTTTGTTTTTGGGCTGGCGGCTGTGATATTCTACCACCTCAGTATGCTGGGGTGAAACTCAGCAGAACCGCCGTCTCCGTCCCGTTAAAATCTGGCAAATCGCAGAGTACGTTCCAATTCCCGTCGCCATTAAGTTGGTGGTGTAGATGCGGTTGAGAAGACTCCCGTCTTTGTGTCTGATCTGGCTTTGAACGTTCGTCAGCTTCAGCTCGGCCTTTGGGCATTCTAGGATTCCTGCCAGCTTCGACTTTGTCCCTCCGGAAACGGATTGCTGTCTGCATGTGTAGCGTGTGGGGCGGGAGGACGGTGAACTTTTTCTCGGATGGGTCGAAGCTGGACGGAAAGGTTGGGATTTTCAGGCAGAGGTGACCGCAATCAAGGAGGCAGCCGATTGCCTACTCACCAATGTAATGCCCACTAGACGGCCTAACATTTATGTTGATAGCCAGGCCGCTATTAAGGCCTTAGGATCGCTAATGGTGAGATCAAAACTTGACGGGGAGTGCCTAACTTCCCTCTCAGCCGCTTCTCGATTTTAGACTAACTTGGGTACCGGGCCATAGCGGCATTGCAGGGAACTGCATGGCTGATGAGCTCGCTCGGCGGAGCACCCTGGAAGTTATTACTCCACGCAGGGAGAGCGTGGAGGCTCCGTTGCTTGCCTACGGACTTCTCTTGGACAGATGCCACGACATGCAGAATTGCAAGAACCCTCTGGCCGAGAGTGGTCCGTGGGCTCTCAAAGGAACTGATGCCACTTACTAAGCGGCAACTCTCGATAGTTTCTGCCGCGGCTGCCCTGCCTTTGCGAGACTGAGATTCAAGTACCTAGCCTCGTACTTCTTTAGTACTCCAGAGGAGCTTTCTGGGGAGGAGTTTGGTAATTTGCGTGCCTTCATTAACGATTCTCCTGTTAATTTTTCTTGATTCCGATTTACGTTACCATTCATTTAACAGGCGGTATCACAATGGACTCCTCTACTATGTCTAAGTGAGTTCCAACTGCAGGAACTACCATATTAACCTATATAATATATATAATAAGCCGATGATGTTTCGACGAAGGCTCCTAGAGTCCTTTATTGGAATTTGATAAGGTTGATTCTTAAGAGGGGTTGTTCCACTTACGAGTTAATATTATCAAGGAATACATTTAAAAAAGAATTGAATTTATTTATAAATTCTCCTATCACATGTACCAGCCCAAGGCGAATCCATACAAGGTGGTGTTATAAATACAGCTACAAAATTCCTATGTATTTTGTTTTTGTTTCTGCGTAAGAGTTGTCAAAATTTAAATACATTTTGTTTTTGCTTTTACGGCTTTTGAAAGCTCATACGTAAAACAAAAACAAAATACATGTAGGTCAATAAAAAAAAAAAACAAATCAGCTGCTCTTATGCCAGCACCTTCTATAAATTCGCCTTGTACCAGCCATTAGAGATTGCCTTGGTACTGTCGAAACCGTTTGCGTTTTCTTTCATACTCCCAACAGAGTGAAAATTTTAGAGAAAAGCATACATGGCTCTAACGAAACTCCAACGAAAAAAACTTTGAAGAGATTTAATCTTATTCGATGGATGCCCAAATATGGAGGTGTCAATAATTTTTTCGAATCGCTTTCGAAAGCTTTGGAAGAACGCAGGATTGACCAAAAAGATGATAAAATGTAGAAAACTTGGAATTTGAATTTTTTCTAAGCTCTACCAGCTTTCGTTTGTTGTTTTGGAAATGTATCGTGAGATAAGAATCACAGCTGATGAATACATTGATGAAATGTCTAAATAAAAATAGAAAAAGCTTGGTTTTATTTTATTATAGATCTCCAGGTATTTTCGGTTGATCACTTCTCAAGTTATTAATAAAACAAATGTTTTAACATGCCTACGAATACATTCTAATTCACGGGGATGTTTACCTCTTTCCCATATCTCGACATTCCTGCTCATTCTAAAGCCTGTTTTCCTAATATTCAGAAATATAAGAGTCGAATAGCAGAATTCACTCACACATCGTCTTCAGCGGCCTTGAAGATATGTCTTTAGATCCGAAATAACTAAAGAAGACACAATACGTCTAAGCGAGACGGCTAAATGTTAACCGGACAGGGTGGTGGGGAAAGTCCTTCATTCACAGACGCAATCCAGAGGACAACACATGGTTACCATAGGAATCATCGGTGATCCGATGTGAGCATCTTGCTTAGAGGATGAAGATAGTACAGAGCATTTCCTCTGTAGCTGTTCAAGTTTACATAGAAAAAGGAATACAAAAATAACAAGAAAAATTCGGGGTAGAAAAAACTGACATATTTATAAAAAACTGAAATATATATAAGAGCAAACAAAAACAAAAAAACTCCTCTCTAATTGCCGTGAGAAGAAGGAAGATTCGAAAATCAATAACTCTTCAAGGCACTATAATTGCTCACATTCACTTTATAGTATGTACGATAATAGATTATTAAGCGACAACTCATGTCAGGCCGTTACTTCTATTATAACCAGCGAAACGAGTTAGAAGCCTAAGCAGACTTTTATCAACAATAAGTTTCGACTTGGTTGATACAAAGGTACGAAAGAAAGGATTATTGACAACTTAAATCTTAAAGAATTGATCAAGATCCTCATCATATGTGTATGCATGTAGATGATAATGTCTTAGCTAAATAGTAAAGAAGTGCACAATATCAGTCACTCTGGAACTGAAGATAACGAGTTGGAGGAGCAGTGTTCATTTAGGAGGCTAATCGTGCCTTAAGCAAATTGTGTTAAAGACGTACTGTTGGGGTCCAAAAGACTTGTTAGGTAAAAAAGTCTGTTCATTTTTTCGTATACCTAGTTGTCATCTATCTATCTGTAGTAGTTCCAATATCCGATGAAAATAGATATATTCTCAAGAAGAACTTAAAACATATATATATATATATATATATATATATATATATGTGTGCATTTATAGATCTAATATATGTATACAGATAAATAACGTATACTCGCTTAACGACAATATGAAGTAAAGATAATTACTTCACACATAAAAAAACAAGTATGTATCACTGATATTTATTGATATTTAATAAGAGTAATAATAACTTGAAGTAATAAAAATTTCTAAGCAGTAATTTTTAGAAAAAGTAGTGGTCATTATTGATAACACTGCACACCATTCCTCTGGGCATTGGACCAAACCAACTTTTTTGATTGAATCATAAGTAAAAAATAAGTTTTCCGTTTTTCGAAGTTATCCTCCGAAATCGAGATATTGTGCTTCGAAGTTCAAAATTGGACTATTGGTAAAAAATTGTATCAATTATTTTATCATGTAAATAACTAAAAATTTAAATGGCATACAGCCTTTTCGCGTAAACTCATATTACATGTGTTATAAGTAGACAAAGGGAGAGGTATTCATAGAAGTTTGTTCAAACTTAAGGCTTTTAATTTTTCTTAAATCTGACATAAAGAAAAGGGGATCACATTAATGTATATAATATTTTAGATGTCTACGTACAATAATCTTAAATATTTTTTTGGCAAAGGTCCGATTTCAAACTAAGAACGCCGATATCTCGATTTCGGAGGCTAGCTTTGAAAAGGAGGTAAATCTTTTTTTACTTACTATGACTCAATTTCTTAAACAAAAATTGGTTTGGTTCAGTCCGCAGAAAACAAATTGATTTTGGCCGATCAGTAGTGTAACTATCTGTTCAAAAAGAAAGCAAATATATTTTTATTCAATATTTATTTTGAAAGTACGTTTACGAATCTCGTTATCTTGCTATCCACCATTTTGTTTACTTTTTCTTTTGATGTTTCTCTTCTACTTTGTGATGATAATTATCGTTAACGCAGAAAACACAGTGGTGTATAAAGAAAAGTATCGTTATAAACAACGATCAGTAGTGCGATTCACTAACTTATTTTAGTGATATTTGTATGGTTAACTCATCTTAACGAAAATTTTAACGATGCTGCTATTCAGCAGCAATTTTTTAACGATTTTCGCATTCGCCAAATTAGCTGTTGGCTTATCGAAAACCAAACGACAACAAATTTGATGTTGTTAACTCAATTGAGAAAAGAAAAATTTGCGATGTCAACTTAAATAAAATATAAATTTAAAATTTGATGGTTTGTTTTCTTGAAATTAAAAAGGAACATTACATAATGTCGTTTGAATATTTGGCATATGATTTATAACGAGGAGACGAAGAATTATGCGCTCCAACAGTGGATCGACGTTTACTCCGGTACGTGGGCAATCCCTTTCATTAGAATGCAACAGAATTTCAGAAGCTGTATCGGTTAACTCCAGACTTGGCTGAATATCGAATTTCTCAGCTTGACAATCAAACAAGAGGTTCCAGAATAACAGCAAAGTCGACAGAGAAACAAATAGCTCGGGTAATCTTTAAGCTTGTATGCGATTTTAAATTTTCCTTTTATATTGGTAGGTTCTAACGGCTTTTAGATTCTTCGCGGTTGCTATTAACGACCCGTAGGTGAGCAATGGGGAATATCCATGAGGCAGTCATACGGTAAGCCGGCATTTATCGGGTAAAGGATGCAATCAATGATTCATTGTTTCACCAGAAAGTGAGGTTTCTTAAGACCCAATTGGAACGCCAAGCTGCTAAAGAAATGTTCTCAGTTTGCTTCAGTGTCGTCTACCTTTGTGGGATGCACCATTGAGGCAGTCGATTGCACACCAAAGAATCATGAGAAGGCTTATGCCAACCACTGTACATATGTATGTATCTACCATTCAATTAATGTGCAAATGGTAAAATCAAGCTTTCATCAAGGATCAAGTAAAAAAACAGAAATATAGTTAATTTTTAATATATAAATAAATGTTCTCATTAAAAAATTTAAATACATATATGTAAATCCTAAATACGCTGGAGCACAACGCGAATATTAAAAACGAAAACCATGGCATATTTGCAGGTGATTCCGCATACTCCTTGGCGTCGAGTTGATGACTATTCTAACAAAACACTCAGAGGAGAGTCCGAAATTCTTCTACAATG
This sequence comes from Anomoia purmunda, assembly GCA_951828415.1. NCBI lineage: Eukaryota > Metazoa > Arthropoda > Insecta > Diptera > Tephritidae > Anomoia > Anomoia purmunda. Next base: position 67,795,912 of record OX639997.1, read on the forward strand.
GAACATTGCAACACATATAAAGAATTATAAGTGTTTGTAGTTTGAAACAAACTAATATCCTATTTCGCTTTAATGAAATATAATAAAAACGCTCAAATTTATATTTGGCAGCATGCATTCGTCTGTTTTTTCTCTATTCCTCTTTGTGTTTATCGCTTATTTTGGCATTTAGTTTGACAGAGGTGCCACTCTTTATGACTTTGAATAAATACAACGAAACAGCTGTTAAGTGTCGTTAAGAATAAGTTAGTGAATCGCACAATCGTTAGCCAAACGACTTCCAAGCCATAACTTCCTCACTTTTATCGACAGAACATGTCGAAGCAATCTCACCCCTGGAGGAGTTGTTATGTCGTGGAGGAGACCATACATTATCTACGCCACCGCTGTCTGGCACTAGTTAGAAGCTGTAGTGTGATTCACTAAATTTAAACGATCCGACAATCGCAATTTTCGTCGACAATATTTGTCGTTTGCAGTAATGATTGTGCGACAATTAACAGCTGTCTCGTTGCATTTATTCAAAGTACTAAAGAGTGGTATCTTGGTCAGACTAAATGCCAAAATGGGCGAACACACAAAAAGGAATGGAAGGAAACAAATGAATGCGTGCTACAGAATATAAATTGGATCATGTTTTTATTATATTTGATTGTGAAATAAGATAATACTCCATTTGTTTTTTATATATTACAATGCTCCATAGTAGCAGAATTTCAGACTCTCTTCTGAGTTATTTGATAGAAGAGTCATCAAATTGACTTCAAGAAATATCTGACATCACCTCCAAATACGCCATGGTTTTCGTTTTCAAAATTCGCTTCATTATGAATCGTTTTGCTCCAGGGTATTTACATTCTATATTCAAATTTTTTTAGTTAGGATAATTTGTCTATATATTAGGATGAAACTATATCTCTGTTTTTATACCTGAATCCTTGATAAAAATTTGATTTTACCGTTTGCATATTAATTGATTGGTCGATACGGTGGTTGACATAAGCCTTCTCATGATTCTTTGGCGCCAAAATCGATACATGAGTACAAAAGGTGACGACATCGAAGCCAAAATTTCTTTAGCATCTTGACGCTCCACCGGGTCATAGGAAACCTATCAAGCTGAGAAATTAGGTATTCAGCCAAGTCTGGAGTTAACCGATACAGCTTCTGAAATTCTGTTGCATTCGTGACGAAATTTAATTCTAAATATTCAAGTGACACCGAATTTTAAATTTATCCTTAATTTAAGTTGAAATAAGGGATTTTTGTTTTCTCGGTTGAGTTATCAACATCAAATTTGTTGTCGTTTAGTTTTCGATAATCGACTAGCTAACGACAGCAGCTGATTCGACAATAACTAGAATCGTTAAAAAATGGCTGCTGAATAGCAACATCGTTAAAATTTTCGTTTGGATGAGTGAACCATGCCAATATCGTTAAAATAAGTTAGTGGATCGCACTACTGAAGCTGTGGGTAGCTATTTCTTTAATGAGCTAGACGATCTCAAATCAGTCGACCTGACGAAGAACACGAAGCGGTTTTAGACGAACAGAGATAAATTTATAAATCTTAAAAGAAACTTACCTGCTATGTTCATTTTGTTTGGGAATGACCCATGGGGATAATTTTTTTTTAATGGGTGCTTATCAACCCACCGGATGCATTGAATTCAATACGTCTCCGTTCTTATGTCAATGCATTGCACAAGTGTTGGTATGTAGATACAAACATACATACGTACGTCGGAATATTTAGTTGCAAGGAACATTTCAAATTGGGCGAGACACATACGCTTACACACACATACATATGTACATAAACATATAAATTTGTGCATAGGAATATAAGTTCATATATGACACGTTTCCATTGAGACGAACCACATTGCAATGACGCAGATTTAACCACTCCCCTCATCATATAAACCATTTATACAAATGTGACGAATAGAATAATGGATTCCGTATGCGTAGTAGTGGCAAGAATCCACCACCGATTTACTCCTTGCCAATATAGTCCTCATTGTGTATAATTTTTCTTTCCAAATGGGCTCATACACAGCCATGTGAAAATGCATGTACATATCCATAGTATGGGTGTACGTGCGTGTGTGTGTACAACTCCTGGCTTTGCAAAGGTAAAAGTGTCTTTTGTCATTTAATAAAATTAAAAAATCAGTAACTGTTGCGACTGCAAATTGAGTCGCCATCGTAGTCAAGTTACTAATGTGACATATTGGAATAGGGAGAGCAAAGTAGAGGAACGTTATTTCATTAACACAACAATACCAACTCACAATGGATAATTGTTGAGAAGAAAACTGCTGCAGGCTGTCGTCGACTGTCGACTGCCGGCTGAGCACAGAAAATGAGTTCAAATTACAAGCAACCTCTGCCTTAACAATTCGGCATTACGACATAATGGCCATCGTACAAATGCTTACATACATATGCACAGTACATACATATTTATCGATGTGTAAGTCTAAAAATGTGTGTATGTATATACATACATATGTAGATACTTACTAAATATGAAAAGTATAAATAAATTCGAAAACATAATGAAAACTTTTTCTTTCAGAAATATGTTACCTACCATTGTCGATCAGTAAGTGGTATGCTCGTTGAATTAGAAACTTTCTCAAATTTCAATCCTCCTCTCAAATGCAATTGTATTTAATTCAGGTTAAATTCAGTGGAAATCTTTTTATTGTGTTCTTCGTACCTACATAGATACGGGCATTCAAGTAAGCGAAATGTAGTCGTACTTACTATACATATTTATATATATATTTGTTATACGATGCTCTATTAATAGCAGAATGTATTGACTAGTTTGTTATTCGATTTTACAGATATTTATATAACGAAAACGCTGTTATTTTAAGGTTCAAACTTTTTAGAAAATACAAATTTTTAACGTTTTAATACAAAACTTTAGAAAATTTCCTAGTATTTAGGCTTGTACGTTTCAAGTCGCTGAAAATGTTTATTGACTTTCACTATTTTTTTGCTGACGGTGTTCATTTTGTTTCATGCAAAAGTAAATTTTGTTCATGCGTTGTATGGAAGAAAGGGCGCAACACCGTCAGCAAAACAAATTATCAAAACTCAACAAGAATTTTAGCCAATTAAAAATCGCACCTTATTATAGTAAAATTGAATGGAATACAAAGCTGCATTCCCAAGAATTTTCCGAAAATTCAGATTCAAAATATAGAGATTTGGATTAAATTCATTTTAAATTTTTGTAAAATTTTAAAGAAAGTTTTTTACTTCGACTCACATGGTTTTTGTTATTGAATTAACTATATTTTTATTAAAAAAAAATTTAATTAAATAAGGAAAGCCAAAATTTGTCAATACATTTTGTTATTTTGTTTCTGAACACAACTGTACCTTCATATCCATGCTTACTATTATATAAAATTGATTATATGGTAAACGTTTGTGTCGATTTGACTCTAAAAGTACTGAACCGATTTTAATTATTTTTTATTATTAAATATTTGCGAAAAACAATTGAATATTTTTTTATTTTTTTTTTTTAAATATGTACATTGGGGACTGCAGTTTCTATCCATCTGTTTTACGGTTTATTATATTTTAAGATATCGAATAAAATGTGACTTTTTTGGAAAATTGATTTAAGAAAACCATGAATAACTTAGAATAATAATATATCGTTGGAAAGGCATTTTCTTCCATACGTACAACATGATCTAACCCTCGTAGCCGCGGAATCTTAATTCGCTGTACTATGTCAATGTCGCGGCAAAGCTCCTGCAGCTCGTCGTTCCATCATCTGTGGTATTCGCAGTTGCAAAGACGTAAGGATCCAAAAATCTTTCGGATAATCTTTTTCTTGAACACTCCAAGGACCATCTCATCCGATATTGATAGCATCCATGCTTCTGAGCTATACAATAGCAGAGAGGGCTTTACTGCTCATTTGCCTACTAAACCCAAGTAGCGCTTGTTGGCAAAGGAGATTCTTCGTTAGATTTCTAGGCTGGTGTTATTATTGAGTGTTAACGCTGGTTACAAGATAAACAAAATCCTCTTCTTTGCCAAAATTATAATTGTGACGTGGGAGCCAAGACGCGAATGCGCTGACTGTTTATTTGATGACAGGAGGTACTTCGTTTCTCCTCCAGACCCATTCGCTTCGATTTTTTATCCAGCTTACAAAATGCAGAACTAACGTCGCGATTGTTGAGGTCAATGATGTCGATGTTGAGTTCGGTATCTTCATCTTCTCCAACGACGTTTTCGCCTTCACGATTCGTAATGTATGTATGTACCTTCAGTACACTGGAAACATGCTCTCCGTCTATTGCCAGACGATCCAATTGGTTTTGCGTTTTTTCGGTCTGGAGACAGCCACGAAGCTTGGCAAATCTTTCTTTAATGAAATTCGGTGCTACAGACTACCACATTTTCGGTCAGTGTGGCCAAAGATCCTTCCCTCCCTAAGCACCCTAAATTGAAGTCGCTAATCACGATTTTGGTATTGCGGCGTTGGCACTGCTCGTAAATGCGTTCTAGGCAGTCTAGGCGTACATATGTTGACTCTCCGAAAGTGAGAAATCCAATTTTTGTAAATCCATCAACTGACTTATTTAGCCGACATTTCGATAATTGAATCACATGCTTAATTGTGTCGAATTTCATTAATTTTCGCAAACACGAAAATATTGCTACCGGTTCAGAATTTTTGCAGATTATCAAGTGATCATTCAGGCTCTATCCAATATAATGACTAAGCACCAATAGCCAGAAAACAGTACCGCAATGCAGTTAAGTCGATTACAAACTAACGCGAGAAGGATCGGCAGTCGTCTTGAAAAGGCCGAAACCCCTCTGTAGTTCTAGTTTATGAACTTCTAGCATTAAATTAATAAATGGGTTGACTGCGAGCGTATTAAGTACTGGAAAGCATTAAAAGCGGTAAATGTTTTGGATAATGTTCAGCTGGAAGTACATCCAACCTTAGGCAAGATTGCAAACGGATTGCCAACTCGTAGTCAACCAAATTAATCGTCAGCGTTTTCATATGCGTCAATAAGATACAATATGTATATAAGTACATTTATATAAATAATTGTCTGTTAGCGGTCGCACTTTAATAACCAATTGCAGATTTCCGTGTACATTTTTGTCATGGGAAAACTTATAAAACCAACCTGGTTTTTGAACAAACAATTGACATTGGAGCTTAAGAACGAGGAGGATTTAAGAAGCCGCTTTATATGACCTTTTTGTTTTAATAACATCAGGAACTGCTTATGAATATAGAAACCACGTTTGTAAGGATATTTTTGAGATAATTGACATCGGATTTGATAGTACAATCAATCAGTGCCTGCCATAAGAATATTCCACAACAACCGGTTCTAGGCACCGGTTCTGGGGCAGAATTTTATTTATTCTGCGGTTGCTAGAGAAGGCATCATCTGAATTTCACATTGGTCGCCGTGCCGAGTGTGTAGCGTCGGCGTGTTCACTCACAGTGTCCCGGGTTCGAATCTTGGCCTGAGTTAGTAAAACCAACCAAAGAATATCGCCGGTTCATAGGAGCTCCCAGCGATGCACTTGTATGTTCAAGGATGATTGTAGGGGAAATTAATTGGGCGAGCAGATAAACTAAATTCTGCGCAATTAACGACGACACTTCCATTAGAACTATGAGCAGTTGTTGTCACTCGCCTGATCTAAAAGTAGCTAGCGGGAACCTAACGACCCCTACTATCAATTGCATAGTCATCTCGATTCTGCTTACTTTGTTGCTAGTATCATCTCAGAGGTCCATCCCAACTTTCTAACTGAAATTGCAGCCTTAGCAGACAAGCGCAATTGCCTCCGCTCGTAATTACCAAATTAGGAATCAAAATGTGGATGTTCGGCAGCAGGTAGATCAGCATAATTATAATATATGATATGATATACTGACATATCATAGGCGGGATTATGTAACTCTCGTCCGGTGTATGTCGTTATTGAGGGAAAATCTCCACGAATAGCAGGGGAGAAGCTAATCCCCCGCAGTATTACCACTCGCTAAATTTCCTTTGTAGATAAAAATGTAGCAAATCTATAATTTCATTATCTATTGAAATTTATTCACTCAAAGTTATTTATTTCCAGTGAAAGCTCTTTAAACATTGGACATTCAGAATAACTGGTGATCGACCGGAACGAACCCAATAAAATGAGCAGTCTCAGCACCGGACATGAGGTGTCCTTAAGAAAAACGAAAAAAAACCCATGGCCAGTATTATGCAGCAGTCAATATTATCTCGATTTTAAAACATGTTATGCATTTAGGTCTCAAATAAGTTCATAACATACTTTTCCAATTCCTTATTACCACTATATTAAATTATTTATTTTCAAATGCAAATGGAAATTTTTTTATTTTCAGGGGGCATCATACACTCATTAAATGCTGTGAGAGGAGCCCTATTTTCTTTCTTCTTTTTGTCACGCAGTTTATCTAATTGAGATTGCTTTCCAGTAGATGCTTGAAGTAATGATGTGATTCTCATAACGCAATCTGATTAATATTAGCCACGCTGACTAATTGTCTTGGATATCGATGGCATCCTTCCGAAGCCTCGTGCTTGGGTTAGCCATGGCTACTCTGGTAATGAAGAGATACGCGGTAAATGCACATATACATTTTTAATAACCATTTTTTTTGATTTTACTTATATATCTACACATATGTAGAAACACAAGCATTTTTGATATTTTCTATCTGCTATACTAGTTGTCTCTTCATATGTATACGTACATTAGGGTGCTTCAAAGATTTATGCGCAAAATTGTTGTTTGTTATTTTTGATGGGACAACATTAAATATCCTGAAGTCGCAATCCTACAGGAATAAGCTGCAATAGACCATAAAGTCAATACAACCCAGGCTATCGCTCACCTATCGCTATCTGCCACCTTGAGAAGTAACGGTGAACATTTGAATGATGTTATATTACATAAATGATCCTTTAATATAAAAAATACTAGATTTTTCGGTATTCCTCATATAAATGTAGCTTATTTTGGATGTGCTGCTCAATCATGTAACTTGCTGTGGTTATTTGGCGTCATTGGCTGAATAAGCAACAATAGACCAGACAAACGCCATCAAAACATAATTAAATAATTCACTTTGGTGTAAGATGAAGGCGCCAGAATTATTCGAAGCGGCCGCTGAATTGAATTTACAGAAGAATAAAAAATGACTTATTTCTGTAGTAAATTCACCTCGAGCTATGCATCGAAAAAGAAAATCAAAAGTTATTTTTTGAACTACCTTGGGTGGTCCTCAAAATCAAATGAACGATTTCTTCGGTATCATCCCTCAGTCGGTAATACCACGGATAAAATACACATAGTATATGTACATTTTGACCCCGATTGGAAACCGTTAAGTTGAGTGTGAGAGTTTGTTATTACCTTTTCGCGCCCACACGCCTGCACGGAATTGTACAAAATTTAGGCTACAAATATCCTACCCCTTACGCTGTATATATTGTATGAAGAGTTGCCACCTGCTAAAAAAGTTATAGTTAAGTTATTATAAATAAATTAAATCACATACATATTACTATATAATCACTGGATAGATCTGAATAAGATTTGGGACATGTACAACCGGTTTCATAAGTTACCATTAATTTCTAATAGGGAGTTTCCACCTGTTTAAATTGCAACAATGAATGAAATAAAATACACAAATGTTGAAATGAAAGAAGGTTGCAACCTGTTTAAAGGGAAATTAAGTTAATTGAAAAAATAAATGACATTTTACAATGTGAATGTCAAAATAAAAGTTTTAAGAAAACTTAATTTAAAAAATAATTTTGTAGAGGGTTTGCCCCCATTTTAAAAAATAAATCAAGATTATAATAAGCTTAATCAAACCTACTTAATATCATATGCAAGGCTTAATAAAGCTTCATTTCCTAAATACTTTTAAAAAAGGTTGCCACCTGTTTATTTATTTAATTAAGTTAAATGAAAAAATAATCGACATTTTATGATACGAGTGCCAAACTACAAATGCGTAATTTCAAAAATAATTTTGGAGAGGGTTTAAAAATTACTTAAAATTATAATAAGTTAAATCAAATATTCAAATATGGGTCTCAAACAAAATAGTTTTAAAAAAGCTTTATTTAGAAAATACTTTTGGAAAGGGTTACCACATGCTTAAAAGAGTAAATAAAATAAAATTATTTAATTAACATAATTATCACGTAATAATGCCAATAACGTAGGCTTAAAAACTAATTTATGAAAATATATTTAAATAGTGTTGCCACATGACTCGATTTAATTGGTAAGGTAAAGTAAATTTTACTATACTGGTGTCAAACGAAAAACGTTTAAGGAGTCCCTTTTAGAGAAATGTATTAAATTCGACTAAACTTATGAGATAAATGAAGCGTTACAATACTGGTTTCAACTGACAGAGGAAGTTTAGGAAAACTTGATATCGAACAAATAAGGATATTTCATAAAAACATACATACATATATTTGCACAAATTTGCATAAAAGAGTTGTCACTTTTCCAAAACTAAAGCAATATTATCAAACATTCATAATAATGTGAAAGCTTGTGTGCGAGAATGTTCGATGGATTTGTATAAAATTTGGCACATATTTAGCTTATAACCTGGGTTAATAAACAGCTTATAGTCAAATAAATTAATAAGGTAAATCTCATATCGATAACGGCTGGACAGATTAGGGAAAGATTTGGCACATATGTATGTATGTATAGCCCGTTAAATATCTTACAATAGAAAAAATTTTTATTAAAGGGTTGTCATACATTTAAAAGCATAAATTCATTTAAACAAATAGATGTAGCCAAATTTTTTAATATAGGTATTAATAAAGTTTCATTTTCAAAATGGTTTGAAAGAATCAGATATTGATATATGGGTCGTAAACGGTGTAAATAAAATTAGATTATTGTTAAAGGAAATATACGACATGGATTCAAAGAAGGTAGGCTTAAGAAAACTTAATCATGAAAATGAAACTTCTAAATTATACTATGCTGTTTGACAATGTTGGACATTTCTAATAATAAATTAGGTTTCACTAAACTCGAATGGCATGGCAGTTGCCAATGAGACAAATTTTTCAACAACTAACCGTAATCGGAAATTATGAAATAGGTGTAGATTTTGTTTTAGAAAGTAAAAAAACAAAAATAAAAACTAAAAATGAATTAAAAGCCATTACTTTTGGTTATTTATTTTCTTTTCCTCTACATTCGAAACCACAACGTTAAGCCAAATATCATGCGATCGAAACCGCAGGTAAAAGCTAGTATGTAATGTCTTCGACTGTGTTAGTAACGATTGTGGGCATTAGATGGTAAAAATAACAACTTGAATTTTTTATTAATCTAATGGTTATATCAAAGTAGGGGTGAGATTTAGAAAATTTTATTTTAAAATTTCCTCCACACATTTAAGAACCAGCCTCATGTACTTGTAGAAATATAAGTTCTTAAATTCATATGGATGTGAGCCTATATATATATACATATCCACAAAAACAACCACCCATATACATATATTGTTGGATGTCTGTCGGATATTGAATTGCGTTATTTTTCATTTACGTTATTTGCCATCTTCTTTTTTTTTTACCCCTCGACAGTGCTAGCACTTCCTTTTAATTAATCAAGTAGAAGTGAAGACATCGGCAAAGATTGGCCATAAAATTGATTTGCTTTGTGGGCACCTATTATAAAAACCATACGTAGCATATCAATTTATGCTGAACACATTTTTTGCGCTATGTTGTTTCTATCCCTCTTTATGGAGCTACGTATGATTTGAAAAAAAAAAGATAAAAATTATCCATGTTTGTAGCTACATATGACTTAGACATACATATGTAGGTACATACTTACATTTCTAAATGAAATTTAATTCAGCATTTACGCTCTGTGATTTCTTATCCTATTTTTCAGAGCAGTAAGATTGAGGCGGCCGCCATAGTCGAGTGTGTAACGTTTATGCACTTCACCTGGTGTGTCCAAGGTTCGAATCCTGGCCGGACCAACTAACATCAACTATTATAGAAAAAGTTTTTTTCTAATAGGAGTCGCCCTTCAGCAGGCAATTGCAAACCTCAGAGGGTATTTCTGCCATGAAAAAACTTCTCACGACTTAAAACTGCAACATCAAGACGCGCACCACAAATTGTAGGAGATGTTCGGCCAAACATCAGGCTATATGATGTAAGCGCCAAGTTGTTATGGTTTTTAAGAGTGAGGCTAGGCAATGAGATAAAATTTTTGTGCTAAGCAACTTTTCTCTACTACAAATCACAAAGGAAAATTTAAAACTAATCATTCAAATTGGCGCTATAAACTATGTTCTCATTCTAGCGTATTCGCCTATTCCCTTTGCTTGTGGGACCATACAATAATTGGATTTTCATTTTTTCGCATCAAAAAATAATTTGCGAGAATTCAATTAAAACAAAACTCGAATATGTCGATAGAATCCTTAAGCCATACGCTTTATAAATCTGATCTTATTTTTAATTAGAAGATTTTTTGTTTTAAATCATTGCATGATCGTTATTTTGTGATTTTTATATTTTCGATCAAAAATATAAATTTGTCGGCGATGATAATAATATGTTTTATGATCGAAAAAAATATCACAAAATGTCGATCAAATATGATAGAAAAAATTTAAATTCAGGAATAACGATTATTTTTGATCAAAAAATATATCCAAGCCGGCCAAAACCGAAATTCGACCAATCTCAAAGCCTATGACGCTCTAAGTTTGAACATCTTTTTGCTATGGGATCTTTTCTATCTTTTGGTTATGGAACTGTTCTTAATCACAATAACCGAAATGGCTGAAGGTTATATATTTAAATGTTTATTTATTAAATACACAATACGGGAAATATTTACTTATTGCAAATTCTAAAAACGGATTGTTTATTTTAGCTTTTAAGGTACATAAATTCAATGTTCTTCAGTCTTTGTAATTTAAAATTCTGCTTAAAACAGCACACATTTTCCGCATTTTATCCAACTTCCAACTGAAATGCATTTCGTCTTTTATCCTTACTCTTTGAAACCGACGCTAAATCACAAATTCGATTTTGGTACTGACGGGACGTTGCGGCTGCTCCAGAGGTGTTGTTCCACTTTTTAATTCTCTTTTAGGTAACGGTGATATTCTCAGGTGTTATCGTCACATGGAAATGGAAAAGCACTATCTACCTCCTTATACTGTCAGTCTGGTTTCAAGCAAGAGTATATTTTGTTCGTATGCCCACAGTTTTTACAAAACAATTAACAAATTAAATTCACTTGCCTTTTTAAATTATCCATTATTTTAGCTTCGCACTCGAATATCAGCAAAAAGAATAAACACATATAAACTTTAAACTTTATCGCTCACGTTTCGATTGGGCCAAAATGGCCTATTGCATAATTGTTGCTCGTTACATGCAATTTTCTTGAACTGGAAAATATTTAATTTTTGCTTAGTAATGGTACGAGATGTGGGATTTTTTGCGAATACTCGAAAAACATCGAGCGAAAGACTCGATATCCACTTTTTATCTTAATGGAAAGCAGCGATTAGAAAAACTTTTATGTATGTATGTCTCCACTTGGAATCTTGGAATTGAAATGCATTTATTGTGTACACTTCATATAAAGAGTGGTTAAATTTTAAGGGCCGATGTTGATTGTGAATAAAACACGAATTATTTTGGAAATTATTGTAATTTCTTTTTATTATGATAATATGGTGTGGTTCAATTATGTATGGAACAAAATATCGGCCAAATGACCGCCGCGACCTCGGCGGCACACCTCCATCCGATGGTCCAAATTTTCGATGACACTGAGGCATAATTGTGGTTCTAGCCGTTAATGTGCCGAATTATCTCATCCTAACCCCAAAGAAAGTAGTCCAACGGTGTCAAATCACATGATCTTGGTGGCCAATTGACATCGCCACCACGTGAGATAACACGGCCATTGAATTTGTCGCGCAAAAGAGCCATTGTTTCGTTGGCTGTGTGGAAAGTGGGACCATCCTGTTGGAACCACATATCGTCCACATCCATATGTTCCAATTCGGGCCATAAAAAGTTCGATATCATCTCACGATAGCGAACACCATTCACAGTAACTGCCTGACCGGCCTCATTTTGGAAAAAATACGGCCCGATGATGCCGCCAGCCCATAAACCGCATGGGTGCATTGGTTTTTCTACAATCACTCTTGCATTATCATTCGCCCAAATGCGGCAATTCTGCTTATTGACGAATCCACTGAGGTGAAAATGTGCCTCATCACTGAAGATGATTTTCTTCGAAAATTGATCATACACTGTTGCCATTTCTTGCCAACATTCTGAGAATTGCTCGACTGTGTATCTTTTCATGTTCAAATTGAATTAGTCCGAAATTGAGAAATGTCAAATGAAATGCAGAAAAAAACTTGACGTTTAGGTGTGGTTCACATTCAACATCGGCCCTTAAAATTTAACCACCCTTTAGTACATAAGTGCGAACAAATTTCGCAAAATCGCTGTATACGGCTTGAAAATAGAAAAAATATTTACAGTGGCTAGCAGTCAGAATGTGTTTTTTTGCCATCTTAGCAACATTTTCCATGTTTATTTTTTTCATTTATTTATTATAAAGATATACACAGTTCATTCAATAACATGAATCATAAAAACCAAATTTTTAAACTTTTTAAAAAATTTACGAAAATTTGACAAATTTGAAAAAATTGACGTTAAAATTTAAAATATCATTTCTTGCATGCGATTTCTTATGCGATCGTCAGCAAAAACTAGCGCCATATTATATTAGAACAATACTAAACTGGGCTATAAAACTTTAATAAAGTTTAAAATTTTGATTGGAATAAACCACAAATTTAATTGAATGAACTATATTTTTATAAATGATAGGATGAAAAACAAGAACTTACACTTCGGACAAACTGAGGTTTAAATACCTGGCTCTTGTTTTTGAAAATTTAAACAAATTTTATTTATTTAAATATAAACAAAATTTTAATGTTTGCGTATATCTCTACCAAATATAATTCTTTGTTCAAATTTGAACGAGTTTGTTGCATGATTACCATGATTACCGGGTGCTGTTGAGCGTACAACAACAAAATGTACACGAACAAATTGTACGCACAATGTCATTGAGAATAGGTGAGAATTGCCACAAACACATAGTTTTGACATTCAGTCCAGCAAGCGAATTTACTCATCTCCTTTCTCAATACCACCTTATATGAATTCGTCTCGGTGATTTCTATAATTTTTGAAATTTTGTAAATTTCGTAGAGTTTGATAAAGCGATTTTGGATATACATATGTAGATATTTGGTGTAAAATGGGCGGTAACAAGGCCATTTTCTAAACAATAAAAAAAATAAGTTTTATTCTCCGTATTTCTTTCTCCAACCAGTATATCAGAGTTGAGCAAATTGCACTTTATAGTATAATTAATAAAATTTTGTTTTTAATTGTTGTAAGTTTGCGTTATACAAGTGGTGGGCATAGCGTTTTTCCGAATTCTATAATTTACGAGATTTCGCTAATTGATTTCGGGTCTTCGCAAGTGCAGAGTGCCCACTTCAATACCGACAAGTTTCGTTGAGATACACATATGTATCTTTTCAATTTGAACAGTTTGATATATACATATATCTATTTCTATGTGCATGTCGGTTGTCTTGGGTTGTTACAAACAACCGTTATTTGTGCGTTATTTGTAGTAGCACCGATTATGATATTGAGGTATTTTCAGCAGCTAGACATGCTCGGTATTAAAATATTAAACAATTTAGCGAGCGATTTGCTATTAATTATTTAATTGCTCTATAAATTACTACTAGTAAAACTTCAAATTCACTAACTTTAAAAGGTTAAGCCGTTTTGTAGAATAGTTGCAAGATATTTGTTAATTTACGTACAAGGTTTTAGTGCATTTGGTAAATCGTATTCAATATGTTAGAGAGTAATAGGTAATAAAATATACGACAACGACAAGCTAAATTGCATTTGTCATGAAATCAATATTTATTACTATGTCATGTAAAATTAACTTAAGTACACACCCACTCATGCTAGTAAAACTATAAATATATTTCACATAAAAAAAAAATTGGAAATTCAGGTGCAAATCTACATTAAGCTGATACGCGTATGTTGTGTTTTTATTGACTGTTGGCCAAATATTTAAGCTGTTATTTACATGCACATGTTCTCGAATATATACATATGTATGGGTGTGTATTGTATTTATGTAGTATGTTTTTATTATGGCGTCAATATTTAGTTGGTGGTTGTAATGCCATAATAGGCGGCACATGGAACATGTAGTGCAGTGGTGATTAATCAAAAATGCGCCACCGACTTTGGGTTTCTACCGCCAAGCATGGTTTGGACGCCGGTTGCGAACTCAGTTATCGTCTGCCGCTGCCAATTGTAGTTAGTCCAAGTAGTAAATCGGTGTATGCCAAGATTGGCGTGGAACTAGTCCGTTAAGTTAAAATATATAGAAATAAAATTTCCAAATATAATTTTCCGAATAATAGAAATCTAATATGCATTATATGTAAATTAGGCGTGAGAGCAGAAGTGACGCAACCCACAATTATGTAATATGGAAATAAACGATCGGCTTAGTTCACTCTAGCATTATTGGTATAATTTTTGTAACACTATGTAGCTTTGTATATTGAAATTAAGGAGTAAGCGTATTAAAATTTATCAGATTTGAAACTATTTAAGGAGTTAAGTCCAAAAAATTTGTTTGTAAGAGATGAAGTTGCAGAAGAGGTAATCCTATAAATCTCAATGGCTGTTCTCAATGAGCTGATAAAATAATATGGCTCAGATATATGTATACATATGTAGTATGTACATTAGACCGTATCATAAAAAGTTTATTAAGTTTAAATCTTTGGTTTGTGTTTACCTTATTTTGAAAGCTTCGATGTCCAAATGGTAGCTGTAAATGTTGCCAATGCAACCAGCTGTGAGTCTACAAACTCAAACTATGTTCGTGTCTGACTGTTCATAAGAAAAATTAGTAAAAGAAATTCGAAGCACTTTTCATTATTTCACTGAATGTAAATTAAAAAGCATAATTGTAAGCTCACGTGAATTTTCTGAGATCAAATATACTTAGGTTCTTCTTATTTTCGCATATATTTCCAACAAATTTGGCATTGGCAAAAATAGTTTTATAAAATTCAAGCTCTTGAAGATTAAGTTTTGACAGTTTTCAAAGCATAGCAAGCAAAACAAGTGCCTATTGGGTTTTCCCTATAATTTCTCTATTTGACCTTCGATTTTTTTTTACATTTCAAATCCTCATATGGTAAGTGTTCAGCCTATAGGCACATTTAAAATTTTTTTTAACTCTTTATATCGTGACATGGTTGGCATGTACATGCCCCAACAAGACGCAACTGTTCAGAAAACATTTATGTTCACAGCGAATAAAAAAAGTGTTCGCACAGTTATATTTTTAAGTAATATGAAAATAATAATAATATTATTTTCGTTAATTTTGCACAAAAATATACATAGTTCATGCTATAATAAAAAAAAACAATATAAAGTTCAGAAAAATTCTACAAATTTCCATCAAAATTGTAAATTTTCTAAAAAAAAGTACACACTTCCTCCAAACAAAAATCAATGGAAATTTTAACTACATATTATTTAAAAAAACTGCATACAAAATAGTGCGAATATTATAAAAATATCACGTATTTACGAGCCTTACTTGTCAAATTAAAATAAAAATTTTAGGCCCACTTGCGAGAAAGCAAATTATCTATTTACATTTAATATCTATTTATGTAACTCAGAGATTATCCGTTAAATTGATAGGTTTGCTTGCACACCAGAATGAGGCATCAACTCAGAGTTAAAAACATACATACATATTTAACCTAGCATTTATTCAGGGTTAAATTTTTAAGTGTGTGACATTCTGTCACAAATAAAAAAAAAATTTGTCAAAATAATTTTTTTCAAATAAACTAAAAAACCTAAAAAACGAATCACTTTTTCGACAATAATGAGGATGCCATCGAATGCGTTGGCTCCAACTCCCTTAACAGAGCTTTGGCAAAGCGAAGCGATCGCTACCACGATATTAGAGACCAAACATACCAAGAATTTCGTTATAATACTAGAATCTCCAATTTTTATTTTAAATTTTAAATTTCTATACATACATACATACAATTCAAACAAAATGACAAAAAATGGTTACTGGATTTATTAGATAGATGACAATGCCTCGGCTATGAAATTAAAAATACAACTCTGAGTTACTTACTTCTTTATTTAAAAATTTAACTCTGGATTTTCCGCAAGTGGGCTTAAAAGTAATAACGCTTTGGAAAACTTTAACATATGTCCATATGAATTGTAATCTATGAGTTACATTAGTTATACATACTTGCTGTTTTAGGAAATATTCGTATACTGTGAAAAGAATGCATTTTAAAGGCAACCAATTTTTAGGCTTAGGTTCTATTTTGCAGATATGGGTGGTATGTGTATGGGTGGTATGTGTAGCATTTATATTTAAAATATAGATATAAATGTATTTATATCTATGCATTTATTTACATATATTTATTTTTTTCTCTCATCTTATGCATTTCTTTCACATTTTCACTTTTCTCTATTAATTGTTTCTTTGTGTTTATTAATTTCATAAGCTGCAGTTCTCATTTTTTTTTGTTTTGACGGAGCTCTCCTGTTTATTACTGCACTTAAATTTATTTTAAAAGAAAATATGTAGTTGCTTTGTTTTACCGAACAAAAATTAAATGTTAAATTTGAATGTGCAGACCTTATTCTCAATTATAACATAACTACACATATATACATACATATTTGATATCAAACTGCGAAACTGTATTTAGTGTGAGAATGAATCTCCATACCCTTTTAAAAATTCCACCCCTACAAGAAAGTGCACTAGAAAATCTCAAGTAAGTAGGTCTAGACTGGTTCCAGTCCAACCTCTTTTCCATGCTATCGCTGCGGGTTTTATTTATTTAATAATTTATACTACAACAACTTGTTTTATAAATATATGAAAACAACAGCACTGGCTACGAGACCATCAGCCGCCTTTTTAATAATAAGTTTAGTTGGTTGCTCATTATCTTTTAGGTAAGCATATATAAATATGATATTCTTTTCAGATGGTATACTTTACGCTTGCTTTAGATCTATATTATTTGTGATGGTTGAGTTGTTCAAAGAAGGGCAAATCCAAAGAATATGCCGTATTGATGCCGTATCGCCATAAAGAGGACAAGGAGATGGACCTCTACTAGTCAGCAGAACCCCGTGTGTAAGGATGGTATGCCCAATCTTGATACGAACCTAAGCAAGTAATAACAAACCTTTCTGATTGAAGGTTTCGGCCACGAAACTACAACTTCTACAGTGGCGAGTAAAGAATTCAAATTAGCACTAAGAGTGCCGTTTTGATACCACGTACTCGTCGTCGAACCTGATAGAATAGATAATGAAAAAGAAAAGGAAAAGAAAAGGAAAAGAAAAGGAGAAAAATCCCTGCATCGCCTTAAATCCAGTCCGGGGAGTTTAGGAACCTAAGGAAATCATTTGAAATTACGTTACCCAACTCTTCCAGGCTTCCAAAGTGGTATTTTCCCAGCTTCTACTGATGAACCGATGAACAGTGACACTACCGTCATATCTTAGCTGGACAAAATAATTGTATGTGCTTAAACTATAAACTACTATTAGTACAAAAATTTTCAACGATGGGGCTCTATTATGCACCGCATGCGTGATAGAGGGTGATATTTTCTCCACTTAGATATATTTGAGATAACTATAGGCTGACCGATCGTACAAAGGACCAAAAGAGTACTTTACAAGCACATATGGTCCATTTTACTTAGATCAAGATGGGAATTCCAACTAGCCTTTCTATCGATCGTTATGCCCGCGGATTTGGCTTCGTAGTAGTCTTCAAGCTCCGTCTCCCCAAGAGCGACTAAACTAAGGTTCGAGTTGTTGTACCCTGTTGTAGATGGTATGACAACTATTTATTGCCTGTTCACATCGATCCCGTCATTGGCACACCACAATTTGTAGGTGGAGACAGTGCTGCTGAATTTTCTCGTGACCATGATTACCAGGTAGCTACGACATCGTAACCACGCTCATGTGGTGAGATCAGAACTTCATTTACTGTGAGTCACCATATCAATCGGGACAGAATACCTCCCCGCAGATAATCTTTCGCGGCTCTAATACTCACGGAAGTATTGCCCAAGGAAGAAGTAATATCGCGGCCGATCAACATGCTCCTCTTTGGGACAATTCCCTATATCAAAATCCCTTTTATGCCCAGAAAGGCGCACTCCACTGCATGCAGTGTAACTTCGGGTTTTTAAAATACCTTTACAAATACGCCATCACTATATAACTGAAGGATCTTCAATCAACTCATTAGTGCAATGCAAAACTTAAAATGTATTGATGCAAACTAGTGCGAAGTGGTAAGCTCTTCGGATATATAAAGTGAGATATTGCAATATCAAAAATACCGAGTGGTACTACGCAGTGTAACCTTAACCTCTTAGAATTTCCTCTTTATATAGAATAACTATTTGAGGGACGTCATGTTTGCAAAAATAGGATTTAGCTTGTGGTCTGTTTATCCAATCGAGTTATTTCAGGATGTCTCGAAAAGTAGTCGCTTAATAATATTAGGAATTATGGTGGATATACTTAATATTCTCTCCTCTTACATTAATCCTAATGACGCAGGCAATTAATTTATATAAGCCGTGGAAAGGAAATTATAACCAATTACTGTTGCCACTTAGCAACAAAAAGGACTGAGTAAGGTGCTATTTTAGAATCAGCCAAAAGCGTTAGGCATTTATAGCTCAAATTGAATAGAAGAAGAATGGTTGTCACTCGGACTTTTCCAGCTTCTTTATTGAGAGCAATCTCTCGCTGCCCCTGCAAAGCCTCGGTGACACTTTTCACCACATGGACAAAGGAGGTCAAGCTGGAATTACATACAGGTAAGTAACCCAAAAAATTATGGGATAAGACTCGAGAACTTGTACTATATCGGCGCACACAACTGCAATCGTAACCAAAACAAGGACCCACAACAAGGCACTTTAATCGATCGCAGACAGCACTGGTTGAACTCTAGTATTGTATCGAATTTTCGATGAAACATTATTTACAGATGAATATTTAAATACAATAATAAAGCAGAAAGAAAACCGCATGAAGGATCACAAGGTCCCACTGTAAGATAATTTTTTTCCAATGAAGTACCAATTGGGGGATACAAAAGAGCCAAAGTTATTAAAAAAAAAACAACCACAAAACTATAGACCGCAAATACTTTCTGAAGGGCAAGGAGAAAACATTTTATGGGAAATTGTGACTTAACTTTATTTTTAATATAGTATCAATGTTGTGGGTGCCGAGTCCTTTTAATATGATATGTATGAGTACCCTATTCTTTCAGAATGATACTTTGAATGAGTACCATATCGAAAATTTCCGCCCGATATATAGCACCATGACTTCGGTCGGAAAAGCACACGTGGAATTGCAATATTTTCTCCCGATTAAGTAAAGTTTTCTTCAAACTAAATAAAAAGCTACTTAAATGAAATATGTTTTATCCGAAAGTAGTTGATAATTCTTAAGCGCCATCTTATTCCAATTTGTGCCAAATAATTTGTTGAGTGTACAAATTTACTGTAGTCTGCACAGGGCACTGGACCCTTTGAGTTCTATAGGTTCTGCCGCAACTGCGAGGACCCGGGCTCAAAGGATACCGTCAAGGATGAAGCTAAGGACAGTAAGGAAACCATGCCTGTAGAATAGTTGTCTCCTTGTAAGACATACAAAAATTGATTAAAACTGCCAGATTGCAGGAGTTGTGTAATCAAAATGACAAACTTTGCTATTTCTATGTCACCACGGCGACAACCCATTTAACCCATCTAACTAACAAGATCCAAACATACGAAACAAATATACTTATGTGGTCCCCCTACAATAATCACCTCTTTCCATGCTCAAAAACCCCACTAATATAAAAACCCAATCCCTCTGGCACAAACCCGTCGATACACCATAAATAAAAATATATTGGATTGCTAATAAAGATATTTCACCAGAATACTAAAAATGCTCTACAAATAATACCCGCTTTTAAACGAATATACTTAGTTATACAAACAATACATTTTGCAATTATATTTGGGGTATTTCGCGCCAAATCGTACACTATTTGGATTTTGCATCATTGAAAATCGTTTAGTAACGGTTTTCGAAAATAAGAGTTTTGTATTAAAATTTTTATACTATATAGAAACACGGGGGTTTTCAATCGCATGTTCCAAGTCTTTAGGAAAACAAGAATTTCAAAAACACAAAATGGTGCAAATATGTAAATTTCTTTCAAAATTATAGGCATTAAAAAGCGTAGTTTTTCAAAAATCGATATCTCGAAAGTGTCTAAAAAAAAAAGTAAAAAATATAGAAATGACTCTCTCAATACAACATACAAAATTATAAAAAATCGAAGATGCGAAACCCAATTGGTGTCCGATTTAGCGCGGAATACCACATATGTATGCAATAACTAAATATACGTTTAAATACTTCATAACTGGCACTTTATTTAGACCAAATTAAAAAGAAATTCAATCATTAAAAAAACCGAACATATTCAAGACAAGCTCAACGCTCAAATGTAATAGCAAAAACAAGACTTTTAATAAAAGTAAAAGTAAATTAATTTCAAGAAAGTATTACAGTTTAAAAATTGGGGGTTGAGAACCGCCCGCATCCCCCTTTTGGTGCACCAGTGCCTTAGTGGTGGAGGCATTGGAGGGCTTAGTATACATAGGTGTTACAACAACAACAACAATAATATTTGGTATACAAACATGCTTGCACAAAAGCCTGATATTTACATGATACTAACGTTTATTTTTTATATTGCCTGATAATTGTTGTGCAGGAGATTTATTTTTTTGTTGACTATAGTAGTTATTTTCCAACGTTTATTTTTTACGTTGTCTAGAAACGTTGCAAGGAGAGGATATTAGGACTATGTAAACGACTAGCAAAAGATCGCTCCAACTCGGATAAATTTTCCTTTAATTGTAAAATCATCGTTCATGAAACATGCGTTTTGTTTACTGCTATATAACAATGGAAAATAGTTGTGTTGAAAGTTTTTAATTGATTTGGTTTATATTTCAAAATACTATATACATAAATAAAAATAGATTAGGTGTTAAATTAAAATTTCTCATGTATTTCCTGAGGGCTCAGCCACAATACACTGCATCTCAGGTCGGATATATGTGCAATGCCGCACTCAATTTTAATTTGAAATGACTCACCAATTTCAATTCTAATCGTAATTTCGTTGAGAGTCGTTTGCTTACAATTTTCCCCAGCCACGATTCGATTAGGGCTTGCTAGAACTTAATAGGCTCGTTTTATAAAGGGTGATTTAGCTATTTTAGCTATTTTCTTTTTGGCAACATTGGTTTCAACAGCTCACCATGAATCGTCCTACAAACGAACAGCGCTTGCAAATTATTTAATTTTATCCGTGCTCTTTAATTTATGGTTTATTGTGCCCAAATTTCGCACGAAATTTACATTATGGGCAGGGCCGCCGAGAGGAAATCTGGGCCCGGGACAAAAAAGGTGGGGCCACCTTTCTACATAAAAGTTTCGAATACTTCATCAATTTCATCAACTATCTTTCTACTTACTACTTCAATCTTTTTAAAGAATAAGTCAAGTTCGACGTTTTTTGCTATCATCAGTTCATCACACCTGTATTGAATTTACTTTATAGTTGGTGTTGGGTGAAACAATTTTTTTTTATACAAACTAGCAAAGGGCTCGTATTTCCAGCTGCTTATACGGGCCCTTTTCTATGGGCCCTTGTGAGGCATGAATATTTTCCAAAAGCGGTGCAAACTTGTTTGTGAGTTAAATATTTCAACTCACATCTGGTGGCATTCGATGGTGGGGAGGAACTTTCCTATAGTGTACATGTGAAAGTGCCTTAACGCTAAGAAAACGCGCTGAAAAGTGTAGTAGAGTCGTTTGGCGGCTGTTATGCCGACTCTTATTGCATTACTTTGTCAGTTTTTGCTTATGTACGTAACTGTCTTTTTTTTTGTACATGGACGCAAGAACGCGCTTTATCGGTAAGGACAACTTTCACATAAATGTTTGAATTAATCGGCTATCAAGAGCATTATAATTTAACTATTCACTCATTTTCTTGAAAAATACGGCCCCTTCGAGAACTCCGGGCCCGGGGGAGCTTTTCTTGCATGATATGAGATTTCAAACAAGACGGTACCACATGCCACACAGCGCGGAAACAATGGACCTATTGAGAGGCGAGCTCCATGAACAGTTTATTTCACGTTTGTGGTCTGTCAATTGGCCGCCCAGGTCGTGCGATTTAACGCCTCTAGACTATTCTTTGTGGAGCAAGAATTTCCATAGCGACAAGCCTGCTTCGATTGACGCACTGGAAGCCAACATTGAAGTATTTGTTCGTGAGATACCGGCCGAAATGTTGGAAAGAGTATGGTAAAATTGGACTAAGCGGATGAAGCATTTGAGGAGCAGCCGCGGCCAACATACGCATGGAATAATATTCAAACAGTAAATTATATCGAGGTTTCATGCATTTTTCTGAATTTTATGTGCTTTTCTATTTAAAAAGTTCAGTTGTATTTAATAGAATATAACATCGTCCCAGAAAAGCCACTTTCAATAATTAAAATTTGTGTGACTTTTATATTTGCTTGTCTTTTGAGAAACACATCTAACAATCACAATAAGTAAATTACAGATATACACAGGCGAAATTGAGTGAAATTCGGCTGAAATTGTGCAACATTCGCAAATACAGTTGACAGACTTTTGTGTAGCCACATTGGGAATCTACGCCCAATTTCAACTGATATTTAGAGTACTGTTGAAATTACGCAATTTCGGGCTCATGGAAACAGCCTATTACAGAGTTGGGCCAACTCGTATATTTTTCCGAGTTTGTGTTGTTGCTTTACATACATCTTGCTATCCTAGCTAGTGTTATATTATATTGCCAGTTGGTTATTAAAAAACAGGCCTATTGATGAATATTGAGATAAGGACCATAAAAATGTGAGTGACAGAATATAAAGATGACATAAAAGGTAAAGTGAAAGGTAAAGACAAGGATAAGAGTAAATTTTATATTATACTTTTCAGACAACGTAAAAGTATAGATCGGGAAAATAAACAATATTTCTCATCTAGTAACTGTGATATATGTATATCACAATTTTTTGCCGATTCAACCACATAAAAATGGGTGTCTTAGTCAAGTTGAAGCTAGCGCTAAAGTTTGAGTGACGAAAAACGTTTACTGAACTTGTGAAATTAAACAAAATTGAAATTTCTATGTATTCGGAGCGTTGCAGTTGTGACTTTTATTAAAAAAAAAAGAATGAATATGTATATTCTATTTTGCAGACACTGAAAGAGATTTCGGCATTATAAATGATGCCGCTTAATAAGATTGCCAAACCACATAAAACCGATTTGATCCGTTCGAATTAGGAGAATAATATTTCTAAAGCCGCTACAGATTAGACAAAGTAATACATACATACAGAATATATACTTAGTGAAATATTGTACATACTTTGTCCTACCATAACTTCTGTTACAAACTCAGGCGGTTATAAAAATTAAACTATTATTAAGCCCTCAAACGATTCGCCACTGCTGGATGGTTTTTGTCTTGTGTGCGCCGGAGCAGAATCTGGAAAACCCAATGCTCTCTATTTGCGTAGATTTTAACATTTTGCTTATTAAAAACTTCTTCAACAGTGAAAATTTTCTCATCTGCAAAATGGATACTTATCATCTGTTGAGCTTAATTTCTGCGAATACGTTCGCGAACAATTTTATGGCTGAATTGGTGCGAACCAAACGAGGACGACCATTTTTTTTTAACTTTCTGTCATCAGCTGTAGACGTTTGAAAAAAAATTCTCGCAATGTTAAGTTTTTTGTGGAGTTCATAAATTTTACTTGCGCTTTTTAAGTAATAGATTTTTTAGTGATGTAATAGTATGACGCTAAAATTTATAAATAATGTGCACTCTACCTTTTTAGCATTACTCTAAGTAGAGTATGCTCTAACTCAAGACTATGACTTAAATTAAAACTAGAGAGGAGACTGACTACTTCTACTGCGGAATGAATTGGTATTTCGGTTCATCAAAAAACTAGTTTCTTCGACTACAGGGTTTGTATATATGTATGCATGTAATATACATATGTATATGTATTTATTTAAGGACATACAAGTATGCACATTGATTCGCGTTTAATATTGTTTGCCGGCACGAACCAGACTCTTTTTTTATGACCCGCACATTAGAATGTTGTGAAAAGTAAATCTAATTACGCGAAAACCATTTCAAATGGCCAATTTTTCAAGATACTTATCTAATTAATGGTCTCTCTGTCTTGTCAAGTTTCTTATTGCCAAAGCCGACACCAACTCGACGCGTTCAAGCTGCCAAGTGTAGAACATACGTACATTCATACTCACATCGACGCACTCATTTAATAAAGAGAGCAACAAGGGGCCAGGGCATTCATTGCCATTAACAGTTAGTAGTTTCGTGTTGGTTGTTAATCGTTTGCCACTTCCCGCCCGTTGATTCGCTCACCAAGTTCTAAATGAGTTATGGGAAAAACAATAAATTGCTCATCAGAGAAAAGTCAGTGAGTATTCGAAACACCGAAATTAACACTCAAGGTAAGCGCGATATCTTCCTGGGCGGGACAGCTATTAATATTTAGCTGTGCATTCAGAAAATATTTTAAAAACATAAACAAAGAACTGTGAGGCGAATGCAAATGTACTATGAAGTGATGAAAACAATACAAAAAAAAAAAGAGAGAAAAAACAAGAGTGCCTACTCACAATGCAATTGGGATGTGAATATGGGTAGGGATGTACATACATACATATGTATATAATAATTTGTATGTTTATAACTATGTGCATTTGTATTTTCTTTTTTTTTTCAAAGCAGCTTCGAGTATAATAAATTGGTGAAAAGGCACTCATTATGCTTCCTGCTCATTTGACACTTTTGACAGTTCATCAGCGTACCGCAGCGCAATCATTAGTTGACATTTGCCCAGTTTAATTTTGTATTTGTATGAAAAATATAAATATTTCTGAGGGAATTAGTATCAGTGTTTTGGGTTGATGTCTAAAAGCATTAGCACTTGTTATCTGCTTCAAAAATCAGGCTGAATTAAGCAGACATACTCAATGCAAATATACATACATTTGTAATAATAATAATAATAGTAATAATTTGTCGCTTACACCATATACATAGCTTGATGTTTGGCCGAACTTCTCCTACAACCTGACTTCTGGCGTCTAAGAGTTGTAATACAAATTGAAGGACCGACTCCGAAAAGCAAAAGCGAGAAGTTTTTTCATGGTAGAAATACACTCGGTGGTTTACCAGGCGCCATATTTTGAGTAGATGAATTGACAATGTATAAGCAAACTTTTTATTTTATATCAAATATTTTTATACGAGTTCATATTTGGAAAGTTTTGTTGGACAAACAACAACTGTCAAAGCGTTAGAAGGTATGACTGGGGATCGAACCTAGGTACTCCGCGTCGCAAAGAGCACGCTTTCCATCCCCCTTTTACAACCAAACTCCAATCAAGGACAGTATAGTTTAGAAAGATGTCTGATGAGGAGATAAGGTGATATTCGAATTTTAAATTATTTAATTTTAAATCAAGTTAAAACAAAATGTTATAATTACATAAAACATATCTTAACTTTTATTGTTTCGATGATTTCAATATGGCGACAATGTGCCCAATAGAAAGACTTACCAGTTTTGGTACAGAAGCTTTTAATACCGTTACTTATGTAAGTAATTGTAGAGGAAAGATTGTTCATTTTATTTTCAAATATGTATATAAGCAGTTGGCGCGACATGAAAGAGAAAAAGTTTTGCCCAAAGCGTTGAAAAAATTAAACTGTATATTATTAGCCTGAAAAGCGGCGACTAGCTTGGCTAAACTACAATAGCTACACATTTGCACAAAATTATTGAAAATATTTTAATATACGAGTATGTATCAAAATTTTCATATTGAAGGTGGTATTGTGCATGCGAAGTGGAAGATGAAGAGATAAAGGGATATGAAACTACAAATATTCATACAGACATATCAAATTTTTTATTTGTTTTGTCCTTTTTTTAATGAGACAAATAGTTCAACAAATAAAAACAAATGTTTTTTGGATGCTTTATTAACGTGAGCACTCTTTAAAAATCTCAAAAAGAAAGGAGATTTCAATAGATGTGTGAAAATTATAACTATCCCTTTCAAATTAATTTATGTCCTAGGCCGGGAGAACTCTTGGATTGTCCAAGCTCACCATTCAAACAATTATTAAGAATTATAAATAGTCGGGAAATTAACAAAGTGTACCAAGGACAGGGCGTCCTTCAAGAGAAGAAGTAGAGAATAATCCAAAAATAAGTTTTTTTTCAATTGATTAAGGATATTCAAAAGTATGAGGGGTAAAATTTCAAGTTGATACTGTTTGCCGTTGCTTAAAAAGCCTTGGACTTTCCACTCTTATAAAAAATAATAATAAACTCAAAGGAATTCCAAATTAGTTTCAATTATGTTTTTTTTGTTTAACAAACTCTGTATATTTAACCGAAGTTTTTTTCCAAGTTAACGTGCTCATTTTACTTCTAAAATTTTGTTAGAAGTGGAACAGAATCGCTCACTCGTGGCAGCCGAGGGCGGCATGTTAAGTATTTGTTTTCCAAGTTGTCGAAGAAGCATATAAAGGGTGAACACACCAAAATTGCGACACTTTGGAAAACTTATAACCGTGATTAGGCCATGAGCTTAGTTTCACGTATGAGAAATTGAATGTGAATTTTATTTATAGCAACACAAATTATCTTGGACTAGTTTATAAAAAATCTGGCTTTAAGTGCGCGTAAAATTGCTAAAAATGTTAAATTGCACCACTCAACAGTTTCCAAAGTTTTGAATCGATCCGAAGAAGGACTGGCAGTTACTAGAAAGCCTGGCAGTGGAGGTGAGCTCGGAATGCATTGTTATGGACGACGGAACCTACTGCTTTCAAAATTTCAAATATATTGTTGGCCAAGATGCTTCTGAAAGTTGTAAATGGAAAATGAAGTCCAAGTTCCTAAAAAATTAATGGTTTGACCAGCCATTTGGTCCTGTGGCCGTAAAAGCAGCCACATCATTACAGCCGGGACGATGAACGCCCAAGTTTAACGAGATGAATGCCTCAAAAAGCGTCTTCTGCCATTTATTAATAGTCATGGTAACATACCAGTATTCTGACCGGACCGGGCAAGTTCCCACTATGCCAAGGACTCATGGCAGTGGTACAATGCAAATAACATCGATTTTCTACCTCGCAACTGCAATCCACCAAATAGCCTAACGCTGCATCCTATTGAGAGATATTTGTCAATCGTGAAAGGAATATTGAAGAAGACAGGTGATCTGATAAAATAAAGGGTGGTTAAATTTTAAGGGCCGATGTTGAATGTGAACCACACCTAAACGTCAAGTTTTTTTCTGCATTTCATTTGACATTTCTCAATTTCAGACTAACTCAATTTGAACATGGAAAGATACACAATCGAGCAAGGTGTTAAAGTTATTCAGGCTTATTATGAAAATGGGCGTTCAAATCAAAATGCATATCGTGCATTTTCGAAGAAAATCATCTTCAGTGATGAGACACATTTTCACCTCAGTGGATGCAAAAGATGATGGCGCCTGTGCGACGAAAAGTTCGATCATTTGCATGTGGAGGAAATAAAAACTAATATTTTAATAATTTAAATATGCTTGAACCCCAAAGTATTGTAATTGAAACAAATTTGATTTCAAACCTTCTAGTTTTTTTCTGGTAGTAATCTATAAGTGTCGCGGTTTTGGTGTGTTGACTCTTAACTTGGTAAAATTTTGCCAGACATTCAATACATTAATGGAGTAGATTATTGAGTCGTCATTTACATTTAAAAACATTTCCTCCTCAACATGATCACTACTATCAATGGGGATATGTACATACATAAGACTTGTCAAAACACTCAGCAAACCACGAGGCAAATTATCGCTTTTGACGGCGGTAGCATTTTCGCTCGGAAGATTTTCTGATTTTTTGGAAGTTTGCGATTTTATCGGGAGTATCGGAAAAGGATTTATTATCCCCTCCCGCCAGCAAATTTTTGAAGACCTTCCCGAACCCGCCCATATCGGCAATTTTGAAATTAGCACCGTGAGTTCCCCGGCCCCGTGTCCCACACCCATTTCTAGTTCGTCTAAAGTGACTTGTATTGCCATTACAAATAGGAATTACTGAATTTATTGACATTCAAATATTTATTTTGCTTTTTTGAATTGCTTTTTCAGTTGAATTTCTTTATGTAGAGCTAATATTATCAATAAAACTGTTTTTATAAATAAATTAAGTTTTGCCACAAAAATTGCCTGTACGTAGACTTTTGCGACTAAGAGTATCTGGAAACCAGTGCCGTGTTTTTGCGGTATGACGAGGAACTTATATTAGTCCTTCGTCGGGAGAGATCGTTACTGTTCATTTACCTGCACATCCCGAAATAACACTTGTTGGAACTTGTAGATAGAATGAACTATAATCTAAGTACTCCAAATGCTTTTCTCAAACAATAATTTTTAAAATAGTCATAAACAGCAGCGAAATAGCCACAAAAAGCTAAATATAAATAAATAAATTAAGTCATTCAAAAAGAGTGCCGTGTATAGGAAAAGGGAGCAGATGACAACACTCAGCAACAAGTAAGGTGGCTATGGAGTATTTCAAATCGGAATTTGACTCTAGTGGACGGCATAAGCATATATTGTAAAAGTAAAACTACTATCTCGACTCAGCCGATTGATTCTGGTCATCGTCAACACAGCGAATGTAGCCAAACCTCAATAAGTCACTACTTTTGATTCACAGATCTTTCTCACACCACTGTCCGCCGATTCACATGCATTGAATGGCTATTAGTATTTATATTATGAAAAGTAATAAATGCTGGTTAGTACGAGTATGTATATTTCTTATTTCTCTAACTACAATTATAATTTGAAATTGAAATTCATAATTAAATTCCTACGCCATTCACGTAAGGAGCCTTTTAGCAACAGCGCGAAAGTAACAAACCTGTGAGCACAATGAAATCCGGGAACTTCGAATTGGTGTTAATGATTTAATTAAAGCTGCGGAACCATGTCGTTCTTTCGTTATTTTCTTTTTTTGGACACCTTTTGACGGGGAATGTTGAAAAAACGAACCCCTTTTTTTGAGAAAAAAGATGCTGTGCGCAGGTTCCACGCCCAACCAAAGATGAACTGCATATCGGTCTTCACGTTTTTGTCGGACTTAATTTTAAAGACATTTCGTCTTGGTGTGCAGATTTCGCGAGCTCAAATCGTACGGAGTAGACATGAAAATATTTTGAATAATGCACTGCGCCGTTCTAGTGCGAGTCACCATTCCATTCCGCCTGCCGATGCACTACGCAACATACAATATACAACAAGCAACGCGAAACGTGAAACTCGCAACACTCAACACTCATTGTCACCGTAGACGTTGCAGTCACCAATTGTCCTCTTCAATCTGATTAATATGCGTGACATCAACATCACGGTGTCCACAGATCGGGACAGAGGCGTAAAAGCGCAAAGAAGCAGAGCGAACAGAAGGAGGGGGTTAGGAAGGGCTGAAAAAGTACATCGTACGCACATATTTATTTACGTATAACGCTGCCACTTTGCCGGCCTCTGTGTTGTAGTCGTATGCCAATATCAGCAGTGGTCGTCATGCTGACTGCGGTAAGGCATGCCACATGCCGATGGCCGATGGCGGCATGTGGTATGCGGCATCATCACAACAACAGACGCTGCAAAAACAACCACTACAACCACCATTTAGCCATGCACATTGGATCCACCACAAAATATCATCACCACCAACAGCAGCAACATAGTTGTACGAGTTTCGCAGCGGTCATCCGACCGACTTGAGATATCAGCGTTAAGCAATGAGCCGAGGAGAGTAATCAGTCAGGCGGTCAGTCAGCGAGGCGGTTAGGCAGCTAGCCGGTAGCCAAATGGCAAAGAAGTAAGCAGATGACAGCATTTTGGCGCTCTGACATTTCCATTAAGAGCGCAACAAAAACCAGTGGCATTTTGAATTTGACGAGATGTCGCAATCAGCGTCGCTGTCACTGAATCACAACTTAACAAGTAACCATCACTAATGGCTCCCGAATGCGCTGACTGCGCCAAATACGCCAAATGCGGAGTGAACATCTTCATCCAAAAGCAGCGCAGTCACTGGGCATTGGCCGCGCATCTATAGCCAGCTAGCCAGCTAACCAGCCAGCCAGCCGTCGAAGTGGCCAAATCAACCAAATCGGGCTGCCACAGACACATGAAACTGAAAATTATTAAATGCATTTCAATATGACGCGCATTGTTGGCATATTTGCGACTTATACTGAATGTTGCTGTCAGCGTTGCCATTATTGCAACTGCCGTGGTTGATCTTGTTGCTGGAGCTGTTTGTGGTTGTTGGAGCAGCTGAGGCTGCATTTGTTGTTTGGCCTGTGTTGTTGCAGTGAAGAAAAAACCGTAACCATTACCACATCATAATGCCAAACCACATCAAAGGGTAGCAGGAAGAAGCGGTTAATTGTCGACGGACTGTGCGATTGAATCTCCTTCGTGTCTGATCATCGACGGGCGTCAATGACTGTTTATGACAATGGAATGTGGCGCAATCGCAAAATAAACTTTTGTTGATTCTCGGGTATTTCGGACAAACAAAGCATTCACAATATTTGTTATATTTGCTGGAATGCGGTGTGATCGGTGTGGTGATTGTAAAAATTCTCTGTCATCCAACTTCGAGAGGAACCTGCAGTTTGATGAAACGCCGGCGCGTCAATTCTGCTTCATGGCTCCAGCTTTTATGAAGTTATTTCAAAGTAATAAACTTTCAAAGTAATAAACTTTCGAAACAAATTAATATATGTACAAACATACATACATATTTATGTATATATGTAAGTATAAAAAAATAGTTAAATCGTTTGTGATTTAAAGTTCAAACTATTCCGATGATAGTCCTCTGTTTGAGAATGATTTCAAATAAATCTATTTTCTCATCATAAAGAACTATTTTTATAATGAGTACAGTACAAAATAATGATCTACTTTATATAATTCATTTTATCAGCTCCGCTTACCTTTACTCTTGGCGCTACCAGGATTTGTTACTGGGGGGTGGCGGCTCATTTTACTTTATAAAATGGAAGAAACCCATTATTCTATGGATGTGCATAAAAATGTATTTACATAATTAATAAATAAGAATAAGTTAATGTTTCAAAACTCTGAAATAATTATTCATTTAGAAAATTAATGCTTCGGGCAAAGAAAAAAGTCGTCCAACACTGCGTTTTCATCAACTTTTACATCTGAATGAATGTTTAGTCGATTTTTACTCAAGGTAGACCGGAGATAATTTTTCAGTTGACGCAGTGTTGAAAAAGAGCGTTCGGTCGTCGAAGTCGTTACTGGCACAGCATTAGGGAAAGCTTTTCGTTGAAGACATCAAGTGATTTAATAGAATTGTGTACTACAGCACAATTGTCATACAAAATCGAAGAGTATTTTTCAAATAGCTGCTGGCAGGCTTCATCATATAGAGTTGGAATTTTCGATAGGAAAAGACATACGAAATTCGAAGATATTTTACGGTGCTTTGAAAAACGATTTTCAAGGTGGGCTTTCAATGTCACTAGGGTTTTGCACTGATGAATCTGACGAGAAGTTTTTCTGAGTTTCTTCACTGCGATATGAATATGATCTTAGCACATGTGTTAGATTTTTAAAAAAATCTTGCTGAAATATTCTTCTGCATTCTCCGTCTTGACTACTAACTTCGTTTTTAGAAATTGCATCTTGCAGTGGGAGCAAACGTTTAGGATAATTGAAAAAAGTGTATTCCCCATTCGACTTTGCAACTGGTTCTTGCGACTCTGAGTAATTTGTCACTAGATGCACTTAATGGATGAGCAGACATATTTTTTAAAGCCATTTTTTTAACAGAAAATATGTCCTTCAAAAATTATTAAAAAAATTTCCCAATTCTTTGGCAGCATATGTTCATTGAGAAAAGTGTTCAACTGGTTATGTAATGAACTATTTATTTCCGTTTTTTCTAACTTTACATCTATACGGTTTTTAAAAAGCCAATCTTTATTCATGTTCTGTAACATACGGTACCTTTAATTACAATGTAAACTTCAATTTGAGACTTATTTTTGGTGTCTTCTCTTTCGATAGGAAAAGACTTAGATGCTTCAACTTGGGTCTGATGTTCAAAATATCGGTATTTCTCAAAAGGCTCCATAAAAACTTTTTCGTTCAAGGTCGGTATGCAACTGGCAAAAATGGTAAAAGTGTATATAAAACACCTTTACTAAAAGTACATTCTGACTGTTGCATCCTAAAATGAAAAGCTTTTGGCACATTTTCAATTGAAAAAGTGAATGTAGCAAAAATTTTAATTAAAATTTTGGAAAAAGCTCAAAAAAGCCCATATTTTTAACACTTAAACTGCAATTCAAAAAGTACTATTCCGATTTAGATTTATCACCGTAAGGAAGCCTTTAGAATGGTATCCATAGGTTAGTTTCATTTGCTATTCTGGAGATGTTCTGACAATAACTACTAAAGGACCTCGAAAACAGGGGATTTGCCTATATCTCGAAAACGCTTCTTTGGAAAAATAAATTAGATTTATTTTCATGTTCCGCGGCTCAAAATTAATCTAAAGAATAATTTTAATGAGGTCCACTCATTTATCAAATATTTGTAAGGACGGCTATTTATATCATTTGGGACTCGCAGGGCTCAGAAGGGTCATTTACCACCTTTCCTGTAGTCGCATATCCTTGGGTTAATATTACAATCCCCAGCACCACTTACCAGAGTTGTTATCTCCAATGGGATCTACTTAATATGTTCAAACTGCCCAGTAGGCTTCGCGTTTAATGAGCCAAAATTTGTTATTCCGAAATAAATATTTTCGGTTAAATGATCACAAATGGGTTAGATCTAGCAAGGGTATTGTGCTCATTTGGGTTTGCCATTTCATCATGAGTAGACTTACGCCAAAACAAAATTTGAAAATTTTCCAAACTTGTTTCATTTCCGAAATGTTACAGTGCGATACGTCTGCGTCACATATTATACTCGTTGAGCATCAAATACTCGAATTATTGTAGGAAACATTTGATTAATCCATTATTTCTCGAATTGAATCATTCGATTGGCCACCGAGATCGTACGATTTATTGCCTCTAGATTATTTTCCCTGGGATTATGTGAAGTCATTTTTTTAATGTAAGCCATTCGGAAACTTTGGACGCCTTAGATTACAACATTGTGCGAACCGCCCACATTGCTTGAAAAAGTATTAAAAAACTGGAAGTTAAAATTACACTATGTGTGCGCCAGAATAAAATTTTTATTTATAATAGGAAATTTTCAGCTTTTATTTACTTAGCTAAATAATACAAAGTTCTTATTGACTAAGAAGACTAAAATGCACATAAGGATACCACTTCCCTTGGAAATCCAGACCGCTGCTTTGATTAAGTTCAATTAAAAGCTACTTTAGAGTATGAATAGGCGCATGCTAAAAATATCTATACGTCTAAGGCAATGACAAGGAACACTGAAATTTGTAAATGTGTAACCGCCTAAGAACTCAGCCACAAAAGATCCCTCACAACATCATCATCAGCGTAAAATCAATTTGTACGATACAGACAATAACGAAAGCAAGTTAAATAAAACATCTTAAAAAATTATCATTTCGTAACCACAACAATCGTTAATTCCCAGAGAATAAAAAAACAATGCAGAAATTTAACTCGTTGGACACTTATGCTATAGATGTTGCAGAAGAAGAACTTATTAAATTAAAAAAAATTGGAGAAACTGTTAGGGCGCATTTCAATCTTTGGTGGGAAAATGCTATTTCATGCCCTAAAATTCGAAACATCGCTTTACGCTATCTTACGATTTTTGCTACAACTCATCTGTGCTGACAACGATTTTATGTTTTAGTATTACCTACAAGTCCAAAAATCGATTAAAATAAAGTGATGATGTGAATGTAAGTAGAAAAATATTATCCCACGAATTCAAGAACTTGTACAGAAGATGCCACTCATGTCACATAGCATACTATATTGTGGGCGTAGATGACATTCAATTTTCACATAATAAATAGTGGGTTATTGCATTTTCCTCACCATTAAGGGTACATAGTTTTAAAGTCTTACAACATATAAATAACTCCATTTCAAATTGCTCTTAAGTTTACGGTAATAGTTCCGTGATTTTTTTATTATTATACAATAAATTATAAATGGTCTACAAATCCTCCTTTCAGATTGATTCAGAAATGTTATGAGCAAAAATAGTAAAACGGGTTTCGATCCTAATTCCAGATTTTAATTTTGATTTTTGACTATACATTTCCTCAACTAGGTTCGCAAATGTGTGCTATGGACCGACATTTCATTGTTGTGCAGAGTTATTTGTTTACAATTATAACACTGCTAATTAATGTATCTTCGAAGTTTTATTGCTTATGTTAATTAAACGTTTCGCTTAAAGTTTATTTTTCAGCTGATACAGTACATTTTTTAACCGTGTGGTCCCTGCTAATGATGATATTAAACTGGTCCCTGGTTAAACAAAAAACTTGAGAAACCCTGTCCTAAATCAATTGAACATCTTGTAATTGAGTTATATCGCTTGCAGAAGTCCAGACGCTGAACTCAATTGTCGACGGTTTTCAAGCATAAATCGGCCGATACTGCTGCAATTTCACGTTCGATATTCGTACGAAGTACATCAATCGTCGCTGGCTTGTTGGCATAGACCATAGACTTGACGTAGCCCCAAAGGAAATAATCTAACGGCGTCAAATCGCACAACCGAGGCGGCCAATTGACTGGGCCATTTCGTGAGATAACACGTTCACCAAACTTGGTTTTCAATAAATCGATTGTGACATTCGCTGTGTAGCTCGTGGCGCCGTCCTGTTGGAGTCACAGATTGT
This sequence comes from Anomoia purmunda, assembly GCA_951828415.1. NCBI lineage: Eukaryota > Metazoa > Arthropoda > Insecta > Diptera > Tephritidae > Anomoia > Anomoia purmunda. The sequence goes on from OX639997.1 coordinate 67,831,339, forward strand.
CCAAGTCCATATCATCCAATTCGGGCCAAAAATGTTCGGTTACCATTGAGCGGTAGCGGTTCCCATTCACAGTAACGTACCGGTCTTGATCATCACGGAAGAAGTACGGCCCAATGACGCCGCCGGCCCATTGACCGCACCAAACCGTAATTTTTCGGGATATATTTTGCTTATTGACGAAGCCATTCAGCCAGAAATGACGACGACCATAAATTGGACGTAGCGTCCTTAAAGTTGAGGTCATTGACTCCGAATTTCGGTAGTAAATTTTAATAATTTCGACTCGTTGTTGGATCGTATATCTTTCCATGAGGAAATGGCAAACCTTACTGAAGAGAAATGTCAAATGTCTACATTTGTAGCGTCCCTATTGAAAAACCCTTCATATGGACTTTTCCTTCTGATATTTTTGATGCTTTCCTTTAATTGATTTTTTATTTACCTCTAGTCTCGTACCTGTCAGATGAAAGAGGTTATACAGTGGATAAAAAAAAAACGGCTGATTAACAGAGATTTACATATTTACATGATGAATTCAGTGTGAGGACCCCTACTACTGCAAGCATTCACCAAAATATTTTATCATCGGCAGCAGACAATATAAAACTATTGCGGAATTCTTAGTATGATAGCTTAAATCGAAACTGGGTGATCGGTCGGAGAACAGTCACATCTGTGGATAGGTATGTATGTTTGTTTGTGCATATTTGCAACGCCGAGTCACACCTGCTGGGATCGCTTTACAAAAATGAATGTCAACAATGTGTCATCATAACTTTATCCGCTCAATAAAATGTTTTACTTTCCCTACCTAGCATTCACACATCCATACATATCCACAATTAACGCAAATTTACGAATTTTATTTGGGGTTCGTTGATTCCAACCCTCTACGTACATTTAATAATTTTTACCCTCAAGGTATGTTTCACTCGTATGCAGGACAAATAGGCAATCATATATAGTATGTCTGTATGTATGCATATGTATGTATACATATGTTGATGTGTATGCGTATACTTCTATGTGTGTGTACTACAACAAGAACGGACGTACTATTATACTTATATAGTTTTTTAAGAATTTGTGTTTGTTAAAAACCGAAATATGTTCGTATATGCGAGCGTCCATACCTATCAATGTATTTATGTATGTATGTTCATAAGCAATTCCGCTTGTCAATTCATATGCGAGTTCATCTCAACTGTCGTTACACTCGTTGATACTAAATTTCATTCGAGTTAACGTAATTTGATTTAACATCTAACCATCTAACCCTCTAGGAAATATGCATGCAGAAATTTAAAAAAAATCCTAGTGTCAGTTTTATCAATGCAATCTGAAACTGTATGCCCTCATTCTTTGTTAATTGTTTGTGGCAAACAATTTTAATGTACTTAAATAGATACAATATATGGGAAATATTTGATATTATCTCAAAGTAGTGATAAACATTTTGAAAAGAGTCCTAATACAAAGTGACATTCGTTTGGAACATTTTCCTCTCTGGTCAGTTCGTTGTTCATTCTGTTGTCATACAAATCTATTTATCCAATGTCTGTGCACAGACAAAGTTTAACAAATTTCGGTTGAATATGATCCCAAGCACAAAAGAAATTGAAATTAGATTTTATCGTTACATAACAATTTATGTATATTAAAATATCGTTGTACCAATATACATACATGTACATATGTATGTATGCATTACTTATGTAGAGTGAATTGTGTTACATTGCATTATGGGGAAAATGTTGATTTGTTTGGCATAACGTTTAAATTTTAAGCTTTTTACATAAAATTTGGGGCTGGTCGTGATGAATTCAAGTTCATTAGGCTGAATCCTTTAGTCTTAAAACTGTTCACAGATGATCTACAAATATTTTGTTTTGTTGGGACACTATATTAATAAATAAAAAATTAAAAGAAAACACGCGTACAAGTATAAATTCTGTTCGGATTCTACAAAGAGCTGGAGTAGTAGTGGTTGTAGTTGTTAGTAGTAATAGTTGTAGTATTAGTGGTAATAGGGATTGGTAGTACTTAGTCTTTACTACTTAGTTAAAATAGTAATAGAAATTTGTAAAGAAGTAGTAGTAATTAATAATAGCATTAGTAAAAATGGTAGTAGAAGTAAGTGAAATAGTATTAGTAATTAGTAGTTGCATTAGTAAATACAGAAGCAAAAACTAGTAAAAATAGTAGTCGTCATTGGAATTAGGATTAGTAAGAATAGTAGTAGTAATTAGTGGAAGCGTTAGTAGATATTGGTAGAAATTGGTAAAAGCAGTAGTAGTATTTAGTAGCAGTATTAGTAGTAATTAGTAGTAGTGGTAATTAGTAGAAGTAGTAGTTAGTAGTAGTAGTAGGAATTGGTAATCATGGCATGAGAAGCCGTAGTAGTAGCAATAGATGTAATTAGTAGTTGTAGTTAGTAGAGGTAGTTTAAGTTGCAGGAGTAGTAGTAGTACTAGTAAATAGTAGCGGTTAGTAGTAGGCAGTAGTAATGGTAGTAGTTCTAGCGGTGAACCAGTCCCGAATTACTAAAAGGTCCTGAAATGTCCCCGAGATATCCGCTGCAAAAAATGAATTATCGATTTGATACATATCTTGGTATTGCAAATATGCTATTTATGCTCATGCAACGGATCGATAATACCCCTATAGTATGTACATACATACATACATTGATATATCGCTAACACAGTATGTATGTTTGTTTTTTCTCATACACAGGAATTTGTTCAGTATATAAAAAATACATGTCTATGCTGGCGCAGCAAATTACAACGCTATTAAAACATTATTTTGAAATTTTAAACCACGTTTAATATAATAATCATTTAGCGCTTACATTATAGGTTGATGTTTGGCCGAACTTCTCCCGTAATTTGTGGAGTGCGTCTTGATGTTGCATTCGATATTTGGGATTTGAACCTGTTGCATACCGTGACTTTATAAAATATTGAATATTGGTTGCAAATTACCGTTACATGAGAAGTGAACGTGGCTTTCCTATGATTTCTTTAAGTTTCGAAATTGTGCTTTCTGAGTATAAAAGTAAAATATGTACCTAATTTGGTAAAATTTTACACCGAAGCTTCGGAGATGCACGGACAGATAGTCATGGCTTAATTTATTTAGCTATTCATTCTAAGCATTTTGGTATGTATGTACATATGTACATATGTATGTGTCTTTATTTATCTCGGTGCTTTATGCTGTGAGCTAAACAAAATTATACCATGTGGACCAGTGCGTTTGGATATAAAAATGATGAATAGAGTTTATAGAAACGTGTGAAATGATTGAAACATTAATGTTTATTATACTTTGAAAAATATTTTGAAGTAGACTCCAAACATCTGTTAACTTTGGACTTATCCCTTATTGGACATTTCCTCAGGTTTGCTGGTTATTAAAAAGTTTAAAATATATTTAAAAAGGTTAAACTCTTCTTTACTCAAGATGCCAGTTCAGAAGATACGACCGTGCAAGATATTAATAAAGAAAGTTCAAAAGACAACGCAGCACTGGTAAATTACATATAGGTACCAATTATGATGAATACAAGAATGCGTCATTCTGCGACGAGTGACACATTTCAAAACCAAGTAAACAAACCATATGGGGGAAAAATAATGGGGAACCTTCTGCTTTTTAGTGAGAAACTTGTTTTAATTTTGCTTAAGTGTAAAAATGTAATTTAACTACAGTCACTTTGTAAAAAAAGTAAGTAGACCAGAATTGCATCAACATGCCGATATCCTTTGATACGGATAAGCCCCAGATGGTATGGATATCCAGATAATATTCGTTAAAGCAATTATTAAGAAAAAATTGCTTTAACGAATATTACATTTCTGCCAAATATGATAACTATGAAGATTTTTTGACTGGAATATTGTTTTCTTTTTATTACGAGTACCTTTATCGCGAGGTTCTCGGTACTCAATTTTATTTCAGACAAAATACAATCCACTTTAGATGATTTGGCAATCAAAAAATATAACAACAATGGTCACAGACGACGCTGATAATATGAAAAATGCTATCCTAAATTTAACTGCTACAAAATAGAAATGGTTTGGCATGGGTTGCATTCACCTTACAGCTCTGTGTTAATAAGGGCTTTGAAATATACCAAATTCATGCCTTTAAAATAAAGTTAGCAAAGTGGTAGACCATTTTAAACATTTAACAAACATATTGAACTTGATATGCCAAATAGATCCTTAATTAAAAGAAATAACATTCCCAACATACCAAACACAAATAGCCCAAAACTTCGAAGTATCTGGAACAGACTGGATAAATATAAAAAAAAATGTTTAATTACATAAACTTATATGGCTTAATGGTCTCCCACCATATATATATATATATATAGACGTGAGTTGCTTTGCCTCCAGGCACTGCATGAGAGAAGGATCAGCTTCTCCAATCTATTTGTTTCTAATATAATCAACGTTAATATCATTTGTTTTTATCGAGATAAACATTCAATAAGCTATAAATTTAACGAACCGATAGCAAGATGCTGTTAGCTAATTTTTATTTTTTTTTGTTTGCGTGTCATCCTAGAATTTTAGTTCTATTTTCTATAGATTTAAGTTAGATATCTTTTGTATTTTTAACTGTATGAGATAATAAATAAATATATCAAATTCTACAGCCCGTAAATAACGGGGTTTTCAATAGAGACGCTACAAAAGTCGACCGATAGTGACAGCAAACGAGGCCATATTTTCTCCCGTTCTTTTGACATTTCTTTTCAGTAAGGTTTGCCATTTCAGCATGTAAAGATATACGATCCAACAACGAGTCGAAATTATTAAAATTTACTACCGAAATTCGGAGTCAATGGCCTCAACTTTAAGAGCGCTACGTCCAACTTATGGTCGTCGTCATTTCTGGCTGAATGGCTTCGTCAATAAGCAAAATATGCGTTATTAGACAGGCAGCAATCCACACGTACTCTATGAGTCAACATTGCATCCCGAAAAAATTACGGTTTGGTGCGGTTTATGGGTCGGCGGCATCATTGGGCCGTACTTCTTCCGTGATGATCAAGACCGGCACGTTACTGTGAATGGGAATCGCTACCGCTCAATGATAACCGAATATTTTTGGCCCCAATTGGATGATATGGACTTGGACAATCTATGGCTCCAACAGGACGGCGCCACAAGCCACACAGCGAATGTCACAATCGATTTATTGAAAACCAAGTTTGGTGAACGTGTTATCTCACGAAATGGCCCAGTCAATTGGCCGCCTCGGTTGTGCGATTTGACGCCGTTAGACTATTTCCTTTGGGGCTACGTCAAGTCTATGGTCTATGCCAACAAGCCAGCGACGATTGATGAACTTCGTACGAATATCGAACGTGAAATTGCAGCTGTATCGCCTGATTTATGCTTGAAAACCGTCGAAAATTGGGTTCAGCGTCTGGACTTCTGCAAGCGTGCCCGTGGTGCCCATGCAAAAGTAATCGAGTTCCATACTACATAATGGCATCGAATGTACCTTCACAGGAATAAAGAATTTAATTCATATCCCAAACCGATTTTGTTTTATTTAAAAAAAACCTTTGTAGCGTTCCTATTGAAAAACCCTGTATATTGAAGTTTCCTGTTCAGAAAACCTTTCTCCGATATCGATAATTCGTTCTATGGCGAATTTATATAAGGTGGTGTTACTACGACAGAAACAAATTTACATGAATTTTGTTTTTTTTTGTGTACCGATTATCGAAGTCATTTGACTATTTCTATCAAAAATAACGAAGCATTCAGTATCCATGACAACGAAAACAGCCTGAATGCAAACAAATATTTTGATTTGACATCCCATACACTGATTCGAATGAAAAAAATAGTAACACCGCCTTATATAATCCGCTTTGGTACGCCCCATAATAAATTTTTGGTTAGAAAATAGGTCAGGACTGCGAGTTTATTCAAGGTTTTAAAACTAAAATAGCTCAAATGCTAAAATCAATATTTTGCTTGCTTATAGAAAATATTTTTGAACTTTTTACCGTAGATATATGTATGTAGGTCATTAAGAAACGAAGATGAATTTGTTCGCGATGAACATTTTTTCGACTTAAAATTAGATTGAAGTATAGAATATAACATAAGAGGAGGGAACAGGCGCATTCAAAATAGATATTTTTATTTAATAATGCAAGAAGCCCTAAGGACGTTTTCGAGATGGAATGGAGTTCTTATATCTGTAAAGAAGAAGACTTCCAAAGGTGCTGCGCAAGAAAACACAACCATCGATTTCTTCCCGCACATCAAAGCTGGAATATTGTCAATAATTGAAAAGTTGATAAACAACATGAAAAAACCGAGTTGAAAAGTTTTCAGTAGTTTTCCTACAATTAATCATCTCATCAATCTCAAAAAAAGGATTCGAAAAGGATTCACTACATTAGAACGCCCCCTCATAAATATTTTCAAATTTCAAAGGCAGCTCAACCCACCGTTTATTTACTATGAAATGTTTTGATCAAATGGTAACAGGCATGCAGCGAAGGAAGGGTATAAGGATTTGAACTCAATGGTCAAAAAAACCAAAAATTAATGAAAAAACGCGAAATACGTATCGCAATCGGTTTCTCACAAATAAAAAGCTGGACAATTTTTCAGGAATCGATGAATTCCAGATCAGCAGCAAATTATCCAAAGGTTTCGTCATAGGTATAGGCCGCAATGGTTACTAAGAAAAATTCGTTTTTCACTAATTACCTATCATCAACCACCCCAACTGAAATTAGCTTTAAGAAATCTTTAAAAATATTGGTATTATAAATACACCTTAATTGGCCCACTCCTTTTACTTGCACACCATAACATAACAAAAGGGCAAATGATTACCTATCTTCGTGGTACACATAAATTCATATTTCATTATCCTCTATAAAAGGATAATGAAGTCTGCAACTGTGTCACTTACTTGAATAAATCAAATTCCATAGCAAATCAAATCATGTGCTCAGTGATTTAGTAAATAAGAAATTGTGTCGTGATATACATTTGTGGCGATGGTTAAGCAATTTTTGTGGGTATGCGCCAAATACAACAACAATACCTTTACGTATACTCTTTTAAGAGCAAATAATGAAGTCGTAATTCAATTGCCCCAAAGCGTTTGGAACATTTTGCTCCAAAAACAATTAAAACCCAATTAAAATGAAATAACCACTCGATTGTCCCTGTTGTTCGGTTGCACATCACATCCCCTTTGATTCCACCCATGTGAGAGGTATAAAATGTGGATGTAGAAAATTTTTCCTCTAAAAAATACAATTTTTTACTATAAGTATCGTAAATCGGGCATGAATTCCGAAAATGCAGTAATTGTTAAATACATATTTATAAATTAAACTGTTTTTTAGATAACTAAATTTAAATTTTTTAAGATATGTGTAGCTACATACCTACCGACCTAGATCTTTCGCTTTGCTTTTGCGATTGGTTTCCTGAAAATTGAATTGAATGTACGGGTTAATGAAGATGGCGTTAAGGAAAATATCTGTTTGTGTTCATTGACAGTTGGCTAATGTAAAGACAAAAACAGTTAATTCGCAAATTGGTTGAAAATTTGGAAATTTAATGAAAATACGAGAAAAATAGATGTTGAAAACAAAATTTTTTGAAGGGGAACTTCTAATGGGACTTTGGACATTCCCAAGACAGCCGGTTCTACGTACCAAAATGACTCGTTTTACCCGGCCAAGGGCTGCTATTTCGGCGATCTACCACTGTTTAGATCGGCGCATACCATTCGTCGTTTATCATATCTGGAGCAATGTCTTGCAGCAGGGTTGCTCCACACACTTCTGCTCAGGGCTGGAGTTGAATCCAACCCTGGCCCAGAAACATATTTTTGCTGCATATGCCAGGGACGACTCCATCCAAACTCCACCTCAGTAAGGTGTAATACGTGCGATGGATGGAGCCATCTTAAGGTCTGCTCAGGCGTAGGCCACACGGTATGTGGCCCCGTGTTGCTTGCGTTCTCAAGCGCCAACAGTCTCTCCGGCCGAAAACATCGCGCCAATTGCTCCGGTGCCACCCAGCACCCTGGGGGCCTCCACGGCTCCAAGAAGCAAGCAGCAACACGCCCACTCCCCATCTCTCTCAACCTCATCCCGCTCCTACCCAAGTGTTAGGGCTACCCAGCAGCTCTCGGTGCCCTACACTGCCTGTTCCGTGTGTCAGGCCAGAATACGCCGGGATGTGGCATTAGTTAGATGCAATTTGGGCCAAGGCTGGTGCTACTTTTGAACGTGTTCTGGTCTGCGCACCACACGTGTTGCAGAGCTCTGCAGCCGCTGTTGAATTGCAATGGATACAATGTACATCGGAAGGATCGTGAGCGTGATAATGGTGGTGGCCTAGCATTCATCACACACCACACCGTAATATCGAAGAAGATATTAGCCGCAGGGATACTACCCTTGAATGCCAGGGCATAGCTATTCGGTCTGGCAATGTTGAACTCGAAATATTTAAATATATATACCCCCTGTTACCTGCTGCCCGGCAGGATATCACCCTGACATAGGTGCGCTCCTCAGAGGTGAAACCCGTTTGGTAGTAGGTAACTTTAATGTGCACCACGATCTATGGCATTCAAGCATGCCAGCAGATCGTAGGGGAAATGAATTGGCTGAGCAGATGAATAGCATAACGTGGCGACCAATGCTATCGCTTGCATCAGACCACCTACGTATAGTCATAACGATTGACAGACCTGTCAACTTTGTCTCCGAGGATCGAAAGACTTTTATCAACTTTAAAAAAGCTGATTGGTCTGGATTCGCGGAATTCACTGAGAGTGCCTTCGGTGCTCTACCCACACCAACAGATGTTCGTGCTGGCGAACGACAGTTCCGCAGGGTTGTCACGTCCGCTACGGCCCGCTTCGTTCTCGGTGGACGAATACCGGAAATTCGTCCGAATTTCCCAGCGGAAGCGGCAACACTATCCAATGAACGTGACCACCTGCGCCTTTCTGATCCCCAAAATCTCCACATCAGGGATTTAAACGCGGAGATTCGGACCCTGGTAGACGAACATAAGCGGAACAAGTGGAAGGAGCACCTGAAGGCCTGCAACTTTGCGGCAGGTGTGAGCAAGCTTTAGACCACCGTTAAGTCCCTGTCCAACTCGGCGAAGCGTGATAAAGACACTCGAGGCTATGCTGCTATTTCACACACCACCTGGGCCCGGCTAAGCATCAGCACGGCTCTCATTGGTTGAAGTCCATACAAGCAGTGGCCAAAAATAGAAGGAGTGTTTGTAGAACTACAAAATTTGGCACAGACGGACGCGTTTTTGGATACTATTAAACAATGACAAAAAAATCAAAACTATCCGCCCACTTTTACGCCCACCTCCCATACAACTTAAGTTGAAAAAGTGGCATAACTTCCACGATTTTTACTCGATCGACTAAATTTTCACAACAAATGAAAATTTGAATGAAATCCGCCCACTTTTACGCCCACTTTCCATATAATTGCATTGCAAAAAAAAATGAATAATCATTTCAATCAGTCGTTTAATAATTTTTGTACTTCAATATCATATTCCAATTTTTTAATTTTTAATTGATGGCGAAATTTATTTATGTATGGGTCGGAAGACATTAGCAACTGATGCATCACGTCTTCATTAGTGGCAACACGACCAATTCTGTGCGAGTGATACAATCTAGACTCTCTATAGTCCTTATTTCTTGCTTCCTGCGCTTCTTCAGACAGCATACCTGTTGAAAGTAAAGACCAGATTTAAAAACTCAATAATCAATAATAATTTCAACATACCAATTGGAAGAATAGCTTCTGCAATAATCTTGCTACCATGCATAAGCACTTTGTGCACAGTTACCGGCAGTTGGTACCAGCCATAATGTTCGACAAAGAATTTTGCTGTATCCATGCAATAAACGTGCAACTTTGCGGTGTCGATCGCTGAACTGCAATTAATCGTCGCTAAAACAATTTTGAACCGGTGAATAAGTTCTTCTTTTACGCCCGTTATGTCAGCAGTTTTATATGGGTTTTAAACCCATGACAATCTTCATATTTTGCTCAATAATAGCTTTATTTGCTTCCATTTCTTCATTCGTCTCTTTCGTTGTTCTCCATTTTTTAAAACTAAGGCGGTATGCAATGTGCAAAATGCACTCCACAAACTTTATGCGTGCATGTAGGGGAGAAATGCCGAATTTCAAACTTTCGTCAGAGCTTGGCCTCAATAACAGAGCATCCAAGTTGTTCATCTCTGTGGGCTTCGCCCCACAAATAAAGCAAGTCGCCATGGATGAAGTTCCACTGATTGTTGTCGTCACCTTTCCATCAATCATCGTTAATGCCAAGCAATGTGAAATAGTGAACTGTCTATTATGCACACCAACGACAGTATTCGATAAATTATCTATTTCAGCGTTGACGCGATTAATTTCAGCATTTATGATATCAGCTGTTTCTTTAATAAATTCAAACTTTAAGGGTCGACAAAATCTGGTTGAACTTGGCTCTGTATTTTTCCAGCACATCTTTGACACATCGTTTCGCTCCGTCAGGGTCAATGGTACAAACGATGTCAAAAACATATATTTATGTGATGTATTCGGATCTGTGAACTTTTGATGGTATTCACTGTGCCCAGAACTTCCATCACAGCCCCATTTGGACACCAATTGCAGTTCATTGGGGAATTCTGCAACCTCATTTTCCGATTTGGTCATCATAATTCTTGTTACTGTGTGGTCAAGTAACTCTTGCAGACCCACTTTACTGCAACTTTCCATCACTTGAACATTTGCAGGGTAGCATTTTTTTTGTTTCTAAGACCTGGTAATATGAAGGATAAATATCAAATCCAATTTCCTTGGCAGAACTGCGCGAAACTTCATATTGATGCTTAGTTAATGAGGCATCAAGTATTAAAGCAAGAACCTTCTCCGGAGTAAACACGTTCATTAGTCTATCTTTGCTCTCCTGTTTTTTAAAAGCATACGCAGTCAGCTCCTGTGATGTGTTTTCACTAAATGTTCGCAGCTTTTTTCTTTTTGTAATTGGCTGACTATCTTCAAACGGTATCTCTGGACGCCCTCGTTTAACTTTATTTGAACAACTTGGTGTTTCATTCTCGGTTGTTGTTTTACGCACTATATAAACGTTTTGAAGCCAATTCCCATTAGCTTCAAGAAATCTTGCTCGCATGCGGTATACTTTCTGCCATCTTTCTTTGAACTTTGTTATAAAATATTTTCTCATGAATTTATCAAAATTTTCAACATCATGAGCAGTCAGCATATCAGTAGTGTTAATTCCAAGAATTTGGACAACGATAGCAACGCCACTGTTGGTATCCATCATTAATTCGCAAATTCTTAAATATGTAATTGTTAAATCTTCCATAATTCACAATATAACACTTGATCAAACACCTCTTATCACTCCTACACTAGCCAATTGAATGTAAATTATCATATCAATAATAATAAAACTTTAGACTTATTGGCTTATGTCATCGCACATTTCATATTCATTGGCATCTCTGTTTGCTCACTTTATATTAATACTAATTCATTTACTCTCTGTATTTATTTTAAGTCATTCTATTCATTATCACTTTGTATGTATACTGAAATGTTCATTCGTATTTAAGTTGCCATTAATATCATTCTGTAAATTGGATAGTCAGTAAACTGAATTGAATAAAGCTGGTTATCCTGAATCTGTCTAGGTGACACTTATAACCGATCAAAGATAAGATAATTTTAATAACAATTGCATACTTTTGGGCGTATGCGTAATTTTCCACTACCATTATACAGTTTTTTGAAGTTTTTTCAAAAATGTGCAAAAACGTGCAGCTGAATTTTTTTTATCGTTTAGCTGAGACTTCAGGCTGTAATTTGATATATATATCTCAACAGGGCTAGACGGTGATAAAAAGATGCAGTCTATTGAAGTTGACAAACATTCACATTTTGACATAGAAAATGTGCTGTTCCACGAAATTTTTCATACATTATTTTTTCAAATGAATTTTGATACAAATCTCCTCTCTGATACTTGTTTTAAAAGAAAAATTACTTAAAAGTCATATCATAATATTCATTTTATTGTATCAATGTTTTGAATATTTAGTACATTTTGTTGTCATTTTCAACATGTAATCATATGTCCACTTTGAGCGGCTGTGGACAAAAAATTAATAAAGATATGGGCCTAATATTTGGGGATTCATAATATTTGGATAGTTGTTAAAAAGCTGTGAAAAATTCATCCAAATCGGAAGACATGGAAAATACGAATTTAGGCCAAGCTCGAACCTATGTGCGGCTTCCGGAAGGTGCACAGCACAACAACAGCAGTCAACGTCATAAACACCTAGGTGATTCGTGGCCTCAAGCGTAACCGTCCCTGAGAGAGAACCGTCTTAGTGGCGTTGGACCTATCAAAGGCCTTTGATACGGTCAATCACTCAACGCTACTTGAAGACGTTGAAACATCTACTTTCCCGCTGGGTCTGAAGCGGTGGACTGCGAACTACCTGAGTGGTCGACAGGCGTCAGTGAATTTTAGAGACTCAACATCTAAACCGAGAAGAATTACCTCAGGGTGGCGTTCTCTCCCTGGTTCTGTTTAATCGTTATATCCCAAAACTTCCTCAACCACCCGAGGGGGTTTCAATAGTCTCATATGCTGACGACTGTACGATTATGGCATCCGGCAATGTAATTGATGACATGTGCTCAAAAGTGAATGGTTACCTCTCAGACCTTGCTCGTTTCTTCACTGTTCGGAACTTGTTTCTATCCCCTGCTAAGTCCTCGGCGACCTTATTTACCACCTGGACGAAGGAGGTCAGGATACAATTAAATATACATGTAGACGGTACACTTGTAACGACAGTAAACCACCCAAATATCTTGGGTGCTACATTTGACAGCCTGGCCTCTTTCTCTGCGTACACAACTGCAGTCTCCAATAAAGTACAGAGCCGCAACAAAGTCCTCAAGTCGCTAGCCGGCAGCACTTGGGGCAAGGACAAAGAAACGTTGTTGGCAACATACAAGGCGATTGGCCGGTCGGTTTTAAACTACGCCGCTACAATTTGGTCATCTGGGACAAGCAGGACCCAGTGGATGAGAATACAGGCCTCGTGAATCCCACGTCACACAGGCCCAACTACATTCCGGATATTGTAGCAGGTTAAACTCCTACTTATCCAGAATTAACCCAGATATACTCAATGTGAGTCCGGCTTGTGATAACTCCCCGCACGATACCGATCTCCTTTTCACATGCCCCGTAAAACCGACTCATCTAACCCCCCTTTCCCTTTGGTCCGACCCTGTCGAAACTGCACGTTTCTTGGGCCTCCCCCTAGATGAGTTTGATGATAACGACCATAGTTGAACCGATCTTGCAGGGTCTGAGTAACCCTTACAACAACAACAACTACATGGGACTTCGGAGAAGGTTGCGTGAAAGTTTCAACACCAAAAATGTTCATTATCGTGTCACGCCGAAACGGATGGGCGAATTGGGATAAAATGTTATATTCAAACTGTTTATAATCTGGATTAAGATTAAGATATAAAAGTGTTGCCACCTTTTGAAAAACTTAAATAAAATATTGCAATATACTGACATCCAATCGAAAGCGATTAAGAAATATTAATTTCAGAAGTGCTGGTGAAGAGCGTTACCACCTATTTAACAAGTTGGATTTAAATTACTTATAAAATAAGTGGAATATCATAGTTTTGGTGTCTGCAATGAAGGAGGTTTATTCGAAAATATGTTTGAAAATTTGCCACAATGCCACCTTGTTGCAAAAGTTAATTCGTTTTAGTTAATGTGTAAAAGTAATAGGGTAAAAGAAGACGAATTTCGAATATATTTTGAAGAGGGTTCAATTCAATTAATTTTATAATTTAAAAATTTAAATAATAAGTTAAACAAAAGAGATTTATACGAAAATATTTTTGAATAAGGTTTACATCTGGTTTAAAATTAACTGAACTGGTAAATAGATAATGGTTTAAAATTGAAGAGCTTCAATATCGATATCATTGGCCTCAACAACCGCGCCGTTAGTTCTGCCTTTTCAAAGCTGGACAAGGAAGCGAAGCGAATGGGTCTGGAGGTGAACGAGGACAAAACGAAGTACCTCCTGTCATCAAATAAACAGTCAGCGCATTCGCGCCTTGGCTCCCGCATCACTGTTGACAGTTACAATTTTGACAAAGTAGAGGACTTTGTTTATCTTGGAACCAGCATCAACACCAACAATAATGTCAGCCTTGAAATCCAACGAAGAATCTCTCTTGCCAACAAGTGCTACTTTGGGCTGAGTAGGCAAATGAACAGTAAAGCCCTCTCTCGACGAACGAAAACCACGCTCTATAAGTCCCTCATCATGCCCGTGCTAATGTATGGCGCAGAAGCATGGACCCTATCAACATCGGATGAGATGGCGCTTGGAGTGTTCGAGAGAAAGATTCTCCGAAAGATTTTTGGTCCTTTACGTCTTTGCGATGGCGAATACCGCAGACGATGGAACGATGAGTTGTATGGGCTGTACCGCGACATAGACATAGTTCAGCGAATTGAGATTCAGCGGCTACGCTGGCTAGGTCATGTGGTACGTATGGAAGAAAATGCTCCAGCCCTGAAAGTATTCGACGCGGTACCCGCTGGTGGTAGCAGAGGAAGAGGAAGGCCTCCTCTACGTTGGAAAGACCAGGTGGAGAAGGACTTGACTACACTTGGGATATCTAACTGGCGCCAGGCAGCAAAGCAGAGGAGCGGCTGGCGTGCAATATTGAAATCGGCCAAAATCGCCTAGGCGGTTATAGCGCCAATTAAGAAGAAGAAAAAGAAGAATTCAATTAACTTATTATTATTAATTAAATATTACAATTATGGGTGTCAAATTAGAAAAGTTTAGGAATCCTTTATTTGAAAAATATTTTTGGTGAGACTTACCACCTGTTTATTAAGTTAAATTGAAATAAAGTTAAATGAAATATTACAATACTGGTAAGAAAGAAAAGAGCTTTGGAAAGGCTTAATATCGAAAATATTTTGAAGCGGGTTTCCAGTTTGAAAAATTGATTTGCAAAGATGAGAAAACTAATGGTGTAAATTTTTTGCTCAGCCAGTTTTTAGATACACGATCTCGGACACAAAGTATCGATATGTTACTCAAAATATCGATACGGAATTAAAAAGTTCAGTCACCATTTTTTCTAAAAAATAATCTGTTTGCCAGTTAGAATGTGCTACCACAACTCCGAATTCTGCCATTAGCTTGAAATTGAATTTGAATATTCCAATATTGAAAAACCGGTACTCTTTCCGGTCCATCGTTTTATTTTACAAATATTGCACTTGGAACTTGGCAAAGTCCTACTAAAATTTTAAAGGCTACAGAACTGCATACTCAAAAAAATTCTATAAGCTCTGAGAAGAAAGTTCGAAATTTGGATGAATTTTTGTTGCATTATTATAAATTTCGTATGAAGTTTGAAACTTTGGTTTATGCGGTTTTTATAAGAGGACGAACTGTATTTTAATTGGAAAACACATATTATAAATTAGATAAAAAAAATAGGTAGAAAAAACTTAACAAATTGCCGCGTTGCTATTATATTTTCCACCAGTATATAAGTGAATCGAACTTCAGCTAGTTTTTGTGTCGCATGTTAAATCGTAAAGGCCGAATACTAACAAATTACTAACTAGATTATAGATTTTTGAAATCTAGAAGTCAAGACGAATCGATTAGTACCAAATTTATTTTAATTGGACTTAAGGCTGTTTTGTTATTTAGCTAAGACTTTTATTTTTGCCGGAAAAAATAAAAGTCACATTTTAACCGTTTATATTGGACTTTTTTTCAAAAAGTTTGAAAAATAAAAGGCATGGAGGAATCTTACAAAGAAGGTCCTGAGAACCCCAAGAACATTGAAAAATCTAATCTACGACAATATTTAGTCCTTGTCTTTTTTATTTTAGAAAAGTGTAATAACTGTTATTTTGGGTCCCTGGTTTTTTTCTTACAACTAAATTCTGCCTGGGATCGAAGAATAAATCGTCGGAATGCGAAGTGCGAGGGATATGTCCTGCCATCCCATACCTTTCCTCAAGGACTTCGGTTGCAGTTGTGTAACTTTTAATAGATAGTGTTTATTGTGAGCGGCCATAATTCACTCCAATAAACAACCCTAGAGTAACGACGCATATGACCTTGAACGTTCAATCCGGGGACTCACACATTTCCGGCGGGAGATATTTACTTAACTCTAAAAATGCATTAAAAATACAATACATTTTCTACTAAATATACGATTTTAAGTATTAAAATCGGTATGTTGAGAAATATTTAACGCATCTAGTATTTAAAGTTACACCAAAGTATTCTCCTCCTACTCACTATGTTGAATAAATTTTAAACACTTCTATTCTAATAAAGAAAACTCTTTGATCTCACTCTGATGAATATGGAATATGATTTAGTCATAATAGTATATAGAAATATCTAAAAAGCTAACTTGCAATTTGAAATAATTTTATTTAATTTATCACCCTAAACTAAGAATATGTATTAAACTAAATAGAATTTGAGATCGCCACCCCCATCGGTCATGTTCACAGTTTCAAAGTTATTGAATGCGTGCACATTGGGGGTTGATATCGTTGGTAGGAGAGTCTTGAATGAGCTGGTTCTACGTGCGCATTATGGATCCGATTTCAAAGTGGTATGACCAGAAACAACGGCGCAGATGAGCTGGCTAGGAAGTGAACCAAATTACTCCAGGTAAACTCGGCGAAGAAGCAAGCAACACTCTATCTTCCCATAAGCACAGCTTTAATTGAAACAGCAAACATCAAGTGGGCCTCGGAGCCCTCCTATCAATTTGCAAAGAAAATTTACCCAAGGATCGAGGGTAGCAGGTCTAGGTCACAAATACAACGGGGGCTACTTTATCAGTCCAGTGGGCGGAATTGTAATTGGAAACAGTTTGATAGAGTTACATAGAGGTGCAAAGATAGGAATCCGTTCCTACGTTTTTTTTTTTTTTTTGGAAAAGTGAAAGTATGGAACATCGCTGCAAAAACCTGACACCGGGTCTTGGAAAACACTTTTCAATGGTCAGCAAACTTAAACTCTGCAAGGGTAAACAAGGAGCCTAGTAAGAGAATCCACCTTCTATTGCTCCAAAATTGACATTACCTGCCCACCACAAAAATGCTTTGCCCATTTCTTAGGCTTAAAATAGTTTAACAAAAAGTTCTAAATAATAAATGCCTATAGGAAAAAGTAACATTCCGCATTGCATGCGGTGTAGTTTCCAAAGAAGCATGGAGAAATTTCCTTCCGTTTGACAATTAATTTCATTTTTAATATACGATACCATTAGTAGGAAATTTTTTCACTTCGCTCTCATAATGTAATGGCCGAGGGAAACTTTATTTCTTGCTGTACATGGAACAAAAGCGGTTCGGATGATTCTAGACTCTATGACTTATATACTTACATATATATGTATCTCATGAAATTCTATGTATAGCTTCCAAAAATCTCGTCGTTGTTTCTGTGAAATTATGAAATCATGAAAACAAGGACACTTTGGTGCACGGTAAACCGAAGATTTCGTAATCATACTTTATTCGAAAAGTAGGTCAGAAAAATTCTAATATAGTAAACAGTTGTGACGAGTCAATGCAAAATTCCTTATTCCGATTCTCAAAGCAGATTTTCCATTTAGTATTTGCCATCTAGACACTTGAGGACTTTAGACATCCACAAGACGAAGTATACCAAGCTCTCGGCGGAAGTTGACAGGTTAAGGAAAATTTAAATTGAAATTTGAAAGTTTCACATTCAATTTGACATTGTAGGGCCAACCAGCAAAAATCTTGATAATTGGTAATGTTATCAGGCAATATTTTGTCAATGGAGACCGCATCTTGCTCTTATAAGGTAAAAATTGTCAGAGGTTTTATCTCCCTCAGGAAAGTTTGAAATTGAAGTTTACATTGTAACCGAAGGTACAATATGTTACAGAACAGAAATAAAGTCCTCAGTTTGACTTTTCCAAAACCGTATGGACCGTATAGACTGTAAGGTTTTTGTTATAAGTAGAGAACCATTGAACTTCGGCGTCGGGTTCGACCATGTTGTTTAGAAAAAATTCAAATAAGCCATTCGAATTTAAATGATAGCGATATGATTTGCAGAAATTATACTGAAAGTAATCATTTAGGACATAACGAATTTGACACTTATCTCAATGAACATCTGCTGCCAATGAATTGTGACATTTTGAATAATTTTGAAGTAGATTTTCTGTTGAAAAAACTGCTTTCAAATATCTGTCTGCTCGGATGAGATCCTCTATTCTGATGAAAAACGTTTTAAGGACTATGATTCGAGGGCATGCACCTGTAATGTCCGGATCCTTAATTGGGAAGGTGCATCTGCCCAGCTGGTTGATGTCCTCGTAAAGGCAGAAGCTGACATCACCGCAAGCCAAAAGATGCGATGGATCGGGCAAGGAATGAAGAGGATCGGACCATGCTACGCCTACTACAGCTGCGATGCAAGTAAGCGCAACTTCCGGGCCGGATTTGTTGTGGGGGAGAAGTTACGCCCTCAGTTGCTATCGTTCACCGTAAGCCGCATCAAAGGGAAATTCTTCAACATCTCGCTGATTTCCTCACACGTCCCTACGGAAGAGAAGGACGATGTGACCAAGGATCACTTCTATGAACGTGTTATTCGATTTTAATGCCAAGGTGGGAAGGGAGGGAATTTTTAGTCCCACAGTTAGTAAATTCCGCCTACACGACGAAACATGGTAGTATGTAGTAAAAGGTCCAAGCATAAGAGGATACATCAAGCTACATGGTTAACTCCTGATTAAAAAAAACCGAACAAAATCGACCATGTTATAGTGGATAGGGTTCAATTTTGTAAGAATGACGTTCGTGTATTGGTGTCCATAATTTTGCGAAAAATTCTCCGATTTCGCAATATGAAATTGACAAAAATGTAAAAACAAAAATGTTGACCCATATTTCTATAAAATTAAAAAATCATTTCGGCGTTTAACGTACTCTTTATTGCAACGCACGCAATTATTTGACGCTATTTTGGGTATGATTTTATAATAAAAAATAAAAAATGTGCACTTACAAATATTGGCACTGATAAAGATTTTGTCCGGCACTCAAAATAGCAGTTGGTAGGCAATAATTTTTGCCTGTGGAGGTGCGGCGTAAGAAGCGAAAGGGAAATAATGTCGATTCAAAACTTCTACTTTGCTTCCATAAACAATGAAAAGGAATATCTCTATCTATCGATTCTTCGGATTAGCAAGGTTATACAGTACATATGCGCACTTACATAAGTGAATTTAGACTTCCGCGAACTAATACAGGGTCATTAACATTTATTCATTTATTTTTCATCATTTTTTATAAAAGTGTATCTCATTATGTAACATAACCCATACACATAAATGACAGTTCAGAACATTTTACAAAATTCCAAAAAAAAAATCATCAAATTGTCATACAAGTTTTAAACTTTTCAATCAAGATTTTCACAAAACTTTCGAGTATAATAATTTACAAATTTCAAAGGACTAAACGCATCAATAAAATTTACGTTTGTATACCAGAAAATGTCAGCAACAAAAAAAGCTATCAAAAATCACCGCGAGTGTTTAGTCACTTGAAACGTGATCAGTTTCAGTGTAATTGAATGGGCTACAAAACTGCATACCTTAAAATTAAAAACAAAATCCGGATTAAAAAGTTGGAAAATTGTATGACCATTTTTTAGATTTGTGGAATTTGTATACATTTTCCAAGCAGTTTGCAACTTTTATATACATATGTACATAAATGACTAAATATATTATATTGTATTCGGTCACAACACTGTATGTTATATGTACATATATGTATGTACATAGATATATAAATACATATATCGGCAACTTGTTTCCACCATCATCTCCAATTGAATGTATCACACATTTATAAGAACCAGCAGCTAAAAGATATTAGAAAACATTCGTGCCCAAAAATCACTCGCTCTGAATTTTAACAACCCTATTTATGAAATGTGCAATTACATATAACTACAAATTCAGGCACAATATGCACATACGTATATATGAAGGGTGTGTATGTAAATCGTACCACTATGCATACATACTTACATATGTATATTACGCCAATATAAGCAAGGCAGTCGAAAGCATCACGTAATACGATTATCCAAATGCTTAGTCAAGTACTCAAAAAGTCATCGTTCAGATTTAACAAGAGTCATGTAGCATGTGGCATGTTGCCCATTATTGATTACGTGCGTACGTTTTTATCTACATACATTCATGCTTAGAACGATGTGCATGTGTGTGTTGGCGAGCATAGGTACATATGTATATACATACATATATACAGAATCATACTAGCACAATGGCTGCTCTGACAACAGCTCGGTCATAATATAGCCATTGATTATGGAGGCTCTCGGCACATTAACACTCTTGAACATAAGCTGACGCACATTTAGCATATCGCGATTTATCTGTATATTTGTGGGTGCACATACATATATACATATATACTACGAATGCATGAATGTACATACATATGTATATCTAAGTATGTATGTATTTAGTGGACGAGCCTCGCGTCTCCTCCTCCTCTCTACGTTCGAAATGCTTCAATGGCTAGTTGGCATGCATTATGACAGGCTTCTATTTTCGTGTGGCAACTTAGAGAACTCATTTACTTGTGGCATGTAAACAACTAATCTGTTAACACTCTGACAAAGTGATATGGCGATATACAGATAGATTTACACGCAAACAATTATACAATATGTATGTATGTGCACACACTTTCATACATACATACATACACAAATGTATTGTATTGTATGTATGTACATATGTACATATGTTGTGTGTATGTTCATCGTGTATCACCACCTTAATGCCATTGCTGTGTGGTAACGCCCAACCACTCTCGCAACAAACTTCCCGCTATCCTCGTCTCTTTGGCAACTGAAAATATAATTTACAAAAGCGACATGCGATGCAATAACTGCTAGACAGACCTCTTTGGGCGTCCGAAAAGCGCCACCCGACCACGAGGCCTCAGCCAACACTCTGTCAGTTGAAAGGTGCCCATCTATGCAACCGTAATTATAATGCTCGCTACTTACTTAAATAACACCACAATCTTGCATACGAACCTTAATGTATGCATACATCCATATGTATAATTCTATGATATGTATGGGTGAGTATGTATGTATGTGTACTACAGCGGTATTGTTGGCATCATTGTCGCTGGTGCAGCTGCATGCAATTTTGTTGTTGAGGGAATCGTAAAGTAAGAATGGGGATGGAAAGTGTATGGACTTAAAGAAAGGCAGAAAGAGCGAGATAGCTAAAGAAACAGATATGTACTTGTTTCGTTGAGAGCAGTTGAATTATGAAAATCAGACAAATTTTAATACATTTTGCAACATTGACGTCACCAAAGGACAAATCGGGTAGAAGTTGTGATAAATTATATTGAATATAATAAATGGTTACTATTTAAGTATATTACGAAAACTTATCGCGTACTGTTGTTTTTATATTAATTTATGGTTTTATAAATGATTCAGACATACATATGTATGTTTATTTGTTGCGAACAGATAAAATTAACAGGTTCAAAATAATTATGTGACACTTAAACTTAAAGCAAAAATAAATCTATGAGGTTTTGACGAAGGTTATAATGGATTCCAAACTTTATTATAATTTTCATATTAATCCTACAGTCAATAAAGCTAGATGTGAATTTGCATTTATAAAGCAATTACCGAAAGAATTGAGGGACCCATTATAACTAAACCCCTATTACAATATTAGTATTACCAATACGGTTCGATAGTTTGCTACCCGCGTTATCAAGTTCACGTAGAACGGCTGGAATTAATTCAAAAACATTTCTTATTTTTTGCATTAAAAGGCTTACGTTGGGATTCACGGTATTATCTTCCCCATCGCTTGAAACTAATAAATCTTCCTATTCTTTCTACTCGTAGAGACATGGCAAGCATAATATTTTAAATTACTCAAAGGATCGAGCCTCGAGACACTGTACATTTTTTTTTTTTAACAGTGCAAGACCAATTTTGAGTTAAATGAATTCCTCCGGTGCTTGTGTCATGATTTCAACTGTCTTTCCAGAACCTCTGGTATTTTTGACACACTTTTCATCATAAATAAAGATGTAGTGTCCCTGTTTAATAAATAATGAACGACGGGATAATAGTCTTGTATTTTACGTAATTGACGTAATTGTGGATAATTGTTGTGACCCGGCATCTCTGTCATTATTTGTATGGTATGATAAAACCATTGATGTTTTTAAATTTAAAAAATTACAGTCTAAGAAAGAATTGATTTACACCAGTTTTACGAATACGCGAAATTATAGCGAAAAATTTGTCATACGCTTCCTTAAAGACCGAGTAGGTGTTTGAGTGTAGTGAAAGTAATCAAATTTATATTTTTTCATTATAGGCTTACAATTTTATACATTGAGAATTTATCAACATATTTCGAGTAAGTTAAGTTGGAAATTATAATACATACTTAGCTATAGTGGAATATGATACAGACCTAATTTGGGATATATGTATGTACATATACAAATATATTTTTTCAATAAGTACTGTTTATTTAATCAGTTTAACTGCCCGCCTAAAGATTTACAAAATTTGTGTATATTTCACTCACCGGAGAAAGAGTGCGGTTTCTAAAAATATCCAAAAATAAAGCGATTCGGAAATAATAACTCAGAATGAATTTGCTCAAAAAAGAATAATGGCCGCAGACACACAAAAATTTAGTTGGCGTTATCACAGATTACTGTTAAGGTAAATTTATCGGGTTAGACCGGAGTACGTAACATTTAATACTTATAGAAACATGTTTCCTTTGTCATTGCGAGCTCGGCAGACAAGGCCAGTGAAATCATCTGTAGTTCGCAGTCTGATATGATATATGTACATACATATACATACATACGCCAAGTTATTATCATAAACTTAGCTTTCTTTTCTCCCATCCCTTCCATTTTTCAAGGTTGCACTACTAAACTTTAGCATTTTTAAAACCCTGACATTTTTAATACTGTTTTTTAGACAAACTTATCTACCATTCCAACTAAATTTCAGAACACCCTCCTTTCTGTAGAATGTTCCTCTCATATTTAAAAATATATATTTGAAAATAAAATCATTACTGATATTTTAAGTAATTTGTAGAGAATCCAAAAACGTGGGAGTGTAATGACGAAAGCTGGAGATAATTTAATAGAAACAGCTATGTGATCCCGCACACATAAGAAATGTAATAATTTTAAAGCTCTCCTCAGCCTTAACAAGGCACACGCTTCCTCTAGCCTTATGTATTTTCTTCAAATATGTTTTGAGCAAATGTACTGTTTTTTCCGATAAGCCCATAGTTTCATATTTTTATTTGACATTCTTTTTGTCGCTGTCCGTTTTATTCTCACCTCAGGGGCTTTTTGCTTACGCTTCTTTTATTTCTCCATTTCTTTATTTATTCCTTCATTTTCTTTCATGCTCTTCAATAACCTGAAATAAAAGTATTTTTAAACCCTGAAAAATACTACATTTAAATTGACCAGTTACTATAAACTTAGAGAACAACAAAATTATGACTGGACCAAGTATATATCTAGATCTCGTTGATCAGAGGTATTTACTTAAACTCCACTTCAATATGATGAGACTCAAACATTTTCTGCTGCACAAAACTCTCCTCTGTGCCACTGTTTGCGGAATCTTTTGTTAGTCTTTGTCGTAATACATTAATGAATTTTCACAATGCTAAGTAAATAGATCCCATCCAATCGAGAAAAAATGGAAACGAAACTTTCGCGTACCAATATTAGATTTTTACAAAGCATATCGCAGTTTCGCGGAAGCCGTGTTTTTTTATTGTTGTAAAGTAAGGGAGACGAGTTGAATTGGCAGTTGTATTAACATTCGCTGCACCCATACTTACCCATCTGGTACGATGGTGTGGTGAGAACGAGATGTCTGGGAAAGGGATAGCGAATGTACAGTGTTATTGTGTTTTGAAAAAATGGCGTCGGTTAGAGCGAGACCACCATAGGCACGTACGTAGTGGCAACGCCTCCTAAATCTGTTGGCTGAACTTGTTGTTGCTTTGCTGGAATTTTGCTGTGAATTTGATCCGATACATCGAGTCAACGATACCTATATACCTGTTTTGCCTTGGTTGTTGCCTTGCTTGTTGGCTGTCTAACTGGTTGGCTGCTGCTATTCAATGGTACTCAGTGTGTCAGTGTGTTGGTGTTCGTGTGAGCATACGTTACAATTCTGTAGTGTTGCTCGCAATGATACTGACATCTTGCCATTGTTGTAGTTGTTATTAGCTTTGTGTGCCGTCGTCGTCGCTTCTGACACTCTGCGTCTCTATCACCAATAAAGCATCGTCATACTCATCGCGGTCGTCGCTGTCGACTTGGTAGTCAGCTCAGTTACAGGCCATTATTTGATTTTGTTTGTTGACGGTCGCGACTACGACTATTTGAGTGCTCGATCTGAATACAGCACCGCCGATACGAAAACGCAAAACGAGTTTTGGTGAAACGGGTCCGATAATTTACACGCAGGCGTCGACGCAGCAGCTATAGTTATAGCTATAGCAGCAATATCAACAGCAACAGCATTGGCAGCATCGGTAGCATTGGATACAACGGTAGCAGTGGCACCACCAGTGACAGTGGCTATCACAATCGCAGAAGCGGTGGCAGTTAATTGGCATTCGCCTACTTGCAAAGCTTACCTACGCGTGGACGCGCAATAACCCCGTCGCTAAAGTAGCACCGATCGGTTCGTTGTGTTGTGAATAAACCGTCGCCGCATCAATATCCTATCCGGTTCCGGATTAATTCGCAAGTCATATACGGATAGGAGGAATGGCTTAGTCGATTCTTAATAGCCTAACGGTACTGTGCAATTAGGTGTGAAATCGTTCAGACGGACAGCATAAGTGTGAAAGTTTCCGAAACAATAACAAAATCAACACAAATTCATTATACTCGTGTAAAAACAACGCGTAATCGTTGAAATGAGTGCTGTGATTTAATTGAAATTATATCAATACATTCATATGTACATATACATATGTATAGATATTTAAATGAATTCTATTCCAATGCAAAATAAAAATGTCCTTGTAAAATGTTGTGCGCGTTAACTGCAGTGAAACGAAATCGTAACAGTCGATTCAATTGATTTTTCGTTGTATTAAGTGAACCTGCTGAGTATTTTACTCATATGCACATACGTACATACATACATACATAGGTACATATGTAATTACACATATACATACATAAAAAAGTGAATATTTAACATATCTTTAGTTTGGTGTACCTCGCCCCAGAGCTTAGCAGCCCATTAGCTGCTGTTGTTGTCTTTGTCGCCTTTGCCGCCGCTAAAAATTTCACAAAATTCGTGGTCTGGAATAGTATGCGAATTTGTTCACAGTGGATTCAACGAATAAAATGGCCGTTGGACCGACGGAGGGCAAGCAACCTCCATCAGAAACATTCTCGCCCACACATCAAATTATAGCACCCAGTCCCATATTGGCAGTGCCGACGCTCGCCTTCTCCGCCGCACAAGTGGAAATCGTTTGCAAAACGCTGGAGGACTCCGGAGACATAGAGCGTTTGGCACGCTTCCTCTGGAGTCTACCGGTGGCCTTGCCGAATATGCATGAAATATTAAATTGTGAAGCCGTTCTCAGGGCGCGAGCGGTTGTCGCCTATCATGTGGGAAATTTCAGGTAGGAATTATAGATAGATACAATAATGTACGATTCATATGTATATAGAGGCATGCGTATTAGTATTATTTTTAAGAGATGTGGACCAAAGTTCTTCAATTAACCTGCTATAGATTAGCGGTGCAATACATGGTACTATCGAAATTTACTTTGCGAACTAAGCCAACTTATTCATTGCACAAACCAAATATATTTGATTAGGTATTATTTAATACAATATAAGTTAGTTTTAAATTTAGGTACACAAAAAAATAAAGTGTTAGAAGCGAAGTCGGGTATATTCTGCATTTCACTTCCGATCCTATCTGGAACTGACGTGTGAAGGGGGAAATTTCCGAGTGAAAGAAACATGCTCGAATATCTTCTGACCTACTTGTCTACAAAAATTAAAATGTGTGCTCCGATTTCTGATGTCAGATTTTTATCAATCTTCCTCTAATTGTACAAATGAAAAAGTTCATATTTTTTGATGAAAGCTTTTGATTAACTTGCCTTAAGCTAAGAGTAATCTTTCTGCCCGCGGTTCCATCGGCAATTCCCTCAGCCTGAAATTTAGATTCTAACATAGTGCCCGGTCTTTTTAGGTACTTAGCTGCCTCAGTTATGGACGTTTTAGAACCTCTGAGATTACTTCAGAGGAATACAGCTCCGAAACGCTTCTTGTAAATAGCACTCAATCTAGAACTTCACACCAACTTATGCCCCAATAGTTAAATTAGTGCAATTTTATGAAAGCACCTCCATAACTTAAGTCCGAAAAGCCCTGAACGCCTTAAAGTACACAAATGTTTAACTTTTCCCGGGCGTTTTAGACCCCGATGACAAACAGCTGTTTCCAACGTAGTTCATTTCGGCAAGGAAATAATCGATAACCTTTCCAACGCTATTTCCAAATTTTGCATAAATGAACGGAAACTTTCGATAATAAGTTAATGTGTCCTTGAAGTAGGTCTACAATACATTAAGCTAATTAAAAATGTTTAAAATAAGAAGATTTATTCCCATCGGGATTCACATTTTTTTAATCGATAAATTACTTTGTTGAATATGCTTCTCTACACTTTATTGTACACTTTCAGGTTTGTTCGATGAATGCACTGAAAGTGTAGAGCAGTGCAGAAGAACAAAGGGCAGAGCTCAAAGCTGTTTAGTACAAGATCGCAATTTGCGCTATCAATCAATCACGGTGAAGAAAACTTAATATGTTTAAAATTTAATTCCTTTTCTTGCGTATTACCGCCCACTAGTGCATTAATGGAACAGACCTTTTGTAACACATAAACATTGAGAGGAAATATCATGCCTGAAAATTATCGTATGGAGTTGCCAAATTCTAACGGCTGACACGCCTGTAAAACCTGAAATACTTCTAGCTTCATTGCCTTTGAAAGTAGCTACTTCGAAACCCAACACAAAAATAAAGTGCATTGCACTGTGTAATTAGAATTTAAATGTCAGCCGTAGCCCAGTGTTTAGCGTGTACGTGCTTCATTCGCTAGGTCCCAGGTTCAAATCATGGTTGCGGCAAATAACATCAAAAATTATAGATAGTCTTCTCTCTAATGCGATTGCCCCTCGGCAGGCAATGTCAAACCTCCAAATTTGTCAAGTGCACATAACAGGGATAATTCAGTTATTGGCGTAGAATACGTCTTACCTTACGGTATGGGCACCAATGTCAGGTTTTTATTGTTGTAATCTCTATTTCTTTAATTATAAGGAAACGGCTCGATTAATTTTTTTTTTTTTTTTTTGTAGTCAAATGAAGATGTTAGCTTTCGTTTGACATACATTTCATGTTGGTTGATATCTTCCTAATATTTAAATTTCTCAAATGAAAATTGTATAAACACATGCACACAAATATGTGTGTGGTGTTTGGTTGAGTGTTTGCTGTTGGGCGATTTAAATGTACTCGTGCAGCCCTTTCTTTGTATTGCATAATTTTAGGCGGGCAAGTTAAAGTAGAGTAAAAGAAGAGAAAATGCTGCCAAGCACTGCAAAATAACAATGCTGATTGATGCTGTTCGACAACAGCTGGAAGTTGAGTGAGTGTTAATAACGAGGATGGCGTATTGTACGTTAAACTTAATGGCCGTGTCTCTGACACAGCCTGCTTCTTTTTTTTTATTTTACACAAACAGTGAAACCCATACTGATTCTAAGAATGAGACTACGTATTGTGATTATTTCTCATATTTTTAATAAATAAACGTTTGATCAAAACATTGTTATTGCATTCCTGGGTTTTTCGAGAAATCTTCGATTCGGAATTATTTGCAATTTGGCTTGCAAACATTCTGGTTCGCTGTCTTCAGACTGAGCTTTTGTCTTACTCATTCAATTTTTCAAATTTTGTTTTGTAAATTAAATCAGCAAATCCAATACTGTTCTGAATTATTTTCAGTGAAATTGAAGAAAATTTACTTAAGCCGCAGTTTCAGAATTTCCATTGCATATTTTATGAACGGATTTCCATAATTTGCTCGCAAACAAATCCGAACTCTATTAATGTATTGAGCTTTTTGTCGTCGTATATTTCTTGAAGTGTATTTAGTGAACTTTCAATTAGTTGTGCTGTATCGACGATATTCAGCCTTAAAGGTTCTGATAGGCTTTTGATCGTGAACCCGACGTATGGAGGAACATAAAGAACATGTGAAATCGAAGTCTAAAATCTTTTTGTTAGGGACAAATGCACTGGATCGCGTTTTACTACCAAACTCCTGAGAGTATTTTATTTAATCAAACGTATATGCGCTACGAGCTAATAAACGTCAAATTCTATCATAAATAGAAACTTGAAAACTTTGCGGAAGCATCGCAGAAAATTCCTTTGAAATTGTAAGTTATTCTAACTTTTTGGCTTTTAGTTTGTAGTAGTAACGAAAGGCACATTGAAACGGGTGGTAGCAGTAGATCAAATATAACAATCGCATGTATGTATTTTGTTGTTATGTTAAGACGTTGAAATGCCAATAGTCTTCCAATCAGGTTGCACAATCAATATAGAAAGAAAAACTTCAAGAACCTGAAGCATGATAAGCAAAAAGTACTGCTAAGACTTACTTCACGTCAAACTCAACGCTTCAACGAACGTCCTGATTCCCCTGAAGATTGTTATCGATTTTCTGGACATAACTTGATTTGGTGTTTGGGAACGTTTTTCAAGAACGAAACATGACATTCAAAATACAAAACAACATCGAAACCGGCCTGTCTCCAAATCAAATTTAACAAGGGATGGCGGAAAATCGTCCCAAACACATCATCGCGTACCGTGTCGGAAAAAATAACCGAAATCGAAGAAATATCTCGATTTGTTTATGACTCATTTGCTTGATCGCTTTCTGGACCATCAAAATATTTGAAAAAACTAAACTCGAATAAGTGAAGTTGCTGACAAAAACTCGCTCGATTCGAAATGTTCTTCAGATCCATTAAGTTATAGCGACACACAATGCCAAATGAAATCCCTTTTTCGGCATTGAGTCGATTGAAAACTTTCTTCAGATCGATAATGAGTGAATATCGATAGAATGAACCAGCTTTACTAACATTCATCGAGATGTCAATCTTAATGACAAAAATGTTGTGTAAGAGTTTGCATAAATGCATTTGATGTTTTCACCAGGGCCCGCAGTTATAACTTTTATTAAAAAATTACTTTTTAATCGTTATTTCCTGAGTTTTATTTATTACCAATTAAATGATCGTTATTTCTTGAGTCTTATTTTTTTGCTTAGAAAATAAAACTTAGTTTTATCAAGAAATAATGATTATTTTCTGAGAAAAAAAGATAAAATTCAAGAAATAGCGATTAAACTTGAATTTAGAAAAAAAACTCAAAAAATAAAAATCGAAGCCGCTGAA
Source organism: Anomoia purmunda (assembly GCA_951828415.1). Taxonomy (NCBI): domain Eukaryota; kingdom Metazoa; phylum Arthropoda; class Insecta; order Diptera; family Tephritidae; genus Anomoia; species Anomoia purmunda. The sequence continues at coordinate 67,861,189 of OX639997.1, forward strand.
GGTAGTCCTTCTCCTTGTTGCTATAATCCTCATACACGTAGCATTTTTCTTTCCGCATGATTTTTTGAGTTGAAATTTGGAGACTATTCGTTATTTGCGGTCCCTGGGAGTTGCCAATTAATTAGCCGAGGAAAAAAATAAGCACACCCTATCGATATTTAAAACCTTTTTAAAACAAAAGTAATGTGATTAATTGAAATTATTATTAAAGTACAAACCCCAATTTAGTATCGTTAATTTTAAGGATTATTTTTTATAGTTCCACAAAGCTTTGTCCATCTAAAAACTGAAACTTTTATTTATTGAAAACAAGTCTTAAGCACGTCCCATTATATCCAACAGTCATCTTCGTACAATTTTTGCCATCAAGAGAGTTTTTCTTAGACTGAAACAAAAAAAGACTTCCCAGCCAATGCAAGGAAATGTCATGATGGAACACAACATCTTTTCTGGTCTCTCTGGGTTGATTTCTTCGTTTAATCTGTTGAATGAGTTGCGAGTAGTAGAGATCATGATACAATAATTTTTATAAGTTACATAGTTCCATTTCAAAGTTTTTGACTGAAACCATGTTTTAATATATTTTACATTTTATTATATCGCATTTTTGTAGCCGAAAATGTAAAAATTTATTATAACTATATTGACTGATTATTCTAGTATTAATAGATATTTACTCACCATTCGTAAGCATTCAGTAAAAAGGATTTAAACGAAAATACAAAAGTGCAAAATACAAAACATCGTCCGATTGATCATTGAATTTTTGAGTAGATAGTCTTTTCATCCAGTTTTTTCGTGACTGGTCGGCTAGAGCGAGATGCATCCAAAGTTAAACAATTTGTCTGCATATTTTTGCATTGGTTTTAGCCTTTCCAGCATCATCTCTAAAAAATGTCCTCCGTTTTCAGTATAATTTTCATACACCAAGAACAATATAAAAAAGTGTCCCCTAAATCGGATGAGTTCTGCCCGGTGACCAAAAATACTTCGCTGTGATAAAAAACGATATGGTACTCATTTAAATTTTCACTTTAAAAGAATAGAGTGCTCATAAACATCGAATTAAAACACTCGATACCAAAAGTATCGATCCTAAATTGAAGATGAAGTTAAGTCACAATTTCTTATAAAAAGTTATCTGTTTGTCTTTTAGCAAGTGTTTGCCCCAATACAAATTACGTCGTTAGATTACAAGCCACATTTGAATGTTCCAGTTTTGAAAAATTTATATTCTCTTCGGTCCACCGCTTTATTTTTTATGTGACTATTGTCGGTATTCAGTAATTCGGTCTCATATTGAGCCACTAAATTTGAGAACATAAATTGATGACTCTTTTTGTGACTTGAGACGATTTGCATGTTCAATAAGAGAAAGTCACAACAAGCTCACCAAAATGGTGTAGTAAAAATATATAGACGGTGAGCTGATAGGTTGTTCCAGTTATGGATGAAAAAATAACTCAAAGAATCGTTATTAATCAATAATATGCAGGTATGTGAAAACAGAGTTTTAGAAGCATTTAAAAAGCAAACTCGTTTATTAAAAATATAAAGAAAATTAGAACTACTAAGAACTAAAAAAAAACACGTTATTTTGTTTTATCTGAATCGATTTTTCAAACAAATGTATAACACATAAAAAAGTAATAAATCGATTAATCTATACTACGACTGCTATACACATTCTATTGAAATGAGTGATCATTCTTTCCAGAAATTTCATGCGAACACTCCTATAGGATAATAAGTTTCTCTTTAATCGTATTTATCAAAAATTGTTGGTGGACAAATATTACCACACTTCATTTTCTCGGTTTTCCAAAGAAAAATAGATGATATTTTCACTAATTTGGTCTGTAAATAATTTTTCCTCCTGGGGTTCAAGTACTTGATTCAATAAAATATATTATTTTAAATGTATAGAGTACTCGTTATAAACATCGGTATCGAATGGCAACACAGTAGGATAATTCGCCGATTTGTTGTAAGTCGCAGATATTTTAAAATTTGTATTTTTGGTTAAACCCAAAAGCGAAACACTTACAGTTTCAAATACAATAAAATGTAAAAATACAAATAGCGATTGGATTATATTAAACAATATAATGACACAAAACATGTATATGTTTGGGGAAGTTGCCATTGGCAAACTTTCTTAGAACCTTGGTCCCTCAGACATTAAAAAAATGGAATTTTTTTTTTTTGAAATATTATCCAGCCTGTTTTATTGTAACCATCTTGCAAAAGAACGCTCCACCTTGGATAAAATCTCGTTTAGTTGCAAGAGCAACCCTGTTAGCTAGTTAAGAATGGAAAATAGCTGTGCAGGCAAATTTTTAGTTGATCCGGTTATATATTTAAAAATACTATGCAAATACAAACGGATTAGGTGTTAAACTGAAATATTCCGTTTTACTTCCCAACGCTACATCTCAGGTCGGATATCATTTTACCGAGTTGGATCTACTCGCATATTTTTCCGAGTTGGTGTTGTTGCTTTACGTGTAATTCGATTATCCTACCCATTACACTGCGGAACAAAATTTTGCGGTCGGAGATTTTTAAGTCGATTTAGGGTAACTTGAGGGCGCTGATTACGAAAATAAAAAACTTTTTCTGTAGGACCTCCTATGATGTCGTTGCTCAGGACAATCCCGTATTAAGTTCCAGCAGCAGCCTGCCACCATGTGGTCGTCCCATCGACCTTGGTATCTTTCTTCCATTGTTTTTATGTCCTGGTGGAACCGTTCACATTGTTCCTCACTGTAATTGCCTATGTTGTCCAGGAATTTGTCCAAATGACTATGTAAATAATGTAATTTAATGCTCATTTAGCTCCTAGTTTGCGGAAATTGAGAAGCATATCAGCAACTAGTTTTGTATAGTCTGGTGATTTATGATTTCCCAAAAAATTTTTGACTACATTAACAAAGCTTAGTCAGGCTTCAGATTCAATTTGTGACATATGGTTTAAGAATTCAGTGTCTTTTAGAAGGGTACGAATTTGAGGACCATCGAAGACTCCGGCTTTTAATTTTTCCATGCTAAGGACTGGAAATTTTTTGCACACATATTCGAAACAGTCATCTGTCTTATCAAGGGCTTTGATGAACTGTTTCATTAGCCCAAGGTTGATGTGAAGTGGTGGAAGAATGATTTTTTCTCGGCTTATCAGTTGGTCATGAACCACGTTTGCTGTTCCTACCTCCATATTTTCTCTCACCGGCCAGTCCTTTCTAATCCAATGTTCATTTCTTGCACGACTGTCCCATAAACATATAAAACAGGGGTATTTAGTATACCCACTTTGTTGGCCCATTTACATGTTGCATTTACAAGTCACGCGTTCGATAACGCGCAGCGGCTGGAAGGGACTGTTAGAGTTTTCAGGTATTTAGGCGAAGTCGTCGAATTAATGTTTAGTTGTATTAACTCACCCGACTTAGCCGACTGCTCTTGCTCTCTTGCAAGGGAAATAAAATATTTAAACCAACGAACTACTTGTTTTAATAATTTATATAACAAAACTTATTGCGGAATAATTAAATCAATACAACTGGAACTAGGTCATATAATTTTTTTTCATTAATTTCTTAAGTTTCGTTTATCTCAAGAACTAGAGCCAATCCAAAAAAAGTAAAAACACAGTTCGTAAGCCTGCTACTAATGTTAATAAAAACTATTAACAAAATTATGACCGCAGGTTTTTTTTTTAATTTTTGTTCCGCAGTGTTATTAATCGTTGTGGTGCTTGGTTTGCACATACATATGTTATGGTACTTACAAGTGGCTTGTTAATTCGTTAATCGGTAGCCGATAGTTTTTAGTTTAAATAAAATTAATGAGCTACCATACTAACGAAACACAAAATACTAGACTAGTAGACTACCGAAACTTAAAAAAAGTATTTTCACAGTTAAAAGTTTTACCGAATACGAGTTTTCGGACACTACTATAAAACCCAACAAAATATCTTACTTACTTACTTGATTGGCACTATAACCGCTTAAGCGATTTTGGCCGAACTTCTCCTACAATTTGTGGTGGGCGTCTTGATGTTGTAACAAAAATCGAGGGACCTACAGTTTTACGCCGAATCCGAACGGCGAATGTTTTTTGTGAGAAGATTTTTCTTAGCAGAAATTCACTCGGAGGTTTACCGATGCCTGCCGAGGGGCGACCGCTATTAGAAAAAACTTTTTCTATAATTTTTGGATGTTACTTGCCCGAGCTGGATTCGAACCTGGGACCCACCGAATGAAGCGCGCACACGCTACACATTCGGCCACGGTGGGCGCCCGCTACACACTCGGCAACAAAATACCTACTCTGCAAGTACTCTAATCAACTCAAAAGTTATATTCATAACTATTCGAATTAAGCGATGCCGCTTTCGGGAATAGAGCTTTTACATCAAAAAGGAATTAGTCGCAAACTTGCCTGCACTTAATATTTTTATGAACATCAAATAAACCATTGATATTAGATAAGAAAATAAATTAAAATATTAGATTTGAACTGCATACGAAATTAAAAAAAGAAAACTGAAATTTTAATGGAATAAGTTTTACCTAATATTGAATTTGCATTGGATGCAGTGAAAGTCCTACCTAGCATTAACTCATCTCATATATCCACGCTAATATTAATAATATATACATAGTTAACGAATTAACTGACAAGCAGCTAGTAGCGTTCACAAACATATTGTTTTCCAAATATCCGTCTTTTTGAATTTCGCAAACCCTACTCAAATACCACAATGAAAGGAATTCGACTGTAAGCTGGAAATTTTGCGCACGGATGAAGTGACATTTGATACCATTAGCAGCGGCAGCAGAAGCAGCAAAAACAACAGAAATAGCAGCTTCAGAAGCTGCATAGTCGCGCTGAGTAAACGGCTGACTAACTTGGCGAATGAACAACGAAATGAGCGTGTATTGCATATGCGAGTAATAAGAATATAATGGAGTTAAATTAATAAACAATGCTATTAATTTACTAATTAAGATTCTTTAGAGAATTGCCTTAGAGAAGTGAAATCTCAACGCATGTATGCCTCAGTTTTGCACAGCACAGCTTCCTTAGTTGACAATACTCGTAATGACATGATTGCCATGCCGTAGCCCTGAACAATGGATAACAAAACAGTGATGAGTCGGGATCTAATAACCGATCATTTAAACGTTTTACTTTTTTTGCTACGCTACTACTGAAATGAGAACCAGTGGATGTTTAAAAGCATAAGTTTGTAGTATAAATACTACAATACTTAGCGAGAGACACTCGACGGAAGTGGCTGGGACTCATTGTTCAGCAATTAAAATAATTGAATATTGCCCCAATATAATATAATAAAAATTAACTTCAAGAACTACTCTAATTACATGCTATGGCATTTACATACATATATGTATGTTTTTTTCCACTTTTTTAAATAGATATGTATGCACATTACGCACATATATTTCTCATGATGTGTGCAAAGTAACGATGGAATTTGAATGCCTTTTTATTTCCTTATTTGTTTTGATTCTAAAATAATTTGTTTGTAAATATTTATATAAGTACGTCATGGATGAAAAATGGAGTTGAGTAATAATTGAAAAACTAATTGTTAATGAATTTCAAATGGTTTTTTACTATTTTCGATCCTATGAAATTAATATGGAAACTCAAGCTTATTAAACAATTTAATTTATTAAGTGTAGAAGATTTTAAAATAGATAAATATTAGATTTTTTTTTCCATAGCTAATTAAAGGGTAATATCCTACACAAATTTTAATAAAGGTATGTGACCAAGAAATCACAGGGACGGGGACAGCAGCCATTCTATGTCAATTATGGGTAAATAATTTCGAAATAGCCTTCATTTTTTCAATTGCCTCTTGTTTCCTAATTAGTGAGAACATTAAAAAATCAAGCTTGTAATGACACTAAAAGGAATTTTTGGCAGAAACTCTCAAGGTGGAATTTTTAGTTTTTCAAGAGCAAGACCCACATAGTTTTTAGATATACATAGGTCTCGTCTTTATTTTGGTAAACTATTTAGCACAAATTGTGATTAGATTTTAGGGACGTGCATATTAAACAATACAAACACTAAATTTAATTTACTTATCAAATGTTAATTTAATAACTTATATTTATGTGCGCAATGTAGTGTTTGAAATGATATTTTCCTTTTTGAAGTTAAGCTGTAAAACAGTTAAAACAAATTGTTTGTGTAAATAATCAAATTTTTAGTTTTTGTTGAAAATTATAAATTGTATTATAAATGTAATGGTTTGTTTTCAGTAAAGGTAAATTAGTAAATTAGTAGTTGTTAAATATTGATTTCTAAAAAAACTACAATTTTATGTCGCGGGACGAATATATTCACAGCAGAAGATTCCTAAAATAATTTAATTTAGTATTTGATTTGTTACCATAAAATAAAAGTTTATTAATACTTTTAAAATTTTTTATGCTACCTACATATGTATATTTGTATTTTTCAAATGCATATTGAATAATAAACTTTCTCCGTCTTAATTAAATTTTTTTATCTTTTCGTGAGCTTCTTAGTCCTCCAGGGGATAGTGGGTGATGGGTTAAAGCGGAGTTGATACTCAGGTTTTCATACTATTTTTTTCAAATGCATATTGAATAATAAACTTTTCCGTCTTAATTAAATTTTTTTAATTTTTCGTGAGCTTCTTAGTCCTCCAGGGGATAGTGGGTGATGGGTTAAAGCGGAGTTGATATTCAGGTTTTCATACTACTCAAGCACAAGTGTTGTAAAGGTAAAAAGTATAATAAGTTTCTACAAATTCCCAGTCCCCTATTTAATGCACTTGAACTGCTCTACAAAACAAAAAATTAAAGCTAAACTAAATAAACCAATTGATATAAGCATTAAAATCCTAACTAAAATAGTATAACTACGATGGGATCAAAAAAAAAAGACTAACACCATCAAAAAGTAATTCCACACAAAAAGCATATCACATACAAAAATTTGTTTAGTGAAGAGGACTCTACTGTTACAAACCCACGAGTAATACCTCTGGAGCTAGCGACGATAAATTTAACACACCAAGTGACAGGGCTTAGGGTATGGGATGCTAGCAGCGAAAAAAAACTCCAATAAGCGAACAACAAAAAGAATATTACTTATCGACTCTCACAATTACCTCCTTGTCTAAAGTGCCTCGTCTGCCGCCGCCGTTTTCGCCTCCAGTCAATTGCCAGGGGGAAAATACTGTTCGCGATCGATTCTAATCCGACACGTACTTGGAAGCCGGGCTACAATTCCCCTAGTTCAGCGCTGGTGTTGTTAGTGTCCATTCTTATAGCGCTGGGCCGAAAATTCGTGAACCGAATTAGGGTATTTTCACGAATGCCACCAATGGCGCACGCAAGCAATAAAAACGGAGTTTCCCCACTCCCTTCATAGGGCAAACAACGAAAATGCCGCAAAAGCGGACACTCTCTACATTCCTCTTCTCTTTAACTACCCTTACTGTTGTAAGAATATCCTATTGGAGATTTGGCCGGCAATTGACAACTTACACCGATCACTAGCTTTGCCAATAAAAACGTGTTTAAGGTCGGTGAATACGAATCTAACGATAAAAATGTGAATTTCAAAAGATCGGCGGCTGCTATCCCTAACTCGTTTTTTGTGAATTTTTGTTGATAACATATGTGTAGGGGAATTTTGAAGGTTATTTTCAATTTATCCATTATATCACCAGAATCACCAGGACATATGCATTAACCGAGCTCAATTGTTGTGAAATTTGTCACAATAAAAAAGAAATAGCTACACTCAAAAATGGGATCATTCCGTTGGGGCTAAAGAAATATCTTTAGTTTTGTAGAAAACAGATTTCCTTTTACCTAGGTTGCAATTTGAAGAAAAATTTACGTCATCAAAATAAAGGAAAATATTGTTCGGTCCTTTAATATAGATATATGTAAATGATAAAAATCATTTTGAAATTCAAACATTATAAGTAGGCCGTAATCTTAGTTTCAGGTATGAGAAATTTTATTTAGATTTGATTTATAGTGAGTTAGCAGCAACATAAATTATTTTGCACTAGTTTATAAAAAATCCAGCTTCAAGCGCGCGTAAAATTGCTAAAAATGTTAAATTGCACCATTCGACATTTTCCAGAGATTTGAATCGATCCAAAGAAGGATTGGCAGTTACTAAAAAGAATGACAGCAGAGGTTGGGATGGTCGAAGCGATCGAAGCAGTGCTCGGAAGGTTCTTAGGCCGTTTTCGCAAAATCCAAAGGTTTCATCGCGTACTGATGCAAAATCTGTACGTAAATCGTAGTCTGTTGTAGAATAAGTCAAGCGGCAAGCTCCGTTGGGCAAAATATAACAGCAGAATCCCGCAGCCGGATTGCATTGTTATGGACGACGAAACCTACTGCTTTCAAAATTTCAAATATGTTGCTAGTCAAGATTTTTTTCGCCAAGATGCTCCTGAAAGCTCTAAATTGAATATGAAGTTCTAGTTCGAAAGCCATTGGTTCCAGCGGCCGTAAAAGCAGCCCCGTCATCACAGCCGGGACGATGAACGCCCAAGTTTAACGAGATGAATGTCTCAAAACCCATCTTCTGCCATTAATTAACAGTCATAGTAGCATACCACTGTTCTGGCCAGATCTGCCAAGCTGCCACTATGCCAAGGACCCATTGCAGTGGCGCAATGCAAATAACTTCGATTTTATACCTCGCGACTGCAATCCACCAAATAGTCAGAGCTGAGACCTATTGAGAGATTGGTCAATCGAGAAAGGAATAATGAAGAAGACAGGTGATCTGGTAAAAGATATTGGAAAATATAATAGTTCGATCTCTTTATCAAAGTATTGTAATTTAAACAAATTTTGATTTCAAAGCCTTCTAGTCTTTTTCTGGTAGTAATTTCCAAGTGTCGCAGTGTTGGTATGTTTACCCTTTAAATAACTGTTTTGAACAATCTTTTCAAAAACTCGATCCACGTATTTAAAATAAAAAGTATGTGTAAGTATTGGTCCAGCATTTTTGAGCAAAATCTGAAACAGGACGAACAAAGGAAAAACGAAATGAAATATTCCGCGACCACTTGTCAAACTGCCAACTAACGATCTGGTAAAATACTTTCATGTTTTATTAATTTTTTCTAAATAAAATACCGTTCCTTGTTCTTTATTTCTCAAAGTGGCATTTATATTGTTGTTTTCGAGGAATTAACTGAGTGGAAATCTACTTAAAACTAATGAATTTCTGATTATGCTTACCATGAAGAGTTAAGTTTGAAGTAATTCAATGTAGCTAATTAAAAATAATTGCGATTTGTCTGCTGTTGCGATTTAAATTTTTATTATTTACCCCAATACTTCACTCAGAATTTTTCTATTATTTCGTTCAAGTTTTTAACATCAGATGCAAATGCTAGATCTCTTCGTATAAAAATAATTTAATTTAGAGCTCTCTATCGTACATGTTATCTATCAACATGCAAAATGCTTTTAATAGTAACATTTTAAACTTCCATTTTAACCAGTTAAATATTTTTTAATTTATAGTTCTGATTAAACTTGTGTATCAAAATCATTAGAAGTTCTATATTGATGTACAGCTTCTAAAGTAATAGCATTGGCAATTGATGAAAATATATAAAGTAAAAAATTATTATTACAAAAATAGTAACTAGTAGTTTCATGGTACATTACAGAAGAACGCTCCAACATTTTCGAAGATTCGATCATACATTCACACTCACTCATGTTCTCTATTCTGGTTTGCCTCTGATAATTAGTTTTGTTTTTTTCTTTCGAAATATGATTCCAACTTGTCCGCTCCATTTACATCACCATACGAGGTTGCCTTTTATATTTTGCGCCTTATAATGAAAACACAGTCAAATATTAAGGAAAATAGTTTTATTGTTTTTCAAAATATTCTCCATCCAAGTCAATACACTTCTGCATTCGCTTGAACCAATTTATTTATTTATTTATTTATTTATTTATTTATTAAGTCTATGGTTTACAAACCTTACAGACTAAGACATACATAGGTTTTAATTATATTAAAAATAGTACAAACAAAGTTTTTCTTTAAAAACATTGCGATTTACAAATATATCTAAATTTATTTCTCTACATAACAAATTAAATTCCGCTAGTAGTCTGATAATTGGTTCATTTTGAGCATACCTGGATTTGCAGAGGTTAATAGCAAATAAATCATGATGTCGCAAGTTTCTAGCTGGAACATTGAATTTAATACAATGCAATAAGAACGGGCAATCAATAATCCCATTGAGAACATCTCGAATAAAAACTAAGCCAGAAATCAATCGCCTACTGGCAAGAGTATGCAGACTGATCAGTTTGCAACGCGGAACATAAGACGGAATAGGCATAGTAAACCTAATACTGGATAATGCAAATTTCAAAAACCTTTTCTGTACACGTTCAAGTCTATTGGAATGCACTACATAGAACGGATTCCAGATTATAGAAGCATATTCCAATTTGGACCTTACGAATGTACTAAACAGTAATTTTTTAGTATAAGGATCCTTAAATTCCGAACTATTTCGTCTAATGAAAGCTAGAGAGGAATATGCTTTAGGTATGATGTAATTCAGGTGATCAATAAACGTGAAATTCGAATCAAAGACTACCCCAAGGTCTTTGATTTTATAACTGGAACTGAGGACAGATCCAGAAACAGAGTACGAAGATAAGAGGGGCAATCTAATTTTGTTATAGGTGACCGAGCAGCATTTTTTAATATTAATCATAAGCAGATTTCTATCACACCATTCCTGGAATTTATTAACCTCATTTTGCATTATTTCAACATCAGAGCAGCTTGTTATTTTTTTAAAAATTTTTAAATCATCGGCATAAAGTAGATGCTCACACAAAGTAAAACATTCAGAGCAGTCATTGATGAATATAACAAAAAACAGAGGACCAAGGATACTACCTTGAGGAACCCCAGAGGTAGCTCTATATGAAAATGATTTTACGCCATCAACAACAACAAAGTTAATTCTATCTATTAGATATGATTTAACCCATGACAAGAAAGTAGAATGAAAACCAAAATTTTCAAGTTTTTTAATTAATAGGTCGTGAGACACTCTATCAAATGCTTTTGACAAATCAGTATAGATTGTGTCTACCTGAAAGCCATCCACAAAGGCTGAAATGCAAAAATTCGAGAAAACAGTCAGGTTGGTGACCGTAGATCTGCCCGGTAAAAAACCATGTTGAGCATACGAAATATAGGGTTTGATAGCAAATGATATTTTAGAGCTAATAATTTTTTCAAATAATTTAGCAATATTAGTAATTTTAGAAATAGGACGATAGTTTGAGACCAGATTCTTACTCCTACTTTTGAAGACTGGAGTAACAGAGGTCACTTTCCATTCATCCAAAAAATAACCTGACTTAAGAGACAAATTAAACAACAAAAGTAGCGGATACACTATAGATGACTTGCATTGTTTGAGAAAAAAAGCAGAAACATTATGGGCATCTAATTGCTTGGAGCAATTTAGGTCATTTATAGCTACGTAAATGTCTTCCTCAGTTAAAACTAGGGAGCTAAAATCAAGCGAAGACACTAATTTCACAACACTAGAAGTATCACTCTGAACACCATTATCAACAAAATTAGATTTAAAAAATTCAGCAAAAAGATTAGCCCTTTCATTAGCGGTGCTTGCACTCATACCATTGTAAGACACTATGGACGGAATAACTGACGAGGAGCGTTTTGAATTTACAAAACTCCAAAAAGCCTTGGGATTAGATTTAATATTCATTTCAAACCCGAGTAAATAATTTTTGTAAAGAAATTTATTTAGACAGTTAAACTCAGTCAAATATTTCTCATACATTACTTTGTGCTGCAAATTACCAGAACATTTAAAAAGCTTGTGAAATTTGTTACGAAGATTCTTTAATTTTTTTAAGCTCCGATTATGCCAGGGAAGTTTATGGACCCTTGGCGAAAAGCGTGGAATATTTCCAAAAGATATACTACTTATTTTATACTTAAAAATATCAAAACAATCAGTTAGAGGCCGATCTGCAAATAAGGCTGGCCAATTCTCACTTAGTATAAGATTATTAACAAGATCAAAAGTACACTGCGAGTAATCGAATTTAAGCATCGAGTCAGTGCAAAGATTTGGATATTTATAAAACTCAAGTTCCAAGATAAGTGGAATGTGGTGTTTATCAGTTACAGAGAAAGGAACCACGGACTTATATAATAGAAATTTTAAATCAGGACTAATGAAAATAAGATCCAAAATCCTGCTCAACTCATTGAGAAAGCTATTAATTTGCATTAATTGTATACTAAATAACCCATCAATTACGCATATTTCACAACAACTATTCACATTACTTGGAATAAGCATATCTTCATCAGCAATAGTAGACCACGCAATTTTATTTAAATTAAAATCCCCCAAAACACAAAGTTGCGCATTATCATTCGGGAGATTTAAATTTAAAATATTATCAATATGATCAAAATACAAATTATCAGAGCTATTAGGAGGAATATAAGAAACGCAAGTGAAAAGCAAATCATCACCACTCGAAATTGACACACATAATTGTTCAATGCAGGGATCAGTATTACTTAAAGTTACTTCAGCAGCGCAGAGAATAGACCTTACTGCTATCAAAACACCACCCCCACGCGTAGTATTCGTTGCCACACCATCTCTGTCTCTTCGAAAAACAGAATAAAAACTCCTATTAAAGAACTCCTCACTGCAGAAATCAGCATTAAGCCATGTCTCTACCAACACATTTTCAAAGCACTTTTGCCACTCAGAAGAGGATACCTCTAAAACGAGCTGTTTGAAGGCTTCTACGGCTCCTTCTTTGATGTTCGGGAATAAAAAGAAATCATTAGGTGCCAAATCAGGGCTGTAAGGCGGATGACCCATCAATTCGACCTTTTGAGTCCTCCAAAACTCTCTTGTGTGAATCGATACGTGAGAGCTCGCATTGTCTTGGTGAAGAATGATTTGTCTTCGGCGGTTGGTTTTCCTTAATTCTCCAAAAACTTTTGGCAAACAAATGGTTGTATACCACTCAGAATTGACCGTTTTAAGTTGATCTAGTGGAGCAGTTGCGACATGACCAGATTTTCCGAAAAACAGGCGACCATTTGCTTTGAGGTGCTTCTTGCGCGAACAACTTTTGTTGGATTAGGCTCGTTTGGAACACCCATACAGTCGATTGCTGCTTTGTTTCCGGCTCATATGCATAGATCCAAGTTTCGTCACCTGTTACGATGTCATAGACGTGCTTTGATCTACCGCGGCTAAATTTCTTCAACATTTCTTTACACCAATCGACACGAGTCCTTTTTTGGGCAATTGTCAAATTATGCGGTATTCAACGAGAACAAATCTTCTTTACGACCAAATGTTCATGCAATATTGAACGTATGCTAGTCCCACTAATGGCCAAGGATGCTTCTATCTCGCGATATGTCACATGACGATCTTGTATCGGGTGTTTTTTTTAGGGGTATAGAACTTCGAATTGAAATAAAACACAAGAAAATCGTTTTAAGGTCCATCAATTTGGCTTTATTGGAAGGATAATTTTATGCCATTAATGTTTGAATATGATTTCGGGCATGTGGCCGCCGCGGCTGGCTCGAAAAAAGCCAATTCTACAGGTCCAATTTTCAACCACTTTTTCGAGCATATGGGGCCGTATGTCGGCAATAACGCCACGAATGTTGGCTTCCAATTCCCCTAACGTTTCTGGTTTGTTGGCGTAGACGAGCGACTTCACATATCCCCAAAGAAAATAATCCAATGGTGTCAAATCACACGATCTTGGTGGCCAATTTACAGGTCCATTCCGCGAAATTATGCGCTCATCGAATGTTTCCTTCAATAAATCGATTGTGACGTGCGCTGTGTGGCATGTAGCGCCGTCTTGTTGGAACCACAACTCATCCACATTCATGCCATCCAATTCGGGAACAAAATAGTCGGTTATCATGGCTCTATACCGGTCTCCATTAACGGTAACTGCCTCTCCAGCATTATTGCGGAAGAAGTATGGCCCAATGACTCCACCAGCCCATAGAGCACACCAAACAGTCAGTTTTTGTGGATGTAATGGCGTTTCAAGGGTCTCATGTGGATTCTCTTCACTCCAAATGCGGCAATTTTGCTTGTTGACGTAGCCATTCAACCAAAAATGAGCCTCATCACTGAACAAAATTTTGCGATGAAAATCAGCATCGAGATCAATCTCATTTTCGGACCATACACCAAAATCACGACGCATTGCATGGTCTCGCGGCTTTAATTCTTGCACAAGCTGGATCTTGTAAGGTCGCAAGCCAAGATCTTTGCGCAAAATCTTCCATAAAGTTGATGGACAAAGCTCCAATTGCTGTGCACGGTGGCGAATCGATTCATTCGGGTCCTCTTCAACACTTTGCTCTACAGCGGCAATTGTTTCTTCGGTGCGCACTGTTCGACGTCTCTGCGGATGCGTATTATCACATAGAGTAAACGTAGTGCGAAAACGATCCATGGTTAACCGAATTAATTGCTCTGATGGACGATTATGTCGACCATAAAATTGACGGAGCTCGCGGTAAACTTCGCGAACTGAACCATTATTTTCGAAATAAATTTGCACGATTTGCAAGCGTTGTTCTTTTGTCAACCTGTTCATGATGAAATGGCAAACCAAACTGAACATAAATGACATTAGAGTTGCCAGATTTGACCACAAAATGCCAGTTTTATCTCTATTCGAAAAACAAACCTGTAAAAAAAACACCCGATATTATCAATTGACGCACAGCATCGACTGTTTCTGGCACAATCACCGTTTTTGGGTGACCTTTACGAAGTTCGTCCTGCAAAGATTTGCGGCCACGTAGGAACTCGTTGTACCATCGTTTCGCAGTAGCTAAGTGTGGTGATTCAACACCAAAAGTAGAAGTAAGTTGATTGATGCACTCCTGTCTCGATAATCCACGTCGAAAATCGTAGTAAATCATCGCACGAAAATGTTTACGGGTTAATTCCATTTTTAGGCAATATGAATTTTTAAATTCACTATAAATAAACAAATATAAAATTCGTAAGTAAAAACGTTATATCGATGCCTTACTTTCTCAACCTCGTATCTTAAATAAGGTAACTTTTCAGGAAACAAAAAAAAACTGTTTATTTTTTTACCGTCGTTTTTTATGTAGATACGAGTTTTCTGCATTAACGATAATTTCATTTTTGAAACTTGATTTATAAGTTACTCGTTTGCTGCACATATGTATGTAGTATATGTATACAACGAAGATACTTCAAAACTATTAAATAAAAACAATATTTTGCTTGAAATTAAGGTTTTATTTGTTAGAGGATATTATAAAAAAACAGAATTCATATTAATTTATTTTAATTTAATTATATCATTAGGTTGGCAAATTGTAATAAAATGAATGATAGTCTGCTGGAATCATACGTTTTAAGTCCTGTAAATCTTCATATTTTCTTTTATAAATCAGTAGTTGCTAATTGTAGAGACCCGGTATTACTAAGTCGTCATTGTGCTGCACTTTTGGTCGCAATTTACGATGAGGTAATACATATTCCACTCTTCATCAAAACATAATTTATATTGAACTCCGTCATTTAAGATATATTTAAGAGCTCGTAAATCAACAACACATGGGTCGCCCTTCTTTGTGCCTGGTCGAATTGACTTCAAGTAATTTATTGGAGAAAAATCGCGGAAAAACTTGTGAATTAAGTAATTAACGCGATTAGGTTGCGACAATCTGGATTGGTTAATAACCGTGTTAAAATCAGCTGGCACATAGAGTTCTCTTTCTTTCTTCTTCCGTTCTATGGAGGCATGTACAGAATCGCACTCCATTTGAGTGTGGCCAACTACCAGGTATTTTTGTTGAATTTCTGCATGGTGAGTTATAGTAAACTGTTGCAAGGCATTCGAAAGTGTCACGTTTCGATTTTGGGCACAGCACCCATCACTGTAAATTATTATAGGTTTTGATTTGTCTTCCATGAAGTTTACTTCCAAGAAGTAAACACATTAGAGTCCATGCCACCTTCGGCTTCATGCCAGACATAGCAATTATCATTTTTGTCAAATTCGTTATAAATTGTGAATTGGTCCACACACAGTTTTGTTTTGAAGTAGTTTGCTCCGGTTAAAAGTAGAGGAATTGTTTGCACTGCTTGCAAATCTACCGTGAACATTTGGATATCCCCTTTACAGCAAAGTTCCTTGTCTTCGGATTTCTCTTTCCTAGCACGCTCCTTATTTTCTATATGAATCTGATATTCAAACTCTGGCACATTTTTATTTTGGTACGCAAAACAGATATCACATTGGTCTTTCTTGGGCTTGTATATACTAATATTGGCTTTGTGTACAACGTCTAAAAAGCATTTGTACTTTGCCATTTCAGCCTCATTAATGTTGCTAACTTTAAAATATTTTTCAAAATCTTTGTACACTTCTGCCCAAGTTTTGTACTGAACATCTACATATTCTCTAGTTGTACTTTGTCGGCAATAGTGTGAAGGCATTTTAGGCAAATTCTGTTCACATGATTTACTTTGGCAATGTTTCTTTTGCTTTTTCGATTTACTGTTTCACTTTTCTTTGCCAAGTCAATGTCGCTTGTATGTAGATTGGCAGTAATCCATTTGGACACGCTCCACTCACCAAGAGACAGCGTGCCTAAAAACATTTTTTTGTAAACAAACTTGACCTCTCCTGAAATTTTGAAAGTGTCGACTAATGTGTTTACTCGCCGAGAAATAGTACCAGTTGTTCTTGAAGTGACCGGCCTTTGGGACACCATAGCAACGACAAACGCTTTTTTTTCTTCCCATGACATTAACCAAAATGTTTTAAAAATATCCTTCCTATCTTCTTCTGTAATTTCGTTGCACTGCTTACCAAATTTTTTGGCACATATGTATTTCCGAACGGCACCGAGCTTTCAAAGTTCTTTATTTTCTTATTTCCATTATCCCAGTTTCTTTTTTGCTTCTCTTAATCGAAGCATACTCCGGACCACACATTCGCATTAGTTTTTGACGGTTTCTAGTCCAGTTTTGCTCTTCCCCCTGGCCTTTCCGTGGTCTTTTTACTGTGATGACTCCAGAGGATTCATTCAACAATACTGAAGAAGATTCATTCTTAGATAGATCTGAATCAGTGCTGGGATGATACTCGCTTTCACTTGCGGAAAAGTCGGATTCTGAGAAAAAGCCAGAGTTATCAGAATCCACTGAGAGAAAATGTCCTGTTTTTTCATGCAAAATTACTTTTCCATTCTGTTGTGTTTCAGGTTCGAGGCATTGATTCCTGATAACAAAATGACCTGTTTCAGCATCACGAACGGCGATTGTATTTTCATTCATATTAAGTGCAGCTTGAGTAAAATTTAAATTCACTTAAAAGTAACACTTCTTCACTCATTCCTTTTGTGGAATTTTTTTAATAATAAAAACAAACTCCTCAGAAATAAATATTCACCAAGCAAAATAATAACGAAAACCACTGCAATGCAATCAATGAAATTAACTTCACAGTCTTTTCACTACAAGTACTACAAGGAAATGGTAAATTTTTGTTCGTTCTAGCGTCGCCGAAAAATAACGGGACCCCGTACGTTAAGCTATTGCAAAAGAAAATAACAAGACACTTTTGGAGGATAACAAAACGATTAATACGCCTTTAAATATGCATGTATATTAAGATAAGAGTTTGACGCAGTTATGAAAAAGCATTGATTGAGATACCAAGATATGTATTCCTAGCTAGTGATAAAGCTTTCGAATTTGCATGTTCTTTTTAGTTGGGTTAAACTATGCACATACGAGTAAATCTTGAATCACAGAATTTTGTGGAGGAAACATACATATTATTATTTGCTACGTGCGGTTGTAAGCAAGTACGAAATCCGATGGTTTGTGTTTTTAAAAAAGACAAGGTTCACTATGAAATAAATTTTAATATCTGTCATTTGTATCGAAGAGTTCTTCAAAAAACGTAAAACTTTTAAAGTAAAGTAGATACATATGTACATTGTATGCTATAATTATCAATAGATAAATTTGGTAATTTTATAGTTTACAAACAAATTTTGAAATCGGACGGATTCATGTAGAACAATCAAGCCCCGAAATATTCATACAAAATAAATAAATTCTGTAAATGGAAGTCGTTAATTTTGCAAAGGCGGCTTAAGAAAACGGTGCGTGGTGATATTTCCCATGCAAAAATAATTTATACAAATTATTGAGGCTCTACTTAGCCCAAAAGCAGTCCTAGATCTTCGTCTAAGCACAAAATTGGTTTGTTTTGTTTTTAAAATCCTGTTAAGATCAAACAAATTTATTGCAAATGAATTAAATCCCAGTCTAATGCTTTTGTTAATTTATTTTTCTAAAATAAGTACATATAAAAATATTCTACATGACGGGCACAAATATTTTCATGAAAATTAGAAATGATTGAAGTCGATTTTGGCCGATCCTTTACTTTGCTTATCTTAATTCAGGCAGCTATTTCTATGTGGCGGCAAAGCTCATGCAGCTCATCGGCCGATCGTCTGCGGTATTCGCCGTCTCAGAAGCGTAAGGGTCTAAAAATCCATACGATATTAACAGCGTCTATTATTCTGCGTCATACAATAGAATTTACATGATGAGAGACTTATAGAGCGTGGTTTTGGTTCATAGAGAGAGAACTTTACTAGGCAAGAGAGATTCTACTTTGGGTTTCGAGGCTGGCATTGCTGTTGGTGCTAACGCTTTATCCAAGATAAATCATCCACTTTGTCAAAATTGCTACTATCATAACATTATTCCACTATAATATTAAAAAAGTAACACGATAGGGAGTCACCTTGCTGAAACCTCCTTTGGACACTTCGGAGAGGTCATTCACAATTTTGATAGAGCTGGTGGTGTTGTTCGTGTCAATTCATATAGCATTATTAGTTTTGCAGGGATACCAAATTCAGACCTCGCGGCATATAGGCAACTCTTCTCTGATTTGAAGTCTACAAAGAGATGGCGTTGGTCGATCTTCTTTTCACCGTCGAATCCCAGTTCATTTGAGACATTTGTAAAGTAAGCATAATTAAAATTAGTGTAAAGAAATCAGGGAGGCAGATTACTTCCTTTCCATTCTTTAAAAAGGTAGCCATAGAACTTTTATTTTGAAGCATCTTATTTTGATAGCCCTAAAGGTATGCGCTATAAGTTGATTTGATATCAAACGAAATAAAATAAAAGTTTACAGAAATGTATTTTCCAATCGAGCACATGAGTGTGGCTTCAAGTTATTTATATAAAACGACAGCCTTTGTTGAGGACCACCAGAAAGGACATTCATAACTCCGCTTCCATAAAATTTATTTCAATATTCATATTTACTTATTAAACTTTACTGAATTGCCCCTAAATATAACTATAACAATATACATATTAATAACACTAAAATATATTCGTTTATTTATGTACAAAGTATGAAAGGAGCACCACACATACTACATACGCATGTTGGTCTCCTGAGTGTGCGAATCGAAAGTAATTTAAAATTATAGGCGATAAAAGAAAATGTCACCAACAGATTTCTAATAAATGTTTCGAAAGCTCACCAAAAGTACTCGAACTAAATGTGACAATCTCCCGTCGAGTGACGTCGATGCGGGTGGTATGATTGCAACATTTACTAGAATTGAATCCGTCACTGCGAGAACGAACAGCCCAGCGGGTGTAGTAAGGAAATTTCAGTGCATATGTACATATGTATTTGTATTTGCAAGGAAAAAACTTCAATTCGATACATACGTACATATTTTGTAATCGTTTCTGCCAATAACTGTGATTTTATATGAATAATATTTTATAATCATTCTAATTCATTTGGCATTCATTTTATGTTTCTTTGCAGGGAGCTTTATGCAATAATAGAAAATCATAAATTTACAAAAGCATCGTATGGCAAATTACAAGCAATGTGGCTCGAAGCTCACTACATCGAGGCGGAAAAGTTGCGTGGCCGATCACTGGGTATGTATAAAAAAGACTCAATAAGTATTTTAATTAACTTGGCACACCTCTCGAGCTAGAGTAGCACCAATTAGTAATCATAGCAACGAGAGTGCAAAATTTGTCTCTTCTGTGCTGGACGAGTTCAAATTTGAATTGGAGTACTTAAGTAAACCCTCCACCCTTGCACTTATATTTTTGTTTAAATCTTTCATAATAATTTTCCTACCTAAACTACATCCAAACGGGCTTTAAATTACTGCAGATTTAACTTTACTCTAACATACGGCATTATGTACAAAGTGAAATGATTTAATTTGTGTTTTTTTCGTACTTTTTGTAGAAAAATATGACATCCATAAGAATTGTGTAAACAAATAGTATGTTAAAGAAATAAAAAACATATTTATTTTTAATTAGGTTTGAAGTTTTCCAATACGTACAATATCATTGAAAAAAGTTATTAGAAACAACTACGCCATTTTTTTTGCGATTCAGTTTAATCATCTAAAGATACGTACTAAGATCCAACATTTTTAGACTGCGCTATAAAATGAAGGCAAAATCTCCAACCACAATTTTTCAATAGATTTTACACAGTGCTTTACTAATATTTCTATGCCCTTAAAAATAGCCTGCATTATTCACATCAAAATATCATTTCAACGTCAGTGCTAAATTTGGCTGCGCTCAAGTCGGATTTTGATTTAGAGAATAAATATTAGTAGATTTGGACCAAGTCGGGACTATAAATATCGGCTATAATCGAATTTAGTAGAGGTACATTACCTAACGGCAGTTTTGAAAACAACCTTTACAACATGACTTGGTTTCTTTTCTAGTAACAACTGAATGGAACAGTTTTTCATATCAGGCTTTAAAAAGAGATAAAAAGCGAACAGAGAATTTTCCCGTCGCTGTCTTTCCCCGTAGCCGAGTGGCGGCCACCCTAGCCGAGTGTGTAGCGTATGCCCGCTTTATTTGGTGGGCCGCGGGCTCAAATCCTGGCCGGGAGAAGTAATATCAAAAATTATAGAAAATTTTCTCTAATAGCGTTCGCCCCTCGACAGGAAATGACAAACCTCCGAGTCCATTTCTGTCATGAGAAAACTTCTCACAAAAAAAAAACATTCGCCGTTCGTAGTCGGCATAAAACTGTAGGTTCCTTAATTTGCGTTACAACGTCAAGACGCACACCACAAATTGTACGAGAAGCTCGGCCAAAATCGCTTAAGCGGTTATAGCGCCAATTAAGTAACTAAGTCTTTCCCTTTCATACTCAGCGCCACACTCAATTTAAACATTTGGTGGTTTTAATCGACAATCTGAGCAAAGAACTCATAGTTAAACTAATAAATGAATTTATGCTTCCCACATATTATATCCGAGAACTGTCATTCTTTGTTTTATATACATTTTTGTTGTTGTACACTCAAAACCACCTGGTACGAATTTACCTTGCAATATTATAATATATTTTTATACTATCTTCAATTTGCTCGATTCTCGGCATCTGAAAAAATACTCAGTAAGTTTTTGTGTAAATTATATTGGTTTAGAAATGGATCGATTTGTAGCAGTAGTAGAAAAAAAATTTATGTACATAGGTGCGAATGAAGAAACCAATCAGCTGTTCTAGTAACACCTTACGCTATGAATTCGACTTGAAATGTACATATACATATATGAATATTATGTATCAGATATATTTTCCGTCGGAAAAGCGAATTAATTTTTTAATATAAATTTAAATTAATACACTTCATTTACAGAACAAGTCACTGTAACATTTCCTAATTTAAATGTTTGTTTCAATTTTTTGAGCAATTCAAATTTTGACGTTATCCTTCAATTTGCATAAATAGATACACCATTTTTATCCGGACAACTGACATTACATAATTTTCATTTCAGTCGAAGTTTTTAACGAAAAAATCATCAACAAAATATAAGCACCGGCAATCGTTGATGCCGTTGAAAAAAGTAAGATTTTATTCTTAAGGAAAATGATTCGAAATCATTACTACAAAAAATTGTATACAGTATTTCCAGCTTAATTGACCCACGGTTAGTTATAATAGTATAGTTGTTTTGTCAAAACATTTAGCAAGGGGTGGAGAATATTATGTAAGCAAACTAGTTTGGAAAAAAGCTACAGAAAACATTAATTTATAGGGTGTTTTCTTCAATGTAAAAGACAATAAAATACAATCTTTTTTACCATGAAAACCACAAATACGGAATGCAGGGAATTTCAAATATCTCTTACGTATTTTTATTTATTTGATTTTTTAGTTTTTACGAAATCACGTGCACATTACTTAAATCTAAATGAACTCCACATTTGACTTCTGTTTTAACATTTTAGGTCCCGTGGATAAATATCGCGTTCGAAAAAAGTTTCCCCTGCCACCAACCATTTGGGATGGTGAACAAAAAACACATTGCTTTAAGGAGCGAACGAGAAGTTTGCTGCGTGAGTGGTACCTTCAGGATCCGTATCCGAATCCGACCAAAAAACGTGAATTAGCGAAAGCTACCGGCCTCAATCCGACGCAGGTTGGAAATTGGTTTAAAAATCGAAGGCAAAGGGATCGAGCAGCTGCCGCAAAAAATAGGTAAGTCTAATATGAATTCCACAGGATAATATTATTAATGTTACCAAAAACAAACTTAAGTATTGGCTGCACGAAAAAAAACAGAGCGTATGAAAATAATTACTTATCGTCGGAAAGTGTAGCATTTCAATGAAAACCACTAAACAGATGACAGCTGGTTACAAGTAAATCAGTTGGGTCTGTGCCATTCTGCACGTGTGTGTCACGATCAGTGAATGGTTGAGTGAGCGGGTGTTCGGTAACTGCTTGCTATTAGGCTTTGCTAAAACTCCAAGTGAAGCGACAAACTGTGCATGGTGAGTGGGAATCTGATACTCCATATAGGAACATTGTACAGACATATTTTATGTACTTGCATTTACCTGGATGCGCTCAAAATATCATTGCGAACCCCTTTCCCCATCGAGCGAAACATCACCTCCGAGCGCTAGGAAGTGACACACAACCAAAGAGATTCCTATTCAATGATACTCTTGCCGTAGTCGACTGATCTCTGCCGATCGCACTGATGACCCCGGCCGCACGCATGCTTCTCAATTTCTTATTTGCGGTTAAGCGTTTTCCACATTCCCACATCAAATTGGCCGCCTCAAAGAGCGGCACTTTGTAATACATACATACATATATTTACTTATAGTGCTGCACCAGTGCGCGTATCTTTTATCCATACACTTACATCTATTCACATATCCAGTGACAGAAACAATTATCCATCCACCTAATTCTCGATGCAATATAAGTAAATAGTTTTGCTAATATGTCTCGATTGAAAAAAAATCGGTGTTGTGAAATGGTTGGTTAGGGTCTTACCCAACACAACTCCAAACATTTTTATCCATGTATGGTTATCAAATCTCAAGATCCGAACTTTTGGAATAGAGACTTACACTCAACAAAAAGGTTGTCTGGATTTAAGAAAAACAGCAATCAGAGGAAGCAAAAATGAATGAAATGAAAATAAATATTTTCTAATTTTGAATACAACAGTTTGTATTTTACGTAGTGTTTTACTCATTTTGAAAGAACATTTACGCAATCGAGAGAAAATGTCGTAATTTAAAAAAATACGAAATTGTAAAGACTTCAAAATAAAGAAAATTTATTTTTGATCTAGAGATGAGGATTTGCCTTTGAGTGTAGGTTCGGGGAATTTTACTTATATTAGAGCTCAGATGCAAAAACGCTATTTTTTTTTTTTGCAGAGCCAATACTCTAAAGTCAGCTCATAATATTATCCTTTGTTGCTTGGTTAAACTTGAACTTTTAGACAAAAGTCCTAAAATTTATTTAGGAATGAATGGGTATTCCTATTCTTATTTTATTGTTATGGCAGCAATTTTTTGACTGTACCTCAATATCTGGCATCCATTTGACTTGCATTCCATAATTTTTTAAAGATTTGCGACATGTAGTCAGATATTTTGTGTTGTCTACGCGTGAGTTTAGTGCTTTCTGTACAGCTTGACTGTCAAAGACGGTAAAGATCTATGCTTTCTCTTTGGGTATTTTGACTAGGGATCGAGTGGCCTGCTGGGTACCCCTTCCGTCTAGTTCACATCACAGCGGTCATGAAATCGGAAAAATCTTGCTAGATCCAGCTTCCCTGAAATAATTATTCCATTCGCCCAGGTTTTCGAATTAAATCTCACAAGTATTTTTGACGGTATCCAAAATCAAATTTAGAGTTTTTTAGAACAATATTTATATATAATTGTAGATATAATAACTTGAGCGAGATGGCCTTCCTCTTCCTCTGCCACCAAAAGTGGGTACCGCGTTGAATACTTTCAGTGCTGGATAATTTTCTTTCACACGTACAACTTGACCTGGCCAGCGTAGCCACTGAACCTTCGTTCGCTGAACTATGCCTATGTCTCACTGTAAAGCTCATCTTGCGCAGAATCCTTCTCTTGAAAAATCCAAAATCCGCTTTTTCAAAGCTGTACTACCTCCAAGCCCTTTCGTTTCGCATCCTTATCCATCTCAGAAAGGGCAGAACTATAGACATACGCCAGCAGTTGAACACTATTATAAAAAATGCCTGACCGGTTTGATTCCGCAGCTCGAATTATCTTTTCCAGATATCAAACGGCTCGGGGAGGTCTTTCAAATTTAGCTTAAGCTGATGGTGTTTGCTCAACGTAATTTTTTTCCTGGGATACCTAAGCCAGACATCTGGCATATAGGCAAGTGCTTGTATTACTGTCGAAAATGGATATAAAGTCGGCAAAGCGTTTGCAATATTTTGTAGATTTCAAAACGTCGTCAAATATTTTTTTCTATTTATATACGACGATACCAGTAAAGGTTCGGTAAATCTATGACATTTTATATGTTTTTTAAAAATACAAAAAAGCTACTCATTTCCTTGTATCCTTAAGATATTTTATTATAAATAAATAGGTTAGAAAGTGTACGAAAAACGTAGTATTTCAGATGAAAGGTCAGTGGAAACTTCTCACCTATGCATCAAGATTTTTATCATTAAGTATTCCAGGCTGAACATTTCCACATTGACACACATCGGGCTCAGGTGGAATTTACGAAGTTTCACGAATGACTCAAAAAATGATAGCTAGTGAAGGGAGATTGAATGTCATGGAAAATTGCGGAATGATCTACAGAACAGGGGTTCCCCTCTCGCCGTAGCCGAGTGTGTAGCGTGTGCGCGCTTCATTCGGTGGGTCCCAGGTTCGAATCCAGGTCGGGGCAGGTAACATCTAAAATTATAGAAAAAGTTTTTTCTAATAAGCGGTCGCCCCTCGGCAGGCAACGGCAAACCTCCGAGTGAATTCTGCCATGAAAAAACTTCTCATAAAAACTTTCGCCGTTCGGATTCGGCGTAAAACTGTAGGTCCCTCAATTTGTGTTACAACATCAAGACGCACACAACAAATTGTAGGAGAAGTTCGGCCAAAATCGCTTAAGCGGTTATAGCGCCAATTAAGTAAGTAAGTAAGTTAGAAAGAACTTTTTCGTTTTGCACAAAACTTCCAAGAAAAGTCCGAAACCGGAGACTCTAGCAAGTTTAATATATGATCGCAACATGCAATTAGGCTTGGTTCTAAAAGTATAACCAGGAAATTAAACAGCAGGAGCACACCCACCTGACAAAAGTCGGCAACAACAGTGATGATATCGGTTTAACGAACAAAACTTGTAGCTGTAGATACTGATCAGACATGTGGCAGTTAATGGGGAAATCAAGAATAAGAGGACTACTTTTTATTTCACTATATTTAAGGCACCCGCTCACAGTGTTGAAATGACTAGTACTCGTAGCTTCATTGCGCTTTCTGGCATCGAAGAAATTTGACCGGTACCATATTCCCTGGATCTAGCGCCGTGCGCCTTCTAGTATTTAATTTCGAAAAATTATACAAAAATTTGGCGGAAAGTCGCTAGCTGTAAGTAACGCTCATACCACAAATTGTGACAAAATTAGTTTGGGTATACAAATCTCAGTTCGATGTTCAGTAAAAGGTTTATTTTTGGATACAAAAATAAAGTTTCGTCGGCGTACTCCGTAGTAATTAATGAACTTAAGATGAAAAGCTTGCGCTTTAAAGCAAAGCGATTTTAAAATAAGCGCAAGTTTTGAACAAGGATACCTGTTTGTTCCGCAAAAGTATGTAGTAGACTTAAACAAACGTACCTACCAGAAATCTTTTATTTCGGTGAATTCAAATACTCCATGAGTGTTTGGATAAACATATTTTTTTAAACTATTTATTGTTGGAAAGGAGAGTTTTGCTGAAGGCTAGATTCACAATAAGCAACTCAGAAATACTAATGGAGGTCTTGCTTTTTATAAATAGCTTGTTTTGTAGATTTGTGTAGTAACTAAACCAATGACAAATTATAATATACCGCTGAGACCCAGTCTGAAAGTTTTTGAAATTTCAATCTCTCCGGAGGGAAAAGGAAGGCGTAAAAGCAAGGCTTTTCATCTGCATAATTCCTTAATTACTTTTTTTATGTGAAATAGTCCTAATTGTAAGCCATTGCATTCCCGCTTCCAAGAGAAGTGCTCATAGAATAAGATGTGTAACGGCCATTATTTGCTTAACACATTGCCTATTCCTCACTTCTCCAAAAGGAACACTGGATCCAATCTGCGATACTGAGATGTAATAACGTCTTAAGGGTAGCCCTTGACAAATTTGCTTTTGGGTCTCAATCTGACATACATACCATCACTTCTAGTCTAAATCAATACAACATTTTATTGTTTTAATTAAATTTTTTTCATGATTTAATATTTTTCATTTAAATTTCCATTGCACTTGTATGTATAGAGCTGGTCAAAATGTATATTGGTTTACAATAAAACACTGATTTTGTAAATAACAATTTGTTTACACTGGCGATCAAAACCGGTCCAATGGTGACCTTTTTATAATACAAGGTCTTTTGCTAATTTTATATCGTTTCGTTAATTTTATACAAAATATAGTTCATACTATAACGAAAACCATGTAAGTCAGTGTTCAAACTTTATACACAATTTATAAAAACCTAAAGAATTTTCATCAAAATTTTTAAATTTTTTGGAAAGATGTTTAAACATTTTTTTGGCTATGCACTTTTATAGCCTATTTAGTTTAAAGTGGCTAGAGACTGCAGTTGCTTTTTATAATTTTTTTTAATTTCGGTCTTGAAAACTTTTTATAGATACTAAAATTTAATAAGCTTAACTCTTTTAAACTATCAAAATTTTGATAAAAATTTGTTGAGTTTTCATAAATTTTTTATTAAGTCTAAAAGATTAATTAACATGTATTTTATTATAGTATGAACTATGTTTGTACATAAAATTAACCAAAAAAATGTATCATAAAAAGCCTTGCTTCCCCGGATTTGCTGTTGTTACCATAAACTTAAGGTGAATGTTGCTGATGAGACAGTACTAGACCGGATCTAAATCTGGGTCGTTCCGGTATCGAAGAACCTATTGTCGTAGGAACGGTACAGCTTATGCTCACCACTGTATGTTTGTTTGTTTTGTATTTTCTCAATTCGTCCAACAAATTCGCCTTAGACTGACTTTAATAATTGCCAAAACAAAAACCAAAAACAAAATTCATGTAAGTTTTGTGAACAAATTCGCTGTTGCTATTGCCACCACCTTACTGCGCTTTGTTTAATTCCCTTTACGCTCCGGACGCTCATTTTTTTATCCCGCGTTTTTTCTCGCTGTCAAATTTTGAGAGGATATTGGCCCGCTCACATAGGACTTTTGCTTTGCTTTGCTTCAGAGTTTCGCTTTGACAGATAAGTTCAATACATGATGTTATATGAGTCCTGCTAAATACAAAGCGAGAAAAGTAGAGCAAAGCAAAGCGAAGCAAAATTATGGGCAACTCTCAACTTTTGTACGCTTTGGCAATCAGCTGTTATCATTTCCATTTTATTTTTATTTTGGCGTGCGTATACACACTACAGACACTCGCGAATTTCATACATTAGTAGCATAACTACTACTACTTCCATCATATCAGTAAAATTCATTTTTTTATTCTATCTTTAAACAAAACAGCAGAAACTGTCAAAGCGTTCTATGTAGCTGACCTTCTACGCCTCACGCTTTGTTGTTAAAATTCGAACTGTCAAGCAAAGCGAGGAAAGTTCTATGTAAACGGCCCATATCTTTCTTCTTTGCACCGATGGCTTTTTTGCATTTAACTATTTTATTCTACTCGGACTAAGATGAAATCAAGTAACCCAACTCTATTCCCAACTGTTTTTTAAACTATATAGTTATAATTGGTTATTGCTTTTTAAACTTTTCGAAAAAGGAAGTAAATATTCGAGTTCTTCACCTACAACCAAGTATTTTTTACTACTTCGATACGTGTGTGCAAGTACTTGCTGGGTATCAAGTGCATAGTACGTAGCAAAGTTAATGAAACTCGGATAAAAAGTATGGACGAAGTTTCTTATTTTTTAGCATATCCTAAAAAGGAACCACATTTTAGAGTAGGAAGATTTACTAGCAAATTCATTACCCAGCACTTTATAAGCGTGCTCGAAATTTATTTTGCGTCGGTTCCGTGCGAGTTTCTATTTCCCAAAGCAGGGGCAATATTTTCTGAAAAAACTGTTTACATTAACAAAGCTCTTCTTTTAAACGGACGCTGAGGTTTATTCACTAGCAAAGTCTTTTCAGCAAGAGCCTGTAGTATACAGTGAATAATATATTTATACACAATAAAAGTTAGCATATTTATGTTTCGATAATTATTAATTTCTATATTAAATGATGACTTTGTTACCTATAAAATTTGGCATTGTTTATTTAAAAAAAAAACGGCAAATAAGTTAGAGTACCAGCATTGAGTATCGGAGCATCACTATTATCAGGGGACACCGAAAACGTTAGAGGGCATTGATATAAAAACAATTTTATTAACAATAACAATAAGATCTATTTGCGATAATTTTCTGTGTTACTTTTGAATTAAAAGAAAAAACTGTATTAAATATTTTCCAAGTAGCTCTAATAAGTAGGAGCACAAATCTAAGGCATAGTACTCATTTGCCTACATAAATCTCAGGTACCGAATTTAGTAAAGAAGTGTTTATTTGTAGTTTTTGCTCTCATCGATATTTTACTTATTTTCCTGATCAACATGTGTATTACTGTTTGGGCCCATGCTGGGTTTTCTAATGATCTGGAGTTCTGAAGATAAAAGTCGATTACTTTTTTAGATTTTTCCATAGTCGCTTACGACCGCTATATCCCACTGATTAAAAATTCGATAAATCATAATCAGTCATCAGTCACTCACTTTGGAAATACATTGGAATGTCACAAAACGCAATCAAATTGTCCCAAATTGTCGAAAAGTTGCATTTATTGAACGGATTTAAAACAACGACAGTTATTCAGTGCAATCACATTGCATGGATATTCAAAATAGAATAAATTTATAAAAAAAAACACCATATAAATGGCGCGTTTAATATACATACAATCGGTACAAACAAAAACAAATGTTTCATAGAAAAAGTCAGTACAAATTGCAAATTGATTTAAGTATTCACAGTTTAAATCTACTATATACATATACATACATAAGTATATGCTTTTGAAATGGTTGGAAATTTGAATCGCTCTGAAAACGCAATCAAAAACTTGCTCTTTTTAGAGATTCTACTGTGCTTCCAAAAGCCGTATTAAGAAATATGATTTCCCTATTGAAATTTGACACATTTATTTCAAACACGTCTGAACATGCATAGTGCTATGCTTTACTTTAAATATTGACTTACTTGTTGCCTAAATTAATAGAAATGTAATCGGGCTGAAATGATAAAAAAAACTAAAAAATTTGCAAACTTCTTTCCGTTACTTGTTAGCGTAAAATAAGCCTTATGTTCAAACGCATTACATGTAAGTTTTGCCAAAATGGGGCAGTTATCTTAATGTTTCTCAGTTTCATTCCAATTGCGGCCGTAAACCATAAAAGCATCCATTAATTCCGTACACTTTAGTTTTACACAAATGGTAGAACAAACAAACAATTACTGCTTCTGCATTTTCAATTTCAAAGCATTAATATTTTTTTTATACTGCTATTCATCTTCACGAATCGCCGTTCATACGCTTTTATTAATTTTGTTATTTTTCTTACCGATTTTTTTTTAACTATGCAGCTAGGTTACTCCTTTCAAGAAATACAAACACGCCAATAACAACGTACTTAACCACTCCCCCTGTGACCTTCCCTCCATCAACCCTTTCTTGCCGTGGAAAACCAACAGAATAACTTTAGAGTAGTAGGTAATTGAAAATCATAAATAAATCTACTAAAATGTTATACTACATACAATGCCTGCAAGTACTAGGGTGATCATTTGAGGACAAAAAAAAATTACACTAAATAAGGCACTACGTCAAAGTCGGTTTAACTCCAAATCAAATTCGACAAGTGATGACGGGATCCAACGAATAAAGTTGTTACATCTGCTTTTCTTGTGTTCGCCTCCCAAAACCCTCTTTTGTTTTAATTGTTAGAATGTTGAAAGCTTAATAAACGTAAATTACGATCGAAACAATACAAACTTACTAAAGGATATTTAAACAAGAATTGCCATTTTAGAACTGTCAATACAGTAACGGACGGCGACAACCCATTTGACAAGTAAGCGTTAGGGGATTTTCAGACATTCACTGATCGGGCGATAGAAATGCATGAACAAAATGTTGATTTTTCGAAAAATAATATTCTCAGTATTGTGGGACAATTTCTCTCGGCGTATGTACATATGTACATATGTATGTGTACAAACAAAATTGGCATATTTGTGGCTTTAAAAATATGGAATTTTTAAATTTGTGTAATTTAACGTTATATGAGAGGTCTGCATGATTTTATTCGATTTCTATCATTTTTTGAGATTATGACTATTGATTAGAAATTCAAAGCTTTATCCATTTCTGTACCATCAAATTCCTCCTCTCAAATAATAAACAAACTTGGCAATATTTGGTTATAATTTTGTTTTTGTCTGTAGTTTATATGTTTTGTAATCAAAATTTATGTTTCTAACTATTACAAATATAGACAAGTCAACTTCACAATTTTCCCTATTGACTTAAATAAAAAATTTTGGAACTTTAAAATTTAATGGAAGCTCTGGTACGCGCAATACCTAGGCGTTTACTGGTGTAAAATTCAGAAGTTGGACACACATGCAAATCCTAGAGTGGAGGTGCCTTCTTACTAGATATCATCACTTTTTATAAAATTACTGCGTTTGTTTTATGTTAAAGCGAATCCTCTTACACCCTGCAGGACCGCAATTTTTCAATTTTGTTTCAATTCATTTCAATTTCAAAAAAATACTAATCAAAATGAAATATTCCACAGGAACAATAAAAATAAAAGCGATCTTAAAGTTAATTTTCAAATAAATATTACTCACACATTTATTTAAGCTTAATCTAAAACTAAATGATTAATTTTTTTCGCAGCAAAAGGGTGCGGTCGGTCTACTATATAAAACTTTAATGAAAACTTAAACTCGGTTCCGGCAAAAATTACGGAGCTGCTGAATTTTTTAACCACGCCATTTAAGTGTAAAAGCTAATTTCTTTCCCTTGAGATTTTATGACGGATATGCCTTCTTTCTGGCTACGGAACTGAAACCCATTACCTAGGTGTAATATAGTCAATTCTCTAAATCGGAAGGTTTTTGGAAAAAAATTGATTACCCTAATAGATAATATTTACTGTGCTTACTTAGGTAAGTTCATAATTCGCTCTCAACAATATTTTATTATGCTCGTATGGAATTGTTGTTGTCCTCGTTGCCGTTTTTGTAGTCATTCTATGTTTAGTTGTTTTTCTATTTTGGTTATTTGCTGTAGTTTACTGCCTGCTCTTGTAAGTAGCGCATGTACATAAATACACATGGACACACATTAACAAATATATTTTGCATTTTCACGCAACAATAACAACAAACAGGCAACCAACCACCAAACGCCTTAATATGGCCATTGGCCGGTCGGCAAAGAGCCTTGACCATCCGCACCTCGCCTTGTTTATGCTGTAACATGTATGGATGTACATATGCATGTGTGAATGGATGTATGTACATATGTATCCCCGCACAACTTACTCTTTTTTGTATCATTTGCTTGCTCACTTGCACAGGTTACACTTCTGCATCGTCATCACACTTAACTTGTTCACATTTTGTTTGCACCTTCTCAACATCTCGCACTCGTATTCTTAGTTTTTTGTTCTACGGAACAGTGGAGGCGCCTTTTTGCTAAGTGAAGTCCGTTCTTCCTCCTTCAACGTTTCCATGGAAGCGCACGGCATTTATACTGCCTCCATAGCTGCATCAGAAAACTCCACTCGATTGCATTACCGTTGACCTCAAGAATATTTTAAAATAATTTTGTTGCGAAATTTCTTGCATGTCAGCAAATTGGATATTTAACTGAACCTTTTTGAAAGAGTAATTTTTGCTCAAGACAAAAAACTTTAATATGACTACATAGGTACACTGTAGGTGTATTCCAATCCAGACGAGCGTACACACATCCATATGCATACACAATGCACATACATACATATAAAAATATAATATATGTATGTATGTATGTAAGTTTGTATATTTATCTTGATATTAATCTAATACTCTTAAATAAAATAGTAGAGAGCTTGGCAGTTAGTTACTCGGCAGGTTTTCATAATGCAATTTATTTTTGTAAAATTGCCGTGTTATCGATGTACAGCTTAACAAATAATAGTGGACAATTTTTATGGTAGTGTGTGAATTCCAATCAGATGTTTGATGTATGACAGAAAGTTTGTTGTTTTACGGATATGTTTCGGGTACGGTTAGGCTTCGGTTAAAAAGAAAACCGAATTTGAAATTATTAATGAGAGAAGTCAAAGCATCCTTTGGAATTTCCATGATTGTGATATGATTTGCAGTAATAATACTGAAATAAATAATTTATTAAATACAGTACTGGAAACATTTCTTACTGTGGTTCCTAAATTGGCGCGTCAATGGTTTTTTAACGCCAACCAGTGGCAGCGCACGCTATACCCAAACAAGCGCATACAATTTTTCACGTTTTTAATCTCAAAGTTCGTTGCTTGGTGTTTTATTTTATTTGTCTTTGAATAAAAAAATAATATGTATAGATGGGGACGGTAGTCTCAAATTGTAATTTTTTAGTACATAATCCAATAATCGTCATTGGAACAAAAATCGTCCAATCTGGCAAGGGTGGAGAGGAGCTTATTAGCTTCTGGTTAATTGCTGTATTGGGATACTGCAGATTGAGGAGAAACTTTAGCAGGCGAACGTCACAAGGAGGAGTGATCTGCTCGTTTTTCTGGCTTACCAAAATCTACTTTGTCCTCCGTAAACTTAACCAAGGAGAAGTGATAGATGTATCTTATTCTGACCACGAGGTAATTCGTGTAACTGCTTATATCCGTCCGTGGTGTGCAACATCATGGAGAAGCCCTAAACAAGTTGGACCAATGAGCCGAGCATTGGGGACGGGTTAGGGGTTAACAAGGTCAAGAAACAGTCAAGCAAGGCACCTGGGTACCATCCTAGATCCTAAGCTGAGTTGGAGAACATCGCAGAGAGCGAAAAGAAAGCTAGTATACAAGCGGCTTTTCGGGAAGGTGCGGGGTCTACATACTAAAACAGTCCATTGGATGTACACCACCTTAGTTCCTCCAATTTTATGTTATGTTTCCCTGGTCTGGTCTGGTTCCCAAGTCAAGCTGGGTAGAGTACAGATCGCCACGCGCCTTTCAGGCATGATTTACTTCTGCCTAAATAAGTGCGGCCTTAAAATTATCTGATAATTTCTATTGGCTACCAATTTGTTTTGAGTAAGCTGGAATTACTGCGAGTTAAATAAGCAAAATTATATCATCTGACATAGAAACAATTTAGTTTACATTTGCAGCGCTCAAATTGTAATTTGTAATATTTGTTTACATTAACTGTTGTCGGATGCAAAATAAACATAGAATAAATCTACATATTTTACACTAAAACGGTTTTACTTTCTAAAAGAAAACGCGATAAATTAAAGTGAAATGGATATCCTGGTGGCTCCCAGCTATTTCCCATCTGGGTCATTAAATGGCCCGAAAGAATATTAATCCCGTTTAATAAGAGGCTTCATTTTAAATACGTTTGACAACGCAATTTCCCTCTAATAATCGAGTGTCTTCTCCATCAGCTACAGTGAGTTCAATCAATAAATTTAAACATCTCGGTCAATTTGCGATACGAAAACTCAACACCTATTCGTCGAGCTAGGTCAAGTAATAATATTGCCGTTGTACCTGAGGCTGTTGACGAAGGCACAGGGTTGCCTATTTCGAGGTAATCATATAAATTCAGAGTTCAGCGGACACAAGAATCGCGGCCCCAAGCCACGCATAACGCCGCATGTTCGCTGTTTTTTTTTTAATTCTGAAATGAAACTCTTCGTTTAAAGATCCTTTATATTTAACCAATTTTCAATGAACTTGAAATTCACACGAAATGCCCAAAGAGCGTTTGAGTGTTAATTCGATATTGGCTGATTTTCCTACATGGGACCCTAAATAGCATAGCGAACATTAAAAGTATTGAATTTAAAAGTTAAGAAAATTATAATGACTTTACCTGGGCATATAGTATTTGCATCTTTGTCATTTCGATATACTCGTATTTGTAAACACACTTAGTTACTTAGAAATACAAAATAATACAGCAAGTCATACATTTGAATATAAATATGTATCTACATACATATATATGTTTATAAATGTACACACATATATACTTGTATGTTCGAATTTAAATAACAGCTGCTATTTGTTTAATGAATTGAAAGAGCTTAAATTTGTATGTCCCCTCGGTTTGAATAAGTAATCTACTGATGCGAATGGCTTCTTGAATCTCGATATATATACATATATATGTATACATAGATACATTTTTACACATGTAAATAATAGCAGAATGTAAAAGTATAGTTTATTTGCATTCAATTTAAAATGCTACTGTTTAAAAGAAATCAGTGATAATTGTCCAATCGAAAGTTATAAATTATGTAAATGGT
Source organism: Anomoia purmunda (assembly GCA_951828415.1). Lineage (NCBI taxonomy): Eukaryota > Metazoa > Arthropoda > Insecta > Diptera > Tephritidae > Anomoia > Anomoia purmunda. The sequence goes on from OX639997.1 coordinate 67,896,524, forward strand.
TTGGCAGGAGCAAGTCCCTTGAAACCTAATACTCGTACTCGCTAGCTCAATCAGCACTGTCACACTTTTGTACTATAATAGAAATCGTTTTGACATTTTGCCGCCGAGCCACTCACGCCCAGAAGCCGATCTGTTGACATAAAAGATTTTCGAATTATTTGAATGTTCTCGCACACATACTAACAAATGAAATGGAAATTTGAATTTGAATTGCAACAACGCCACGTGTTAATTGAATGTGCCCACCCGCCCGTCCGCCCTTTCAAATCAAAATAACGGTTCAACTGCGAGTAAACATAGGTCATATGTATGTGTGTTTTGTAGATAGGTATATGATTGCGTTGCTTGACAAATCCACCCTGAAAGGCATGCTGCGCCAAATTATTTACACAGGTTGTGTTCATAATTTAGCTAAACATTTTGAATATTTATCACATTAAAGAAATTGAATGGTAACAAATTTATTATTGATTTTTGGAGGAATTGTAAATTTCCGTTTTCGTGTGGTGTAAGTACATATGTACGTATGTATGTATATATGTATGTGTGAATATGGAAGTGCACCACATAAGCAGAGTTGCCCAAAAATAAAATCTCAAATCGTCGAAAGAGTTGCAAAAATCACTATTTTGATAAACACTATTTTGATAAACGAGGTTGACAAGCATCTTCTGTAATTTAATTCATAGTATGGCTCTGTGAAAAGTAGACTACCATTCTTTAACGGGTCTATTCTGCACCGGTAACAACATTTTTATTACCGGTAATAAAAACCTCCGGCAACTTTTAAACCCTTTTGGTATTCTGCACGTTCTTATTACCGGAAAATTTTATTACCACCGCAATAGGTGGTAACTACTAGAAAACAGCTGACGTTTATTTACATTTTTGTAATAAATTAAAGAGTAGTGAAGTATTAAACGTTGATTTTTTATTAAACCGGTTGGAATACGAGTTTTCAATATTAAAAACATAATGACGGCTTCTTTGGTAATATTACTGCTGATTGATGAGGAGGATGATGAAATATCCCTACGTAGACAGCAACTGAAAAGTCTTCGGGACAACAGCGATCCATTTAGTTTACCAAACGAAATTTTTAAACAGCATTTTCGAATGCCGAAAGAAGCATGCAGGATGCTCATAGAAGAACTTTCATCAAATGATCGTCAAAGAACTTCTCTACCTTTTGTGGTAAGATTCTTTTGCTGCCTCACTTTCTTGGCCCATGATTCGTACCAAAAATGTATCGCGAACAATATTTACGCTCCAGTTAGTCAGGCGTCTGCTTCACGAGCAATTAAGTATATGACCAACTTGATCGTGCAAATTAAGTCATCGGAAGTGACCTTTCCAAAAAAAAATGAGGAGCAATTGGCTATAGAAGCTAGGTATATTATTATTAGGTTAATTACATATATTATAATAATTTATTAAATTTACTTTAGTAAATCACTCACTTATTCATCTCCATTGTGATTCGCTTGTTAAATTTGTGTTAAAATTCACACCACACCAAAGCAAACACCGTATGGTGAGTTTTACACTGTTGACAGCGTTACCAGTGTGCAAGAATGCCGGTTACAAGAAGTGGTAACATTTTTCGGTAATAAAATTTGCCGGTTACAAAATTTCCGGTAACGTGCAGAATAGACGTGTAAGAGGAAGATTTTATTGATTATAAAAGTATAGCTAAAAATTTAGAAGAAATCAGAAAATTTTCACAACACCAAAAAACTTGTTACTAAGAATTTTGAGAAAAACTCGTAAGTATACTGTTTTATAGCCCAATAAATTTCGATTTTTTAATAGATATGTTCGAAAATTTTGTATACGGATGAAAATAAAGTATTAAAAGTTAGAGTAAAATTTTTAACCACCAGAAACTTAATCAATTCTGCTATAATTTAAATAGCTAAAAATTGCATACTATGAACTTTTCATAAAATTCTTAACAAATATTTATTTTATGAAAGTTTGTTTGAATATTTCTAATTTTGTACAACATTATTAAAAAATGAATAATAACTGTTATATGCTCACCACTGGGTATGGAATGGTATTTTTGCATAAATACTTTGAGTTCACGAAAATATTTAAAATCTAAAATATATTATAATTTATATATTTAAGAATTTAGTTATTTAGTAAGTGCGGTTGTGATGCAAAATTTGTAGAAAGTAAATCTTTTCAATTTTAAGTAATCTTGTGACAATAAGAATCCTTTCGTGGTATCAACATTTTAAGCCTTATGTAGTAAGTTTTTCGTTCAAATTAGATTTTGAGAATATTTATTCAATATTTGCAGACGAGTGCGACAAATCTTGAAAGGGTTGGGAAAACCAAAGAAGAATCAGTGCATTTAACATCAGACAAAACTTTCCAAAAAGTTTGTACTTTGTTATTTTCTTTTCTATCAAACAAATTATGAAAATGAAAATCGAAAATTCTTAGTTCTCTGAACTTGGATGTATGTAGGTAAAAAGTGTGAGGATGTAGGAAATTGAAAGAGAAATTGTGCCAAAACTTAACCACGGAAATTCTAAGTAAATTATTGACGTACAATTTCCTTTGAACGATTTCTGAAGTCGTCACTATAAAGATTGAAATCGTCGAATCGTGGTACATTGCTGAAACCGTACAAAAGACGTCGGCGTCGTTCATCTGGCAACACTGCACTTAAGTAAGTAGATTCATCCTCTCACGCTCAATCAGCTCCCTTTCAATTTCTCCCTTTCACACTCTGCCTGTATGTACATATGTACTCGTGGGTAGGTGTGTGTACATATTTACTTTCTGATTTTTTCAAAGATGAGCTACTTCCGCTTTCTGCATCATGGTTTTGCTAACTCCCAGCCTCCGATACAGTAGTTGGTAAACATCATCGCGCAACATCATTGAATATTGAGCCTTTTTTCTACAACACTTATTGTCAGCGTTGATCGAGTATTATTTCGAAGTTGCAGAGCTTGTATTTGTTTAACTACCATGCTTTCTTCACATCGATGGCATGGCAGATGGAGCGTCGAATGAGTTGACGTCAAGTGTTTTGTAACTATTGGTATCGATGTTTATTCGCTTTGTGTTTCACAAGATGCATTTAGTTCTCGAACAACGCCAACGTACAATGGAACATACGCACATACCTACATATGTATGTACTTACATATGTACTCAGGGTACGTGTCTTTATGTATGTGCATACATACATACATATGTATGTTTTTCCTTACAAATAACCAGTCACTTTGTTCTGTTAATGACTTCGATGGCCAAAGAAGTAAGTGAAACAACTGGTTGTGGAGCTTTGCATATCTTGATTTTCAGATATTCCCATGTAGTTTAAAGCCGTATATTTCGGTTTGATAACACATTCATACATCACCAATATTCATTCGAATCGTGAGAAGTATTAATGGGATTTTTTTTAAATTACTAAGACCCATGGGGTACTGTTTTAATCAATTTTGATGTGATGGTGCCTTAACCAGTTGCGCTAAACCTCCTTGTTAGAAGGGCTTACGATATGTTAGTAAATTTTTGTTAACTAAACCAATATCCTCCAAAAAATTTTACTATTGACGCAATTAAGTACATTTTGTATTAACATTTTAATTCAACAATATGTCTTAAAACTTTGGTAATACAAACAGTTTCTTCTAATAGCGATCCCCCTTGGCAAAGAGGTCCAAATGCTGGTGCGAGTATGCCTTTCGAGGGACCTACGATGTTACAGCGTTTCGGAATTATAGATGGCTTTTAGGATAAGCTCTTTCATTGCAGAAATTCACTATGAGGTTTGCTTGCCTTACAATAGGCTGATGGAAAATATTTTTTAGGCAGTGTATTATTTCTCTATTTATTTACATCTTTTTTTATTAATAGCTAAGATAGAGTTAGCTACCCAGTTTGCCGAGGTTTATCGCCGGAGTATTCGCGATCGGATCAAAAGCAAAGTTCGCCGGCGGCTGGTAAACATCATTCGTTGGCGAACCGCAAAAACGACTCAAAATTTTTAGGATCAAAAATTATTCTGTACTATGTCCCCATTAAAAAAAATACTTGTTTTGTTTTTCCATTCCCTATTCAATATTTAAGTTCGTATAGCATTTACTTTTATTCATTTTTCATATACCTCAGTCTTTTCATTTTAAAAATATGTTTACTAAATAAGAAATAAAACAAAAATAATATTCAACATATTTATGTGCATGTGGAGGAAAATGCCCAAGGCCGTCTCAAAATAAATTATAATATGTCAGTGGAAACTTTTAGCAACTTCAAACTTGTGCTTTATTCCACTAAAATTTAATGGGCTCGGAGTTCTGAGAATAATTTGAATATTCTTTATAATAAAAAACACTACACAATTAAAGCTGTGACCTAGTTTATAAATGGTGTTTTTTTTAGACATGCACTTTTCAAGACGAAATAAAATGCATATAATTTAATGTCATGTCGAAGAATTTAACCGCCGAGGTTGGCTCGAATAAATTCCAGCAGAGACAAAAATTGTCGACCACTTTTTGCAGCAATTGGGGCGATTGGGACTGTATGCCAGAAAACACTCACTTATTTAATTGGCGCTATAACCGCTTACGCGATTTTGGCATAATACACACATAACCCCACAAAAATAGTACGGCGATGTTAAATCACACGACCTTGGAGGCCAAGATACAGGCCCACGACGCGAGATAATGCGCTCACCAAAAGTCTCTTTCAATAAATTTATTGTTTCGTTGGTTGTCCGGTATGTAGCGCCGTCTTTTTGGAACCAACGTTCATCCACATCCACATCCTCAAATTAAGGCACGAAATAGTCATTAATCATAGCTATATAGCGTTGGAACGACGTCTCAACAATGGCTTGTGGTAAGTAGTGGTAAGTAATCTTCATCATTGAACAAAATTTTCTTGTGATTCTTGTGACTTGAAAACGTTGTTCTGGAGTAAGTCTGTTCACTATGGAATGGCAAACTGAGTATAAATCAAGTAACAGCTGTCAAAAAGACCAACTCCGAAAAAAGTATTGCCTCACGTCTAGAAAAAACTCCCTTTATGTACTTATGATATATTAACATGAATTTTATTAACATGTTCATATCCAAAAATATTGGGGTGGCGCTTGTCCAACTTGGACTATAGCTATAATATTGACGTCACTTTTGCTGAAGTTGCTCAGTTCACCACACTGACTTCGAATCGAACTCGGTTCGATGCAAAAACGTCTATTTTATTCGAATTACGTCAGTAAAATATTAGTAATAACTTTATAAATGCCTCGGATAAATAGGAAAATGGAAATGATAGAATGAGGGATGGTTGCGAGTGAAAGTGCGTATGTGAAATCTTAACATTTCCATAGCCATCAAAACTGTAACTCGTTAAGTTTTCGTATTTGCGGTGCAAATACACATACCTTTAAGTGTAAATAAGAGAAGCCCCAGAGGTCATGTCCTATAAAATTGTACAGAGAATGATCGGTAAGATGTCGCCACTGTTGCAAAATTGCTGATGTACAGTTTACTTAGAAAAAAATAAACAAACAAAACATTTTCTCATTGAGATTCCAACTAAAAATGGGTATTCCATTTTTGAGTCCCGTACTCGACCTTTTCGACAATTTTCAAATTTAGCTCGCGGGTCCGTGGGTCCCGACAGTTTAAAATAATACATTTTATTTAACAAACTCTGTAGTATGAAGTGGATTCGTATTTTTAATACTGAACATTTTTTTTTTAATTTGAAAATTTTGAATTTTACTTAGTTTAATTTTAATGCAAAGTTGTTGACTCAAATTGACTTCTTAGTACTCATTAATTTGCACATTACTCCATTATTCTTGCTCATTCATTGTTTGCTGCTAAATTACTCTTATTACTACTTTTAGTTTTCACACATCTGACTATTAAACACCTATGGTACCATTAGAAAGGTATTGAAATAAGCTTTCAAAAAAATACACTGAAGAAACACTTCAAAGATCAAGCGATTTTGAAAAATAAAATTTTATTTTAGAAAGGTCTATTTAATATATACATATAACATATCTGAAAACTAAAATGGGGTGTTTTTTATTTTTTTTTTAAATTTATTTAAGTAAATGCATCTCTTGTTAACTTTTTTTATTTTGATATTATTGTGTGACCAAAAAAGGTACCTAGCTATACTTTGGAAGTTATACAGATTTTTTTTAATTCTGCTGCATGTTGGAACTTCCTTATATTCTTGATACAATTCACCGCTAGCCAAGTCATGTAAATCCTCAATTTCCGTTTCAGTAGAACGCTGATTATCAGCAATCTTGATAGCATCCTTCAATTTAAAGCGACAATTTTCGCAAATACGGCAACAATGAGTGTTGGAGACTGCTGGAAAATGCTCAGATATCACCGCTGCTTCGTTTAAGCTAATGTTTCGAAGTTTAGAGGAACATTTTGTTGATAGCTGCACACATCTGTATTTATTAGTTGATTCCATATCTATTTGTAATTTAAGGAGAAACTAAGCACGAAGTATAACAGCCGTTTAAACACAACTAAAATTTTTACTAGACGAAATTAACGTACGTTCGCTTTGAATTTGCAATGGCAACTGAAACGAATTCATAGAATATCGCTATGAAGCTAACAATCAGGTAGAAATAGTATATACTTAGTCATTAAAAGTTTATTGTACTATCTAACCGAAGGGTGTATGTTTATGTTGTCCAAGATCCTAGGTACGTTTCGGCACTACTATGCATAGGATCTATTGTACAACATAAACATACACCCTTCGTTTAGATACTATTTCTACCTGACTGTTAGCTTCATAGCGATATTCTAGGAATCTGTTTCAGTTGTTGCGGTAAACAGCACAACAAACAGGTACAAAAAATTATTTTCGCTACTGATTTCATGTGGTGGAAGGTTGATCCGCTGTATCCTTTGATGAGCGGTTAAATTTTTGTGTTACCAAGGTCATTAATTTTATATTTTGGGAATGCCAGAAAATTTGACAACAAAAATTCTTGTTCGACTCTATTAGAATAAAAAAAATCTGTATAACTTCCAAAGTATAGCTAGGTACCTTTTTTGGTCACACAATAATATCAAAATAAAAAAAGTTAACAAGAGATGCATTTACTTAAATAAATTAAAAAAAAAAATAAAAAACACCCCATTTTAGTTTTCAGATATGTTATATATATTAAATAGACCTTTCTAAAATAAAATTTTATTTTTCAAAATCGCTTGATCTTTGAAGTGTTTTTTCAGTTTGAAATTTTATTTTGGGAAAAAATTTTTTTCAGTGTACTAAAAAAATTTTACAGTTAATTTTTTTGAAAGCTTATTTCAATACCTTTCTAATGGTATGAAGATCTTTGAAATCGGTAAAGCCATTCCGTAGTAATCACACTTTAAAAGTACCTATTATCGTCATTTTTCGAATGTTTTCGAATATTTCGATACCTTGCCACGCCCACAATTTTCCGAAAATCCATTTTCTAAAAATAAGGTTGTGTTTGGGTACGTAAGATGTACCTATATGCAAAATTTCATCAAATTCTGAGAGGGTCGGGTTCAACGCATATTGGATTTGATATGAAATTCATCATATGTACTATATTTTGCGAATATGCTAATGTCATCATACTGAAAGATATAGCATCCTCAGGTTATTTTATTTTGCTTCTCTGTTCGTTTTCGTCTCGAAGTAACGAAAAAAAGAAAACTTTACGAAGCTTTTCTGAACTTTCGGAAGTTGACGATGTTATCTGAAGTGTCGGGAAAGGGTTATATGTCTCGGCCATTTTATAATTAGTCCCGTGTGTCCCGTGTCCCGCGCCCATCACTAATTCGAAAATAGGATCTCCTGCTTGGTAAGTGCTCTGTTTTATCGGCTATGGCGATGCCAACCCAGTTTTCTTGCAAAAAAAGTTCCAATCTTTCTTTGTACTTTTATAGAAAACAAGTTCTTGCTGCACATTTTAGTTCATGTTTTATCCTTTTACAATTCGCACACTTTTATGGATATTTTGCTAGCCGAGTTATCAGTATTTTGGACATACATATATACATACATACAAACATATGTGCCCACTTATTTTACAAATTACATTTTCATTACCAGCATATTTTCTTCTAATCGCAATATTCATCTAACTAATTTTTCTTAATATTACTGTGATTTTTTCCACTTTATTACTTGAGGGTGTTTTGATTGATCACCCACATCTAAACCTACACACTGTTATAAACCGTCGAGTTGGTTGTTGGTGTTTTTCATATATTGTTGGACTTTATTTATTATTAATTTCATTGCTTCGCGTCGTCAACGCCAATGCCACTCGTCTTGAGTGTAGGCTATTATGTTATTATTGTTAGTGGTGTTGTACATATTCGTACAATATACATACATATTTACTATAATTCCATTTCATACATGCTACTTGAAAAATCTTAATATACAAAATGTGAATTGCAATTCATTTGCCCAAGCACGCACATTTATTACAACAGCTCCGATATTTTCATACAAACATACAGAAGCACCACTACACCCACGTCCATTTCCAAAAGCCGGGGTGGTGAGCCATTTAGGCTGTCGTGCGGTTGGTTAGGCGGTCGAACAGCCGACCACAACCGCTAATAATACATTATTTGTACAAATGTACGCACATATGTAGATATTGTGTGGGTAATTCTTCATACATCCAAATATTTTTATACAGAACTTGTCGTATTTACTCGCACTGTAATATCAACAAAAACATATATTTATCTATGTGGGTGTGCCATATTGTACCACATTGTACCACTATATGTGTGTGTGTGTATTTTCATATCTCTCTGTGTCAAAGAGTAGGATAATACATGAAATAAAGTAATTCATTTTGCACGCTGCTGACATTTCTCATTGAGCTGTCGAGAGCAGGTATTGAATGAGATTGATTGTGTGAACTCGCCCCTTGGACTGCAATGGAAATTTTTATTATATTCTCAGCCTCTACATATTTAGACATAATTTTTTAATCTAATAAATCTGCTAAAAATAAATGATTCATTATTTTCACCATTGTGCAATAACTTTAAAATTATTATACGAAAGTGAGGTTGGTTTTGCAAAATTCCTATAAAAATAAGTACGGCGAATTGATCGCGAACTCCAAAGCATTGATGATGGTATTAACATAACGTCACCCGACCTCGTTAAACTTCGAATTTCAATAGTGCGGGTAAGGAAGACCCGAAAGCCGCGGGCGCTGATTAATGAGCAGAGGAACTATTCAAGAACGGCGCTGGCAAGGTTGTATTCATCAGTCTATTTTCCCAATCTACAAGAAGTGTGATCCTGCTATATACGCCAACTAGCTTGCAATCAGTCTTCTAAATATTTCATTTAAGGTTCTATCGAGCTTGTTGAATATGTAAGTGTGGATTTGGATCTGAAAAGTCTACCGGCGACCTGATATTCAGGATACGCCAAATTTAGGGAAAGTCCCGAGAGAATAAAATCTCTTTGTTGACTTCAAATCGGCATTCTACAATGACGTTGAGCAACAACTAACTCTGTTAGAAGGTAGAAAGACCGAGGTTTTAGATCGTGCGACTTCTTTAACATTATTTTGGAAAAGATAATTCAAACGGCAAACTTGAGCCGGCCAGGCACAATATTTTATAAGAGTCTTCAACTGCTGGCGTATGCCGATAGTCCTGCCGTTTTGAAAACCTGCCTTTTGGGGGTGTCGAGAGAAATAACGCGTATAGAAGAAAATTATCCAGCCCTGAAAGAATTCAAGGCGGTACCCACTTTTGGTGGCAGAGGAAGAAGAAGGTCAAACTCGCTTAGGTGGTTATAGCTCCCATTAAATAAGTAAGAAACACTACGGCGAATGCGGCACTCGATGATCTGTATGAGCTGGTGTTAGCAGACGAAGGCGAAGGCCTCTTCTAAGACTCTGAACAATTTCGGCGATGCGAATGATGTAAAAATGAAAAAAGCCAAGGAGCATTCCCAATTCTTTAAAACAAGGGGATCTCAGCATCAGCAAATTTTGACGTATGCTATTTTACGCACAATACCGGTAAACATCGAATTTCGTCGAACATGGTAGCATGCGTAACGAACACTGAACCTGACTGTAGTAGCAGTTAAGTTAGAACTGGGCAGTTAAAAAAAACTACAAACCACAAAAATATTAGCATCGTTAAATGAAAGGTAACATCCTGGTCTTCCTCAGGAACTCATACTACATTTAATACAATGTAGCTTGATCTAGTACCTCATTTAAACTTTTCAAATTTTCTTAGCACATGCTTGCCTATTTTCAGCTATCACTTTCACTCTGCTAGAATAATGTAGTTAACCATTTTTTTTGCAGCAATCTGCTTAAAGCATACTTAAATTTAATGTGGCCATAATCATAAACGTAATGCGATTCCTGAGGGCTAATATAATTATGACTGCGATCAGTTAAGATTTAGCAACTGCTGCGTCAACCGTTTAACGTCTTTCACACATCGTTAAGTCGGAACTTTTTAAAGATGTAATAAAATAATAGCCACAGTCGCACACTCACACTCATATTAGTTTGAGATCACACTCCCTTCCTCCCTACTGGGAGCATGGCACAGTACTTAATAATCAATACAAGCCGCCACTGCAGACAACTCACTTACTCGCCCATCACCTGAACTAGTGTTTGGAACATAGCACCAATCATTCAGCTGCCCGCAGCGCATTGGCCAAAGATTACTCTATTAGCGAAGCTGCGACGATGCCCCACCATAACGTTGAACGATGAATGTAAGACTCACTCAACACGAATCCAATCAGTCATCAAGCCGACACATCGACACTCGAGAAGCAATGGTACAATGTGTCTGTTGCCCCTGCATTGTTCAGCTCCGATGGGAAGAAATACATACTTGTACTATGTACATATGTATGTATGAATTTGTAATAAAAAATATAGATGCTGGGGTATAAAAAGCACTTGTAGCAGTTTCAGTTGACCGGTCGGCAAGCGAGCAATTGGTAAACGCTGTGGCGAAGGGGAACCAAATGGATCCTAATGTTGGAAATTCATCATCGAAATCATGCTGACTCCTGCTCTGTCATAATTATCGGTTGAGCTTCCTATACGGCAGAGTCTTCTTCTTCTTATTCTTCTTCTTCTTCTTCTTTTCGCATTCCATTGACCCAACATAACATTAATAATCAGTGCAGCCGCTGTGCTTGGTGCCGCTTCGAGTATCACCTTCGCACCTCTACATCATGTGGAGTCATGGGCGGTGAGTTGTGAGTAGTGGTCAGTAATCAGTGAGCAATGAGTGAGTAGTGTTAGCGGCGGTAACTGCTCGTGTTTAGTGATTAATGACAATAACATAACTCACATTGTTGGGCGAAGCCTGCTGCGCCGATAGAGTAAGCGGTGATCGCTGTTCCAACGTTCACATCTTCATGAATTAGCAGTTCCACACTTCACCCTTCCGACTAGCCCACTGGCCGTCATCTACCCGTAAAAGACGCTCGATTGCCGTCGTTATGATGCAGCTACTGCTATATTGCAATGGTGAGCCTTCACCTCGCCGATATCTCACATGTCTGATTTACGTCTGACACAAATGAAGTTTTAAATTGTTTAATTTACAATGTGCCGCGAATGACTTCAGCTTCGTCGTCCTCATGCCGTACCATGGGCGGCGCTTCTAGCTAATTGTTGTGTTGTCAGTTTGCTATTGTGAATTTTTCATCAAACATATGAGGAGTGAATACCGTTGTGGGGGATGCTGTATTAGAATGCATAGCGAACGTACTCAAATCATTTTTATAATTGGGTTAAAATGTCTACGAAAACCTCATAGATAAAAGTTATGTTTTGTTTTTGATGTTTTCCAGTTCTTCATAATTAATGAAAATCGAAGCAGGGCACCAAAAAAGTTAATAGAAAAAGTTATGCCCGGTGGGAGACTTAACCGATACCTTTTATTCAAATATAATATATACTATGTGCTAGTTGATGAAATTTTTTTTAAAAGTTGATGCCAAAAAGCCAACAAAAAGAGTAAAAGAAAACAATTAGCATTATCCGGGTTAATGCCACGGCCACACAAAAAAATAGGAATAACCCATTTTGACGGACTGACCAAAAATCATCCTTCAAAAGGAAGTCGGTTTATGATGGACTCCAGCTGAGTGAGTTAAACTATCCATTATAATCGAGTGTTAATCTAATCAGAAAATAAGGCTCTGCCGAAATCTTCATACCTTTTCTGAATATATGTATGTATATAAAAATGTTTACTACATATAATCTCCTACTGAATTTTTAGTGTAAAAATGTTCAACACAACTTACTGATATACAAAAAATTTAAACTATTTATTTTACTCATTTACCAGGTAATAATAAAACTATAGAAAAGTACATTGAAAATTTATTTTAATAAATCACCGAAGGTGTAGCATGAAGATGTATGTAATAGAATCCACATTCTTTGAATTTGTGTCTATCTGTTTGAATTCACTAATCTTCGAATGTATTTTAACATAACATAATATTAAATGAATGGAGAAATATACAGTACAATTTTTTTAGACTCATTTTCATTTGAATACAATTTTATTTTTCAACGCATCAACGAATGCCGTTGTGTAATTTTTGTTGTTGGCACTTTTTAAACACAGTGGTGAGAATAATACGGGAAATTTCAGAAAATTTTTAGAAAATTTTTGATATATGTATATAAAAGTACACATGGAAATATATTCTCATATTTACAAGCATCAGATCAAAGTTACACTATAATATTTGAATTATGTACGTCCGAAAATTAACGTTATTTTATTTTATTTATTGAATTGATGAAACACCAAGTATGTCGACCCAATATGATGCCTATTTTATTCGTGAATTTGTTAAGAGTGTCGTGAAATTTTATACATTATCTGAGTTTGCATTTCAAGCGATTCCACTGTAAATGATTTCGGCATTGGGAAAGGTTTTCCCGAAATCCTTGTCCTTTAATCGGCGACTTTATTTATTTTTTTATTTATTACTTTTTCGCTTTTAAATCCCCCGCCACCGCTTGGGTGCGCAAATGCCACAATGGAATACAAAAAAATATACAAAAGTTTTTTTGAGTGGAAAAATGGTGTTGTCTTTTGGTCGGCCACTAATTAATAGCTGCGATATTATTCACTAGGGCAGATTTTTTTTTCATTTTTTATTTATTTATTTGTAAAAATTTTGTGTAAAGATATGAACATACACATGTGAGCATTTCCTCGCATTAGCCAACAAATTGGCTGCTATCAAACCAACGTCTTCTACAAATATGTGTTATCTAAAATAGTACATATTGTCCGCCTAAGAATTATCTTTAGGCTGCCAGAGTATTTAGCGTGGTACCTAGACCCATTTTGATACCACTTGAATCTCTGTTTCCTTCTATTTGAACCATCGCGTGGAATTGCAATTGTTGTGTCCTCAAACCAGCTAGGACGCTTAGATTTTCGAAAAGTTTGCTTTAAATTTTCTGGTTCCTCCTCCTGTCTACAACTACTACAGAAAGCGTCTTGGTATTTAAACTCCACTCAAAATCTTAAAACTGCCGTACTATCTTGAAATAAATTTATTTTTTAAATTAAATTTGCGTAAACACTTAGCAAATATTTTTATATTTTACTATACGCCTGGTTCCCGATAGCTAAGTGGTATCTTTTACTTAGCATGTAGAGTTCTTGCGATCGATTCGAGCAACGTGAGTTTTGTGTACCTGCAGGGGTAAAAAAGTCTCCATCTATTGCCTTTTTCCCGAAAGGAGGCTGCCTTTATACTGTCGAAAGGGAACGGAAGTGGTCTTCCTTGCAAGTTCGTCTGTCTTCTCGTTACCTGGCATATTAATATGTCTTGGATGTACTTATGATAAAGTCAAGTGATTTTGGAACTGCTTGCCTGTTAGAGTAGATAAAGGTGTTGCTGTGTTGTATTCTTTCAACCGTAGACATTCAATAGCATCTCTTATTGAGGCTAGTTAGACTTGAATAAAAGCTCTCTCCAATTTTTCCTGTCACTAAAGGACCGAAGCGAACCATTGGCTTCGAGAACTCCGTGGTCCGCGATTCCCTTTATGGAATGATTAGCTTACATTTCTTGTTAAAGCTAAATGTGATACATTCTCCATAAACTTTTTGGGTATGTTGCTGAAGCGAAACACCTTGGCTGGATATAAATCCCGATCGTTCCGATTCGTAAACTCGACTGTCGTAGAAACGCATACTTAAGCTAAGGGTTTTTGTTTTATTTTCCTCCAGCTCCATCCTTTTCTACTGCAGTAGAGGGTGTTTGTTTGAATGAAGTACATTTTGGTTGATAGAAGTTCATTTAACTTCTAGATACTGTGAATTTGAATGTTTCCCAAGTATTTACCCCTTGTTAATAAAAGCGATTCTTCGTTGGATTTGCAGGTGACGCGAGATAGCTGGTTGTTTATCTACTATTAGGAGATACTTCGTGCTTCACACTAAACTATTCGCTTTGCTGATTTTACTGGATCGATTATCAAATTATCTATCCTCGGACTGTTTAATATCTAATCGACTGAAAGCAATCCCGTCTCGTTTGGCGTACTACAAAGATTGCAGATACAATAATAAAACTGTGATACAAAATGAAAGTTTATGTCTCCGTATTTGATGAAACCATTAGGAAATTGCAGTTTACAACTCCCATAACTAATTCCCGAGCGGATTTTCAACCTTCAGATACCTGCATATCTTAAATTTTAAGGAAATAAAAATTGTGTAAAATGCGATCAAATAATGTCTTTTTTTTAAATCTTCTGGAATGTTATAGTAGCTTACTGTTGTTGGAATCGAGAACTTCATTTTTATATTGAACGCATGACGTAGAAAGTCAAAACGGGGATTTAGTGACGATGTAAAGGTTTACCATTTTTTTTTACTTAAATATCAAAGATAAGCAAAAAACGTATTTTATAATAAACAGAAATATATTTTAATATGATATTTTTCTCACTGAAGATTAACATAAATTTCGTTCTAACGATAATGTTATATTCTCTAAAAAAATAATAATGAAATGATGTTTGTAATATCGTCCAGCACAAGTTTGGCAATGAAACAGACAACAAAATTGAACTTTTCAGCCTTAAAAAACATTAATAACAGTATTACTCAATTGTTCTAGATCTGTTGCCTAAAAATCCTTTTGTGCGGTTTCGTTATGGGAGGTGTAAACTTGAATTAACTTTTGATTTCATGATATACATAGATCCTTATCGAACTGTGTAGCTATTTAATCGAAAATCTCTCTTACTCTATGCAACAGCGTGTTGCAAAATAAATGGCCGCATCGGAAGTTGGAATACATTTTGCAAATTGCAGCGAATGTCAGTTCATTTAGGAAATTTGTGAAGTAAACATAATTAGAATTCTTTGTTCTCAAAAACGCATTCTTGTTCGTATGTTATCGCTTTTTGGAATTATAAACGAATCCAAATGGCTATTAATAATGGTTTTTGTCACTTTACTGATACCTTTTTAAAAACATTATCTAATAAAATTTAAAGGTACAACTAAATTTAAGAGAAACAAACATTTGCTTTCCATTAATTGGCTCATATCATATATATTGGGCCACCCATATAATAATGTATGTGTGCAGACGTCGACAACTCCATTATTATTATTTTTTTTTTAATTACGGCTCACATTAAGCTACTCTTGCGTTTATTTCGCAATGACTTCACGGCGCTCCCTATGAACGTGGCTACCTGTCCTCTCAGCTTATCTTACTTGCCTCACTTTGGGCACGAGATCGGCGTAATCTCGGCATTGTAAGTGACAAAAGAAGTTGCTTTCAAGGTTACTTGGCCGTAATTAATACTAACTTCTGATTAAAATTAAGACGCAGTGCCAGTTCAATTTCGTACTGTAGCGCATAAAAAAAAGTAATAATATTTTCCACACAATTGACTAAACATATATCCGAATAAGGATTTTGTGAAATGCGATATACTGGCACCTACCTTTGCGACACATCATTATTACCCGTACTACTCCATTGGTTGGCCAACTCGATTGGCATTCGGGCGGAAGTCGACCGATGGCTTATTTTTTTCTGCACTTTATAGCCGGATTGCTGGCTGGTTGGTAGGCCGACGTCTTGCCGTTACGAGCCGAAATATTGAAATTCAAAACTTGGAAATTCTTAATCGGCTCATGTCAAGCATTCTTATAATATGCAATGAAGTGAAGAGGTTGAATCTGTAATATGATCTCTTTAAAAAGTCTCGCATACGACAGAGCAATACAAATCAGTGTTTTTTGATTTTACTCTTTTACTCTACTTTTTACACAAACACACACACATACATACATGTTTATAGTACATTGCAAGCGCATTCTTATTTAAACACTGCCCTGCTGTTTGCCCTGTTACCCCTTTGCTATGCCCCTCATTCTGAAATGGAATCGTATTAAGGCCGACTGAATGGCTGAATGCATCAAATGAGAATATTGAGATGTTGAAATTTTACAATTCCACAAAGCATAGAATGTGTTAATCACTTAATAGAGTAAGTTTTTTTTTGTTTGTGCTGCTTCGGATCTTGGTAAGTAGGCAGTCTCACAAATATTCACAAGATTTCCGAAATCAACGTGTGAGATAAGGAATGTGGTACTTAATACGCACACCTTGAGAGATTAGAATATTCGTACGTACATACATACATATGTACATACATATGTATTTATTTCCAATAGAAGTTGGAGTCGAGGTCGAAACTGAGCCGTCAACATTCTGCAATAATAATGTGAGAATAAAATTCTAAAAAAGCTTCTCCAGGTAATTACGTTTGCTTAAATCCGTGAAATCGTCCAAATTACTTGGATTTGGATTTTCTTCCCACTTTGTATTTGAAGATAGATGAACAAATACAACATTGAACTATGCATTCAGTTTGTTGTAGATATTGTTGTAAACAGCTAATGAGAAATACTTCAATAACCATTTTTGTTGGCCCCCATGGCGCGGGTAGATTAGATAACCTTTGGTATTGTTCTAAGCGGAAGTACATAGAACTTTTTTTAAGAACCATTTAATTAATTGGGAAACACTGAGAACTTGTGTATTTTGGTGTTTTGCGCCGTGAAATAAATAATTGTTCGTCCGAGTATAACGGAGCTACTGAGGCCACACATGTAGTTATTGGCTTATCGAAGCCTTTGTATATTAATCATAGCTGGAATTAACTCATTTCAATCAGCATAACTACCATAAAGGAAAACCCACTGAGGCTGGGCTAGCTGAGCTTCACGGCCGTGCATAGATTGGCATTGTGTTTTAAGCAAAATGAACTAGCGGGTTCTCTGTGTATTAATGAAATTACAGATTTGTTGCGACATTATGCTCTTCACTGCAAGAGGCCAAACTAATCAATTTTAAAGGTTTAGATTTCAGGAAACGAGTCGGGAAGCAATTTCTCGCGAGGGCCGCTCTCTCGTTAGTTTCTCGTGTATCGGCAATCTCGTAAGGCTCGCAAGATTTTCGATACTCAACTAAATTCTACTGTGTATGCGAAGTATTTTATTTGTATTGTTTTGTTTGTGCAGTACCGGTCTCAACATTTCTCGCGAGGATGGCGATACCCGAGATTATATCGAGGAATCGATTTATTGAGTTTAGAAATTCGTGAGAATGTGCGAGCAGAATCCGGAAGTCCTAGTATATATATTTGAATAAATGATAGACTAGAAGACCTGCGGCTGCTGCATAACAAGTGCTACACATGATATTCCGATAGCCTACCACTAGGAATTAATCGATTATATGGGTAAACTTGGTTTTAGGGCAAATAAATATCAAGAGAAACAATAAAGTTGACGCTCTTCCTGGAAGATGACAACAATTCATTCCATTACACATGGGAATGTCCAACTATTGCATTGGACAGAAATGGTACCTGCATGTTGGCTCGAACACCCTAACGAATGTAGGACTTAACAGCTTTTGACCTCTTGCGTGACAAAAAGAACACACTTCGCCGAGGTACAATGGACAAGCGTAAGTGACTGCGAGAATAGTCACTCTAATCTCCAAATTAAAAAAGAGCTGTATAAATATATATTAGGTTGCCTCACCACCGCTATTATAGAATTTATTATGCTTTAAAGAAAGTTTTTTAAATATTTTTATGTAGAACCTTTTAAGCTTAATGGTGCCCACAGTCACCAACGTGTACGTATGCTGTGTCTGTTTGACGGGAGATACACAAAATTGAGCAAAACTTGTGCCCGTACGTATGTTTTGTAAACAAACTTTGAACTGTGCATCAATACAATGTTGCCATTCATTTGTTTGCATACATACTTTTACACAGATCCGCGTTGTTAATTACAATTTTTCATTGTATAATAAACCAAAGCCAAAAACCAACAAATGCAAATAGTTCATTTATCTATAATTAACATTATTAAACATCGATTTTAAATTAATTTAATAAAAATTTAAATTTTTATAAGGTTATTTTGTTAATGATTTTAAAAAGTTCTGCTTGGCAACACTGTGCGGTGAGAAAGCACTCAGCTGACACGGCTTCACGGCAAAAATCTAAATTTCTCAGATTACACACGTACACGTCGCGCGTAACCTTCACACGTATGTACACGTTGATGAGTTTTCATTTACATGGCGCTCTCATAAGTTTGATCGTGTCAGCTGACACGTAACGTACGTTTGCGTCGGTGTGTAATATATGAACACATATATATAGTGGTAGACATAAGTATACAACAGGAAATTATTGACAGGTTGGGACAAGTTATTTGTTTTTATTCTAAAAATAATGCCAAGTTTCAAACTTCGCCAATAAAAACTTTCCAACATTGTGTCTGACTTTCCGAAAAAGTTTTGGATATGAAGTTTTAGAGTTCGTATAATTGTAGTATAGTAACGTAAGTTTTGAATGGCTCAAAATTCTTGTTGTTTTTTGATAATCATATTACCATTATTTTCTTCTACTTATATATAAACATTAATTTTATTCATGTATTATATAGAAGAAATCGCGCAACATCGGCAAGATTTAATGCTAATACCGCACCCAAACCTAAAGCTAATCTATACCCACCGCAGTTTGAGATTTAAAATTTATATGAGGTGGTATCGTCATAACAAATACCAAAACTCTCTGATCTCTGACATTCTCGGCGATGAGATTTTCAAGTCACACTTTTGTATGGCGAAATCTTGCCAATTCAAGTGAATTGGCGAGATAATCACAATAAAAGCGCTAATTACAAAATTGAGTTTTGGTTGACACAATATAATAGTGGATTTTGCTTAACATTTTTTCCGATCTGAAAATAAAATGAAATAAATCAAAGTACTGATTAGAACTCGTATTTAGCTCTTTTATAACTTTTTATTAACCTTTATATTTACAATATACATTTTTTTTGTCCTCGCAATAATTTAACGTTACACCCGCGCTTAATTTAAAAGTGAATTATTTTTTGTTTGTTTATTTTTTCTTTTCTACTTTATTTGCTTAATTTAATCCCTTACGAAATATGAATGTATGTGATAATAACAGATTTGTTTTTCTATGATCTAGAGAGGCTGTGTGAACTGTTTTTTGCACCCGGGATACCACTTTACAGCTAAATATTTGATGAATTTTTTTTTTACGATTCAAAAGTAAACATGTTCAATTATAGGCATTCCATGAATAATTTTATTACAAAAGCATTTTATGTTATTAATTTTATGTTGCATCTGCGATAATGGAATCACATATAGCATATACTTCTTAACTGAATTGTGTTTTTGGCGTAAACCTGAATACTTATTATTTTCAATAAAAAAAACACGGTATTAAATATCAGGGTTGGGCATTTTTGCACTGCTACTAAATTGCACTACCACTGTCTATTCAGTGGTAGTTAAACAGCAAAATTCATTATCACTGGAAATTAATAAATATAGAACGAGAACTATTTTCCGCTGTGAAAATAAATTTAAACAAGTTATTGAAATTTTTTAAATATACCTATACAAGAAACACATATTGAGTATTGAGTATTGACGGATTGTAGTAAATTTTGGTTAGTACAATATTTGCATAAATTTTACATTTCATTAACAAAATGCATAGGAATTCGTTGCACTTACGTAAATCACTTAACTTTCCACATCTGTAGGATATTGCAAAAATACAGTTCTGTTTATTTTTCATGGGGATTTGGAGCTTGGTCAAGAAAAAGAGGGATTAGTTAAATAAGTTTGCAAATATATTTATAATGAGTATCTTTTTGACTTTCCAAAAAAGAACTTGTAATAAAATATTATATGGAATATATGTATGTATATATGTATATACGAGTATTTGCGTATTTTTATAAAGTTAAATCAACATTATTGCAAATATTTTACCTTACAAAAATTTAATGCCAAAATTTTCCTTCTGATTTTTTCAGAATACAACATAATCAAAACAATTCCGGCCTCCTTTGTCGTAGTCGCCGACCGGAGGGAGCGCCTTCCCCAATTGCATCGGACACATCGGACTCGGACATTTCATTGGGCACCCACTCACCTGTTCCTAGTAGTATTCAACTACAGCACAGTCCGGGCTCCACATCGAATGGTGCCAACGATCGCGAAGAGAGTCTCAGCATTGATGATGATAAGCCGCGTGACTTGGCCACCTCTTTATCAGTTAGTAATTTGGCGGCAGCATCCACGTATGCCACAACCGCATCACTATCCACATGCTTACCACCCTTCAAATTGGACACAGCCACCAGCCTCTTCAATGCCGGTTGTTATTTGCAAAGTTTCAGTAACCTCAAGGAAATGTCTCAGCAATTCCCAATACAACCGATCGTCATTAGACCGCAGCCTCAATTGCCGCCACAGGCGCACAACTTGAATGGCAGCCATCTGCATGCCGCTGTCAATTATGCGCCATCTGCTTATGCGGTGGATTGTACACCACCGAAAATACGCGTGAATTCACCAGAAAAGCTCAACTCCACAGCCAACAGTATAGCGGCGACACTGAGTACGGTTGCGGCGTTGCAGGACACTTCTGCTTATCAACATCATCATCATAGTGTACAGCTGTTGCATCGGCCATTCTCAACGTCGCCGGATTTGCCAACGCATAATAACCACAATGCTGCTGCTCCACCGGAGATCACATGATACGCCAACCGTAGGCACCCATACAAGCTCTAATAATACTCGACACCAGTATAACTAGTAGGTTCTCCCTCCTATTCGGATCCCCGTCTAAAGTATGTGTGTGTGTATTGTTCTAAAACGAAAAAAGGGCAATTTTTTTGGAAATCGGTTTCCAATTTTTATTTATGTATTATTATATTTCAGAGATTTTAAATTAAAGAAGGATTATTTCATGGCATACTTTTTATGTTGTAGTTATTTCAAACCCTAATATTTGCCGAAAACAATTGTTGCTGTATAAAAAATGTTTAAATACGGGTGCAACCAATATTAAACAAATAATTAATCAGTGATATGCCACAACATTTTCTAAAAGCTTTAAGCACATATGCACATACATACAATACATACATTTGTATATAGGCTGACCCAAAACTGCGCGCTTCATTTTAGAAGGTAAATGAGGGTGAAATATGGAGACGAAAGTTCATATCTTACTTTGCCTTGTATCGAGTTATTAAGGCTTGAAGTTGAAGATCGCAGTATTGTTCTATCGAATTTTCCAGTTGCTCCAATCAGAATCATTTTCAAGTATAATACATAAATAACAGTGAGAAATAAGATGAAATGCCACAGAGCATAATATTTTGTGAGTCGCAGCGAATATTAAAAAGCTGTTCGCTATAAACTCCCTACACATACCTAAACTATTATTTGGGTCTCTCACTCAAGGCGAATTCTTACAAGGTGGTACAAGTAGTTTGAAAACAAAATTTTCATGTATTTGTTGGAAAAGAAAGACAAAATATGCGTGAGGCGAAAAAAGAATAATCAACTGTTCTACAGATATCCCCTTGTTTGAATTCGCCTTGGCCTCACTAAGCATTTTATAGGATAACCTTATTTAATTTAACAAGTTATCATAAAACTTTCAAACTTTTTATTCCGAATTTTTGGAATCCTTTTGGCTTTTTTGCTCATTAAATTTTCGCAAAATAATGTGTAAGTCTGAACTTGCTCAAAATTTCTGTTTGTTGTTGAATTATGTGTCTAATTATGATCTTGGAAACTGGTTTTCATTTAACGCATGCATTATATATGGCAGATAATTTGCAAGATCGCCAGCACAAAAAATATTAAAAACCAATGGGAACTTATATGAAATAATCATTGTAGGGCGACCGCCGCAGCCGAGTGTGTAGCATGCGCGTGTTTCATTCGGTGGGTCCCAGGTTCAAATCCAAGCCGGGACAAGTAACATCAAAAATTTTAGAAACATTTTTCTAATAGCGCCCGCCCCTCGGCAGGCAATGGCAAACCTCCGAGTGAATTTCTGCCTTGAAAAAAAGCTTCTCAAAAAAAAAACATTCGCCGTTGGGAGTCGGCGTAAAACTGTAGGTCCCTCAATTTGTGTTACAACATCAAGGCGCACACCACAAATTGTAGCGGAAGTTCGGCCGAAATCGCTTAAGTGGTTATATCGCCGATTACATAAAATAATAAATAATCATTATATGAAAAAGTGCGTAAGACCAAAATTAAGAAAAAATCAAAAATCAACCTGAATTTTTAGCCACTCCAAGCTTGGGCATGAATATATTGAAATTGTGGGCTTTCCAAATATTCTGATTAAAAAGTTGAAAAATTTGTAGAGTTTATATAAATTTTAATTTTAATAAAAAATTAACGAAAAAAAATTAATCTGATAATATTCGAAATATTTAAAAACAGAAAATCTGGTAAATTGTTTGAGTCACTTTCTCTCTTATACATTTGCATTATTACAAAAATTCATGTAATTATTAATGAAATTTTATGTCCAATTAGTCTATTGATTAAAGTAACTTTGTAGAGATTGAACTTTGAAATGTCAGAGCTGAACAATTTTGCGACTATTTGGTTAAGTAATTCAAAAAAAGTGTAATTTTTTGTGTTTGAAGACATCTAAATTGGTATCATTGGCTTTAAATTTTATAAGTGTAAAAATCCTCATATTTGAAGAACGAATTCTGGAATCGAACTTCAGCTTAAAGCCCGGACACTCTATCCTAATTTATAGCACATTCTTGATTTATGAGCCAACTACAATGAAACTAAGTAATTTCATCTTGTAAAATTTGTCAATAAATTAAGATGAAATGAGGTATTTTATCATAAATCAAGAATCAAACCACGAACAAATCAGCATCAGCTCTAAATTTGATCGTAATGATCGAAAAATGTCTCACATGGTTTTCTTCGTTCAAAGAACTAAGCGACCATGTGGCTGCACAGATGTCAAGATAAATTAGGAATGACAAGTGTGGATGCACTTGGTTTATGCGAAGTAATTTTACACACATTAGATATTACTTAATACTGCACGTTGATTTATTCACAATAAAATGTAATTTTGTAAATATGGAAGCCAAATTATATATTCGTTTCATATAAAATAATACTTTATGTATTGTATTTAAATTCAAACCATTACCTAAAAATTAAAATAATTTTCAATGTGTGTAAGGCATTAAGTCCGTTTTCACAGATAAAAATTTAAGAACGATTTAGGAATTTGTAAAGATCATTTACCCTAAATTCAGTTTTTAAAAAGGTATTTGGAAATTTAAGGTTAACTACTTAACAAGGCCCACAATATGTGGCATGTCCTACGTAGTAAATATTGAATCTAATTGTGAAACTATAAAGTTTTAAATATTTATTTCAAAACGATTATTTCGAGAGTGATTGACAAAGTTTTGATTGTTCAACGCAGAATTTCAATAATTCGACATGGCCACAGTTGAAGATGAACTTTCGACTTCGAATTTCACCCATTTACCAACTTCAAAAATTAAGTGAGCAGTTCTGAGACACACTGTATGCAGACATAGTGCATTTCTACCTATACATATATAAGTAAATCAATGTACATACATACATTTTAAGGAAATGTTAAAGAGAGTATTCATTTTCACTGCAAATAATATTTTTTAGTTAACACCTTTTTTTTAAATAAATAAATGCAAAATATTTAGTAGCTATATAATATAGTATACATATACATAGTTATGTGCTGTTTCGGTATGTACGTACGTAGGCGAATTTATTAATTTTGTGATCTAATCATTCTAAAACGTAGACATGTACATATATTTTCAAAGTAACTAATTAATTCATAATCCAAAGCATACGCACACATACATACTAGTGGAAATTTGTGGAGATACTCGTACGAGATAAAAATGAATTGTTAACGTCTTAACAACACTCTGATCAGTAACAAATGTTACATTTATTTAATCTACATATTTATATGCATATTATGTAGTATTTACTTTTCGATTATTTGTATTCATAACTTTAATTTACTATTACTAGTTCGAAAATGTGTTTTATATTTTTAAAAATTTCAACTGTTTTGTAGCGAATGCAAAAAAATATCTCAAGTTGAAAGAGAAATATTAATATAAAAAAAACACATACATATACATACATATAAATCGCATGTTAATTTTGAGTGAGTCAATGTAAATAGATTGTAAGACCCAAAAATATATTATACGTATAGCTTATCATTAGAATGCAATAAATGAGTTAAGATAACATTAAACAAAAGCAAAAAAAAAAATATTTGAAAACTTTCATTTACTTGCAGGCAATGGTGGAGAGATGGGGCGGTATTTTGGGGGTTAAACCCTTCTAGAATCGAGGAATGATGCTCGTATATTAATAAGATCGGTTTAGAAAAAGGAATTTCGAAATCGCAGCGAAACGAAAATTTTTCTCATTGCCGTTGGTTTTTTTTTTTTAATTCTTGTAGAACTAGAATTAACTTTCCGAAATTTACTTTTGGTATATTGACCACAACTACATCAAAATTTAGCGGCCCAAAAAGCATTGGAATACACATCCATTTCAATTTTATATGTAACTTCGCTTAGAAACTCGAAGAGTTATAGATTTTTGATTTCTAGCCGCAACGAGAGCCGCGCGCCGTGCTGTCATACAATTTTTTAAGCCAAGTGGAATTTAAGTCTTGCATAACCAGGCTATTACCTGGATACATATGTACATATATTATAAAAGTATTTCGATAATAATTCTGCGTGAGAAATGAATGTGGAAGTATTCAAAGAACTTTTATCTTAAATTATCCAGTTATTGATGACTTTAAAGTCATTCATCATTCATAAGTAATATCAAAATACTTTATAATTTCAGTCTTAAAATACAAGTTATTGATGATTTAAAACAAATTTTTACAGTACAGTAAATACAGATTTTTTTTGAAAAACAGCAACCTTGATATTTTTCTGAAAGGGGACATTGCTCAGAGCACTTTTGATGAACAAACTTATATTCCAGCATTCTGCGCTTTTTTAAATTTATTATTCATACTGAAAGGATGAGGTGGCCCTAAAGGGTATTTGCGCCCCAAGTATTAAACCGGAAAATTACACCTTTGATGGGTAAGAAAATAGTGTTCCTTATTAAAAGATAAACATTTAATATCTACACTTTGATCCACCACTGTCCCTGCTTCTACAGCTTAGGCGTGGTGGACTATAGGGATGTTCTACAAAAGTGCTCTGAACGGTCTCCACTTTCAGAAAAATACCATGGTTACTCTGTTGCAAAATTGCTGTTGTACAATATAATTGTTTATTGGCTGTTAGTCTTTTATTATTTTTTTTTTTTAGAAAATAGATATATCTAGTTTTTTCAGTTTCGCTCTTCTAAACATTCTATCTTTTGGTTGGTTAGAGATCTAATAGTTCCCAGGGCATTTATTTAGTGAACCAATTACTTCGAATTCGGCACTTTCTCTCAGCGAAACGAATACTTTGGCACCAATATTTTCATACTTCATCATACTCAAATAAATTCAACTTTTCAAACAGGTGGCAACACTCAAAAAGTTTGCTATGAATATTTTATTTATTGATTGCTTGAGAGCGATATAAATTGCCATAACTATAAGTGTTGTCTCTGCTATCACAAGCCCTAATTTCTCTCCCACTTTAGAACTCATAAAATACATTGGAGCATAATCATAGCGAATTTGAAGCCGGCGCTAAAGAATTTAGAACATTCTTTATTTAAATGTATCCTTTATATTATTCATAGCCGAGCTAGAGTCAGATTTTTTTATTAGAGTTGGCGCTAAAGCTAGAGTGACGAAAAGCTGTCACTAAATCTATAAAATTAAACGAACTTTCAAATACTCTGTGTGATTTGAGCGTTTAAATTGTAATTTTGATTAAAAAATAGTGAATATATCCATTTTCATGATTAATATGAATGTGAAATATGCATATGGAATGACTTGATCTAGATTTTTACGGACATTTTAAATTTCAAATAAATTTAACTTAACTTAAATTATATGTATTACGAAAAAGTTACTACCAAAGTTCATTATTGAGCTGAACTCAAACCTAAACTGATCAAAACTCTATTACATTCGAAAATTATTTTCCAACCTACATCCGCGAAGGGCGAAATAACCCAATGTGGAAACTATACGTAGGCGTACTGCTAAAGAAACCCGGTCTGCATTAAAAACGCCGAAGGCCACACAGCTGCAGAATGCAAACGCAAAAGGCTCTGTGTGCTCTATGTGAAGGTAATCACTCAGAAAGCTACAAAGGCTGCTTGATATATAAGAACCTTCAGAAATTTAAATACCCGCTACTAAGGAAAAAGGAAATTTCACCTATTACTATAGTCCATGAAAAGAATGCCCCACCAAACCAAATTCTTAATCCCCAGTGGTCAGGCCCTACTCGCAAACTACACGCAGCTGAAATTCAGCACCAAACGGAAACGAAACTTCGTTTCAGACCCGACGTGCAAACGAGATGTGAGAAATTATATCACTGCTAATGCAAGTGATGCAACAAATTACAACAAGGATGAATTTTCTCCTCACTCTCACGCGTACCTCTAAACAGTAGTAGAGCCAAATTAGAATAAGAAAATATCGTTTTATGATTTTGTCAGATCTGAGCGCCTTCCCAACTTAATTTATTGCGGTTGTTCAGCGCAACTTTATTACAGATATCACTCAAGTATAATATATAAGGATTTTTAAAAATCAAGTATGTATGTATATAAGAACTGAGAAGTTTTTAAATATCAATCCGCCTGTTTTAGATAATTTGACGTAATATATAGACATAAATATCACAACGCTTTAGAACTTTGGGTAGATAAGGTAAGTTCAAAAAGCATTAAATTTTTCGGAGATACAACACTTGAATTAGAAATAGCAGTGATTAGTAACCTTTGGGTATGAATAAATACTTTCCGCTGTTCAAAGGCAAAACTAGTGAAGTTCTATACTCAGTTTTTTTATCTCTTTGTTGAGGCCGAAATAAATGAGTTTTGGGTTTGGCGACACATGATCCTCTGTGAAACCGGGAATCGATGGAGTGATGTAGTCAGACCTCACCGCCACCAAAGGAAAGGATCCTTCAATCTCAGAAAAAATTAGGGGTACAATATTTTGGGATCCCGATGAATGTTTACTGGTGGATATTAAAGCCGCACAGGGAGAAAATACCACCTAAAATGCCCTAGGAATTTAGCGGATTCCACTATGATTTGTTCCCTTCTTATTACGACTAGATATGTCTTTTCAATAAAATCAAGAAGATAATCTGTGGAACTAAGATGAAAACTTTTCAATGTAATTAAGGATGTGACCCGCTGAAATAAGATGAAATCCTTTTCAATAAAATCTAGTAGATAACCTGTAAAACTGCGATGAAATCGTTGTCAATAAAATTAAGAAGGGAGTCTTAATTTTCATTCATTTTAATAGCCGAAGATCTTATAAATTTCAAATTATTGGCACCCAAATTTCTTTATGTATATTATAGATATGCAATTATAGTAACTTTAAGTTCTTATGTATTATTTTAAAAGGTTTTATATATTTGTTTATAAGATATAAGAACAGTTATAATAACTATTTATTATAACTTATGTGGATAAGTAGTATGGCACGTGCAATTACTTGAGCATTAATGCAAGTTTAGACAGATAGAGATATTTTACTTTTTAACATTTATTTATAAATCATATTTTATTTCCAAAATAATATTTTATTTTAGAAACTTTTAAAACTCTATTTATTGAAAACTTCTGGAGCAATAAATAAAATCAAAAGAACAATATTCATTATATTAAACCAGAAATAATATAAAATAGATTATTCATAAAGTGTATATGTATGTATGCATATACATATGTTAAGACATTAAAACAAAAATTTGAATTAAAAAGAGATATTTTAAAAATAAAAAGTTGTCCTTATTAATAAATCCAATAAGGTTCTAGTCAAATGACATTGACATAAAAACGAGGAGATTTCTTCTTACAATTGCATATTTTTGAACAAAATTCCATAAAAATTAATAAACAAGAAGATATCTCCTTATTTCCAGCCGTTTTCCTTTTCAATAAATTTGAAAAGAAATTCAAACCAATATTAAGGAGATTTTCTAGATTTCCTTGGGCACTAAATTTTTTTTAGACGTCGATTTCTTTAATTATAAGTGAACTTTTTATCTCTGGGCGCCGATTACTAAGCGTTTTATTACGTTAGCTGATTAATCGGTTAATAATCAATCGAGAGCATTCGATTAATCGTAAAAATTAATCGATTCGACTGAAATCGAAAAAATGGAAAATCATTTTAAAAGTTATAAAAAACTGGCTGCTGCATTATTTATTCCTTGTTAAATAATGGAAACTTATGCTATGATTTCAGTACCTTAAGTGTTAAAACCAATTTCAATCAAAATTTTTGGAATAATTTTTATTTTCATTTTTTTAGAATATTTATGATAAAAAGCAACAAAATAATGTAGACTTATGCATACTACTGATACTCTGATAAGATTTGTAAAAGTCAATTATTAAGGAGGGAATAATAATTTTGACAATGGTTTCATTGTAAGTATATTTCGTTTTTCCTTAGCGATAGCACCACCTTTGTGCTCGACATTTTGACCAGTTAAAAATTTAAATTTTTATATCATAAATGTTTATTACTTTTTAACTACGTAATTATTAATTTTTAAATACGTAATTTTGATTCACACGCCAGTGGGTAAGTAAAGTACAAAATTGTTATTGGAAATTTTTTGGTTAACCGTTCGATTTACCGAAAGAAAATAGCCAATTTTAACCGGTTTTCGGTTTATCGTGCCATTACTATCTGCAATAAAAATCACCAAGACCAGCGCTCTATAAGTTATAGCATATCACCGATTGTACAGATATGAGCTTTACTGTAAGCCCCATTTCAATTTGTACATAAAAAGAATTAATAGTATTTTAAAATTGGATATTTTTGCACCAAAAACACAGATATCAATTAGAGTTAATTTTTGGTATATTCTAGATAGGTAGACAAAACATGCTATTAGCTTTAGCAAACTCGTACTAAGCTTCTTAAAATCTTTACTACTCTTTCAATTACAGCTTACGCCAATTTCATTTATTTAAAAAAATATTAGTTTATGAAATTTTCGAAAGATTTTCAAATTTACAATTAAACTTTCACACTAGTAAGTGTACAATAGTAAATAAATGTCAGAAAGACGAATGCCTACTCATACTAGACGATACACTGAAATATAGTATCAAATTTTATTTATATTTAGTGGTGTAAAAATGGAAAGCAGCATCATTGTAAATGTGTGTTCCAATTTAGTCAAAATTACAACAAACATGTCGCTACTGACGACACTTTGTAATGATTCCATCATGAGCGCAACTAAACCATTCAACCGATCCTACAATCATCTACATACTTATATGCCATGATAATTTTCAGTGCCCACTTTCTGTGGCATCGAGCCCAAGTTATAATACCATATCATTTTGAAAAAAGGTTTAAAAAGGTAGTCCATTTCTTCTGAAATTACTCTATGATATTTTTTACCGGCACACATGTGGGATATCTCCTACCTACTCCACTGCTACATATCATATCTAACAGATTACAATGAACTGAGTACACCCGTGGGGCTCCTTTGTGTTTTGCATTGAAATTCTTTTTTTGGAAAATTCAAGTATTAAATGAATTCTACATTTATATATATATATGTGTATCGCACTTATTTTAAAAAGATATTAAGAAGGATATCGTTCAATATTTACATATATAATTAATGAACAATTACTTTTAAAATTAAATTTTATATATCATCAAGAGAGAAGAGGAAAGAAGAATCAGGCAGGAAAAGATGCGCAAATCCGAGAGTACGCCGGGTTTCTTACTTCTATCTATAAATCATTCTGCCTATATTATGCTATAGGGATGCATTAAAAATACAAACCGTAGTCCTCAATTATGTACTCAATGAGGTTGTACCCAGATTGGATGTAATGGGGCACGAACTCTAAGTTGTATCAGGAACTTTTTACCCATTCAACCACTTATTACTATTTGTCGATATATTGTTTAACGTTAGATTGCAAAACTGAAGAAAGATTTGAACAAAGCGTCACTAGAACGTCAAGGGTCCATTCCGAACCTGAATCCAATGGAAAACGTTTGGGCTCTTAAGGGCGCTAACATTCGCAAAAATAAGCCAAAGTCAATGGTGTAACTACGAAAAACAAAGTATTGAAAATTTAAAATGATGGTGGCCGCCGAAGGCGAGTGTGTAACGTGTACGCGCTTCATTCGGTTGGTTCCGGGTTTGAATCCTTTACGTGGCAATTAGCGACCATCCATCGGCAGGCGATGACTAACCTCCGAGTGTATTTCTGCCATTCAAAAATTTGTCACAAAAATCATTTGTCGTTCGGAGTTGGCGTAAAACTGTAGGACCCATAATTTATGTTACAACATCAAGACACACACACCACAAATTGTAAGAGAAGTTTTGGATGAAAAGCTCAAATATCACAATTATTTTCTGAGTCTTATTTTGTTACTCAGCAAATAAGAGTGGTTTTCTGAGTTTTGTTTTTAGCTTGTTTTATTAATTGCTTCAAAAAATATAAATTATTTTTAACATTCTAGTGTATCCTTGGTTAGGTGATTTGGATGGTTTTCCGCGTTGAGTAACTAAAGGATATTTGTATAATGTCATCATGGGCTGTATTCGCTTTTAGATCCTTATGAATATTAGTGCCCCACATGTATTGCATAAAACCTTCCACTTCAGTTTTTGTATTCGGTTTACATACATATGTATGCATGTATATTAGAAATTGAAGTTGTACGCCATAGAGCGATCCCGTGTGCCCAACTTCGTTTAATTATAGCGTTAAGGAGTAACTGCGTGTTTTCTAAGCTAGTTTTGATTTATCCATTTATTGAATACTCTTTGGTAACTTGATTCCAGTAAGAGTATTTCCCTGTGTCATATATATGTATGTATGTGTGTACATATGCACATAAGTATGTATGTATGCACTTCCCTGCATATGAATCCACGGAAATACAAACATACTTAGCCATACACCCACACATACATAAATAAATGTGAATGTAGTTATGAACAGAAGTATCTATACAAGTTACTATGTAAATATGCAAGTTTCAGCTTGCGTGCAGATGTAAAATGAGACTATCAATATCTACTGAATTAAGTAAGTAATTTGCCATTTCGTATTATTTTGTTTTGAAATAAAATATCAATTTCTGTGTAAACAATAACAACAGAGAAAAGACTACCCTACACTCGAAAACATTCTACATATTATCAATACATACATACATACATACATACATATGTACATCAATGTGCGCATATTTTGTTAGATTGCACTTGCATACATGCACACATACATACTCATGTACATACATACATAGTTGGAGTTACAACTACACATACCACTTATACCTCTTCCCCGAAATTGCACTTTCATATAAAGCCAAGCAGAAAAATTAACGCTACCATAGTTTCCCAAATGCCGCTCTTAGGGCTGAGATGGCTATTGTCGCTGTGACTGGTAATTGTGGCGCTGCCAATGAGTAGGTGCCCTCAGCGTGTTGACTGGTTTGGTGACTGGCGCCAACGATGACACGTCCGGCGCTGCGACTGCCATTTAAAATCCAAATAACAATTACAAAAAACTAAAAGAAAACTTAAATAACGTGAAAACGTGAAAACGACTGCAGCAGGGCAGCCATCATCGGCGGTGATGATGACGCTGATGTCCCACTTGAGTGGTTTACTTAGCTGTCTTATGAAAATAGAGCCATACGACCGATCCGGTATCGAAGAGATGCAGATGCACTCGAAGCAAATATGAATGTATGTGTGTATACAAATGCAACTATGGTTAGCCTTATGGACGGACATATGTATATCACATACATACGTAGATATATGGAAATATGTACATATGTACTCGTATGTGCTTTTGTTAAAGTGTATGTTATGTATTCAAACTGAATATGATCGGATAGCTTCGAATTGGATCGTAGGGCGACTTTCCGCCGTTGCTGCTGTTGGTTGCCCAGAAATACGCCAAAAGTGACGCGTCACTGTCAATAATATGCTATGTTCATACAGACATCCAGACATACAGGCACACGCACATACATAAATAAGTACATCCATGTGAGGTGATGTGGCCGAGATAGAGAGATGGAAAGTTTGTTTGTCAGTTGGCTGATTTTTGCTGCCGTACTCGCACTCGATCTCGAAAGTAAATGTTTGCGGTTGTGAATTTCCAATTCATTCAGCCATTCGATATCTGACTGGCGCGATCTGTGACGATTAGAAGCGCCCAATATGTTGTAAGTGTACATTGACGTAGGATCGTTGCGTTGCATCTTATCGTTGCAGAAACTTCAATGCGGACAGATGGATATTTTTGATTGTCGGCGTTAAAGTTCTACAGCCACAAATCACTCAAATGGGGATGTATTCTTCACTGGCACAAGAGCTCTTACTAGGGTGATCGACATTATTAATTTCAGATATGCATAAATGGAGATTATTTATTTACATAGGTATGTAGTTATTGTTTTATGCCTAGTATATTGTTTTTTATGCCTATCATCAATATTCTTGAATGGAAACAGAATCGGATTATCGCAGAGAAAAAAAGATTTGAAAAAATTGCAACGAGTGAAAATTTACAATAAAGATTTGCATCCTGAGGACGAATTTTAGATGAGCTATTTAAGTAGAGATCAAGTTCAAATATTCATTTTCAAACCACATATTTAAATTGTGTATGCAACCTTATTTTTATACCAAACGCAATCAGCTGTTCAGCTCAACATATAAACAAACAAACAATAGCAACAACAATTTCAAAGAACAAAAAAAAAGTGGTGCCACTTTTTTGCTAATTTAAATGGCATTTACAATATCAATCCAAAATTAAATTTAAGTGTAATTTAACTTTTTCATCTGAAATCGGCCCCCAACGCAAATATTATTGCTCTTTATACCCGAGCGCACTGTCCTGGGTATTATAACTGTGTTCGCCTAACGGTTGTTTGTATCAGCATAAAGCTATCGCTATAGAAGTAGACATATTTATACCAATATGCTCAGAATTAAGAGCGTAATCGATTCAGTCATGTCAGCTGCCCGTCCGTCCTTGTATCGGAAAACTCGAGTAAATATTTAGAGATCTCAAAGAAATAGAAAAATAGAATAAAAGTTCGACCAAAAACCCCGTGACACGAGGTTTTTACATACATATATAAGACCAGTAAACAAAATTGCCGGTCAAAATGATATTCGAGTGTCATAGTACATATTTAAGTGGGCACAAATATTTATTAAAATAGTATATGAGTTTACCTTACAAGACCTGAACATTTCTGAATACGTAACTATTGCACTGCGACTTGCTCTATAACGTAGTGAAGACGAGTTAATAGGAAATAAAATTCGGAAAACTTATAGCACTATCAAGATCTTACCTAATTAATTTATACTCTCACGACGTATTTGTGTACAACCAATAATTGAAATCTTACTCTTTAACATAAATCTAAATAAGCACTCGCTCCCGAAAGTACGCAATTACGAGGTCGAAGTTTTGCAAATTTTGACAGACTGACCGTTATATAGGAATTCCGCTGTTTAAAATTTGATTACAATTCTTTCTTTCTTCCTGACTGGGACGAATTCTTTCTTCCCGGATAACATATGACTATTATCATCAATGTAAAAACTAATAATCAGCTTTCCCACTTCAGCAGATAAGATTCGACCTTTTTTGGCGCAGGTGCTGTTAAAATACCATTCTATCTCACTAACTGTATAACATTCCTAGCTTAACGTTCTGACGCACTAAACTCCATTGCTAGTTTATTTCGCCCCCAAGATTTGGGTGGCAGAGTTCGAAGTGGTATTTTTCGTCTAGACATATTTTTTTCTATAATCTTTCGAAATACTTCTAATGCTACTCAATGTCGCAGACGTTTTCAGGTTGAAATTCTACGTCCATACCCTGAAACTTTAAGGTACAGGAAAAAGAAATTGACAACAAACAAACTATAAGGATCAGGGCAATGCGATGATGATTTTGCACGTTCTGTCATTCCTACTGATCATGAGATATATATGTTTTCCTTTCCGATGTGCACGAATATTAAATTAAAACGTAATTAGTAAATGTTAATGTTTTGTTTTGAATCACTCTCTACGCTTATACTCAGGTCTACTAAGCTTGAATACTCGTACAGTGCAGTGTGGTAGCTACTTCATAGAGCCCGCGCGCGTTTTTTATGAAAAACTTCAATTCCACATGCCCATCCCATTACAAATTATATATGCATATTCAAAGCGTGGGAAATACCCATTCGAAATTAATTATTTCGAAGTAAATCAAAAACCATACATTGTTTAAAATTTGCCATTGTAGAAAAAATGATTGTTTCCATTCGAAATCACGGAAAAATCCTATAAGGTCGGTCACTCTGTATACTTAATGACAAGCGTGACGCGAGCGAACAATTTAAGAAAACTTGTAACTCTTAGAAAAAGTGCAAAAACGTTTTTTTGTTAATTTTTATATTTGGGTAATAATTTTACAAACGCAGTGCCCTCTAGAGTAGTAAAATATTCATTGCTCTTTCTTAAACAAAATATATTAAAGGGATTCTCTAATTCTTGCGAAACCCTTGAATAGTACACGGATTGCAACAGCTGAAGTATAGCAATGTAATTACCATCCTGTTCGAGATGTCCTTTGATATAATTTGCTGGGAAATGTAAATTTTATACATTTTCACAAATTATTATTTATTATTAAAACTTAGATAAAGATGACTGAAGAAGGTGTGCCACTCGCTGGAAAGAGAATGCAACCACCCAATATGAATTGGATCGCGCGTGCCGTTCTCGCCCTCTTGCATATTTTGGTAGAGGTTTCTTGCATTTTGTGCAATCGTGCCATCTTGTTAAACTTAGAGAACCCCCTTGTTATGTTTTTGTACAACAAATAAAATTATTTAATTAAAATCTTCAAAAAAAGAAGATATTTCGAGTGGAAAAAGATTTGTCCCCCAGTTTCGATAATTTTTTTTCATATTTTGAAGATATCCCTTTGCAGATTTTTAACAACATTTTCAGACAACATTACCTGGCAGTGCTACTTGGATCAAGATCTACTCTCGCCTCATCAAGGTGTTGAAACTAAAGCCTTAAAATAATTAAAATACAAAATAATTTCCTCGGAGGTCACATAAAGCATGAGCTATAAGATTTTGGTTTTGTGGTATATAAATTGAAAAATTTGGCTTCATGACGTAATATATGATGTATTTCACATATTTACTATAATTTTTCTTTATGATTGTTTTTTTCCGCACAATTGTGTATAATGATATTTCCAAAATCACAATTAGGTGTGCTGGTGTGCATTAACGATTTTCAAAAGCTACATATGTAGCGACATGATTATTAAAAAACGCGAAACTCCGGCGGAAAACCATTTGGCCGATCGCCCTAGTACGTACACATATTTACATATGTACTATGTATTTATACACCCTTTTCAATGGGAGTATGCTTATGACTTGGTCTCGTAAGTGCTTCCTTCTTCATAATTTTCTGGAAATTATTCGAATCAAATTACAAGGTGAGTCGCACTTTTGAGTGCTGTGCACGGTGATGAGCAGACCACTTCAGAGGACAAGCAATTATCTGCCTAAATCCACAACTAACAGCTACAAAATGAGAAGATGAAACCGGGTCAAATAAGAAGCTGGTAGTGCATTCAGAAAATGATGAGTTGACGTATTGGTGTCGATGATGCAGACGCGGAAGCGAATGCTACTGTCGCGGCGGGTATTGTGTGAAAGTACCTACTTGCATACATACATATGTATACACTAAATATGCAAAGACGTGTTTGTATGTATTTATCTATATATCTATATATCAGTATATGTAATATGTATATATATATATATATATCACGTTCATATATGAGCAGTATGATCTGCTAGAGTTGCGTAGGATTTTTCATCGAAAGTTTTGTATGGGGTTGAAGTTAACATTAGGAATGGATATTTGTGGTGCTGAGGAGGCAAGGCAGACATTCACTGACAGGTAATCACGGGTTACACTCTATTAGGGTCAAGTCAGAAACATTGTCGGAGACAGTGGCGCCACTCATTATGTCGTGCAAACTTGCTTCTTTCTCCTCCATATGGCGATAATATTTAGCTACAAATATCCGTTTATATTTACTTTTTTTGGAAATGGAATACCATTCGCTTAAAACCGAGTTTAATAAGTGTACTCTTTTTTGAACAGATTTCTGCTAGTTAAGGAAGGGACTATAAAATTGTTGTCAGCACTGCCTACTAGATTTTTTATTTTATTGCAAAAAAAAATTTCGTTATTCGAGCATGGAAGTGGCGATTAGGAAACATACATAATAAATGCTATTCTGGCGCAAATGGTAACGCTGGCAACTGTCGAATAGAAATGCGAAATATTGCATATTTGAAGGGGCAGTGTTGCTGCTTTTACTTGGAAAATATACAAAACAAACTGAAATAAAGTTTTATTTGATTTAATAAGTAAACGATAACGATAACGATAATGATAACGATAAACGATAGCGATAAACGATAACTGTAACGAACATTTTGTTACCGGTGCAGAATATTCATACATGATATATTTTTATTATATTTTTCTGCATTAGAGATCTGTGAATTTGTGATTGGTATCAACTCGACCTGTTATCAAGTTATACCTGTTTCAAACAAAACTGTTATTTTCTCAGTCTTATTTATTAATTAAAAATTCAATGTTTAGCTTTCGTTTTTGCAGGTTATTTCTTTGTTACCTTTTCAGGCCCAAACTGAAGGACGGAATTGTATACAATTTAGCACTCAAATAGTGCACCCCCTACGTCATAATTATTTCTATTATTTATTTATCAATTAAAGTACAACTCAAATATATTACTAAATACTGAGCCTTACATTTAATGTTTGGTAAACAATACAATGAAATACATTACTCACAATTCAAAAAGTGTATCACAATATTCAGTTTTGATTTAAAAGTTCCTCTTGAGTCAGAGAATACGTCCAAATATTTACAAACTTGATTAGACTCCTTTATACAACATGTAAGCAGTTCATTAAGACTAAAATTCGTCCTGCCATAAGGTAAATGAAACATATTGCTGAGTCTAAGGTTACGAGGAGGACAATTAAAAAATATTAGCTCCAATAACAAGGGCCATTTATAAACACTACTGAGGAAATTCTTCTTCGCATTTCTAATGTTGGCAGTGCTTTGATCGAGCTTTGATCTGGCAAGAGAAAAATACAAATTCTTTAGCGTAAAAAGCATAGACCTAGACTTCGCAATCATAAAGTCTATATGTTTCAAAAACGACATTTTCGGAATAAATACGATTCCCAAATCATTCTTTTCATAAATTTTTGAGAGGGTAGTAGTGTCTACTAACGAGTGCTGGCATTTACCAGCATTAAAAGGTAAAGAGTTAGCATCACACACGGAGAGTTGCCACCTGTTAAAAAAAAATTATAGTAAATTACATAAATAACTTAAATCACAAATTGCTACAAAACGACGAGATAGATCTGGATATGATTTGGCACATATATAATTCTTTATATAGGCTATCAAAAAATCGATCGAGGGAATTACCAGCTGACTAAAAGGTTAAATTCCATTAAAGCAATGATCGAAATCAAATGATGCAATATGGTTACCAAATGAAAGCGGATTAATAAAGTTGCACTTCCCAAACGTTTTAAAAGAAGAGTGTCAGCTTTTTAAGTGCAAATTAAGTTAACTTAAAGAAATAAATGGCATTTTACAATATGAGTGCCAAACAAAAAGTTTGAAGAACACTTAATTCAAATTATAATAAGTTAAATCCAATCCAACTAATATTATATGCAAGGCGCAATTAAGCTTCATTCCCCTCTTTAAAAAAAGGTTGCTACATGTTTACATACATATGTATGTACATATATGCAAATAATTTAAGTAAAAAAATAAACGAAATTTTACAATATGAGTTAAGTTAAAGGAAATATATAGCATGGGTTTAAAAGAAGTAGGCTTAAGAAAAATTCATGAAAAATGAGATTTCTAAATGATACCATCGTTTGATTACGTTGAGCATTTCTAGCAATAAATTAGGTTTCACTAAACTCGAATGGCATGGCATATTGCGCAGTTGCCAATGAGAAAAAAGAGTCAGCTACCAAACGTAATCGCTAATTATGAAGTAGGGGTAGACTTTTTTTTTTAGATAATAGAAAGATAAAAACAAGACAAAATTATTATCTTTATTCCCTTTTCAGTTACATTGGAATCCATAGCGTTGAGCTGGTGCATATATAAAAATGTAGATGTTGTCTTTCTTACAACTTGGGCCAAGTACCAATTAACGGATGTGAACCAAATTTATGCAATATATTTCTTAGACCTGTGGCGGAGACATAGGGTATATTTTAATGCGCCAGGTGGTGCATGAGTCGAGACAATTAGAAAAACCGTATTTTTGTTCCGATATTGATAATACTAGAAAGGTATAATATTGGTATAAAATTACAGTATATTCTACAACAAAACCCTTATAAATTCAATCTGAAAACCTTGTGCAAAGTTAGAAAAACTCAACAACGTTTATCCAAATATCAAAAGGGCAACAAATATGACTTTGAATCTAAAGAGACTGAAGCGAAACCGATAAAGAAATATGCATACAAATTTTTGCAGTTGACGATGAAAATTCCTTAACCGAACGTAGAGTCAAAGATTCACCTCGCTCTGGCCGATCAGTGTATTTCTTTCAATAACAGTAGGTGACAGTATAGAAAAGGGAGGTAATATATTTGGATTGAGGATCAAATTTTCTATAAGAAATAGTTGGAACGACTATTCATCTGCAATTATCGCGCCACCCGGATAACGCCCCATGGTAGCCAAAGCAGATATCACACAATTATACATACACACACATACATATGTACATGTACATTTACATACATACATTCATATTGTGAGTGTGGACGAGTATAAAGGCAACTCATCGTTAACAGTTGTTGCCCATCAGCCCGAAGTCTGCATATCCGGCAATCGCGTTTGCCTTCTGACATCAAAAAAGGCTAACTGTCGATGACAAAACAAACGAGCCAACGATAATGCAAAAGCGATAAATGTTCTAGTAGTTACACGTAGAAATGAGCGTTTGTAATTGTCGAAATATCTGGTAATGTAATGCTAAATAATTGATTTTACACTCAAGCATTTAATGTGTCATTCAGATGACAGTTTGGGGAGTTTTATGATAATACGCACACGAAAGGAAACCGCATACTCAAACACACACAAACACTCACACAATTACATTATACTATTTAGGTATGTTGTACCTTTAAACGCACCACAGCTCAGCCCAACAGCGCCCACGAACAATAGGCAAATCAGCCTGTTCCCGGACGGACAGTTAAATGGATGGCTGAAAAAATTACCGCTGTTGTTTCATCAAATTATTTTACGTTATAAAGTATGACTAAATGTGCATATGTTTGTTGGAACGAGTATGAATGTTCACTTGCTCAAAGTTTTTTTTTAAGGGTGACTTGCCGAGTACAAACAAATAGACAGCAGCTCGCTACTGCTCTTACGAGTACCCGCCTGAACTCGCTTCCCGTTTATTCCTATGGCATAGCTATGCTAGGATGCAGACAGCTTCTGCATTGGTTCTATGTGTACATTCGGCGTGGGAGATGACTCAATTAGTTTAACCACAAAATAAGAGCGTAAAAAGGTTTATTTAAAATTAAATTTATGCACCCTTCGGCTATAACGGAACCTTTCATTGTTTGTTGACTTATTCTGGCATATTTTTATTGCACAGTGGTGCAAAAGAGGCAAAGTCACCAATAGCCTGTATCGTTATAAATTTTGTATGGCTCCGTTTCTCTTTTTTCGGCAATGAATAAAATGTTAAAAATAATAAACACTAATTTTGAGAGTTAATGCTTTCAAATTCAAATAAATTCATGCATCTGAAGCAGAATTTTTGAATCGCAAAGTAAAGGAATGGAAGGTAGACAGAAGTGAATAGAGAATATGTAATAATATTCGTGGAAGCATCCGAGTTTGGCAAATATGTATGTAAATAGAGTCAATAACTTGAAGTTAAAAGGTGATGGGAAAACCTTGACTTGCCGGCGTAAATTGTGAATGTACAAACATATCGATGCAGTTCAAAACAAAATAAAAATTCGGTACTGCACATTATATTACCTACGAGAAATAATGGTATTTACATTGAAAGGGGACCTATCATCGACAAATATTTATGCCCGGGAAAGTCTTAAATTTTAAGACCCCTTCTGCAGTTCAGGAATGTAATAAAATTACCCCTTAAATTTCATTAATCAAACATTAAAAAAGTTAATATTGTAAATTTATTATTATTGAAATAAAAAATGGAAAGAAGTTTTCAGAAAACTAAAACTAAAACTGCACGTTCGTTATCACCCAATACTTTTAGTAACAAAATTCACCGGTAATAAGTGTGCACAAAGAATAGGCCCGTAAGTAAAATTTTTTGCGTCCGTTACGTCTTCACCTTTTCAGAAAAAACTCATATAAAAGAAAAATAGGGATTTTGAGAATTAAATTCTCCGAGCGCATCACCAGAATTTGAAACAATGCGGCAGAAGTTTATATTGCATTATTGTTATTAAAATACCTTCCTCAGCTCTATTTCATGCTTAATATATTCTGCGTGTTAACGGAATTATTATTACCAAAAATTTTATTATCGAACATTGCAACCACTTCCAGTAACTGCAGTTCAGTTAGGTAAAAAAAATTGACGGATATTGTACTTTTCATGAAACAATTTAGTAACTTTTTCATTTCAATTTATGCAACAGCAACTATGAATGCGTTTAGGTTGTATAATTATGGTAACAAAATACATACTTCATAATTGTACGCAAAATACCGAAGGATTACCATTTGTCACCGCTTCAGAATATACCTGTTAAAGTTAAATTTTGGTATTTTCACCGTAGTCCAGATTCCGATGGCAATGTAATACACTGGAATTGTGATAACTCACAAGCTCAATAAAGTGAAAATCGCAATAATTAGTAAAAAAAAAAAGTTCAGTCCGAACAAAATTTATGTAATTTAGTCCCCTCCATCATTCGTATTTTCTCTCTAGATAACTGACACAATTTTTCTATAAGTAGTATTCAATATTTTTACTCGTATAGCTCTACAACTCGAAATTGTAGAAATTGTTTAAGAATCTCAAATCGTTTTAACCGTTACTTTTGCCTTCGATTTTGTAAAAATGGGCATCATATCGAATGATATAGAAATGAAAGAACCTAATTTAGAGGGAGGCATCCACTAAAACTGCAAAAAAAAAGTAATATAATTTGTAACATTTTTCAATACAATCAGCAGACGCCAGAAGTACTTCCGATGATATTTTAAAGCAACAAAAGTTATTCGATAAGTTATGCAACACCAAAGCGAAGCAAAGGTGTATACATACATACATATGTAACTGATTATTTTTCATGAGTTAAATGTGTTAAATTTTATCCTTTCAATAAAAATTATAAAAATAAATAGAACCAATAAAACGAATTAGTTTGATTTTACTTTATTTTTTATCTCTCAATTCCACTAACTCGAAAATCGTGATAACTCGTAATATATTATTGATCTCTTGGATTACGAGTTATCGCGATCCTACTATAAACAGATATATAAATAGACAAATACTAGCATAAAGCAAAAACGATCGCCGGGAATGTACGACAGATCCGCTTCGATGTCTCATCATCCTCAATCCATAGCCAACATTCTGTCTGAATAGACAGATCAATCCATGACAAAACGCAGGAAATTGAGACCGGCACGAGGAGTCTAACCATTGGATTTATTATTATTATTAGTAGTCTAGGCAGTATGCTACATATATACTTGCCGAATTTCAATCAAATTATACCATATAAACGGATTTTCAAAATAGGTCACTGGAAAAAACCTTTGTTTTGATCCAGGCGATAAGTATCTCGTCTTAAAATCATAAAATTGAAAATTTCGATATTCGAACTTGTTGTTCGAACAGTTGGCTCTGCCAAAATAAATTTTAGGCTACTTAAAAATTGTATGACTTTATGACTTTACGACATGTTGCAGCATGTTATGAATCCCCTGCGCACGAAGAATTAGTGAGAAAATCTAGTTATTTAACAAGAATATAGAAAACAAAATTCAAATGGGAGTAGTGATGACAAAAAAAAAAGAATACCGGATTAAACAAATTGTGTTAAATCATAAGAAATTGACCGATTAACCGTTCGTTTCGACTAAGATTGAAAAAGATTGTTACCCATTTAAAAATTTGTAAAAAAAAAAACATACTGCATTATTTGTTAAATTATGGAAACTTACGCTACGAATTCAGTGCCTTGAGTTTTTAAACCATTTTTCAACTCAAATTATTAAAATATATACATATATTTAAATTCTTTCAATTTTGAACCTACGAATACTGTTATTAACATTATATAAGATTTGCACAAATCAATTCTTAGGGAAAGAATTTAAGAATAACAGTTTTGACAATAGTTTCGTTGTAGTTGTACTTCGTTTTTCGTTTTTCGTTTTTCCATAGCGACAGCACCCGCTTTGGACACGAAACTTTAACTACTTTCGGATATTCCTCTTTTGTATGTTAATTTATAAAAATTATCTTTAGAACAATTCTAAGAAACAATTTAAAGTGCAATTTTTAT
Source organism: Anomoia purmunda (assembly GCA_951828415.1). Classification (NCBI taxonomy): domain Eukaryota; kingdom Metazoa; phylum Arthropoda; class Insecta; order Diptera; family Tephritidae; genus Anomoia; species Anomoia purmunda. The sequence continues at coordinate 67,939,986 of OX639997.1, forward strand.
ATACGAAACTTTGATCCACACGCTATTGGTTGAGTAAAGTGATAACTTTTTGATGGTATGTTTCCGATTGTTTTAAAAAAATTTCCATTAACCGTTGGATTAAACGAAAGGAAATAATCGGCTTATTTTAACCGTTAGCCGAAAAAAAGCAAACGGATTTTCGATTAATCGTGCAATGACTAAATACGGGCAATTAAGTGTCCGAAGTGTAAAGTAAAAAATGTGAAATTGTTTTTAGACTGAACTTTAATGTTTTCTTATAGCTTTTCTAGAATATAGTTATTTAAATGAATTTTAAGCGCGTGAGTAAATTCAAATACGACCACTGTCTTATCATCAATCGCTCAAAACAAATGACGACAAAAGTTTCGTAAATACTGTAAACTTTTATTCAAATACAGAAAGCGACATTTATCACACCCTCAAATGTAGCTACATATCTACATATATACAGAGATGTTATCCACTACCAATTTGTTCACGCAAACCATGCCCATGGTCGTCATTAAATGAGCAAATGTAGTGTAAATAGATAAACGCGATTTGAATAAAATATGCACCAGTAAATATATTTTGAAAGCATACGAGTTCATACACAGACATGTACGCATTCATACCAGAAGCAATTTAAAGGACACATGTAAATTTAGTTACTTCAAAAATATGAAAGCAAAGGATTGACAAGGGTAGGTTGACAACTTTCAGCTTCCGAATAATAATATGAGTAGCAATAAAATCCGTGCCGTTTGTTCAACTTCTTAGCATCTTTTCATAATTGAAAGCCACAAATATTATTGAAAGGTAAATATGAATTTTTATTATTTCCAATTAAGCTGGTTCTATGTAATATACAAACTTTGCATACAAACAGCTCTGGGTAGCGGTGGACGACGATGGTGTGGGTTTGTATGAGCTTTGATTTAAAGAGTCATATGGCTGCAAACTCACAATTTCCACCCAGGCGAGAATCGGCTTACATCTCATTAGTATTTTATTATTGAAATATGTTGAAAAATTTTGCAAGATAACATTGTTAAAACATGGTACTTAAATTTAATCAACCGAGTTTATTTGGTATTTTCATTTATACAAACATTTTGCCGATAAGTTTTGTTTATTTTTCTGCTTGAAAAAAGTTGACATTTTCATAGAACTCATCCTCAAATTTAGCTATATTTTATTAAGTGGTTACCTTAAGTACCACATTTCAATAAATAAAAGTTATCCTGAAACTTTACTATGGCTGCAAAGACCGTTTTTCGATCAGCTGTTCATTTTCCCAAAAAAAAAGGCGAGAAACTTTGCCTGAAATTTGGAATAACAGAGAGAGTGTCTGCCAATATACAAAATAATTTGCATAAAATAGGTAAATTAAAGATGAAGTTAACCGTAACTAAAACCGAAGCAAAAAACCTGCGTATTGTAGAGAGAAAAATGACTTTCGTCCAAAATGTAATTATTTTAAATATTCGTAGATGTGTGAATATAACTTTTTGCTCGATTTTGCTCTTCTCTGCAAATTTGAGGATTTTTTAGATTGAGCTCAGTCATGCCACCATATGCGATGCTTGTTTGAACAACAAACGAAATGAAAAATATGCAAATATGAGCCATACGGCTCCAACGGATTGCAGAGTTTTAAACATTTTAAACGGGGTAAAATCTTGCCCATTATGCCTCATCTGTGGGACTACCCCTAAACAGTTTTTTGAAAACTAGCGATACATGCTCATCTACTTACATATATATTGAAACCAAACCCCGACAACCTTCAATATGGAATAAACCTCCACGCTCTTGGATACGAATCTTCGAATTATAGCTTTAAATTTCTGACAAAAAGAGATTTAAAAAGTGGCAAGTGAGAAAACGAAAGTGGTTTTGGCAGTAAATGTACAGAGCTAAAAAGTTCTCCTATAATTAAAGAAATTGACTTCTAAAAAAGCTTAGTGTCTAAAGAGAGCGAGAGGGGGCTATATTGAAGAACATCTTCTTAATTTTATTTTGAATTTCTTTTAAAAGCTATTGAAATGTAAAACGGCTGAAAACAGGTAGATAACTTCTTGTTTATTCATTTTGATGAGAATTTGTCTAAAAATATGCTTTTTTTATTCTAAAAATCATATAATGTAAATTAATAAGGAGATCCTCTCATTTAATTTGAATTTATTGATGAGGAAAACTTTTTTATTTTACTCCAAATTTGGCTTTTAACTTCTTGATATATGAACTTTGTAAATAATCAACTTTACTTAATATTATGAATATTGTTTTAGGATTTTTGTATTTTCAAAATTAAAATTTTTGAATTACTTTGAATTTATTGTCCCAGAAGTTTTTTTTTTAGAATGGCCGGTTATGCAATAAAGGCCCTTTCTAAACTTATATTAAAGTTTAAGAAAGTGCTTTTAAAATTTTGGGTGGCAATAATTTCAAATTGATAATATCGTCGGCATATTATAATTAAGAGGATGTTCTAATGAAACCCATGAGTCCTTTCTTCATCTTAGTTTTATATGCTATCTACTAGATTTTATTGAAAAAGTTTTACGCGACACCTTCATAATTACATTGAAAAGTTTTCATCATAGTTTTACAGATTATCTTCTTGATTTTACCCAGTAGTAAAAAGAAGGGTTCTTATTGGCATCAATTTTAGAACTCGACTTGGATTTAGTGGAAAGCGGGCATAGCATTTTAATCGCTATTTCCTGTGAATTTCCAATTAATGCACTTCAATTCCAACCATTCTGTGAGAAAATATTTGCTTCATACATGTTCAAATAGCCGTGGTATCTGATATGACATATTTTGGACCAAATCCTGATTCATGTATCCCAGTAGTACTCGTAGCTTGTTTTGGCGGATACATATCATAGGCAAAATAAAATATATGTATAAGTGCGAAGCTTGCGAAAGCGCTCCTCAAAACTAGCTAACAATATGTTGGATATGTTTCAGAGATCAATCCTCTTCTTTTAATCCAAATAGATTAAGAAAAGATCAGCTCAACAAAAAAAAAGTTTTTCTAACAGGTGGCATCACTTTTTTGGAAGCGCCACTTTTTGAAATCGAAAATAAAAATGACCTTCCCTAAATACTGCGATTTTGATTCCGAGTGTGAAGTTCCTAACGCATATTCATTTGAAGTATCAAGATGCAGAAGAAGAAATTACTATTATAGTTTAACAAGATATACACTTGTAATTGTCTTTCCTTATTTCATTTTAGTTATTTTTTATAAACAAATATAATATTGTTTCTTTCTACTTTTATTTTTATCAAGAATAATTTTTGAGCTTAAAAGAAGTTTTTTATTTGGAAAGTATTAGAAAAGTAAAGCTCGTTCATGCGTTACATGGTAGAAAAAAAAACAAAAATCAACTAGAATTTTTAAGTACTTAAGAGTTGCACTGCATACTTTAAAATTTTTCTCTAAAAGCCGAATTTAAAAATTGAAAATTTTTATGGCAATTTTTTTTAAGATTTCTATTTTGTGTAAATTTTCCAAGGACTTTAATACCTCAACTTACATGGTTTTTGTTATAGAATAAACTATATTTTTATAAAAGAATTAAAATTAAAAAAGAAAAGAATAATTTGTAAAATTTTTTTATTACACTCAGCTGCTACTTTTCATTTATTTATTACAAACTATTCCATACATATGGATGTGTACTTACGATTAAATTTAAAAAAAGGTAATGATATAAAATATTTAAAACTAAAAATTGCGTTTAAAGAATTTATAAAACTGGTCTAGGTAATGTAAAGTCTATTGCAACATTTTGGAATATTATATTGTATTCTCGTTTAGCTCTAGATGAAGGCTCATTGATTACAAAAGTGGTTTGAACATTGACCCTATAAAAAGGATAAGAGATCCTTTCTAAAATACTATGAGGGAAATCAACTATTTCTTGAAAGACATTGTATACAAAGTTGATGATAAAGTAGACCTACTACTCTCGTGAGTTTTCAAGAATAGGATTACCAAAGTTCAGGTTATCGTTAGTTGAATGGCCCCCAAATAAGGACAGCATATTCTAAAAATGTCAAAAACGGACGAAACTTGTAAACAAAACAAAATATCAATACCTCAAAATTCTACACCAAAAGCCTCGCAATATTCGCTTCTAAGAGTCAGTTGGCTCAGCAATTGAAGCCACACGACCATCCGATTGAAGACGTGAACTTCAGCGATTTTTGTTGTCAAGGCCATTGCACCACGCAGCCGATGCCACAATCGTTCTTGAACGCGCCAATGTCGAAACAAAATTTGACAAGGGATGGCGGAAAATCGTTCCCAAATGCATCATCGTATACCATGTCGAAAGAACCAACGAAAAACCGAGAAATAATTACACTGCATAACAGTGAAAATAATTTTCGTCAGAAAACTCTTTAAAATATCTGGTACAGGTCTGCAAATTTTTAGATTTTGCTGAAAAGAGGAATTACTATATAGAAGCAACACCATAGTAATAAATACGAAACTTTGAAGGTTTTTGAAAAAAGTTATTTATTTGAAAAAAATCATCAAAATTTTAAGCGATACATTTTAGGAAATGTGCACTTTATTAAAAAAAAAACCTGACACCAGCGCCAATATATGGAAAAGTTATCGATAACGGCTATACGAATACCGGCTTTGACAACTCGTTGTAGCTTAGTGTCGACGACGCCAAACTTAATAGAGATGATTGTTTAGAAGGTTCAATTTTTTTTGACGCGCTAATTGTGGTGAAAAGTGTCATACTAGATCCCTATAAAAATATAAAATACGCTGCACTGGTTTACATACATACATGCACTTTTATTTGGCATTCTTTGTTTAACTTCCCGGCTTACTTGAATATATACACATATTCTTATACACTTATGTGTGTATGTATGTATATATACAAATGTATGTATGCATTGTATGTGCAGATATACAATATATATGAAAGCGCAAATGTAGTTACTTATTTTATTGCACGTCTAAATTTATTTGTCACATTTCGCTAAATATTTGCTTAATAAGCAACCAATAACAAACAACAAACAAAGAAAATGAGATACTTGCTGACAAAACCCTTTCACACTTCACGCATTATTTAATCACTACGGCCAACAAAACCTGGCATCAGGTCGTCTATGTTTGTGTTCATTTTATGTACTCAAAGCACATGTTAGCCTTTTAGCAGCATCCACTCTATGCAAATACAAAGTCAAACATTGACAAATGCCCGAATTTCCCCCTTATAGACTTTAATGCCAAATGCTTGCCACCGCAGCTCCTCCACCCTCTAGAAGCCTTTTTAAGCCCCAAGACTTTTCAAATCAACAATCTCAAAAGGAAATGCCTACTCGACATACTCGTTGCTGTTACTCTTTTACAATGATTATTATTGCCGTGGTTGTTGTCTTGCTGACAGCAATTTAAAGTCGGATGTGCGCAAAGCCAAACAATACTTTGAAGTGGCTCAAGATCCAATTGTCGAACTGAAGATATTCAAACAAAGTAAATTGTGAACATGCAAATGCCTTAAGCTGCTACAACTTCAGCTTCGACTTTCGCCAGCTCTCCAGAGCCCTCCAGTGGTGGTAGCAATTCGTTCGATATAAATAGGAGTTGGACTGCAATGGGCAAGTGAGTAAGTTGGTAGTAAGCTTTTACTGTCACTTTAGGCCAAAACCAACATTGAAAAATATATTTATGAACATAACATAGCAACGATTGTGTGCATAGGTACATGAGAATCTTCAAATATTGTTAAATGTCAGATGTTACGAAAGCAATTTTCAATTTACTTATATGTATATAGTGTATCGAGTGGTCAATGAATGAATTTTGTTTACTCATTCATTATTTCATTCAAAAATATTAAATAATACGCAGAATGTTTTATAGTTGGACATCTATGTACTTACATACAAGATTTATAGATTGTATTTACAACATTTGTTAAGTCACATACATACATCATATGGGCCATTTCAGAGAAGACGATATTTACTACAGGTAAAAAAAAGTTACATCAAAGCGTGTAGAATACTCCTTTGAAAATCTGACATGGCAAGAAGTAATTATCCAGAAAGTACATTACATACATCAAGACAACTTACGGTTAAGCAAATTTCTTAAAACTTCTCATTGTTTGAATAGGATCCTTTTATAAAAAATATAACAAATTTTTGTAGTGCGGATTTTATTCACGAACTACGTGCTATCGATAGTAATTAGTCCCACCCATCACAAGCTGAAAGGTGGTCTTTAATATACTATCAACTGCACACGAGAAACCCGTAATGAGTAAAATGTTTTCACCTACATATATGTAAGTAGTTTCTCTGAAATTGGGAAGGAAATCGCTCCTTTCACCCCTTTACTCTTGAAAAGTGTAAAATTTCTGCGTAAATTCTAAAACTTAGTTTTATACTTTATTAATTTCGTATTTTTATACCTGAGGGCACTGAAGCCCTGGCTATGATAACTTTGATCACCTAACGGCTGCTTGTAATAGCATAAAAGAAAGATATAGACATAGATACATATATGTATATACCAAAATTCGTAGAATTAAAAGCGAATGTGAATAAGCCTGGTCTAGCTCTCGTCCGTCAGCCTGATAACTCGAGTAAATATTGAGCTATCTTAACGAAACTTGGTATACACATTGGCCAAGGTGCGTACTTTGTTATTGTGAATGGCCGAAGTCGGACCATAACCATGCCCACATAACGGTGTTTTGTGAACTATTGCAGATAACGCTTGTAAATTCTTGTTTTGGAAAATGAGGTGGCCCCGCCCACTTCATAAGAAAAACTTATATGTCCGAAACTACCTGACCAAACCACCAAATTTGGTACACGCATTGCGTTTCAAGTCTATATGCCAAATTTCGAAAACTCTTGAAATCGGACAATAACCACGCCCACCTATCATATAACGTTAATTTTCAAAAAACAAAAATCACGATATTTAAATTAGCATTAATGACAATTCGCTCAAATTTAATGTGAAGTATGGCGCTAAACCAGCAAATACACTGAATGAAAATTTGGAAATGGGCGTGGCACCGCTCACTTTACAGCAAATAAGTATATCTCCGAAACCATGCCACCCAAAATTGCATTTGATGTAAGTAAGCAAAATTCAAAAAATTGCACAAATCGGATCAATCCTACGCAAACCTAGTAGTTGTGTCTTAAATGCGGCATGAGTTTTCCTTTTTCCCAACAAATAATATACATATGTATAGCCTCATATACGAGTAGAGGGCCTATATACCAAATATTGTACATCTGCATTAAAAAAATTGTGGAGTTACAAGGAAATTGGCTTTTTTATTGTATTGGGCGTAGCAGCGCCAATTTTTCCAAAACGATGCACAGTTTGATCTATAAGACATATGTATGTATGTATATACACAAATTTAGTTCATCTGTACCGAATAGTTGCGAATATAAGACGAATTCAAATTGTCTCTTTCATGGGGCGTAGCACCGCCCACTTTTCCAAATTCATATATACCTTATGCTCGGCTCGGGAATCACCAGAACTCACTGTGGAAATTACATAAATATCGGTTCAGTAATTTGGACGCCTATAAAGGACTCGCATTCAATTTTATATATAATATTAACTTTGAAATAAAAATCTGCACCGGGTATTTAAAACTCGGTTGAATCCGAACTTAGACTATTCTCTACTTTTCACACACGAGCGCAGTGGTGCTCAGGGGTTTATAACTTATTCACTTCACGGTTTTTTGTGACAGCATAAAGCGACCCAGATAGATGTAGACATAGTCGCGCTTTGCTTTTCAACTCAGTAAGAAACGTTTTGAAAATTATATAAGTCGGACAAAAACTACGCCCACCTCTCATATAACGGTAAATTGCCGAAATCCCAAAAAATTTTAGTAACTATACAAAGTAACTTGCTCACATTTGCTATGCAATATTTGGTTTGAATATATGGAATCAAAAGTGTTAGGAGTAGCCGTGGCATTGCCCAGCTTAGAGCAATGAAAATTCTGTATCAAATTCAACCGAATTTTGTACACACTTTGCATTTTCAATAAGAAAGCACAGTTTCGAAAATGATAGAAGTAAACATATAGTACATTAAAAGCATCCCAATTTATTTAAGTTTTTATTTAAATAAAAAAAGCCGTTTGGTTTTCAAAATTAAGATTATTACATTCAGGATTTTATTGCATACAACAAGCACGGTTTATTTGAAATAAAAACATGCGCCGGGTGTTTAGGTTTCGATTGCACCCGAACTTAGACCTTCCTTACTTGTTTTTGTTTGTTTTTGTACTTCCTCTTTATTATACCTGCCTATGTGGGCATTTCGCAATTATGTCAGAATTATGGAAAAAAGCAAAAATAGTAATATGTAAAGGAGAAATCACAAACGAGAAGATTTAAATTCAATACTTGAACCATGTAAAAGTCGTCTAACGTATTAATCTCCAGTACACCGTGTGTTCCATTTCCACCACCCTAAAATCGCTAGAAATACGGCAATGATTTCGCTATTCTTAAGAACAGACTTCGAACTGCACCTGAACAAACAAAGAGAACCCATATCGCAAACCTAACTTATAAAAACAATTCCGTTTCGTTAAGTAGCCAAGTTAACGAAAGAAATCGAATCGTTAAAATTAAAAGAGCAAAATGGCAGGAACCGTATCAGTTATAACTTTTATTAAAAAAAAACATTTTAATTCTCATTTGTTGAGTTTTATTTTTGCTTAATAAGTAATCGTCATTATAACGATTAAATTAGAGTTTTTAAATAAAACTTAAAAAAAAAATCAATGTCGATGAAGGTATTCCTTATTACAAGGTCAGTAGAATGTAACGTTAAAGTTTCGAATCGTTTCAAATGAAACGATTGTTGTGTTTTAGGTAAACGTTAAATTTGACGCTATTTTTGCATCCTTGTTTTATACCCATTGCTTTAATGAAATTGTCTACATCATTGCGGAATGAAAAATCTTATTATCAATTACTGTAAAAAAAACCGCGTCCTTCCTATCCCACATTCGCCTTCGATGTGCAGTTACTTTTGTTTCCGGCGGCAATAAGTTATTCGAATTCAAGACTGAAACCAAAATTTATTTCTGTTATTTTATATACTGACTTCAAATTAATCAGTCGTACCCATGAAGGCTTGAAACTTTTTCCGTAGGACTAAATAAATCTAGAAATGTTATAAAGAGGCAATTCACAAATTCTAGGAGTAAAACTAATTGCTCAGCAAAAAGTTCGCGTTTCACGTGAATTGCTGTCATTGCCGTAAAATTCCACAACATTTCCACGACAAAGTAGTAGTTAATTCACGTGGTGAAAAGGCTCACAACATTTTTTGCACAGTTTCTAAAATGCATTTGCCATTTACAATTGCGTGAAAAGTGGCAGTTCGCCATTTAAATCAACGAATTTTTTTTATATTATTTGGGTTCATTTGCTTTTATGCCGAATTTTTTTATGCCGCTCCGATAATTTTAGTAGCTGTCATGTTTTCGAGTGAAATAAAGTGATGTCGCCAGTGAAATTTCATGGCTTTGTACTTAGTACTAGCCTTAAAGAAGAGCCTATTTCAAGTAAGCAGTACTTATATGTCAATGTTACCAATTTCGCTAGTTTCCGGCTAGATTTAGAGGCTCCCCGTTTTAGCTAGGAAATGCCAATTTAGCTGTCAGCTTTTTTAAGCTTTTTCTGAAATTCGTTTAGCTATTTATACGTTTTTGTAGGAATAAAATCGGCTGAATTAATCTCCAGAAATTTGTAAAAACGTAACCAACGCAGTTGCATGTCTACCTATGTACATATGTATGCTATAACTATATATATAAATCTGATTGAGGAGACAAATAATCGTTCTAAACTCCTAAGTCCCTATTGCAAGAGGTTCAAAAGGTAAGCAAGCTTATCGAAAGTAAAAAAATTGCATTTACAGCTTAACGTAGATTCTAGACTTGAATTTTGGGCACAGGTTCGGAATAAAAAAAAAGATATGGTCTTTCTAACTTTGCTTTCGATTTCCCGGTTTTGCCACGTTGTAAAGACAACTTATGAATATTGTAAAAGCCAATATATGACATATGTATTTTCTTTCGATACGCTTATTTGACAACAGTTTTTTCATTGCATTAACCCGTTTGCCAGTAGCAACTTTACATTTCCATGAATTTCAAATTTACACAATTTTATTTGAAAACCAAATAAAAGTTAGTTTGCCAAGGAAAAAGGAAAAATTAATTTCAAAACTAAAAATTTTAGATACCTATTAAAACAGAGCAGCGCGAAATGAACACTTGCTGCTTATGCAACACTGTCCACCATAATTAGGTAGTGTGTGCCGACGGATGTGGCAAAACAGGGAATGGATGAATGCGTTTGATATCCCACTTACCGTATCTTCCAAAATGAGTTCTTGTTCGCTTGTTTTTTTATTATTACGAGTATTGAACTAGAAAAATCTAGCGTGCGCTACTCCGCTTTAAAAAAGAATCAACAAGAAAATGATACTATTGAAAAATAAAATTGTATTCAAAAGGAATGATCTAAACCACTTCTGCGAAAAATTTAATATATTGAAAAAATATACACTATCTTGGGCATAACAGATTACAGTCTAGTCACTCATGAAATCCCCGTTAAAATCCATTCTGTAATTTCGGAGATTAGTGGGTTAAAACTGACAAAAGTTTACGCATACAAAATATGTAAAAAAAAAAATTGTCCAAATGCGTTCTAAATACTTATTCTCGGTATCACCTTGTGTCATTATTTTAGAGAAATTTTCTATGTTCATTTAGTTCAACGTATCGTACATGAACAAAAGAGGGTTAATGCAAACAAATATCTGAATTGTTTACTTCTCGATTTTCAAATAAGCGTACGTCAGATATTGATTTCACTTTGTTTTATACACTTTGGTAAAAGCGAATCAACGCATGGGCATTAATTTAAAAATGTTCAATTAAATGGTAAGCGAAAGAAACGGACTAATAAAACAAGATATCATTAATTCGATAAACAGTTCTAATATTTTATACTTGCCTTTAAACTTGTAGCTTATTTTAGCTTTAAAAAAATCGCTGGAAAAATTCTGGCAACACTGCTTATATCCAATATAGCGAGTCAAATATAGCCCATTTTGAAAACCTAAACGGTTTTTATTTATTTAAATAAAATCAAAAAGAAAGTAATATGATTTTAAAGTAGCACGCTTGTTTTAAAAAATGCATTCCTCGAACTAAATTTGGGTGACTTTGCTACATGTTTTAGTAACTAAAATGTTGAATATTTTAATTTTTTGTAGAGAGATTTGAGAGGTTTTGCCCGATTGCAAAGTATGTACACAATTTGATAGAGTTTGATAATTTAGTTTCGGGGATATGTATACCTATTTGCTCTTAAGTGTGAGGTGCCATGCCCATTTTCGAAAAAAAACACAAATCCTGTGAAACTAATTTCAGAAAATGATGTTTCATAGTTACTGATATATCGCCTTTTTTTTTGTTTTCTCAAAATATCTTTATGTGGCCGTGGTTATTTTCCGATTTCGGTCATTTTCAATACCAACATGCATGGGTCGATTTTTTTTATTTATTTTTGTCGAAAAGTGCTTTCAGTACTTATACATATTTACTCTTATATATGGTACTTACATACATTACATTTATAGATAGCCAAATACTTCATTACATTTTCTGCTTCATTAGGTTGAGCAAAGAATTGTGTGTCTCATTTTCTATATAACTTCAAGAACGCTTGAAATTGAATCCAAGTGTGGGCGTACCTTCGGTTACAAATAATTTGACACTTATGCTTATTGTCTCATTAGCGAGAAGTCGAATTACCTACCAAAAGGCAAGAAACTCCAATTACTGCAATGGAATTTCAAGATTTTCTTTTGACTTAATGGGATTTCTCAAATTGTAGATTAACTAAGATTCTTAAGGATAAAATTGAATTAAATAATAGTAAGAAGAAAACCCCCAAAACCAAAGGTAATAAGAAGTTTGAATGTGAAAATTGATACCAATGTGCATATACTTATATTAGTCCTAATGACTGTCAACTGACTGCTCGACGGGTAGATGAATGGATGGATGATGGCGAAAGAAGACACGCCTCTACCGGTGCATTGTTCAATGGAGGCGTTAAAGCGACATAAAACCATTTTAAATGGCATTCATAATGCCAGATACTCGTACACAAACCACTACACTATGTACAACACTACAACCTTCAGAATACTTAATTCAATAGGTGGGTATGTGATGGATTGCGAATGTTGACTGAATTCGTATCCAAACGGCTGCCAGACAAGGTGACACAGGCAAGGATCAAGATTGCCAACTTGATTGTGTTGTCACGGATATGCGGATTGGAGTTACATTGTAGCGTGACACCGATGGTGACGATGTGACTGCTGATAAGCGTCGAAAACGACAAATGACAAAACTGCTAACCGAACAATGAACATTAAATAAATGCAGCGACCCCAAATCGTTTGTTGCATCGCAAACAATTAGAGAAATACAGATTAAGCGAATGCGGAATACTCCGTACCGCTTGTATTTCCTCTACTTGCCTATCGTCTCTGCCTTATTGTGACTCGGTGGGTTTGCTCTGTGGTTATGGTTGCGATAAATTCTAGAGATTGTAAAGCGGATTAGGAGTGCATTAAATGAAAAGGTTTTTTGTTTTTTTTGCCGCAACAACAACCACTCACCAAGGTCTACATTAACAAATCATCAAAATTCATGAGCACCCATATTGAGTGTCTATATATAGAGATGTACGTATGTGTGTGTGTGTGTATGTAGATATGTATGCGCGTACATACGTTATTTTAATTTGCTGTGGCTTTTGGATTTAGAAGCAGATTTTCTGATTAAAAACTGCTCAATGGCGCGAATAAAAACACCAAAGACAACAGGGGTTTGAATGTTATCCGTATCCGCAAAATATCTGATTGATATGTATGTATGTATGTGTGTGCTTGATAGTAGTAGGGTATATTCGTGCATTTAAATGTACAACCACACCAGAAAACTGTGTTTGAATCTAACTTCATACATGGTAGATTTGTATGTGCGAATGCATTAGGGTGACCGAGCGTAAGTAAAAATCTTTTGAATTATATTGGCGCGCCTCTTAAACGGTACTCCTTTCCGGCAGAAATGCCTGGCTTGAAAATCAGTGGTGTCAGGCCCGCTTGCCTATGCCCACTTTTTTGCGCGTGATAGAAACAACAGTCATCACAAGGTTTTATAGCCATCAAACTAGAAAACGGAATTTTTAAACGGATAGATGATCTGTAAAAAATTTTAAATTCAAAACGAAATTGTGGAAATTTTTGGATAAAGTTCACAAAGCAGAATTTCAATATCAGTGTTTTCGGTCAACAATGTAAAACTGATGATTTTTAGTAGACACGCCGATTGGTCGATTTTGCGCCTGGCTACTTTTATGTTTAAATAAGTTATATATCTGCCAAAATCTATTTTGGTTCTAATATGAATGACAATTCTCGCGATAGCAAAGTTCAGGAAAGTCTAACTGAATTTTTTTTTAAACCAAAAGAAGTTGCCATTTGAATATCCCATAAGGCAAACAAGTATGTGCAAATGTATGTATGTATGATAGATAGATAGATAGATATAAAGGTTGAATTGAAAAGTTCGAAAGGTCTACCCGTGTTTGTGAAGTGCACTTTTCCAGTTACAGGTGTTTAAATTTAAAAAAAATAAGGGCATTTCTTAGCTTTTTTGAATTTATTAATTATTAATTTTATTCATTATTTGTAGTTTTCATACTTTGTAAAACAAAATAGTAACAAATATCTTAATGAAATACAATTTTATAAGGAAATTGTGAAGCGTAAGAGGGGGCTAATTGAGCAGAGCAAGTTATTACAAATTAAATGAGAGCGGTCAATGCTCAAACGACCAAGAAAGTCTTTGCGAATGGAGAAGGAATAGAAAATGCGACAACACACAAAAAATTTGTGGAATGTATATTTGATGAAATATCACATTTTACATAGACTTTGTACTCGTGATTCCGAAACTGATACCCAGATTTTTCCATCCCGTCTAGATTTTGAGTGCGGGATATTGCTCATCCCACCGCATCACTTTTTATAAATTTTTTCGAACACTGTTTTAGGAAACGTAATTCTAAAACCTTATCTTATATTTGCTTCAAATTGTTCTGATACCCAACACGTTTACATTTGTATAGACTTTTTTACTGTTAGAGCCAGTTGCATGCTGAAGAAGGGTTAAAAATGGAAAAATCGCATACTTCTTCGAGTTATTTTTAGCTATAACTTCTTAACAATAAAGACTAGAATAAGAGTCTTGAATTTTCAAATATTTTCGACTTATATGTATAACTAAATCATCCCATTGTTATCCCATTATTAGACAAGGATCAGTTTTGGAAACATTTTCAAGAGAATCGATCAGTACGTATTTGTTGGAAATCAAAATTTTGTATTTAACCTTTTTAAATTTTATACAAATACGGGTTAAATTTATTTTAATTTCTTTATTAAAAAGGAGTTTTGAAAACTAATAATTTAAAAGGAAAAAAACGGTTAATTTTTTGCAACGTTATGACCGTTTAAAGAAAAGGCACCATTTTGTTTCGAATAATCGATGTCCCAAAAGTGGCTGACAAAAAATATATATCAACTGGTACTACATACAAAGTTATGAAAAAAGTCGGTATTACAAAAGTCGGATGGTATCCGATTTGGCGCGGAATTTCGTACAAACATTTTACATAGAGACATACTTTCTGATTTTATTACATAATTTCCATAAAAACTATTGCATACCCTCTCAAAAGCCGACAACACTAGCTCGGATATTAGTGGTCATATGACTAACGGTTCAACTCCCGTTGGAATCATCCTCAGGAGTTTTATATTCGCTTTAATGAGTTTTTTTGGGGTCCAAATTTTTATTTCTGCTGCTGATTGCAGTCGCTCTTTTACTTAAATTGTGTTTTTGGAAAACTTAAACTACGCTGAACAGTTTAGATTTTTCAAGACTTATTTCACAACTTTCCTTGCATACTCGTCTGCTTCATCGAACAACTACTGTACCAAAGAACTTCAGCATTGATTGACTTTTTGCGATTGGATACCTACAGGGTGTTTTGCCAATGGCGTCAAGTATCAGTGCAATTATGACAACTGAAAAGTAGGCATATTAAGAATTTTTTGTGAAGAAAGCAGCTATAATGGAAGGAATCTGATGACGAGATGTGTTGATCTCCGAAATAGCTGTAATTGTTGTCTTTTTTCCAAAATACCTTCCTTATACTGGCCTTGAACTCAAAAATTTATATTGTCGTTACAAGTAAATGTTGTATGCAAACTACACCATTTCCTTTTTATTAATTCAAACCATACCGCCAAAAACCTTGGGTAATGGCAGTTTTCGACCACTTTGTATAAGAAAGCCGAGTTTTGAATTAGAATCGTTGATGGCCCGGAAGTCGGTTAACTTTGTTCAGTGATAGCTGATAAAATTAAGAAAATTGAGATATCCTAGTCGCTTATACTGTTATAAAATTGCCAACCATTCTACTGAGGCAAGTGGCGAATAGTCGCATCCTACCGAGGCTCCAGTGGATAGCGCACGAATTTCGCGAAAACTGCGTAAAATTACATGTCTTATTATACATATATTATTATAATAGTTTTTTTTGTTTGTATCGGACTTAAAATCTTCAGCAAATCCTCCCCCTTGCTAAGTTGTGCTATTTATTACGTCGGACAGATCTTTCAGAATTTGGAAGTTTACAATCCACATTTTATACCAAAATTTACATATTTAATTTATTTGGTTTTTAAACAATTAACTTAACTCAATCTCTTTTTCCTACAGGGTGTATACGTACATAAATATTCGCGTGTGATTTTCCAACACACGCAATGGTATTTGTTATTCTTGGCTTTGTTAAGCTAAAGAACTTTTTCATTTCTAATCTGGGTATTGGTCTTGTTTATCCAGCTGCATTCTTTTAATGCCCTCAAAGCATGTAAAATTTCTGCGCATATATTTTAAGTATGGATGTCTATGTGTATGTATGTAATAAGCGGAAAAGAAAATGACAACGACAATGACAATAGCAAAAAGCAACTGTAAGGATAATAGCATCAAACGTAATCTGCACATCATCGTCGATCTTCTCGTTAAATTAGTAGATTGCCAATTCCTCATTAACAGATACATATTTATTTCTGTACAGATACAGAACATTGAAGATCGTATTTCGGCTGATATATATATGTATATGAAATATATTTAAATTTGTTTAAAAAAATAAAGAAATATTTCCTATTACAAAAATCGGTATACATATCATTTAGTCTAAAGGATATAAAACTAAGCGAGATTTCTGGTGAAGGGATTAAAGTAGTATATACCATTCCATCGTAGCAAAGATGTTAAGATCCGAACCTCTTTCAGAGCACTGGCATAATGAGCATACATATATGTATGTATAGTATATAGTGTGTTGGATTCGCTACGCAATTACCTACTCAGCCCAAAATACCACTTGTTGGCAATATAAATTATTCTTAGGATTTTGCGGTTAGCATTATTATCTGTATTTACGCCGCCTTCAAAATAAACCAAAATTTTCATTGTAATTGTAATTACAAACAGTGATGCTGGGGCCAAGTTACGATTGCGCTGACTTTTTGTTTGATGACAGGACGTAATTCATTTTACCTTCATTCATCTCCAGACCCATTCGCTTCGCTTCAGTCTTTCGCACGATCGTTGGCTTCAATCTCATAAGATCGATAGAGCCTTAAATTCCGTCCGGCGGACATTCGTCCGACCATATTCCGGAAATGAGCTGGTGCATGCACTTTAACTGCTCTGTTTCGCCACTATGCTTGAATAACTCAGCGGGTAACCCACCAATATCATCGGTTTTGTTATACCGTGTTATCGCTGTCCGAACTTAATCGAGATCGGGTGGCCGGATGTTAATACCGTCATCAGGGTATTGGGGTTCAGGATGTTTATATTTTCCGGAACCGCTTTCACTGTCACAATTTAACAAAATGGAGAAATATTCACTCCTCAATTTAAGTATGATTTGGACATCAGTCAACAGGTCACCGTTCTTGTTTCAAAAGGAATTTGTACAATTTTCGGGAGCTTTTCCTTTCAATATAATCGATTTGGTTTCGAGTGTTTCGGTCTGGAAACAGCCACGTAGTTTCGTGAATGGAACCTGGTGCTGCAGACAACCATATTTATGGCCCGCCAAAAGTCGATCAGTGTTAGTTCGTTAGTATAGGTTTCGTCGTTGAGACTAAATTTTCTGACAGTGTGACCATTAACCCCTCCTTTACGTACCCTGACTTTGATCACAGCGTCCATCTATTCTGTCCGGGGCGTGGCTGCAAATCAGCGAACTGTTGAAGAATCTCGCTTTAATGCGAATCGTGTTCACCAGAGTGAACAACAGTACTTGAGGATGAAGTTTTTCTTCCACCAAAAGCACAACTCTTTCGAGGGCATAGGAACCTTCCCCATTAAGCGTTAGAACATTCCGGGTAAACGCCCTCAAGTTATAGTGTTTATTACGTTGCATGTGGTCTTTTGTGTGGTATTATTTACGCGGGGAGTCCCAAACCCAGGGCGTTATTTTGTAAAGACAAACGAGACGCTTGGCTACTCCCAGGTGACTGACAATCAGAGACTATCCCCAATTGCCTAGACTTCTATTTTTCAACACAAATCCTTATATGTAGGAATGTTCCCTACGTGTAACAACACTGATTTATAAATTAATATTCATCATATGAGCCAGATATTTTCTCAACACCCAGTTTGTAACTTTTCATATGTTGCTAAAAACTTTAATAGCTCAACGGGGAATTTGTGTAAAATGAATAAAATACCACGACGAAAAGAAGTTAAGAACAACGTTTTAAAATGAAAAAGCTAATAAAATTAAAGTATATCTCAAGTCATTTTATATAGATATTTTGAAAAACTCCTATAAGTTGCAAAAACTAATAAATATACAATGCATACATACATACATATGTATGTCTGTAAATTCAAATGAATAATTTATGTCCGTCTTACATAAATGTAAATTCTGCAAGCTCCAAAAACCAATAAATATAGTGAATTTCATAACATGCATTTCATATCCTACTTAATGAAAAGTTTTGACACTCAACGAAACTGGATATACACATAGTCCCGAACCCAAGGCAGTTTCTATTGCAAATGAGCGAAATGGAATAATAACCGCGCCCATATAACGGTGTTTTGAGAAATTCAAAAGAAGGAGATATTTAAGTAACCAGTAAAGAGGGTTAGGGAAAGGAATACGTGTGTACATTTTTTTGGAAAGGGGCGGGGCACCAATATTTAATTAACTTTGCAGACAATTTAATAAAATTTTATATCCAGAATGGATTACATAAGCAAATACACGGAATGAAGAATTTTTCGTAATATGTATATATGTTGAAAACTATACTACCAAACTCTACTAAATTTGATACACATTGCATTTCAAGTAAACATACTTCTTAAAATTTAAAAAATCCGACAAAACCACGCCCACATTTCCTATAACGGTAATATTCCAAAATATAAAAAAATTTAATAAGAACGAAAATTTAATATGAAATTTTGGAAATGAGCGTGGCACCGCTAACTTGAGAAATTTGGTACACACATTGCATTAAATTTTAGTATTGTATAATAACGTGAAGGTTTGATGTGGCCATAAATTACCGTTGGTTTTCGACAAATTTTTGATGTTGTTATACATTATATGGAGGAATTTGCGCAACACTATCAGCAAAAAAACCTTCTCAAATATCAACGGTAACTTGCTTTTTATTATACCAATATTTAACGATTTAAAGAAAATTTTTATTGACTGTATATAAGTATGTATTGTGTTTTTCATAACTATAGCCCACACACATACATATAGACAAGTTCTGAATATCGCACAAAGTATCAAACTTGGGGTTAGGCCGTTTTGTTGCTCATAAAAAAAAATATTCAAAAAAAATACTCAAAATTTAATATTAAACAAGTAAAAACAGCGCTGTCTTCGGCTATGCCGAAGGCTTCATACCTTTCATGAATGGAAGAATAGTAAAAAACGTGTTATTGTATTACAATTTCGTATTACCTATAGTTAAAAGCGAATATTTCCTTCAAATCAATAAAAATAATTCTAGTAAAGGCATTGTTATAAATTATTTAATGCTTTTCCTTATGTAATTAAAAAGAACTATGTTTTAAGAAGGGAATGGTTTTTGAATATTTTTAATATCGTATCGACGCTTGATATTCAACATTTAAAAAATACAAATAATTAAGTATTAATATGTAAGACCTACATATGTCGGTCTTTGAAAACAGTTATCAGATCCGTAAATAGTTCCCAAACGTTTAACGCTATGATTCATGTGATATTGCGCTGAGCTTATTACTTTTCGCAATAAATATTTGTCCTGAATTTATCTTGCCGATTTACACTGTGAACTCCGATCTTGATGAATACTAATATATAGCTAATAATGGTTGATGTTTGTGCAAAATTTCAAGCCTTTAGCTGTTTAAATGGAGGAGTTATGGTGCAAAATGCAATATCTGAACAATCGGTTGTATGGGAGCTATATGTCATATTTCTCCGATCTTCATGATTTTCAATACTGATACGTAGCTAATAATGGCTGATATTTCTGCAAAATTTCAAGCCTTTAGCTGCTTAAATGGGGGAGTTATGGCGCAAAATTCAATATCTGAATAATCGGTTGTATTATATGTTATAGTCACCCGATCTGGCCGATTCCGACAAATGTTTAATCATTTGTACAACGACACCTGCTCACCAAATTTCATCAAAATAGCTCTAAAATTGAGGGACTAGTTTGCGTTCAAACAGACGGACAGACGGACAGACGGACAGACGGACAGACGGACAGACAGACGGACATGGCTAAATCGACTCAGCTCATCGTCCTGATCATTTAGGTATACTTTTTGATGGGTCTATCTCTTCTCCTTCTGGCACTTACAAACATCGGACCAAACTTAATATACCATTTCATTCTCATGAAAGGTATAAAAAGAGAGTCATAACTTGCCAATATGTGGTGGGGCTATAGTTTTGAATGGCATAAAATGAAAGTGAAATTGTCAATTTAGTTCAAATATTTTTTAATTTTCTTCAAAATGAAAGATAAAAAAGGAACTAAGAATTGCATTATTTCTCTCATTGATCTACTTCACCATTGCGGCTAGATATGGCAAATTGTATTGAACGTAATTTGTGGTTCAACGTAGAATTTGATGTAGATTTTTCTATCACATATGACAGCACACAAGTTCTTCAAAATACCACATAATACTTCAAAGTGAAATAATTTTATGAATGCAATAAAAAGAAAACATTGTTACAAGTGATTAAAAAAACTAAATGACTTCTCAGTCTTGACTAACCCCAAATAATTGCAGACATTTCGCCACCAATAAAATGGAAACGTTGACCAAAATCTATTGCATAACTTATGTAACACTTCTTGATTAGCGTTTTATGTACATATATACTGTACTGAACTAATGGTGTTTGTATCTCAATAGTACCTCAAATAACGCCCCAGACACCTTATGGTAACTGATCATGTGAATCAAGACGGAATGTACTTGGTTTACAAGTTCACGTTATAGAGAAAGCAAACGAGGCTGTGAATTCGACGAACTGTGACGAACTTCGCTGTGAGCAAATAATAACGTTGCACTTCACGAGTTTGCGTTTTGGCCCAAAAGACCTCACAAGCTGTTTATTTCGGTTATGTCCATGAAGTGTAACGCACAAATGGAATATCTTTATTAGGTGTTTCAAATGTGTGAAAGATTTGGTTATATGCTTTGAAGTACATAGAGTATATTGATGTCTAAAGCGTAAAATGTATTGTTGAGAAATTAGAGCGGTAAAATTAGCTTTTTAAATACAATATGAGGGCATACATTTATATCTACTGCTTGGATGTGTACTCGCTAATCTGATATGTCATGTATGTGTGTGTGTTCTTATGTAAATACTTTCGACGTATTGTACATTTTACTTGTAGTTATCCGACTTCGTTCACATGCTACGAGCATTATGAATGCTTGTAAAATAGGAAAATTGAAAAATAGTATTAAATTACCGGAAAGACGAAGGCTAAAGTCAAATCAAAATCATCGTTCTGCCACTGCCACTAAACCACATGGACGAACAAACATTCATAGCTTTAAAGTGAATTGATATTGGTGAGCGAAGGGTAGCCCAACTGGGCATATCACACATGGATACTCACATACATACAGAGATTAGAGTACATGTGTGTACACACACACATGCGCGCATAGATACTGTCTGGATTTGATTATGAATTAATAAAAATGTTTGCCCGCAGGCGAGATTTGTATTTCGTTTCCAACTCGCCACATTTAACTCTGAACTCTGCACGCAAAATCAGTTTAGCCCAACTACGCCGTGTTACGGTTTTGCGAAGCTAATGTTGATCATCCCCCTTTAACGCTTTCATGACTTTCCATGGATCTCATTGCCGCCGCAATGCCGCACCCCCTTTACGGATTTTGCCCACAACAATGCAGAAAGCATTTTCTCACTTTAGTGTTGATGTTGATGTTGATGTTACTTTGGCTTTTTGGATTTACTAAATACAAATCCGCTATATACAAAACAAAAAATAAATAAAAAGAACAACAACAATAGATACAGTAAAAGCAAGAAAACAATTTGTGTAACTTGAGGATAGGCGCTTTGTGCTCTCTTTATTGAAAGATAATTGGGTTCGTTTTGCCATGAGGTTGATGAACAAGACAAGCGGAAACGTTGTTATTTTTTTTTTACTTAACTTTATTTTTTTTTGGTTTGTTCGTTCGCTCGTTTCGCTCTGGTTTCGCAAAGTTACCAAATTTCAATTGAATTGAAATTCAAATTCACTTAGATAATGTACTTGAATCAATCATCATATGGGCATGGATGGAACCCTTGGCATGACGGCTTTGGGAAAGTGAAAATGTATATGCACGTAGATGGATTTGTTCATCCAAAAAAAGGCCATCTGGGAATTATCGAAAGGTATATAAACTAACATGTGATTCGGCAGTTATCGCATGTTGTGTTGTGGATATATGTACATACAATAAATTTATACTTATGATACGCTTTCTATCTTTCGTTGGCTTAGTTTTTCTTTAGCTGCATGCAGGGGTATATGAAGACATAATTACGCAATGCTAAATTAGGACCACATATTCCATTTAAGGTAATGTAATACTCGCATAAAATAAAATAAGCAAATATAAAATTGCCATCTTAATAGTATTTTTTACCACTTTTACATGTTTTTGGCTATCTTTCTCAAAGCTTAGTTCGACAGGCATGTTAAGGTTAGGATTGTTAAAAAAATTCCTATTAGGTGCCCTTTCGGAATACTTTGTAAAAAGTTGGTTGATAATTTTTGCCAAAAACTGTTATGCGTATGATTGGCACTTGTAGCACGTGCCCATTGCCGGATTATGAAAGAGTAAGGCAGACCGAAGCCCTATGCTCCAATAGGAGAAACAGGAACGGATGATCATGATAAAGACCGAAACACGGTGCACAGTGGTGTAGCTTAATACATTTTTTTTGCATAAAATAGAATTAGTGCCCAAAGATAGTAAAGCTTTGTACGCATGTTTCTTAAAAAAATTTCAAATATGGTTGAAAACGAGCATTCCCTAGGGGGACCTCCCTTGGACCTAAGTAAAACACTTGCCATATATATTTTGATTTAAGCATAATAAAAGATGATATTGGAACATAAGTTACTTTTACGAAAGATAACGGCGGTATGAAATGAAATTTCCACTCATACCTCGTGCTTCGTCGGGTTGGGTGAGGACCTCAAAGTAGATCTAAGCTTATCCACACCTGATGCCAAGTTACAGAACTTTAGATGCTCCTCCCACTTGTTCCGCTTGTTATGGTCTACCAACTTTCGACTTGCTACATTCACATTCCTAATATGGGCAATACGGAGATTGAAGTGGCGGAGGTGGTCACGTTCATTTACTAGTACAGCCGCTTCATCAGGGATAAAGCGAGCAGCAGCAGACGTTACAATCATACGGAAATTTTGTTCGCCCCGACAAAGGTCGGAATATCCTGAGACAAAGTCGGTTGATCTGCCTATCGAGATATAGTACAATAGGTAGTCTGATACTATGCTATCGGTCGCCACGTTATGCTATTTGTCAAACCTGCGATAGCTTTTGTTAGATCAGGCAAGCTGCTGCAACCACCCATAATCCTGGTGGAATATATCGAATCGTCTATCTGCTCTGCCAATTCATTTCCCCTACGATCAGCTGGCAGCTTGAATGGTGCGCGTTAAAATCTCCCACTATCATACGGTATTCACCTCTGAGCCAGGTAGTCATCAGTTCACTTACATGCGTGTGGTCCGCAGGTCAGAACATACACGAAAGTCACACCAGCTTTGGCATGCACTACATCTAACTGATGTCCCATCCTGGTGTATTCCGACCTGAAGCGCATATCAGACTATGTGTCCCCACACGAGAGGTGAAGCAAGGTGGAACAGGGGAGCGTCCATGTTGACGTGTGCCGTGGAGGTTCAGAGGGTGCTGGTAGGTAACGGTATACTGGGTGCGGCAATAGGGGCCATGGAAGCCGTAAGCACCATGGAGCGCGAACAACATGGGGCCACATAATTTGTGGATCACTCCTTATGGGTCTTAAGGCCTAAGAAGACCTTAAGATCGGTTGCACGTATTCCTTACCGAGGTGAAGTCCGGATGGTGCTTTCTCTGGCTCGGGGTTGGACTCAATGCTCCCTTGATCCAAGGTAGGCTAGTATTGAAAATGGGTGAAACAAGATAATAACCAAGCCCATATAACCGTGTTTTTCGACTGTATACTTCAGTAACTATATAATATTAAGGTTTTCGGCATATTTATGTACATACATCAAAAATAATTTTATGAGCTCAAGGGCATTTATTTGTTTGGAAGTTATTGGAAAAGCAACCATCACAGAGGTAGCAGTTATAGCTGTTATTACGGTGATCAGCACATCTCCACATCAGACTTCGTATTACTAGACCTACACTTTACAGTCAATAGGTATATCGAAAAACTGTACCCGACTTAGTGCACACTGCGTTTCAAGTCATTAGGTCAATTAGTTGAAACATACGCCAGGTATTCAAAGTTTAATTATATTAAATTGCCTATCACACAGTACGACAAAATCAAGTTTTTGCAAAAAATTTCGTAATATAGCTCGTAGTGTTGTTACTGGATATGAAGGTTATTTTGTTGTTGCTTAAGTTCCAAATTTATGGAATGTTCCAGAAGTTGTTTGTGATTATTGTTCTCGTGGTTTGGTAGAATGGAAAGATCATAATTCAAAACATCATTTAAAATACGTTCAACCATTTTCTTTGAAGCTTAAAAAACGATTTTCTCAAAATTCTGACGTACTACAGCAAAACGCCGAAACACATATTACTTTATTTTAAGCCTATTTTCATTTCTGTTAACATCGTACTGTGTAATTGTAACCTCAGAAAGAGACCAACTCATTTCATCCGAGCTCCGAAAAATAGCGTTTGAAATAAACGGTATCTAAAATTTAAATTTAGGAAAAGATTCTTTGGGCCGGGTATTTTAAAATTTTTTGTAAGGATAATAGTATAAAAATGCAAAAATACATGGAAGGTATCAACCGTGATTAAGTCTAAGAAGCTATACCTATTCATAATTTTGCTCTACAGTCGGAAAATTCCCCCTCCGCGAAAATACCACCGCTAAGAGTCCATCGTGGGGCCTAAAACACGATAATTTGTTCCAGGCTAGGTGACCAACTCAGAGCCCGCCACATAATTTTGATAGTTTTCCGATAGATGGAGCTCATTTGAAGCGTTTTAAAAAGTTTTCTCTAATAGCGATCACCCCTCGACAAACAATGGCAAACCTCCGAGTGTATTTCTGCCATGAAAAAAACTTCTCACAAAGCACATTCGCCGTTCGGAGCCGGCGTAAAACTGTAGGTCCCTCAATTGGTGTTGTGTTACAACAAAAATACGCAAACCACAAATTCCAGGAGGCAATATCGCTAAAACGGTTATAGCGCCAATTAAGTAAGTAAGTAAATATAAAGGAGAGGTTAATTTAGGTTAGACGGCAGTCCCTAATGCTACACACTTAGACCCATGGTTTATTGTGGGGCCGATTAAGTGACCCCTGTTTCCCTAAAACCACTTTGTACTCTTAAGGAAGCTCATTAGGTCCCTAATTTCGATTTACCTGAAATCGCCGAACTCATTAAGGAAATAGCTAACCACAGATTCAGATCTCCTTCTGGCTAGTGCCGGAAAGCGGCAGAGAATGTATGGTCTCCTCCTCCAGCACGTCACGGTAACTCCCGCAAGGAGGCTCCAACCGCCATCTTAGTGTCCTTTCTCCCCAGGCTGAGGAGAGACTTCGTTCGTTGACAAGTGGGTTCAGCCTACAACCTGTCGTTTGCGATGCCAGCAAATTTCCGCTCTATCAATAGCTTGCATGTTTATAAAGGTATGCCAAGTGAAAGACTGAAATAGCGTCCAGCAGAGTCGTGGCTTGGCGAGAAAGCTCATCAGCTGCGCTGTTACCCCGTTTGTCGCAGTGACCGGAAACCCACACAATATGTGAATACCTCAGCTATCTCGTTAAGAGATCGGCGGCATTCCGTAGCTACTCTTGATGTCGACGACGTTTTCCTCAGGAATTTAATAGCCGCTCGGCTATCAGTGAAAATATAGATTACAGCACCGGGAACCATATCTCACTGTACCACTGTCGCAGCCTTCGAAATTGCCATCACCTCCACCTGAAAAACACTGTAATAATCAGGTAGGCAGAAGCTGAAAGTTGTTCAGAAAAGGCACCTCCACCAACTCTTCCGTCAAGCTTGGGGCCATCCGTGTAAACATGGACGCCACCACTTTTCCTAACAGCGTCCAAACTCCACTCTTCCCTTTCTGGCAGTAGGGTTATGAAATTGGTTTCGTTCGAGCCGGTCGGAAGCGCGTAGTTGGTTATCGTAGGCATTTCCGTGAATTCGGTCATTATTGAACTGTGGCCGATAAAAGGATGTTCCCGTTTCTGCCAGGAAAAAATTAAGTAACGCACTAAGCGCCTTAGTGGCTGTCAAATCCCCGGTTATTAACAGAGAGGATACCCGCTGAACTCTCTCTACATTGTTAATATTTCTCTTTTTGGCGAGAGCATCCCACCAAACTACTTCACGATAAAAAGGGACTGGTTTTACAGCCGCCGTGTAGATCCATACAACAATCTTGCTTATCCTAAGCACAAGTTCTTGCCTATTGCCTTACTGTATGAGTAAACAGCCGTCGTTACCGTTGGACCTCCAATTTAGTTTCCTATCTAGGGTCAGGCCTAGATAGTTGGCTTGTTCCATTTCCCGCAACGTTACTCCATTTAGATTAAAATTTTTCATTGGAGGGCAACGTGGCATTCGAGTGAATAGAGCCATTTCAGTTTTGTTAGGGTTAAACCCCTGAACCTCGACTGCGGCAGCAGCGCATAAACTTATTGAGTAGTCCTTTCCGCACGCCTGTCAGTGTTTTTAAATGCTTGGTATTTTCTGGAGTTGTTCTAGAAATTAAAATTAATATAAAGAGAGTCATTTTCAACCGATTTTTGCCTCGACTTTCAAAAAGAAAAAAAGAGAGAAAAGGAAAGATGAGCAGATCTAACCTCACCCAAACAAGGGAAACTACATTTGAAAAGCCTCAATATGATTAAGGACACCCCTAATATGCATACATACACAGATACGTCAGGGGCGGATCCAGAAACGATTCTTAGGGGGCGGGGGAAATAATTTTATACCTCAAATCTGGAGTAAGTGTTATTGGGAATGATAGTCGGTGTGAAGTTCAATTGAAAGCAGAAAAAACCCACAATACCCTTTTTTCCCTACTACCCAGAAACATGTTTCTTACAAAACAATTTTGGTACTAACTAGCACTAAAAAATGCAACTAAAATTACAATTTGCATTTTAGTGACATTTTTATATTGCGTATTCCTGGATGATTCCAAAGCAATACTTTTACGGTATACCATCAGACTTCGAGCTCTTGGGGGGGGGCGAAAATGTTCCCCATTCCCCCTGCTGGATCCGCCCCTGCATACGTACCATGCACTGATTGTGAAAGGTGTTAATGACTTTAAAAAAAAATGTATAATTCCTTTCAGCCAAAGGTGGCGAGTACCATTTTTATTGTTGTTCCCATGTGTTTGTAAAGTTTTGTAAATATTTGGTTGAATATAATACCTTAAAGCGTGCTAAGCCGACTGACGGCTGTAGTTATTGAATTCAAACATAATCCGCTCCCATCCTAGCGGTGCATTTTTGAGTGCGAATGAATATTTTTTCAAGCCAATATGTTATTGGTTCCTATTATTCGACTAAACGCTACTTTGTTCAGCCGAACGTATTGGTTTTATGGCACATTATCCCTTAAATCGAAATCATACTACAAACAAATAAAATAGAGATCGCAACAATGAAATGGACCCTGCACTAAAGCAACCAAAAAAAAAAATAATACATATACAAATACACAAATACCTACAAATATTCGTAAATAGCCTACCAGCGCACAAACAGCGTTTGCACACATTTGGAAGCCGCAGACTACTAGTTGTAGATACATACATATGTCACAAATCCAACAGGCCACAGGTAGGCCACTGCTGCGTAGTACATACAAACATCTGAGCCATATGAATTCAGTCGAAACGCAATACACAATCCCATAACTACACGTGCACTTTGAGGCAGAAGCTGCAAAGCAATCAATGTTGAGTGTAACTTTAAAGACACACATACATACATACATACTTATGTGCATACAAATGTACATATCAACAGGACTCTTGGTGACACACCACAGCAATTACCCGACAATTGCGAATTGGACTTTTGTTAAAATGTCATTAAATACACACGCACCGATTACGCTCGCCGAACATGAATTCAGGCGAAGCGGCTTATTGTAAACAAGCCAACACAGGCACTTCTTAACTACGCACACATCTACATACCTATATATGTATATGTGTTTGTGTGCATGTGTGTAGCAGCGAAGCCATGCATATGTGTTGGTTTTCTTTCCTGCAAGTGACATAATACGCAGCTGGCCCACCGTAATGAGTATGTCAAAATCGCCTCAAAATAAGTGCTGTTGTTGTTATTGTTGTTGTTGGCCGCTACCGAAATTGATATATTAGTCTGCAAAATCTCTAAATCCGCATTAAGGAAGCATTTTATGTTTCACATAGGCAAAGTGACAATCGAAAAGTAGGTAATGCTGATGTGATGCATCACAACTTGGGATCATGCATTGATCTGTAAGCAGTATATAGTGTATGTATATTATGTGTTGGTATGTCTGTATGTGAATGTGCGTTGATTGCAATATTTACGGAAGTGCTGGCTAATCCGTTCTTAAAAACTATTTGCGGTTTCAGTCAAATCATTATACATAATTTGTTTTTCTTTTCAAGCGTACCATACATATGTAGATATGTATGTGTGGATGTATGTATGTATAGATAAGCAGCAAGCATATTTGCGTACATTAGGGACGTCCTTCTGTTAGAAGTTTTCGACTGTCGATTCGCGTAATTCTTTGGGTTCCAAAATATTTTAGAATTTACATAAAAAAATTTAAATGAGCATAACATAAGGGTAAAGGTGAATCGTTGGAATTGTAATTTTGCTTACAAAACACAAACGTGGGTTTAAATGAAGTAATCAGCCCAGTTAATGTTCTTTGAATGTATGTATATGTAAATATCCACTAATAAAACAATCAATGGGTTCGCAAAGGTTAGCTCGAATTTTTGTGTATGGGCTAGTAAAGTTCTCATGACCCGCCATACGTTGTTTTCAAAAAAAGTTACTTCCACTGGCTAAAATATATAATTGAGCAAAATGTAATATTAATGCATATACAGTAAAATTTCACGGGAAATATTTTCGTAGAATATTTTAAGGAACGTATAATATATTTGAAACCAAGTTTGTAAAGTTGTTAGTTATCAGACATAACCTTTGTGCAAATAAAGCCCAACTCTAAATAAACTGTAATTGAAAATATTATTATTTTTGGCCTTATATTTATGAATCGTCTGTTTAATTTATAGAGCTTGAAGCCAGGTTTGCATTAGGAATAATATGAGAAAACAACAATTTTTCATAGTGGTAGAAGTGATAGCTGCTATTTTGGAGATCACCACAAATCCTCATCAGACTTCTTTCTTTCTAGACTTTACCTTGCCAGATAATTGAAAATAGTTTCGTATAAAATTTAGTTAACAACTTTCAATATTAATATTTGTAGCAAAAGGAAATTTGTACAAAGCTTTTACCTGAGAGGAGCCCTAATAAAATTTTTTTATTTTTTTTTTGTTTTTAGCGATTTCTTAAATTGAGGTCCACACAAAACTTTCAGCTGGGAGCTAATGGGGTAAAATTATCTCAGAAAACATTTCCCATATATTAATTTTTCGGTATATTTATTTGTGTCAAACAATAATTTTTATGAGATCAAGGCCATTTTTAAAAGGAGCTATATTTCTATCGTTGTTGTTTTTTCTATAATTTTTCGTATTAAAAATGGCCTTGAGCTCATAAAAACATTCTTTAAAAACAGCCAAAGCGATGCAACCGTATAAGAAATACTAAAGCAAGTATTACATGAAATCTAAATACATCTTCCAAAAAATATAAATACCACTTAACAGAGACGGATTTAATCTAGACCTTAAAAAATTCCGATTGTATAGATATTTTATTTAATTGACAACATAAACAAACTTCAGTATTAAATTGCACCTCACAGCGAAAATGATGCAGTAACAAAAAAAAAAAAAAGAATACATTGCAATTTTTTTAAGGACACAAGTAAAATTTTAGGTCGATTAATACTTTGTGGGATACCCCTTACTACCTATAACTGCTTTCATAGGTTTCGGCAAGGATTCCACCAATTTCTTTGTATAATTAGGAGCAAGTTTATTCCATTCTGCCGCAGGGCGTTTTTCAAGTTGGTTTTATTTCGAATCTCGTATTTTCGAATCTCTCGTTCCAAAACTGACCACAGATGCTAGATTACATTTAAATCTGGCGACTGTGCTGGTGTTTGTACTATGTGCGGACAGTTCCAAATAAGCCAATTTTGCACAACTCCGCATTTGTGTTTCAGATCATTATCTTGATAGTGCCGAAAGTTGTCGGAAATATTTAATTTCGCGGCAGTTTGTAGCAAATTTCGTTTCAAGATATCCAGATACACACTCTTGTCTATAGTATTGTGCAATCGATGAATTCCAAATTTACGATTCCAGAAGACAACATGCACATCCCCACACCGTTACATGCCCTCCACCAAGTTTTACGGTGCTACGTAGATTTTGCGGTTGTAGCTCAGCATTTCCTTTTCTCCATACATAGCTCTTTCCGTCCGATCTAAACAGGTGGAATTTACTCTCATCTGCAAAAATTACGATATTCCAGAAGCTTTCAGTCTTATATAAATGTTCGTTTGCAAACTACAACCTTGCATTTCGATTTTTGGCATCGACGTATGATTTATTTCGGGCTGTGCAGCCATTGAAATTAGCTTCGTTGAGCACTGTTCGTATGGTTTCCGGATGACTTTCTTCCTAAGAAATTTTTCCACTTCGCTGCCCAAAGCTGGAGCACTTAAATGAGGATTTTCGTGTATTTTCCGTACAATTCAACGGGAATCACTTTCGTAAATATTTTATTATGAGCTGATTTCTTTTTATTTGCGACACGATTTTCACGAACATAACGTTCTATGATACGCTGAATAGTTCCTTGACTCAGTTTCAATATTTCCGCGATTTTGTGTTGACTTATGGACCAGGATTTGTCACATTTATTACAGTATTTACTTTGCATTCGAAAATCGACGCCAAGCTGTCGCCGCTAACGGTAATCATTTGTGCATCATTTTGGCTGTGAGCTTGCATTTCGGTATACGAACATGTTTTTACTTTACGTTTGTAAAAAATAAATAATTTTGGCGTTTTTTTTTTACTTTACAAGATTTAACATATATGTATCAAATTATTAAATTAGTAAACTTTTTTTGTTTCGCATATAAAATTGATTTTTTATTAAGTGCTTTTTCATTTCGCTGCTGCATTATTTTGGCTTTGAGCCACTGAATGTATCTTAACCTTTTGAAAACACCCTGGTCCGAGAAATCAAGTAGCCTAAAAAATTTGCCTTAACTACAAACCCAAGTAAGGGTTTACTCTTGGGTAGATGTAATATTAGAAAATATTAACTAAGTCTGGCCTGATTTGAGTTGCCATAAAACTGTCGCATAGTGTAACTAATGAAAAACTCAAAGAAATTATATTTCGCCATATAAACGGTATTTGATTTTTAAAATTATTATGGATCCACTTACATCTAGCCACTAGATCTCAAATTTTATCTAAGTTCTTTCAAAAGTCTTAGACCCAATGGAACCAGCGCCCAGTGATCGAAATGATCGATATAGCTGAGTTTAATTCATATCTCAAAAAAAAAAATGGGCGATACATGATTTGTTTTTGTACATCCACTAAGCACTTCATAGTCAATATCTTCATCAAAAAGAAGCTCCAATTCTTCTTTATCCATAACAATGTTTCTTAAATAACTGTGGCTTTTAGGCAAAGCAGATACAACAGGATCGGATTTTCTTTATTCGTTATATTAACTATTACCAAAAGCATTAACAAATTTACATATGTACATACATACATATATGTATTCATGGGTAAACATATTTTTTAAAGAATTTCCTTAGTATGACATATTACCAACAGGTTTCGTTTGATAGCCGGTATTGCTCCTAAAAATATCAACCATATTAACAAACAAAACAAAAGATTAGTTCAAATACTTCTTCATTTTTTAATAAACTTTTAGTTCGCTAATAACAAACGCTTCGGATGTTCAGCAAACTTTTCGATGATATTCTTCTAAATCATCACGCGGTTTTCGTTAAAAAGTTTTTTACGGACACTTATGAGGCATTGTCTAGAAAGTCTTTCTTTTCTTGTTGTGTTCTCAGCTTAGAGAAATTGCAGACTGCGCATACAATTTTGTATGTTTTTATTTATTGATGTGTCTCTATTTCGACTTCGTTTTGTAGCTGTGGGGACGACAGCTGAACCATACTCGTACCTACTCTATCATCCTCTATATTAACCTAGAATGAAAATAGATAGTTATTTTGAAAATATTAAAGTAAATGTGGCAAATTTTATATTTGATTTTCAAAATTTCATTGACATTACAATATTTCGCAGTTTATAATCACTGGAAAATGTTATTTAAACTTTCTATATAAAATATGTATCTATGTAAAATATTACATTCATATGCGTATGAACATTACATACATACAGTGGCCTAGCCAGGATTTCAGCAAGGGGGAGAGGATAAGATAACATTTCCTGTTTTTTAATAATACATATTGCGTAACCATATTTTCTTGTAAGAAAAATGTTTTTTTTTCATTTAGACAATTATAAAAGATTTCACGAGATACGAGCCTAGTAGAGCATAATTTAAGTATACATATAGCCTCAGGGATAGGAGATGTAACAGGGTGTGAATATTTTTTAACCATATGTATGTTAAGCAGGGTTGTCAAAGCCGATTTTGGGGTAGGAAAAATGCTATTTTAGAAATTTGTATACATGATTAAAAAAATTTGTAAAATACTCTTGACCAAAATCTGAGTATCGCTACTCTTGCCACTCAATTTCAGTATAATATAGTGAAGTTTTAAATAAATAAATATATTTATTAGAGAAAATAGATTTAGTCTTAATAAATTATACAATTACCCAACAAATATAATTACTATCCTACTAATAAATTATTTATTAATTACACCAATTGCTGTAGTAAAAATTACTAAGTTATTTTATGGTCCTTTACGATTAATAATTTAACTAATGAATAAACCTTTACGAACCCAACACCCTTTATTTAAAATTGCAAATAATGCATTAGTTGATCCTCCAGCTCCAATTAACATTTTAGCTTGATGAAAATTTGGCTCTTCTTTTTTTCATAAATTTTGTTCTACTACGCACGGAAGAAACTTAATAATATAGTAATAATTTGGCGCTTACATCATATAGCTTGATGTTTGGCCGAATATCAAAATAAGGAACCTACAGTTTTACGCCGCCTCCAAATGGCTGATGATTTGTGTTCTATTTGAAATAAGATAATTGCGAACAGTATTCACAATTTTTAGATAAATATTATTTTACATCCACATTCTCTTCATTCCTCTCATTGCCCTAATTTTCATTGTACTATTTTTCTTCGTTGGCTTCTTTATCACTGCCAAATAAGGTAGGCAATCGTAAAATACTTAACACAAGTTCATTACATTCCACTTTATTTTGTATGCTTTTTATGCATATTTTTCGTAATATGATCAAAGGATGCAAGCACCAGTTATTATTATTATTTTTGTTGGGAATAGAGCACTACGCCCTTGAGATCTATTGTGCCCCCTTTCGTAGGTGAGGGGATAGGATGGCCTCCTTTAATCCTGCATCTGTGATAAAATTTAGTATTGGCCCTAAATCTATGGAAACCATACTACCGTTTTATTTTTAAATTACTCTGTCCCACTCTATTGAACTGACAGTGCAGAGGCATCAAAAAATAGCTGGGAGAGCTACTAAGTGTTATTTTTTTCAGTTAGGCCCTTATTGTGAGATTCCGGATTTTCGTCTTTGGTGAAGGCTTCGAAGTAATAAAATTTATTTCTAAGGTTAATAATAAAATCATCAAGTGAAGTAAAAAAATTAATTACAACCTCCATTGTAGTTGGTTCTTTCTGAAGATAGTTATTTGTTTTGTTTATGTTTTTCAATTGAATTGAAATTTAATAACTTTATAGTATAGGCTTTCTATGCCGGCATCTTTTAATCATCTCAAAAGACAATCGTTATAAAATGGAATACAAAAATCTGTACTACTTATCTGCATTCACTTAATAAATACAATATATATCTGATCAAAACGAAGACTAAATAACGATAACTAAAATAAAGTAACTATATACATACATAAGGTGATCTAAAGAATATTTCTATAAATTTAATGAAAAGAATAAACAAATTTTCAAACGGGAAAATCGTAATCGAAAAGCCTGATTTTAGGACTAGAGCAAAATATATAACCATTGCTTCGGAATTAAAACATGCAAAAGCTAATAATAAGTGGTGTTCTAGTCAGTAATTTAATTTTACCAAAATAAAATATTTATCGACGAATTCGATGTCTTCTCTTTTCCTTAAAATATACCAACTTTCATCGTGTAAACATAAATTAAATTCCGAGTAGAGAACTACCGAATTTTAAAAATTGAAATTTTTTTTATCCATTTCAGTTTATGAGATGAACATAGGTGCATACATATTTTAGTAAAAATAACAATAAAAACGTATATTGCTAATGCTCAACATTTAGTACTTTTATATTGTTATGTAAAAATAATAGCCAATTGGCATTTCCATCTTGCATCCGATTCCGTATAGCGGCATAAAGCTAACCTGCAGTACTGAATAATTGTGTTCTCTTTATAAGAGATTTTGGGCTTTAAAGAGTATTACAAAATCTCGCAATTTCTTGACGGCAGATGTTCATTGAGGAAAGTGTCTTATTCAAAATAAATAAATTTTCAGTTTTATTACTGCAAATCATGTCGCTAACACGTAAATTCGAAAGACTTACTTTACTTTATTCCATAGAGAAACGTTCGGTTTTTTTTTTGCCGAATCCATGCCGAACTTGGCCTAACATGGCCGAAGACGAAGCGAGTATATGCTTAACCCAATGAACGTAGATTACAAAGAAGTTACTCCCATCCCACTGTTGCTCTAAGAGAAAATCTCGTCCATTTCACCATACCAGAACTAATTTGACTTTTCCTGATTGATATTAGAATCTTAATAGATCCAATTGGTTTCCGTGCGTGGTGAATTGGACGAGAGTTCTTGCCACAGGAAACGAAACAGCATGCAACTTCTTTGTAATCTACCAAAAATGCGGTTTTCTGTCACACAGTTTTATTATTATTTTTTATGTTTCTTGATAAAATGGCGGCACATGTTGGAGTATTTACAACCACGCCATTTCGAATATAGATTTGTTACAAGTATTTTCAATTGAAACTTTATTGGCTTTATATCATTTTCAGAAAGTTTTCTAAAGCTAAATTTGTCTACTACTACAGTTGTTCGTTGGACTTAACTGATGATAATTTAAAAAACGTTTTATTCTTTTACACTATTTATAGCGAAAAGAAATATCCTGTAGATCATCTTAGGGGAAGTAACAAGGTGGATATTTTACTTGCAAAATTTGTTATAAGATTATAAGATGTTATTTTCAGACGCAAAACAAATTTCCTTATGCTTTGCGGAACTTTAATAGGCGTAAATTTCATCAACGTGTTTGCATAATAAGTTATTTTATTTTACATATAATGCACCGTTAGTAATCCCTTGGTTATTATTTCTGACAGATTACTTTTGTGCTCACATTTGGAGACACATTAGTACATAGTAGTTAGTAGTTAGGAATACATTACAATTTTTTCTCATGTTTCTTAACTGCAGCTAATGCAATCGCACTAGGCGATGTTAATAGCTGGAATACGCTATGGGGTTCTTCAACCACAAATAGAAGGGGACAAATCGTTGAGGAAGCACTATCAAAATCCCAATTGTGCATTTTAAATCACAACAAACCAAGTCACTTCTCAACACACAGTACGTTTACGTCCATAGATATTTCATGTTGTTCCTTACCGCTACTACCTTTGGGAGATACTCGATGACTTACATAGTAGTGACCATTATCCGATTCTAGTAGATTTTTCCCTTCTTGATAATCCATCTCCACAGAAAACATCAAGCATTTTTTTATTAAATCAAGCCGACTGGTCTAATTTCTCCAAAAGAGTAGAAGTAGAAATTCACTCCCGGACGTTGACCGGACACAGTAACCCAGATTCGGCAGCTTTTGCCAAATCAATAAGAGTCGCTGCTAACCTACATATTCAACAAAGTAAACCATCAAAAAAATGCAAAGTACCATGTTGGAATGATAACCTCACAATTTAGAGGAAAAAAAAAGACATTTTGGCAAAACTTTAAAAAACAACCCACTGCCCAAAACTTAGCTTCCTTCAAAAAAGCTAACTCAAAATTCCGTAGAGAAATAAAAAACAGTAAATCTCCTAGCTTCGAAGCATACACAAGAACTATCAACAAAAACTCGTCACTTACTCACATTTGGCAAAAAAATTAACACACTCTCAGGGAAAAACATCCGAAGGGAAATTGCATTTATTAAAGAAAACTACGAAATTACTTCAGACAACAAAAAAATATTGGAGTACTTCGCTCACGAATGGGCCAGTTACTGCAATGATATTAACTTTCGCGAAAGTTATAGAAATAAAAAATCTTCCCTTTCCCAAATACTTGTAACAAAAGCCACTAACCGTCACGCACTTCTTATAGAAGAAAAAATTTCCGAATCCGAATTATCAGTGAGCCTTTCCAAAGTCAAAGGCAAGACGCCAGGGTCCGATAGAATTTCCTACAAGATGCTAAAAGCATTATCCTCCCACAGCAGACAACAGCTTCTTTCACTGTACAACACAGTTTTAACAAGTGGAGCTATTCCTCAATCCTGGAAAGTAGCAACAATCATTCCAATTCCCAAAAGCAATAAAAACATTGAAGAAATAAAATCATATCGCCCAATCTCCCTTATTTCTTGTATGTCAAAACTACTTGAAAAAATAGTTGCCGCCCGTCTGTCATGGTTTTGTGAGATCAGGAAACTCATTTCCACCAACCAAGTGGGATTCAAATCAAATAGAGGCTGCGCAGACGCTCTTCTCCATATCGATCACTTGGCATCAAAAGCTCTTTCCTCGCGTAGTCATCTCACAATTCTTTCTCTAGATTTTGAAAAAGCCTTTGAAAGGATAGGAGCACACATCATTCTAAACTGCCTTAAAGATTGGGGCATCGGACCAATAATTTTCAAATATATTAAATCTTTCCTCTCAAATAGAAGATTCAAAGTAAAAATTAATAACGAATTTTCTAAAATCTACCCGCTGCATAATGGCATCCCACAGGTATCGCCGCTTTCAGTGATCCTTTTTCAAATCGCATTTAATGAAATAAGCAAAATAGTCTCAAAACACAAACATATTGAATTTTCAAACAAATATAATTGGAAAGAACACTGTACTGTATTAAAAAATGCATTAAACAAAAGGGTAAATTTAATTCGTTTTCTTTCACGAAAAAGTCATGTACATATAAACACACTTATATACCTAACAAAAACTCTTATTTTAAGTAAAATTGATTACGGCCTTTTTTGTACGGCCACAGTGCGAAATCCTTATTAAACATTTTTAGAAGCCAGTATCACGCTGCTACCAGAGCAAGCACTTACGCCTTCAGGACCACGCCAATAAACAATATCCTTGCGGAAGGTGGGTTTCCAAAAATTGAAGAAAGAGTAGTGGAAATAGAAAACAAACTCGCCTCGTAGCTACCATTTCTTACCAACTCAGTCATTGAAGTACTTGTTGAAAACATCCAGAAAACTAAAAGGACAATGAGAATTCCCTCAGCTCTTCATCGAACGCAAAAACTTATCAGGCAGTTGAATATCAATACAATAAAACCGTACATGTCACGATATCCGCCATGGAAAATCAAACTGACTTCATGCAACATAGAACTTTCCAATTATAAAAAAGAGTCTACTTCAACAGATGTATATATGTACTAGACTTTTTCTTGAAAAGAAGCAGATAATTGGCAACTAGTTTACACAGATGGTTCAAAAACGAGCAACGCGAACACAGCTTATGCCGTAGTCAATGAACAAGGCTTCACCCTCATTAACAAACATTTAAATGATTTTTGTACAGTTTTCACCGCCGAAGCTATAGCTATATACCAAGCTGCATTGATTGCTATAAAATCTAAAACTAAGACCATGACCTGCACTGATTGTTTATCAGTTATCAGAGCTGTACTAAACCCATACGTCTCACCATGGCAAACTATTAATAAAATAAAGGATCTAATAATAGCAAACGAAAACATGGTAAAAATCCTATGGGTGCCAAGCCACTGTTCTATCGCAGGAAATGAATTCGCGGACTCCGCTGCCAAATACGCCTGTAAAGCACCAATTTTTTTAGATTCCACCATTGAAAAAATCGACCTTCGAAAGTTGTTCATAAACTCAAACAAAAACTATCTTATGATCAACTGGGACCAATATCAACATCACCACTACAAAAACATCATGAACACATATAAACCACCCGTTTATCCTCTTAACATCAGCAAAGATAGACAGCCCTATCATTAATTCCGTCGGGAGCTCCGACGTGGCAACGTCGGGAAAATGGTATTACCAATTCCGACGTTATCACGAAATTCTCCCGCAAATTCGAAATTCGGGAGATTGACATCATTGATTCCGAGTGAAACGTAATTTTGACAGTTTTTCGTGAACATATTTCATGAATGCATTTGTTTGTCGGGAAATTTAAAATTAACGAGTAAAACTAAAACATACACGCAAACAAGAAAATAAGTGGATATTTATAGTGAAGTAAATAAAAATGTAAGAAGTGTTTATTAATGTCTGTAGTGCATAAATTCAAATATATTTTCCCACAGGTCAAGACCATCCACAAACCGGAGTCAATATGAGAGACTGATGCATATGATGGCGGAGCGACATTGCGCAGGGTTTTCCAAAAACCTCTAAAGAAAATGTACATAGTTTTTGGGAGAAAGTTGCCGTGGGGCAGAACAGCATTGGTCCTCCAATCAAAGATACTACCACTTGGAAAAAAGTAAGTGGGCAAAATTTCTTGCGAATTTGTTGACTCATTTTAAAAAATAAAACGGTATTTTGTTTTTGTTATTCTTTTTATTTTACAGGTTTGGTTGGACTATAAAAGCTATGTAAAACGGAAGTTGTCTCTAAACAAAACCAAACAAACCCACTACGTGGCCAAGTGCTGTTACGCCTGTTTTATGGCTTGGCCCTAAAGCATCTTGCACCACATCCAATACGTGCTTGAACGCATCCTTATTTAGACGAAAGTCTTTTATGAATATTATATTACAAGAACTTACGCTTTATCGTCCAAACTGAAAGGATTACAAGCATCCCGTAAATTTTTCCGCTCAATTTTTAAGCATCTTTGCTCTTCCTCTACTGATAAAGCTGCTACCGCAATGGACGGCATTTCACTTTTTTGTAGTAAAATAATTTATTGTAAAATTTGCATGTGAAAAAAAAAATAATTTTTGTTTCGATTGCTGCCAACAAAGTAAACAAAAAACAGTTGAATTTCGTGTCCAGATTTGGTGGCACTTATTCGAACTTAGAATAACAGTTGGCAGCACTAACCACGAAAACGTCGGAATTGCTGATAGCATTTTTCCCGAATTCGTGACGGGAGATTTCTTCACGTCGGTAGTTCGTTCGGAATCAGTGATAGACCTGAGAATTAAGATGTTTATCATATTTCGACTTGGACACACTACTGCAACACACCAGCACATTTTAAGGAAGGAGAACCAGCCGCAATGCACCAGATGCAACCAAGCCTTCTCTTTCGAACATTTAACGCGCAGCAGCTGTGCTACACTGGCAGCTATCAAACGGAAACACTTCGGGACCGAAACTATGATGCACATATTGAAAATCGTATCCGAAGACAACATTAACAAGATATATGTATGAATTCGCCACTACTTTAAAAATTACTGTATAAAACTTAACCAACATATTTACTTTATAAGTTGTATTTCATTAGCCGTAATTAAATTGCATTAACAAGTTATATGTAAGTACTACGTTGAGCTGATGGCCTTTGATGCCTTGCTCTAATGACTCATATTAAGCTTTTAATTTATTATAAGTTTAATAAATAATAATAATAATAATAATAATCCCTTGGCTATTATTTATGACAGATTACTTTTGTGCTCACATTTGGTGACACATTAGTACATAGTAGTTAGTAGTTAGGAATACATACATTACAATTTTTTCTCATGTTTCTTAACTGCAACTATTTTATGATTCTTTATATAAGTAGATTTAATATCAGGTTTACATTACCGTATCTTTCGACATTTGTGTATTTTGGATTGTTGTTGAATTTAAAATCTTCTGCATAGTTTTGAACCAGATTATTTTGCACAGTTATTCGTTCATTCCCGCAGAAGTTCCTAATGGACGCCATTTAGCAAAATCACCGTCGATTTTGCAATAACATTCGATGAATCGAATTGAAAAATGTGAAAGTTTGTGTGTTAGTGGGGGAGTGGGAGTGTGTGAGTGAGTATGTTTTTACCTTTTCAGGCGAAAACAGCTGAACGGACCAAAATTTAGCACACAAATAGCCTAACCATACGCTATAACATAAGCTATATTATATGAAGAGTTGCCGCCTGTTAAAAAAGTTATAGTCAAATAAGTAACCATTTATGTATGTACATATGTATATAGGAAGTTGCCATCTGTTGAAAAAGTTACACTCAATTAAAGCATGGAATGAAATGAAATATTGCTATATGGGTATCAAACGAAAGAGGCTTAACAGAGCTTCATTCCCCAAATGTTTTGAAAGAAGGTTGCCACCTGTTTAAATGCAAATTAAGTTAATTAAATTTTCATTTATTTTCCAAACAATCGTTTTCGAAATATAAGCAGAAACTCTGTTTTCGAAGTTTTTTTGCAGTTATTGCGAAAAACAATTAGAAAATCTATAAGGATGTGAACTTTTTGAATATCAAAATTTCCATAATTTTATGCTAAATTCAAATCAGGTTTTAAAATTGCTTTTCGTAAAATAGTATGAGAAAAAACTTATATTGGGACAAACTCACTCTGTATCTTAAAACCCTGAAGTGAAGGAAAAATTTAGTATAATGTACATTCTCGCTGTTGCAGCGTAAAATTCATAAGTGTTTGGGTGATTTCCTACTGAAAAAGTGAATGTAGCAACATTAACGTAAAGCAGCACGTATGTATGTATGTATGTACCTTTAGAGCCAATAGCAAATTTTATTTGATATTCTGGTGTTTTTTTGACAATAACTGCAAAAGGATTTCGAAAATAGGTTTTTGCCAATTTCTCAAAAAAGCATCTTTAGAAAAATGAATGAAACTCATTTTTGTGATCAGCGACCCAAAAATTACTCGAGAAAACACTTTTCAATGAAGCAATGTTTTCATGTAAACTAGTTAATTATTTAATTGTTTCATTTGGCTACAAAGATTTAAGGTCAATTAGAAACTCGAAATCCATTTAATATCGTATTTTATGTATGCATGCCGAATCGCGATTGTAATCACTTGAAGATTCAAGCTTAAAAAAATTAGTTAGCACTAATAAAAAGTCACTACTTTTCATTTTACTATTTGAGTACGATAAACAAAAAGTAGTACCTACATATATCAATTTATTTTGGGGCAAATATACATACATACAAATGTATGTACATTCTCATCATAGGAGTTTGTTTCACTGGCGTAGTGAGAGTGATTGTAATCTGAACTGGTACTTGTAGATATTGGTAGGACTGCCATAAAAGCCGAGCAACCACCGACGAAGCAAATTCAACGCCATCAAATGGATCCTCTACTTCCCCAAAAAATACAATATGTATGTATGTATAATAATGCCAGCAACAAAAACAAACATTATAGGCGTGTCAAAAACATGAAAGCTTGAATTCGCCACCAATGCCACCAATGCCGCCAATGCCGCCAATGCCACCGCTGACACCAGTTATTAAGACTACTTTTGTATATACGCATATTTGTATGTACATATGTATGTATGGATAAATATGTGTGCGAGTATATTTGCCTGCCAGGAGGTACATAAATATGTTTGTGCAAATGCGCTTCATCCATTCAATATGCTGCGGGTTACCGATGTACAGCAAAATCCATTCAATCTCAACATCCTACATACGACTCCGACTAGTACAAGCGGAGGCAGGTGGCACGCTTTAAGCTTTTATTCTGCATTGTATTCATTCACATATTTATATACATAATCATTAATGTACAAGCATACAATGTGATCATATGTATTTATGTAAGTATATATGTATGTATATATTTACGTTTCTATTATGTGTATGTATGAGGCAACTAAAAGTAGTGAAAATATTTTCAAGTATAAAAGGGAACCTATAATTAATAGATTTTTCGGTATTTTAGAACATATTTTTTTATTTATCTGAAATCTATCCTTGATTCGATAACTTTATCGATTTTCATAAATAGTATATTTTTAGTATATGAAAATTATGTGTACATATCTACGTATGTAAGTACATACACATGTATGCATTTTTGTGGGTATCTACAGAGTTGTATTTGTGCAAATCTCATTCATGGCTCAACTTATATAAAGTATATATATATATATATATATATGTTTATAAATACATATGTGTGTATGTACGTATATTTGTAAGTACTTATGTATATATGTACATATGAATGTGTATAAATACTTTTGCTATTAATACACTGCATTCACTGTGCGAGTGAAAGAGACAGTTCTATTATTACTTTATCTATCCATATACGTATAAAACAAACATTGCTTTGTGCCGTTGTCATTGATTTGTCTGAGATGGTAGGCATGTGGGTGGGTGAATGAATAACTCTACATATTTGTGAATGGTTGGTTCTTCATTGGCAACAGCTTATACGAGACTCTGTTTCAACTCATCATATGTATTGCATTTACCGTTTAATTGAGCATTTTTTGGTTTATGCCCTTTAACTTAAGCGGAATGTTTTAGTATAGGGAATAAAATTAGCTGCTCTCACGAATATAACTAATATAATAGATATACATATCAATATCATCTAACCTTTTTTTTTAATTTTTTGTTTTGTTCTTAAAATTATTAAGTTAAATAGTGTCTGTATGTACCAACTGTGAAAA
Organism: Anomoia purmunda; assembly: GCA_951828415.1. NCBI lineage: Eukaryota > Metazoa > Arthropoda > Insecta > Diptera > Tephritidae > Anomoia > Anomoia purmunda. The sequence goes on from OX639997.1 coordinate 67,983,280, forward strand.
AACAGTAATTTTCTCTGCTCTTAAAATACATGAAAAATAAAGTATTTGCTTCAACAGCAAAGTTATTCCTGGAAAAAAATTTGCTCTTGATTGCAACCAGTGGCAGATCCAGAATTTTTTCAAGTGGAGGTATAGCGTGAAATTTTGCCCCATAACATATGTACATATGTATGTATGTATGTACATATGTATTTTTACTACGAGTCCAGATGCCAATTATCTACCGCGCTCGGAGGAGTTAACGCTTTGTTATGAACTACTTAACACGACTGGGCATGAAAATCTTTTTAGGAGAGCCATGTTATCGTTTTTCGGATGTCATGAGTAAAGGAAAACTACAAATATAATGGAAGAAGAAGACATGAGCTGCTTTAATAACATAACCATATATGAATTGAGCTATGCCTTATATACTGCGCTGGAGATATGCCAAAAAAAGTAAAAACGTGTTAGTATTTTTTTATATATTGGGCCCGCTTCTCTGCAGCCTAAGAATTGGATGTAAAGCATCGACACTAACTCAGAAAAATATGCGAGTTTAGCCAACTCGGTAAAATGATAACCGACCTGAGATGTAGTATTGGGCAGTGAAAAAACTGCGCTATTGTGAATGACCCGGAAGGAAAGACTTGGGAAATTTTAGTTTAAGATCTAATTCATTTTTATTTGCATAGTATTTTTAAATATATAACTAAATCAACAAAAAATTTGGCATCACAGCTATTTTCCGTTTTTAAATAGCACTAATTAAATCTCATGCTTTTGCAACTAAAGGAAATTTTATCCGAGCTAGAGCGTTCTTTTGCAAGTCGGTTACATTAAAATGGGCCCATTATAAAGTTCTGATTAGTATATAAGAGAAGTAACATACATACATACATACATCGAACCGCATTCGTTTATAAGTGAAAAACGCGTTCGAAAAACTAATATTTTGCAAGGATCCAGAGACCCCATCTACCGGCTTTCCAACTTTTGACAGCATTTTGAAATGAATCGCTTTAATTTTATTTAAAGTTCCCAGTATTAGGCAATTTGTTTTGTTTCCATTGTGCGTTTTAACTGGGAAAATACTGAAGAATTGTTTGCGTTCTATGCAAAAGTAATCGATTGTTCCACACAAAACTTTCTTATGGAGGGAGAATGGTGGCAATTATCTCGAAGCGTTAAAAGTAGTGAATACAACGCTTCTAGGAATGTTTTTCATATTTTGCGTATATTAACTCTTTTCTGTTTCAATAGCTACGTACATCTGAACTAGGTATTTCACGTTTCAAAAGTATTAAAACCTACTTTCGAAATATAGTAAGTCAAGAAAGGCTCAATGGGTAGCGCCTAGCACAAATACATATATCCATTTGTCAGCTAACGAAGTTTTAGAAAAAATTTTCAAAAAACCAAGAAAAATATCAAAAATTTTCGACTATACAATGTACCGTGACTCACAGCTTAAATAATCCAGTGATATTTTTTACAATGTTGACATTATTAACCAATAAAAATTTTAAACTTTTTAAAAATTTTACAATAATTTAACAAACTTCCAAAAAATCAACGTTAAAGTTTTGGATTTTTTTTAGAATTGTCAGAAGTTGTACGTGGGTAGTTTTATAGTCCATTGATTTCTAGTATAAAAAGTGCAAGTTTCAATTTGCTTATAATTTCCATTGATTTTTGATAATTTGTTTCACTGACGGTCCATACAACCCTTGTATTTATAAATTTGTAACAGCATAAAGCTACCGAGATAGATATAGACATATATGTTACGGACAATCAAATAGAATCAGTTCCGTTTTCGTTTTACTGTTACTTTTGCGCTTAAAACTTTCAACGGTGGGCTTTTACTATAGTGACAATATAATAGAATCAAAGAAGGAAAGAAGGAATGAAAGTGATTTTTGGTGTGTAAATTGTATTGTAAGTGTACATTGTGTTATAAATTGTCGTATTTAGTGAAATTTGCTTTAATTCAGAAGAAATGGGTCGTTTACTGCTCTTTCGCCTCAAAAAGAATGCGAACTGATAGGTCGACCGCGAAAAATGAAGCCAGAGTACGACAATTGCATTGAGGGACTATCAAAGCGCGACCTTTTTGAAATCCGCTGCAGTCATCCATAATAAAATAAGCGTAGAAATATCTTCAAGAACTGTTGCCCGTCGTCTTGTAGAAAATAACATCTTCGGCAGATTGTCCCGAAAAGTTCCAATGTTGACAAAAGGGCAACGACGAAATCGACAAACGTTTGCGAGAACTCACATAACTTGGTCCGGTACAGAAAATTCAAAAAAGTAGCGAAATATTTTATGGTCGAAGAATCTAAAAAACATGAATCGGTACCGATACTTCAAAATATTAGAAGATTCTATTATATTGCCAGTAACTGTATATATGTACCTAAATGCTCCGCTCTCCTGCCCGTGCATCGGATAACTTGTGTAAATATTGAGATATCTCTACGAAACTTAATATACACATTGCCCTTGTCCCAAAATAAGTTGGTTGAAAATTGGCGAAATCAGATACATAATAACCAAGTGAACTTTTTTTGTGGGAAAATGTGCGTGGCAACTCCCACTCTAAAGGAAATAGGCATATCGCCAAAGCTACCTCACCAAACTCTCAGTCAGTAAGCAAACTTTTGAAAATTGTAAAAATCGGGCAAAAACCACGACCACTTTTCATATAACGTTTACAAAATTTTTTTTAAATCGATATTTAAGTAAGTATTAAGGACAAATTCCTCAAGTTTAATGTGCAGGATGGGGTTGCGTAAACAAATACACGGAATTGAAAAATTTTGGATACGGGCACTGCCAACTTTAGAGCAAATAAGTATGTACATATGTATGTATATCTCTGAACTAAGTTACAAAACTCTACCGAATTCGGTGCACACATTGTATTTCATATAACGGTAAATTAAAAAAGTAAACAAATGCGATATTTATATCTTGCTCAAATTTCAGGGTGGGGATGGAAGTCGGTATTAAACATTTTTGGAAATAGGCGTGGCACCGCCCACTATAGACCAAATCAGTATATCTCCTAAACTATTTTATCAAATTGTATATATATAATATACAGTAAATATAATTTCGAAAGTTATGGTAATCAGACGATAACCACGCCTACTTCTCATATAAAGGTAAATTACAAAAATTCGATATATCAGTATTTCAGGGTTAAACAAAATTATGTAAAATGATCGTGGTATAGCATACTTTAGACCAGATATGTATATCTCCGAAACTGCTTCATCAAACTCTAACAAATTTGGTATACACTTTGCATTTCAACGCAGTAAGAACAATTTTGAAAATTACATACATAAGTCAGGCAAAACTACGCCCACCTACCATACAAGACAAAAATCAAACAAATCCGATATTTTAGTAAATATACAAATTAATTTGCTTAAATTTAATATATGAGATTGGGTTTGAGAGAGAAATACGTGGAATCAAAAATGTTGGGAATATGCAAGAGCAAATAGGTTATGATAATGCCAATTCAAGCTTTATCTTCCATGGGCGCTTGGCACCCCTTTTCCAAAATTATATATATCCTAGGAACCTACTGTAAAAATTTCATAAAGATTGGTTGAACCCTTGTGACGCCTATATTGTGGTTTTACTTTGTAAATAAAAAACGGTGAAGTTTTCAAAATGAAGTATATATATTATATTAATTGGTTATATTGCATACAACAAGTACTGTTTACTCGAATTAGGAACTTGCGCTGGATATTTATAGTTAGTTGGGTTGCGCCCGAACCTTTTTCTTGACCCATATTATTGATATGGCATTCCTCGATTTTAGTAGAAAAGGGGGGTTTAACACTCAAATCCCTTGTTGGTAGGGAAGAAAATGTGGAAATGAATCGCTTAATAAATACATATGTACTACTTTTGGAGAAAATAAATTTCATTTTATTTATGTAGTTATTTATTAATTTTCAAGGAACCTTTGGTTAATTTGGAGCAAATATCGCGATTTCAACAAAAAATTACTCCATCAAAATAAGGAAAATTTTTCTTTCTGGTTATTTTTGTTTTTCTTCCACATAAAAATTTAATCGTTCATACTCATAGGGATTTTTTTATGCGGAAGGTGATCTTCGCATAATCAAATAAAGACGATAATACATCAGTAAAAGTATATTTTAATTTTCTCACTTTTTACACTCTATAAAATGTTTGACAAATCTGCAACTTAGTTTTTCTAAATGCATTTTTAATTTTTGCTCACAGTTCGCATAGCTTTCGTATGATAGAATTATAAAATAATGAAAAATTAAATTGCATTTAAAAATTTTGTAATCATTCTCAGCGATTTTTAAGCCAACCCCATATTAACATAAACTAAATATTATAATAAAAAACAAACTTCACCAACTCATTTTACATCGTCAATTACAGTTTTTGAATGGAATATTTTTGGGACTACTTTTTAGTAGAATAGAAATAAGGGAAAATGCATTTTATTCTAAAAAAATATTCCATATATCTATACCTAAACTGTCATTATTTATTTATGGAGTAACTTCCGATGGGAGGTTAGTCTATTACAACAACACATGTCAGATTACTTAAACTCAGTTTAAATTTAAATTCAGTTTGAACTACAGAGCTGTTTTCATTGAGAGTTTAAGATGGGCTTAAATTTGACTATTCTGTAGGGCAACACTGTTTTTTCTAATTATCTAGATATTTCAACAGCTTTAGCAGAAATAAACTTTTAAAAAACCCGTCCCGGTAAACTCAGATGCATAATAAATATACATTTTTTTAGCTAAAATTACAAAAAAGTCATCAAATGTACAAACTTTTTAATCAGAATTTGGGGAATATTTTATAAATAAATTTGGTCATACATGTTATGTGAGTGATTGAAATTGCATCCACACGAAAGCTACTCACAAGGATTTTTATTGTATTTGGAGAGTGCACTTAGCGTAATGAAATAAAGACAGCAATATATCAGTAAAGAGATATTTTAGTTTTAATTGTATATTTTATTATACTTATTTATAAACTTTGTGTTAAAACTGCAACTTGGCTTTTCTAAATGTAACTTTTACATATTTTTCGGCTACTACAACAAAAAAAATATTCAATATACCCTTAGTGAACTTAAATAATAGTTTGTTATCTTTATGAGCGAGTGTTTAGACCAGTTCAATCTTAGCTTCAAATAAAAAAACCTCTCTAACTCACTTCACACTGTCAATTGCAATTTTGAAATACGATATATTTCCGGTACTACATTTTAGTGGAATAGGAATAAACCAAAATAACAGTTGACATTTTATTATACGAGAATTGCATGGGCTATAAAACTGCATACTCGAAAACGTCAAAATATTTTGAGTGAAAAATCAAAAATTTTAACGTAGATTTTTTTAAGTTTGTGGAATTTTTGTTAATTTTTTATAAAGCTTAAAATAATAATTTTCATTTTTTATGTTATTGAATAAACTGTGTTGGTACGTTTGTATGTATTTTTTTAACCCGACATTGGGAAATCTGTGATAGACTTTGAACGAATGATAAGTAGAAAGTTCATAATGTGGGAGCAGTGACGGATACAGAATTGTCATTGAGGGGGGGCGATCAATGCCTCAACATTATATCACTATCAGAGTTAGTAAAATGATCTATGTAAAAGGAGCATGTTACTAGAAGCACACGTTCAGTGATCAAAATGAAGTTTACTAAATTAAATGCGAGCACTTTTTGCGTTGCGCTTCAAGGGCCGAAGCCCTACGGTCGATTCTGTATAAGCTGCCAATAGAGGGCGAATTGCAATAAAGAAGCTAGAAAGAGGAAGATAGAATATTCTTGTACTTGTTTCTTTCTCGCATTTCGCCTCGTATGGAAGCTTATATAAAATCTACCGGAGGGCTTTGGACCTTAAAGCGTAACGCGAATAATCAACCAAATTTCTCTCTGGTTTCAATTTTGCCTGAAAACCCTACCGTATAGCGTCATTCAACGCTAAAAAAAAATGAAAATTTGTTTATGTCACTGATCTCAATATTGATATCACTGTTTGTGTTGCATTCAACAGCGGATATATCCATCTTGAATTATAAACAACAGCTCTGCTTCGACTCTTTCGGCGAAAATACTTGTTATGCATATTAAAAAATTTTCTTTTCGATTTCCCATGTCTGGGGGGGGTCGATCGCCCCTATCTCCCCCCCCCCCCCCTTGTATCCGCTACTGTGTGGGAGTGTGTGGAATAATGATTAAAGTAATATACAAATAGATGGGCCCGTTTTAATGTACCCGACATGCAAAAGATCACTCCAACTGAGATAAAACTTCCTTTAGTTGCAAAAGCAACCCTGTTAGCATCTTTCATGAAAGATGTGCTTGATTTAGTGCTATTTAAGAACGGAAAATAGCTATGATGCCAAATTTTTTGTTGATTTAGTTATATATTTAAAAATACTATGGAAATAAAAACGAATTAGGTCTTAAAATAAAATTTCCCATGTCTTTTCTTCCGGGTCATTCACAATAGCGCAGTTTTTTCATTTCCCAACACTACATCTCAGATCGGATATCATTTTTCCGAGTTAGTGTTGTTGCTTTACATGCTATTTCTTATCCTACCTAGTGTTCTTTTGCAACTAGGTTGCAAAGAAACAGGCCCAATATACCTGCAAGCCCCTAGTCAGATATCTCTAAAACATAGGGGCTGCATTCAGACAGACAGATAGCAAGTGGCGGATCCAATATGGCCGATTAAAATTAAAAAGTTACTATCTGGGGATTTTTGATATCGCTAATTTCGAATTTGAAAAATGTTTAAATTATTTTTGTTCATGCGTTATATGCAACGCCGATATCAAGAAGAAAAATGTTAACCAATTTGTTTTGCCTAAAATCCACGGCTTGTATTTACTTTCACATTTTTAATTTGCGCAAACTGTAGAGTCGTAAAACAGTATTTCTGTTCTCAAACCTGAGAACCCACAAACGCATTATTGGGATATATCTATGATTCAAACCATCCTTATCATGCGTCATCTATCGACTAATAGCCAAATTAAAAACAGCAAAGTTTTCTCAGTTGGCGAATAGCAGAGAAAGCGCAATAAATGACAACCCAATAAACATCAAAAGTAAATTCAGAAAACTTGTAACAGATAATTTGTAAGAAATTTCTTGCACCACACTAAATTTTAAGAGCTAGTTTAACAGTCCACATTTCTACTTCTTAGATTGTTTTGAAAATATCTCAGAATAATCTTTATAGGATTTATCTAAAAAATTAAGTTAAAAAAATAGATTTTATATATGTAAGGTATAGTTCGCTAAAAATTAGTATGCGCTCTATCGATTCCTGTTGACGTTTTTGTAATGTGTAAAAAAAAATCTTAGGACACTTTGTTTTCTAATGGCAGCACCGTTTTTTTATTTAATTTGATTTCTCTAGCTTTTAATTTGACGATGTTATACAAAATAGAATTCGCGTTTCGGAAATTGTATGCGAAGAAATGGATAGAAAATCCCAAAGCCAAAGAAGGCAATTCCATTGTCTCTTTTGGACGCCATATTAACTACCTGACAATTAAACATTTCGAGCTACCATCTGTTTGAAATTAAAAAATAAGAGTCTAAATATAAAGCAACGGTTCTTTCAATCCCCAGTTATTTCGCATATTCAAAAGAAATCGCATCTGGAATGGAGAGCTTGACTCACTTTCGAAAAGTTTGAGTTCTTAAGTAATGAAACGTTTGTCGGCCGCCGAACACACGCGTAGCGTGTGAGCGCTTCATTCAGTGGGTCCCGGGTTCGAATCCTGGCTGGGGCAAGTAACAAAAACAAAATTAAAGAAAAAGTGTTTTCTAATAGCGGTCGCCCCTCGGCAAGCAATGGCAAAGCTCCGACTGTATTTCTGCCATGAAGAAACTTCTCACCGTTCGGAGTCGACGTAAAACTGTAGCACCGTCAATTTGCGTTACAACAACAAAGCGCACACCACAAATTGTAGGAGAAGTTCGGCCAAAATTGCTTAAACGGTGATAGCGCCAATTAAGTAAGTAAATAAGTAATTAGGATATATTAACCGCGGGCCCTATCTTAATCCAAATTTGATTATAAAACACACCTCAATTTAGGTGGGAAAATTCTAAAATGGTTTTTGGATATGACTTTTTTCAGATCAGGGATTTAATAAAAAAATAAACAAAACGAAATTTCCATACTCAGGAAAGAATTTTTTAGAAAAATTACAACACAACAGGACAAATGAAAGGACATGCAGCCTTTATTAATATTACGTCTTACTTTCTAATGTTGTAATTTAAATATTGTGTATAAAAACATTTCAATTGAAAAAGAAGTTATTTTAACTGAATAAAAAGTAAGCTAACAAAATTTTTAAATTAATCTTAAAAAATAAAACACTCAGAAAAACTTTCTTAAATTTTTTACTTTGAGCTTATTCCACTATCCTTTCAAAAGATTTATGAAAAATATTCGAATAAGCTTTTAAAACAATAAACAATAATCAATAATCAATAATCTGTTTTTTAATCAAAGCAGTTCGAAATGGAACATCCTTCTTTCTTGAACCGTGGAAAATCCGACATATGTAGCTAGGCTAAAAAACCGCTGTTTAAAAAGGAATTAAATTACCACGGCAAGGCGAATAAATGTAATAAAGATAAAGTTTTAACAAAATTTAATGGGTTAATTAAACTGACTTCTAGGCCAAACATTTCATGTCATAAAAGAGTGGTGATTCCCTTACAAAATGTAAATATAATATAAGCAAGGCATTTGCAGCTGTCCCCTCATAAGTCGACCTTTTTTTCATTTCGTCCACAATGGCGCGCGAAATATGTATGAAGGAATATTTCGAGGAGTGTTTTTTTGCCTTTGATACCTCATCACCGTTCTCCAGTAAAGTTTTGGTCAGATTTAGCACTGCGTGGATATATGTAATAAAAAAACGTTGAAACCAACAAACTGCTCCCAGTGATAAATGAGCATTTATTTGAATTATAGGTCATGACTCTGCGAAGTTTGAGAAGTTATACCAATTTTTATTGAACAATGCTTGAGTTTAAGAGTTATCAAGGGCTGAGTAGGATAAAGTTAAGATCGTTCATCGTACGGCGATCAGTAAGAAAAATTTATCGTTCTCGTAGCTCGTTGCAACCGACATAAGTGCTATTGTCTTCAGATACTGACCAACATGGAAATCATACTTAAAATATGGGGGGAATATTTTTCGCATTTACCGAACGGTGATCCCAGAGAAGATGATGAGACTGTTAATATCCCGTTACACGACCACCATTGCCGGGATATTCAAATACGTTGACGAGAAGCTAGAAAGATATACTAAACCTATGTTTACACGAGCAATTGGGAGTGTACAGTTGGCAACCAGACAATTTTAAAGACAACACACTTTGGCGTAACCGCTGTAATTTCGTTATTTGTGTATTATTCGTATTTGTTATTTTGTGTTGCGATTATGGTCTTCTATTTCGTAAATTGCAACGAAATGAGGTCGAACAGGCCGCTTACATCAAATCATTGTCTAAAATTACTGTTACTATAAGTGTGAGTGTATTCGTAAAAAAGTGTAAAGGTATTGCTATTGCCTTCCCAATCTGTGTCGATTAAACGCTAAGTATATGCATAAATTCATTCGTATATAAAATATGCAAAGAAGCATATTTAATTATTAATAATATAAACTGAAAAAAATAGCTTTACAAATATTTTTCATATTCCATTAATCCATTAATTAGGGAGCTATTAAATTCCTCTATTGAATCTAGCCGTCAAATATAGTATGCACATAGTGTGGATGCCTGGCCACAGAGATAAATCGGGTAACGCCCGAGGAAATAGAAAATAGAGCCCATTGGGAAGAAAAATAACGACCGCCTTTCTTAAAAAAAGTAAATATTGCACAAGGGCGTTATATTTATCATCTTTCGTTGGAAATAAAGCCGTAGCCGTATTTCTTTGTTACGGCCCTTTTTCTTACTGAGACTGCATACAAACCCCACTCTGCTCCATTCAAATAGTAATTTAAATCCAATAGTTATTTTCATCAAAAGAGTTAACAAATTAAATAATTCAAGTTTCAAAAAAAAACATCGTACCTGAATATGTTAATTTATATCCGGTTAGTACTTCGGATATTTTTAAATATTTGTGTAAAATTAAAACCCAGGTGAGTTTCTAAGTTTAACTGGCTAGTATAATAGATCAAGAGGACAAGGAGCCTCAGCAAAGTTGATGGCAGCCACAATCAACCTAACCTAACCTATGACGATCTGCGTTGTTCACCGTCGCAAAGGTGTAAAGATCGGCTAAACAATAACAAGGACATGACATGGAACTTGCAGAGTGATTAAATTACCAAGTCCCTTACTTTCCAAAATTACAGCCGTCGACAGTGATTAGACGCAAGTGTATTGATTGTTCATTCAATTGCAGCATATTGTTTGTACGTCGGAGACAAACCGGGGTTCGGCGATGTGCTATCTTCAGTGTATTTTTTTCATTCTGAACTGAAAATCGTTTCAGTATGTATCAGCTTTATTTGTTCCCTATTAAATTATGGGAATTTGCGTTATGAGTTCAGGTCTTTAAATTTTTAACCCAATTGGGCAATTCACAAGGTGCTATTGCTGCATTTGTTATAGTTGTATATGGCCCTTTGTCTGCGCAATTATTAGTTCACATGCAATATTTTATTGACGCCATTGCAACTCTTCAACCCATAAGTCTACGGATACTTTGTTAGCATTTTATAAGATTTGCAAAAATCAATTCTTAATAACAGAATTTAAGAATAACAGTTTTGACAAGTGTGCCGTTGTAAGTATATTTTCGCCAGTTCGTTGCGATGGCACGCGCTTTTGAGAAAAGACGTTCTGAGAGTGCGGAAGGTCCACTTAAATAACAATATTATAAGGGGTATATTGATTAGGATGAACGGACCTAATTTCTTCTCAGGTATCAATTACATTTCGTTTCAACTTTAAAACGGGAGCACCCAGAAATGACGTTTCACTTCCACTTCCAAATTTAGTTATTTTGCGTCAGTACATATGTCATTACTGTGGAAAAGCTAAAGGAGCTTCGAACTGAATTTTTGAAACTTTAGATCCGATTTTTTTCAAAGCGACGACGACAAACCAGTCAAGCGTATAGTAAATGGAGTCCACCATGTCTTGACATATGTCAACATTTTTGCTGTTAGTATTCCAACTGGACACTGCAAGAAGTGTTTGCTTTCACATGCTTCTTATTAAACCAAGTGACTATTGCCCTGCATTTCATGATAGCATTGCTAATCTCAGTTGACTTTAACGCATTCTCGCAAATCAAGTCCAACGTGAATCTTCTTCTTTTTGTAAGAAATAGTTTTCAGAAAAATTCTAAGTATACAGTTGGATATTCTAATAAAATAAGATGAAAGTTTCAAGCAGCTAAAAAATGGATAATTGTTTCCTAACGGTTTTGTCGTCCGTCCATCACTTTCATTATTGAATTAGAAGTGGAACATTTTTAATGGTGTGTTTCGAACGGAAATAATCGGTTTATTTTAACCTTTAACCGAAGGAAAATAACATATTAGGCCCGTTTCTTTGTAGCCGAGTTGCGAAAGAACACTAGGTTGGATAACGAATTGGATGTAGAGCAACGACACTAACTCGGAAAAATATGCGAGTTTAGCCAACTCGGTAAAATGATATCCGACCTGAGTTGTAGTGTTGGGGAGTAATAAAACTGCGCTATTGTTATTTCAATAATTCATTTTTATTTGGATAGTATTTTTAAATTTATAACTAAATCAACAAAAAATTTGGCATCACAGGTATTTTTCGTTCTTAAATAGCAATAAATAAATAGCATGCGGCATGAAAGATGCTAACAGGGTTGCTTTTGCAACTTTTATCCGAGCTGGAGCGTTCTTTTGCAGTCGGTTACAATAAAACGGGCCCATTACAACCGTTTTTTCAGTGTAATCTTTAGGAAAGATAGAAGTCATTACACGGTTATTGAGATCAACGATATCAACATCGTCAGTGTACACCGTTCTTATAAAACAAGGTCCCTAAACGATTTCATCTGCAATGTGTAATTTGACGTTCAGCTAAAACCAAAAAAAATTATAATTTCTTACCCAGTGTCCAGCCACTTGCCGATTCGTATCTGGTCACCCTAATTCTAACTTCTGTAGAAGGGTCCACATAGAGTAGTTTTCATTTTTGATTGAATTTGAATTTTGCGCACAAAAAGTACTTAGTGAGGTATTAATTATTTATTATTTTAACCATGTTTGACAAATCAGTCAATGAGGAAGCGTTGCTTTTAAAGAAGGTGGGAAATTAAATTTTCAAGTGCGACTCTCTCTCGCGTTGACAAAATAGTCACTCTTCGGCACGTAAGCAAATAAATTTTGATAGCTTGTAAACCAAAAAAAAATCAAGATTCATTGCTTTTTTCTAATTATTTTATTGCTAAAAAAAACTAACAAGTCCCATTACTTTTTATAATTATGTCATTATTATTGTATTTAAAATTCAACAACTGTATTAATTTCTCAAACAATGTAACGAAATGTGCAACAATGACTTACACTTTCTTACAAAATATTCTTATTATTGCTATTAAATTTCTTTATGTACTTATGCATTTATGTTCTATGTATGTATGTATGTATGTGTGTCGAACATTTTAATATTTCGCATTTACTCTCATTGCCTTTGATCTGCTTTGTATTTTTGTTGTAATTATTATTTAAGTATTCCTACACGCTCACCCTTAAGGTTTTATTTACATACCTATGCACATAAGTATGTATGTACGTATGTATGTTTGTATGTATTTAATAAGTAATTATTGAATATGATAATAAGTAATTAAAGAATAATTGAACACAACAATTTATTATACAATTTGCTAAAAATAAGTATATTTGTAAAAAATACGAAAACAAAATATCTCGGTTTCGTGGTTCTGACTATGTAGCTACTTATGTATGTACTATGTATGTGTGTGTATGTATTTTAATGCATCTGTGTGGTTGTGCAAATATGTATGTATGGATGTGTATATGTGAATAGGGGTATTCAAATATTAAACAAAACTTTAGTAAAATCAAATTTCCAAATAATATTTATACTTATAAAATTTATGCTATGCATCTCAACAAAACACAACAATCCGATTTAATTAACAACAACAAAATATTAACAAAATACATAAAATGCACAAAAGTTCTACCATATGACTGCAAGCATTAATGTTTGTATGTTTGTATTGTACGTGTGTTTGTATTTGTGTGAAGAGGTTTATGAGAAAATCAAGCTTGCACATTTTGGGTTCGACGGGTACTTAGTTGATACCGGAAAACGTTTGCGGTTACACCGGTCGCGTCGACGTCATGGACTGTGGGCCCGTAGTGCAAAGCAATGAACCCTTGGACGGATGTAATGCAGAACTTGTCTCTTTTTAAGTGTTAATTACAAACATTATTGCGATTTCGTCTTGCTCAATATTTTTTGAGCTTAATACATTTTTTTTATTCGCTTCCAAACATCCGCATGTTTTTAATTCATTTTTACTTCATCTAAGTTCATTCATGCGTACTTATTTTTGTAAGATTGGTGTTGGTTTTTTTTAATTTTGTTTTCGTAACTATTTAGTTTTAAGCTTAAGATTTTGTTAAACGTTGCACTGTAATGCGTCCAAAGAGTATATAATAATTTTGGATCGTTTGCAAATATGTATTCAGCATCCTACGAGCATGTTGGTATGTACATGTACTTATTGTTTTTTTTTTTTTGTTTTGTTTGTTTACTACATATCGCCTAGTTTAATTGTAACTATACTAAGGATATTTTTGTTTTTTATAATAATATATAATCTTTTACAGTATATAATCTATGTTGAATATTTTTGTTTGTTTTGTTAAACTCTGAAAACATAACAATTTAAAGCCTTTCTCTAAGGCCATTCAATGGTGCAATATTGCTAATAAAATACCTAAGATTATCCGCTCACAATTTACGCATTTGCCTATAATATTTAATAATTAAGATTGTAATGATTATTGCAATTTTCTTCGCTTTATTTTATTTTTTTTTCTTTCCCACTCAAATTGTAAGTGTGCGCGTGTGTGTGTGTGTGGGGGGGGATAGAGAAAGGAGAGGATACATTTTTTGTCCTCCTAGTTTTTATTTACAGCGTCACTACACTCTCAACAAGCTATATATTTGTATATATATATATGTATGTACATACATAGATTTATGTAACTATCTACTCTCTCATCTAATAGAATCTTCTTTCGCACACACGCTAATTTTTGTTATTGTGCCTGAAGGTCGGTTGGCGGAAATTTTTAGAACATGTTTCGAAAGAAAGCCGCATCAACTATTTGGCGTGAAAAGTAAAAACCGGAACTGAACCAGAACAAAAAGAAAACTTGCCAATACATTTCGGATACGACACTATTTTTTATTCCTGTTGTTTATCTAATGAATTGAAGAGATTTGAACTCTTCATTACATATATGTATGTATGTATATAATTCAAGATTTCATGCAGTAGTGTGTATACGTGTGTAAGTATGTGTAGTACTTAATTAAACAGGAAGGTAGGTATCTACGTAGCTTCGAATATAAAAATATTGCTTAAATATTTTGATTTTCCTTCTTAACGAATTCACTAGTTAGAGATAATTCTTTCAATTTTTTATACAATTATTCCAATTTTGGTTTTAATGTGTATGTATGTGTTTGCCTTTGTACATTGCTAAGATTAAGTAAAGCATTTCTTCGATAATTTTCGAATAATATTAAGAAGTAGTCGAAAAACATTGCAACCTGCAAGGAAATAACTAAATGTTTTGATTTATTGAATGTAGCTACTTTACTTGCTATGAACTGTCGTCTTTCGGCTGGTCGACATGGCGGACGTATTACATTTGTTCGACACACGGCCATTTTTGCTGGAAAATAATATAGTTTAAAAAGAACTGTTGACTCATACGATGGTATTCCTTCAAACATTCTTTGCAAGTAGAGTGAGTCCGCTGCCTACTATCTCCATATGCAGAGGAACTTCTATAGCTCGAAATATGTAGGAATCACTATGTAATTTAGAGGTACAGCAGTTTTAAGACATTCGAGTAGTATGGAGCTGCCAAGATTATTTTCCACGTACATTTTCCCAATACAGAATTGCTGAGACAATTTTTAGTTATTTTTTTGTAAGGTTAGCAGTTTCGGTTATTTTTTATCCTTTTCCTTCTCCAAATTTTATTTCTTAAAATGTAGACGATATAGAAATGTACTTGGTATTTAAAATTAGTGCTAAAAGCTAGTGATCTCGAAAAATTTATAGGTCATCAAGTAAATTTTTATTTTCCGTTACAGTTATTTTGTCTTATGGAATTATCTGTTATTTTTTCAGTCGTGCACAACAAAATGCACTAGCATCATTGTGAAAAAGTTGGCTATTTATTTTGCACTGAAAACTAAAAAAAAAGATATAGCTCTATATTTTAAACAAATCTATTTTTAGAAAGCTGAAATATGTTTGTTTCAGAATCGATCAACCGAAATTCAACAGCTTACCCACTATCCACATATCTTTAAACTGTCTTTTATTTAATTAGCATTTAATTAAACTTTAGTTTCAACTTCCGTCAAAAAATTATCATTCCATACTTTATGTACTTCAGGGATCCAAATCATCATTCGCCCTCAGCCGGTGACAGACATATTGAATAAAGACTTAGAACAAGGATTGAAAATGAGTCTCATTAAGAGTAAGTGTTTTACTAAGCTCAAACGCAATCTGGTGTAACTGTTTGTTATGGAAATCAAATTATAATATCAAATTTTCCTTCTTAGAGAATCAAATTATCAAATTCACCTTCAGCAGAATTCTTTAAAAAGCTGTCTAAAGTATCGATTGTTTTAAATTAAGTGTAAAACTGCTATTCGACGATATATGTATCAGAAACTAAATGCCACAAAAGACATGGATTCGAAGTATGACATAAAGTCTCATAAAAACATAAAATTTCAAGAATTCAAAGTTGTGTTATTTTAATTCTTTTCTCTATGCAATACATTGTCAAACTCCTAATTATGTGCATATTCTAGAGAGCTGTTCAATTTATTAGCTTACTAATGTGGAAAAACCTAGAATTTTTGCCACATTATATATCTGACAACTCCCGTTCAGCTTTTGTTGAAAATAGACTATTCGACTTACATCTTATTACGATAATAGCCTTCTTTATTTTCGGAGTGGCGGAGCTTTAGTGATACTACACTTACATTTTCCTAAAATTGAAGTCAATGTTGTAATAATAAATGCAGCGGAAAACAAAGATTTTCACCATTTTAATAATGCATAACTGTACTAGAAGAGAAACTTTAAATGCAATTATAAATTTATACGAAAGGACAAAATGTACGGAATTCTACTACTGATTTTCAATAGTACGCTTTTTTGGACTGCGTTTACGTACATACATACACATTAAAACGTTTAATTTTCTATATTCAACCTAATTATAAATATAATTCAAATAATTTCAGATAATTTCTTTTGTGAATTCTCTTAAATTGGTTTGCAATTCTTGGTCGAAAATATATTTTCTAATTATGTTATTTTAGTAATTAACCATAGTTGTTCTATATATTTATTTATACGAGTATATAGTGTCTACATACTAAGTATGTGTATAACTTTCGATTTCTTATGCTAAACGTTTTATAACATTTTTGTTTAAAATTACATACATACGTTGAAGGTACATTGCAAAATTTGACCAGCACTAATAGTTAAATTATTAAGTGACTCCACACAAGTAGACACAATTTTTTTGTAGCACATGACCAGTACATACATACATATGTACATTAGGGTGTCTCGCCTAAAAAAGATGCAATTTTTCCACCGAAATTACAAAATCTATTGCGGTTTAAAACTTCAAAAATCTTCAAAAAAAAGGATCAAAATCAGCATCAAATATCTCAATACTTTTTTATTTATTTTAAAACCTTTTAATTTATATAAAAACGCCATTGAATCTTAATATTTTTCCGAAATATTTTGGTGGAAGTCTTGAAAATTAATTAATTTTATAAATTCGATGTAAACCAACGCATATTTTTTATACAGATAAGTATTTATACACATACGCATGTATGTATGTATGTGTTAATGTAGTTTTCCTTTTTAAATATTCAGCAACTTTCCTCTAATCAAGTGCTACAAAAAAATATCTATCTGTTTATCAAATGCTATCATTGGCTCTACTCAATGCTCTCCGTAAATTTCTGTGTTTATTTTTTTTCTCTAGCTTAATATTATTATATTCTTGATTTGGGGCGGATAAAGCTCTAAATGCATTTCTAAAAGTGTCTTGTCTATTGAAAATGTTTTGCTTTCTGCGTTTTACTCTCTTTCGCATTTCCCATTTTCGTTCGCCAATTTCACATATTGTTTTTTTTTTGTTTCTTTGTTGAATTTCACAGCATTTTATTATTTTTACTCCTTCAATGCGTGCGCAAAGGATTAACGATTTGCTTTAACGAGTTCTCGTACTCGTCATATCTAAGTTACCTATTCTTACGAATTAAGAAAGTTGTACGTTAAATACGATAACTTGCATAAGTTTTTTTTTTTTTTACTAAATGTACTATTTTTTGATTTGTTCTTGCTTTCGGTTACAATCAACTATCACACACTATTACATTTCGATCTTTCTATTCCCTTTTGCGCTTCCGTTTCATGGTTTGCCACAGCCACTGTTAGACAGCAGCGTTCACCTGATTTTCCAAACAAAAGCATTACGTCACACATTTGCACCGGCGTCCGCAGTTCGCTTGGTACTTTTTATTGCTATTTAATGTAGATTATTTGTCTCACTTGCAACAACGCTTGTCCAACAAGCTATTGCGCCTTCTCTTCGGCCACATTCACCACCGAAACGATAACAGTAATCTACTTATATTTTTGATTGTTGATATTGCCCGTAGTTGTAAGGCTCATTGGTTGCTATTGGTGGCTTTTACTCAATAGATGCGAATTGAATTCGTAAACATTGTTGCACTGTTCGCCACAAATATTGCACTTCCATGGATTGCTCTCGCAGTGACAGCCCTTGTGCAGGAAGTATAACGTTTCGTCCGGGAACTCAATGCCGCAGAATAAACATGTGAGTATTTGCTTTCGATTAAGCAAATTCGATTCCGTTTCTTGGCCGGTTGAGGTGATCGTGCCATTGCAAATGGGAGTGGAATTGCAGGAAGAATTGTTGTTTGTGCTGCCGCCGACTCCACTGGCCTGCACAACATTGTTGTTGTCCAGCACAGCCGCATTACGAGTGATGCGATTATTAGCCTTGGCGCAAATTCGTCGTTTGAGGTCCTCCCTCAGCAAGGATTTCAGCGGAGATACCTGTAATTGATCAGAAAATATAGACGCTAGTAAAAAATCAAATCTAAGAAAATATTGCTTTAAATTATCGTATACCTTAGCAGATATGTATGTATATGTTTATAGAATTAATCGAAACTGATATTTAAATAGTAGATTAAAGTAAATATTGGCTCCGATTTAATTTCTAAGGATACATACATACATATTAAAAAAAATATTCTACTTTTTAAATCAAAGACAGTTTTTCCTAGACATGGTATAAAACCCTTAAAAATAAATATTTTTCAATCGCAAACTCTGTATCTCTTCAGGAGACTCCAAAAAATAAAATTATCCCATACATAATATTTAACCCTCAAATGCATAAAATTTGGATATAGATTTAAGATAATTCTACATAACTTAGTTCATATTTAAAACGGTCCATATGTATGCGCTTTTTTAGACTGGAAATATTCTACAAAACTCATGTCCTTAAACTCAAATCTTTTGACACTATCGCAATCTGAGCAGTAATTTACCTAATAGAGGCAAGCATGTTCCTGTAGCCATGTGGCGGACCCACTCTTTAGAGTTTTAATATTTAAAAATGAGTATATTAAAAGGCGAAATTCCCAACATTTCAACCATACATTGCAGTTCAGCACACCTTCGAGTTTCTCAAGATATTTCGCAAGTGATGGGTTAACGTTTTAAATCAGTTATATAAACGAACTTCTATTGGCTGGTGTTTCGCACATCCCATAGTTTTCGTTACCAATACTATGTTTTTTATTTAATACAAGCTATGCTATGTCCAGTGTGTCCCGCCACACGCACAAATAACATTAATTTTCATTTCTGGTGAAGGTTGCGAGATTAGTCAGTTCAAGCAGACATCCACAAATGGTTGAAATGTATTCTTTTAAATTTCCCTGCATCACCTGCGGTATTTTTTTTTAAGAAACTCTCAATGTACCCATAGGACTTTTCTACAGTTTTATTATAGTAAAGATTATTTCCCTTTCCACCCGCGATTCACTTAACTGTATGTCCGAAACCTACTTTAACAGCTTCCATATTGACTTTCCTTGTTTCAATATTTTAATGTACTATTGATTGTCGATCATTGTTAAATAATAACCGGATCTATTATGATTGGCATTGTCATCATTTTTCAGTTGACATAACGCCTAACTGGTGTTCGCTAGCGCTGCTGTGACGAGATCGACTGTGTATCTATTAATTTATTGTATAATACGAGTATTTGACAATTGTGCCAGCTTTTACATTGTCATTGGGGAATTGTGCATTTTGATATTCATGTACTTTCTCTTGTAAACGCGTGAAAAACAGATTGACCTGGATATTAGAAGTGGGATTCCATGCGAGAGGTTATCACTAAAGCAGCATTCCTACTGTAACCTTACAGATCCGCGGAGTCTGCCTTGCACACCCTCGTGAAGTCCATAGAGGAATTTCCTGTTGGGTACCTTCCTTCATAGCGAGGGCGCCTTCATAACTGTGTTATCCTGGGCTATAGTATAGTCCCTGGGCAGACTGTAGTTGCGCAGTGAGGTAGCGCCTTCGAGCAGAGAAAGATGAATAGAAGCACTCCACAAGAGAGGGGAGGTTCTATCAGCGCTACTTTGGATTGTTGTGGTCGATGACCTACTGTTGCGACTAGAGCACGAAGGCTGTCAAGTTATTGCATACGCGCATGTCTTGGCGCTCATTGGCATAAGAAGGGTTTTGAGTACCTTGTGTGAGCTTATGTTACGATATCTAAGTGAGGTTTGCAGCTGGGCTGGAAAACCGTGATCGCTCTATTTACTAGGGAGGAAAAGATTTCTATCGTTCACTTGCCTTCGTGAGGAGGCGCTCAGTCTGTGCTTTCGGATAGGGTTAAATATCTGGGCTTAATTTTGGATAAGAAACTTTTAAGCTCAAATAGTAGTGATTCGCGTATTTTACTAAGCTGCCACTTTCTCCCGTCTACAACGGACCATCGTGTACCGTCCATGGCTTTTTAAGGGTTCTTTGGTACCGCCGTTCCCTCTAGAGAGGGTTGGATTTATTTAGTTCACTCTCTAACAAAAACCTTACAAACCCAAGTTTTAAACTTTGTGCAAAATTTATAATAGTTTAACAAATTTTCATCAAAATTACAAAGTTTTTAAACAAAAGTTTTAGATTCATCTTTGGTAAGAAAAATTCTGAGAAATCCACGGGAATTCCTAGTTACCAGAAACTTTCACTTCTCAGGTCTCAGGATATCAGTTTACAGAGTTGGCTCAACTCGAATATTTTTCCGAGTTTATGTTGTCTCTGTACACGCAATTCGTATTCGTTTCTATTTCGTATCCCATTATTATTATATTTGGATATAAGAAGTATATACAAATTAATCACAACTTATAAAAATTGGCGATTTTAATATATATTTTACATTTATTGTTAAATTAAAAATTGAATGCTTTCAGGCTTAATTTGAGTTGCATTTTTAACGCCACATCTATGGATATGCATAGATATGTATCTACGTATGTATATAATTAAGTATGTATTCGAACCCACCTTTATTAATGATGTTAATCGGTTATTCGGCGAAGAGAATTCCGTTTCACTGCTGTCGCCACCATTGATTTGTTCCATAGGTGTTGGCAGGCTGCCTTTTTGACCACCCTTGTTTGCATCGCTTGACAGATCTTCACCCATTGGTTCCTACAGTGGAGCAACAATAACCAAAAAACACATGCAAAAATGTGTAGAAATGTACATATGTTTGTTGGTTGATGTAAATAATACAATGAAATTTGTATGAAAAATCAATATCAGGTTTTTGCATTACACTCGCCTGCTTGATTGGTATTAAACTGATGGATGGCGTGATGTGGTTCTCGTGATGATGGACTTTTGGCGAAACGCAGGCATTCAACTGCACACCGACATGACTGGTGCTCGAAGGCAACGATTTGGTATTACAATCGATCGGATGTTCCTGAGGTGGTGGTGGCGCTGGTGACTTACTTCCGGTAATTGTGTCCCGCTCCCCTCCTCGACCGCCATTCTTCGTCTCCATCAGTTCCATTCCGTTAGCTGCATTGCCATTTCCCTGCAAATCAAATGCACACAAAAACGCCGCATCAGTGGATTTCCCCAATTTGCAATTTAGCAACGCATTCCATGTTACATTGAACAGATCGGTGCCGTTATCGGACAGCGTTGAGATTTCCACATGCGGCGTCAAAAAATGCATCGGCGGTGTAGCATTCTCCAGCGAACGCATCGATTCACCGCTATCACTCTGATGGGTCGTCATACTCGAGTTGGCATTCTGGCTGGCTGCAGCAGCCGCAGCCGCAGCTACCGCATTCAAACCCGGCACGAAACTAGCAGCGGCTGCTGCAGCTGCCACCTGTGACGCCTGTGATTCCAAAGCTAGTAGCAATGATGAAGAGCCACCCGGTCCGGGGTTATCAAGATCTATGCCATGTCTACAAATTGAACGCAAAATCAATATAAAACTATACCAAATAAAATCCTACGTAAAACAGCTACAGGCTTACCTGTTAAAGAAATGAATCCTCAAAGATTTCATAGAACCTGCTCTATAGCTGCACAGAGGGCAGGTTTTAACGAGGTCGTGTTGGCCAACGTGTTCGTTCTGGAAATGAGCCCGCATAGCGATTTGTCGCTGGAAGCCACGATTACATATGGGACAATGGTATGGAAGCGTTTTCGTGTGCGTCGTAAAATGCTCCGCCAAATGATCTTTGCGAAAAAATCTAAAAGCATAAATTTATTTAAATGATATCGCCTACGTCTATGGGTTTTCCATTCCAAATATTTATAATCCTAGTACAAACCTCTTTTGGCAAACGCGGCATTCGTATGGTTTTACGCCAGTATGACGCATCTTATGTCGTCGCATATTGGCGCCATTTGAGAATTTCATATTGCAAACATCACATTCAAAGACTTTGCGGGATGATGACGACGAGGATGATGAGGCTGTTGGACTGCTGGCATTGCCATTTGTAGTAATCACTGACATATTTGTAGGCACATTGTTTGGTGTTGCCGTATCCGGAACCAATTTGCTAACATCGCTGCTATTGCTTGCATTGTGTTCTGCATGGGGTACCGCAATTCCCACGCTTAGATTCTCCAATTCCGGCTCTTCTGTTTTAAGGCGCGCATGATTGGACAAACATTGGACGACATGCAGAAGGAGTGATGCCCTTGAGGTTGTTTCAAAATTATCACAACGATCACAGCGGAACGTCGCCATAGCGGGCGGAGTCGGTGTGGTTGTGGATGTGGAGTAATTTGTTGGCGGAGTACTATTTGATCGCGCTGTAGAGTCTAATGCGACTGGCTGCTCATCGGCGCTGCATTCTTTTAAGCTACGCAGCGCATGTGAATGTTTGACCAACGCATTGTGCTGCAACAAACTAGCGGGTGTCATATCAATGATCCCGCTATCTTTTAGTGCCATCTCCATACCTCCAGCTGAGCTTATTGTTTCAGCCATTTATCTGCAAAACAAAAAATAAACAAAGCAAAGTGCGTTATGAAAAAAATTTTTTAATGCCCACCAGTAAAATGTACATATTTACATATCCAAAAGCTGTTTGTTTTTATTCCCGCGGACACCAATGCCCAGGGTATTATAACTTTGTGCACAGAATGGCTTTTTGTTACATGCTAAAGAAACCGAGTTAGATAGAGACATATACAGGGGTGGGCAGTTGAAGTGTTACATATTCAACAGTCCATATCTTTTTGGTGTAAAATTATATTTTAATAATTTGAAGGAGAAAAATGTGTGAAAATATTCAAACAATAAGGATATATGTATTTGCTTCAGCACTTCCATGCGACCACCTTTTGAAGTCAGAAAACGAGTTGCATTCAACTGCCCACCCATGTATGTATGTATTTTCCGAATGAAAGAAGATATCGATTAAGCCATGTCTATCTCTCCGTCCATGCGTCTGTGCATCGGATAACTGGGGTACATATTGAGCTCTCTCAATGAAACTTGGTACACACATGATAGTAGGCCCATGTCGGCATAAAACTGTAGGCTCCACAATTTCTGGTACAACATCAAGACGCCCACCACAAATTGTTCGTGAAGTTCGATTAAACATCGAGCTTTATGATATAAACTCCAAATTATTATTATATGTAAGTATCTATTATAAGCAATATTTCAAAAATTGTAGGCATCAGATAAAAACCACGCCCACCTTTCATATAGAGGTAACCAGCTTTTACCCGCCGCATCGTTCGTTTGGCATTCGGTTTAACGGTAGATTCGAATGTACCGGAAAAGAAAATAATTAATTTCTCCAAAGGTGATAACTTTTAATTCTTTTTTAGCTTAGGTTTTTATTTTTTTTTCAATCTAAAAGAAAATCTACCCTTACTTTGTAATTTTCGATTACGTTTGATTGCTGAAACTTTTTTCTCATTAAAACTGCACAGTATGCCAAGTCATTTGGGTTTAATGAAACCTAATTTATTGTTAGAAATGCCTCCAACGTAATCAAATCATGATGACATTTAGAAATCTCATTTTCATGATTAAGTTTTCTTAAGCCTACTTCCTTTGAGTCCCTATCAGTATATTTCCTTTAACTTAATAATCTAATTTTATTTACTTTTTAGGAAAGTCATTTTATTTACTTTTAAGTAGGTAGTAGGTGGCAACACTCTCCAAGGTATTTTCAAAATAAAGCTTTCTTAAAACTCCTTCGTATAGCACCCATATTTCAATATTTGATTTAACTTATTATAATTTCAATTGATTTTTTAAACCCTCTCCAAAAAGATTTTTGAAACTTAGTATTCACAAATTTTTTTTGGTTTGACACTCATGTTGTAAAATATCAGTCAATTTAACTAAATTGGCAAATTGAATTCATGTTTTTAAACACGTGGCAACACTCCTTAAATATTTTTTTTTTTTATAATTAAGTTTTTAAGCCTACTTTCGGTAAATGTCCTCACGTGTTGTTTTCGTTAATATAATGATATACATAGTTTCATTTCAATATTTCAATATTGATTTAGCTTATTATACTTTTAAGTAATTTATTTCTCTCCAAAATTATTTTTGAAATAACGCATTTTTTAAATTTTTAGTTTTGCACTCATATTGCAAAAATGTAGTTTATTTTTGGATATAACTTAATTTGAATGAACCTTTTTTTAAAAGTATTTGGGAAATGAAGCTTTATTGAGCCTTGCATATTATATTAGTTGCATTCGATTTAAGTATGATTATAATTTTACCTAATTTTTTAAACATGTGGCAACCCTCTCCAAAACTAATTTTGAAACTAAGTTTTCTTAAAATCTTTAAGCTTACATAACGGAGTATATATGTATGTGCCAAATCTTATCCCGAACTTATTTATTTAGTTCACTATAACTTAACAGGTGGCAACTCTCCATAGAATATAGCGTAGGTGGTAAAAAAAAGGTAAAAACATACTCACTCACACACTCACACTCACCCACAAACACACAAATTTTCACATTTTTAAACATTCATCGAATGTTGTTGCAAAATCGACGATGATGGCTTCTGATAGGACTTTCCGAATAAACGAATAACTGTACAAATTTTCACGTCTTTCCATGCTGTGGCTCGGACGTTCTGGGCGGACATAACAGAATAACGTTTCAGTTTTATATATGTATAAGATTTACAAAAACAAACAAAAATATTCGATATTTTACTAAATCATGTAGGAAATTCACTCAAATTTGTTGTGAAGAATTAAACTAGCAAGAGAAATCGAAAAAATTAAAATTTGGAATATGGACGGGATACGTTAAAAGCGTGTTAATTTCGTCAACAATTGCCTCGAAATGCGCCTACTGCCATTTTTAAGAGATCACTGCATTTCTACCTTCTTTTGACCTGATACGAGTATAGTCTCTTCACACAATCTTAAAGAAGACAATGAAATGGTACGAGAGCAAAACTGAATATTATTCCCAAAGGATGCAATCCACTAAACTGTCCGGAGCTAACGCCTATAGAGCGGTACTGGGATATGGTAAAGAAAAAAACAAGGCTTTGCTCAGAATGAAAAACTCGTTTCAAAAAACTGAAATCAATTAGCTAGGAGAAACACAGAATTAGCCGTGCAAGAGATTATGATTGTCAACAATAAAGTTCGAAATATTTTCCGAAACTCTAATGATTAAAAATTTGATTCTTACATTCGATAGTACTTTTATAATAAAAAAACACAAATTGTCTTACACACTAATGTATGTAGATATTTTAACAAAAATAATCTTAATGCATAATAATGATATAATTGAATAGTGATATGGGGTATCATATTTAATTCTGGTGTGCATTAGAAGCATATCATAAGGGGTATCTTATTTAACGCTTACAAAATGGATATCATATTACGCTTCAGTTATATTACTTATAGGCATAATTAAAAGGGGTGCTAACCCTTTGATGAAGCAAACTCTATCTCACAATATTTAGAGATTGTATTGAGTTCTATGAGAGCTCTAGTGATAGGTGCATTTGTTGTATGAGGGACAATCCACATCTTCGCGAGTAATATCATACACGAAGGGTAAGGGAAAAATAGGTCTTCTAATTTCCAGGGATTTTAAATTAATAAGAAGAGAACTTTATCAAGATCACCTTGAAGCACCAAAGAATCAAATGAATTTTTTATGATAGAATATATTTTTCGATCATCACTATAGAGTAAAAAATTAGCATACGAAAAACAACTTCTAATATCATTAAAAAAAAAACAGTACAAAAGCAAAGGAGCCGAAATACCACACTGGGGAACACCAGACGAAGCGATCAACAAATAACACTGTGAGTTGTCAACGGCTAACATACACCGTCTGTTCGACAGTTAGGACTTTAACCAAGAGAGAAATACGGAATGAAAACTTAGACACGCTAGTTTCTTAACTTTTTAACGATATACTACGCTTTTGATTCATGTAGTACATAAAAAAAGTTATTTTGACTATTTTTATGTCACACTAAGGACGAAAACTGAACTTGTCTACTGTTTATTGGATATGAAAACATCATCCGGGATGTAAAATTCGGCTTTCCCCAAACTTAGACTCTTCTTTACTTGTTTCAAATAATTTTATAAATTAACAGCCCACACGAAACATACGCGAAACAATAAAAAAAAACCTATATATATTTTATTTAAAAAATTAACAGAACACCATTTTTATATTACTTCAATGAATAAAATTATTTGAATAAAATATTACTTTTTCCTACTCGATTAGGCGTACGATTAAATGATGCCTGTGGATAGTTGTCAATACAAAGAAGAGAAAGAAACGTTTCTGCACTCTCTGTGCCAGTGTACTGCTCTATCCAAACGAAGTATCTTGGAGAACTTCAGATTTGTGGAAATCACTGTCTCTGAATAACAGTCCATTAGGGCAACATTGAACCGTAAATGCTGAATGATACACCAGCATTTGTTTGGCAGAAGGTTTCAAAATCACAGAAGATTAATCATTTCTCCACCACGATAATGTAAGCTCTCACTCAACAGCGCAAACAAACAAGTTTAATTATATTCGAAATATCATTTCTGATTTAGTAACAAATAATTTCTTCTTATTCCCGCAGACCAAATATAAATTGCGAGATCAACGTATTTCGATGCCTGAAGAAGCGATTGATGCGTTCAAATCATATGTTCTGAAGGTGTGCACCTCATTCGGAGTGGTAGATATGTTTCGAAAATTGGTTGAAATGATTGCAAAAGTGTATTGAATTATTAAAACTATAGTTCTAACCTAACAAACTTGAAAAACATTACATTAGCTTTTTTTTCGTTCATATAAAATATTATTTCGAGTATGCTCGCAAGAAAAATTATCAAAAATCAATAGAATTTTTTAAGAACTTTAAATTTAAATTTTTTTATAAGAAAATTGAATGGGTTGCAAAACTTCTTACTCGAAAAGTTTATACAAATTTTGAAAGGAAAATTGAAAATATTTATGTAGTTTTGTTGACATCGTAGAAGAAAAAAACAAATTATGATTATTATGATTTGTGATATTGAAATTAGCTATGTTTTTATAAAAAATTAGCGAAAAAAATGTTGCGGGAGAAATATTGTCAATATTATAAGAAAAATAACACTAAACAATTTAAGCTCCAATCCACTGTTTATTTATTTATAGAAAATCCCGTGTCTAAGGTCAATACATTTTTTCAACTTCTTACTTTTTAAGCAATATTTTTAAATTTAAGCATTTTTCTTTGTAAGCATGTTTATTTATTTATATAAACAAGTGTGTGTGTTAGTTAATCCATAGTGTTTTTCCGCTTTGGTAAATAGTCAGTCGAATTGCCCCAATTCGATTTGAGTGTAAGACCTTGGAGCAATTTTTGAAATTCAACAGTCCCTTGGTATTTTTCCATCGTTCACTCCAATCAAACACATAAATAAGAGTGCACATTCATTCACATACATATTCATATAAATACAGTTGCATACAGGTGTGAGTGTGTGTGTGTGTGTGTGTGTATAGTAAAAGTGATCTTCAGCTTTGGATTCAAGGTTGATAACAACTCATCTTCAAATACATAATTATGCTAATGCTTACGTAGATATACTATGTACAGATATGTATATACATACATACTTCCATAAATATATAAATCAATATATATATATATATATATATAGATATATCTGTATGTTTGCGGTTAGTTAAAGGTTTAATGTTTGAAGTGCCTGCTTTTGGAAAGAAACTGGTTTGCAGAAAAGAAACAATGCATAAATTTTTTGTAAAATATGCATATATTTACATATGCATCTCAGTATATAAATATGTATATATATATAAATATTCCAATAGATTACGCTTCTTCTTTACTTTGGTGCACTAGAGGCCACCCGGTTAAACCAAATTGTGCAGTGCTCGAACTTGATTGAAATTTGATTAAGTGATAAAATTTACAACGTGATTTTAAAAATAGATGGTCAATTTTGTTTAACGCATACTTATGTAAATTTCTTTGTTTAATAAAGATCTGCAAGTGTATCGAAATTACAGTATTTTGGATTTGCTTCAGAGGAGATATGTGATTGTAGTTATGTTTTTATAAACTAAAATTAACCAAGAATATGTTCATTAGATCTTTCCTACCCTTTGGAGAAATTAAGTACCGTTTTAGAAACAATTTTGTGCTAAAATATTTCATAACAGCATATCGAATTTGTACTACATTCCTATTCCACTGAATTCAGCCATTTCAACATCGAAATCTTAAAAACTCGTTTAAGTGTTTCTACTGCACTTTCTTCAGATTTCATTGATATTTTCATACCTCGAAAAGTAGTTCTGCCTCTTCCGGCGTCCAAATTATTCTTTTTGTATTGCGCTTGGTCTTCATTTTATCTTTTTTTTCATTTTAAAATGTTTTTCATATATGTTCCACTCTTTTTTGTGTGCTTTTGGTTATGCAAAAATTTTAACAATTCGAATAAGGTAGTCGTGAGACTGAGCTTTTAAGTACCTTAAGGTTTGTCCGTTTTACAAAAGTGAGAATTTCGATGGGATTTCGTGGAAATCTGATGGAAATCCAAGCAAGCGAAATCATGAAAATATATGGGAAAATTCGAAAGATTTAATGAAATCTCATATTCATCAGTGCAATAAGAATGTAGTAAGTACTTACATATTTGAGTGTTTCGAGACAAGGCGTTATAATACAAGCTTCTTTAGCGCATATAATGTTACTTGTTGTATTTGTTTCCGAACGAATTATTTTTTTAGTTTTTTCTAATCGAATCTAGCAAATGATTTTTAATAAAAATGTAGATGAAATTTGATTTTTCTATGAAGAGTTTTTACGGTAAAAATACACTATACAAAGGTAAACCACCTATTGAGGAGTGACCGTTGTTAGGAAAAACTGCGAGTGATAGCACAGCGTGGGGAAAACATTCATCAGACAGATGAGAAATTTAAGATATACCAAAGGATTGAAATGCTGCCGTTGCTTTTTGCAACAAATTTCATTCAGTACCATTCATGTATCGCATTCTGAAATTTGGAGACAAATTGATGTCGGTCGGTGAAATAAAGTAGATACATTAAATATTAAGCAAAATGTCACGCTGCTTAAAACTAAAACACCTAAAAAAATAAGCTTTGTTTAAAAGAAAATAAAAAGAAATTGACTTAAAATTTGATGAGTTCATACCTTTTTTTTTCTAACTCAAGTTTATTTAAATAAATTTCCAATATCTTCGAAATTTGTTAACTTGGTCTGACAATTTTAATTAATAACTAATAAAAACAGGAAAATTTTACACAAAAATCTTTATATGGATGAAAAATGTTGTGTGCATGTTAAATATTTAAAAAAACACTTTCAGGTATTATAATGGAAGTAAATGCACAAACGTGTAAGAAAATGCGTACGTTTTAATCTGGAAATAAATACTATGACAGCTAATTTGAAATTATCATAATTGATAATTACATATACATGCGAGTATTTATAAAATATACAGTGACTCAAACAATTGACTTAATCGTGCACTTTTATATATACGTACATATGTATATACTAAGTATATACGCACTGTTATTCATGACAAATTTTTTTCGTAAATTTAAAATAAAATATAGTTATACAACAAAAAGCATATAAATAAAAATTTCGAACTTTCTACAAAATTTCAAAAAATTTCAAACTTTGAATTTCTAGAAAACATATATGACAGCAAGTGTATTCGTTATATGAAAAAAGTGTGTAATACCAAAATATCAAAAAATTTAGTAATTGTTCTTATGTATATTTGAACAAGTATTTAGATTTAAACGTTCATTGTAAAGAAAAATTATATTGGACAACAATTTGCAGTTTAAACTGACTTGAATGTATTGACTTACTTTGCTTTTTGATTGGAAAACCGACTGTTAGTATATCAAATTTCATGATAGTTGCGTATTGCAGAATTCTCGATAAGATACAATATTTTCGGAAATAGAAACCAAATCAGAAATTCTGATTTGAAAATGGAAACTTATTGAAATACAATTAAAAGGGACCTTATGCTCGAAAAACTCGATTTTCATTTATTTATCGATTTTCAGGGAAAAGATATGCTGTTTTCAAAAAAAAATAAAATTTACCACGCATCTCTTGCTTCGTAATTTTTTTAAAAATGCATTTCATATATGTATGTATGTATATGTGAAAAAAACATGACAAGATTCCGTAGGAAATAAGTAATTCTTGAAACTTGATTGGATTTGCTTGAAACTTATTTCTCGGGAGTTTTTTGAAATTATAATTGCAAATCTGACATCAAATTTTAAAAATCTAACGAGATTTAAGCATAACCAATCAAGCTTTAGATGTGAGTCAGCCTAGTGGGTTAATTTTAAGATTAGTAATCAGTGACCCCCAAAAACCCCCGAGTAACGAGTTCCAAACATATCTGATGAACTTGCAATATGTTTCAAGCGAATACATTTGATCCTTCGTTTTTTTTGGGTCTCATATTGGATCCGAAATTTTGAATTTAAAAATCTGATGCCAGATTCGTAATCAGCGAGCCTAAAAACGTTTCAGTAACGAGTTTTAAGATATATCAGTGCGGAAGAGCATTAATATCGATTGGTTACTTGGTTCAAATTGTGGACGGAGCAAGTAACATCAAAAATTATAGAAAAAGTTTCTTCTAATAGCGGTCGCCCCTCAGCAGGCAATGGCAAACCTCCGGAGTGTATTTCTACCATGAAAAAACTTCTCACAAAAAAACATTCGCCATTCGGAGTCGGCGTAAAACTGTAGGTACCTCAATTTGTGTTACAACACCAAAACGCACACCACAAATTAAATAAAAAATAAATCTATGTATATATATTTTACATTTGATTTTTGGGCAATCTTCAAAGTACTAATGCACATTTATTAAAAAATTACTAAAACAAACACCAAATTAACCGATATTTGAACTGTGGTACCTTTGCTTGTATGTTTATTTTATTTATATACATATGTATGTACCTACACAATTCAAAAATGTACAATATTTAATGAAAGAAGTAAAATGTCTACAAATGTATACAATCTAAATAATTATTATTGATTTACATATTTAGTTGTTATAGATGTGGAATGCAAAAAATTATCGCTGAAGGAATGAAAGTAGTTAAGTAGACATACTAAAGCAAATCCAACTGAGAAAGTTTTTTATGGAAAAGTTCAAAATTTATTTTAGTATACAAATTTGTATATTTTGGTAAAAAAGTTATTCGTAATAGGTAATTGATTTAGTTCTTAAAATCTATATTTAGTTACATATGAGGGGCGCTTGCTATTTGTTTAGGTTTGTGAATAATGTTGTCAGGGACAATACGAAATACACTAAATTGTCGGATGTATTTTTTTTCCTTCAGGTGTAAAGAGTATTTATATATCTATAAACTCTGTCCTCGCCGAGACGAACCGTTTGACATCCATATTTTAATATTTCATATAACTTGTGTTTGAGTTTAAGGCACACGCTAAAAATAACTAAATTGCGTTCTTTGCTATAACTTTTTTATTTGATGTCCGATTTTTTAAACCTTTATGTCGCCGAAAAGGTCCCGCTCAGGACTATTTTGACCCTTAAAGTACTGTCACTACACAGAGCTAAAAAGTTCACCTGTAATTAAAGAGATCGACGTCTAAAAAAAAAAGCTTGAAGGCCAAGGAGTCCGAAAGGGGACAAAGTCGAAGAAATTTTCACATCTTCTTAATATTGGTTTGAATTTCTTCTCAAATTTATTGAAAAGGAAAACGGCTAGAAATAAGGAGACAACTTCTTGTTTATTAGTTATTATGGAATATTGTTCAAAAATATGCAATTGTAAGAAGAAATCTCCTCGTTTTTATGTTAAAAATCATATAAAGGAAATTAATAAGGATATCCTCTCATTTTTACTAGAATCTTATTGAATTTATTATTAGCGAAAACTTTTTATTTCTAAAAGAGTCCTTTTTAGTTCAAATTTTGCTTTTAACATACTTAACATATGTACATGCATGTATGTATGTATATGTACTTTGTGAATTATCTACTTTTTATTGGTTTTACATTAATATTATGAATATTGATCTTTGGATATTTGTATTTTCAAAATGAAAATTTTTGATTTTTTTTTTTGTTATTCCAGAAGTTTTCAATGAATAGAGTTTAAAAAATTTCCAAAATAAAATATGATTTCAGAAATAAGATATGATTTCAGAAATAAGATATGATTTATGAATAAATGTTTTCAAAAATACATAAATATATTTATCTGTTTAAACTTGTATGTATTAATGATCAATAAATGCCGCCTGCCATACTATTCATACGCGTAATTTGGCAACATCAGTTATTATAAATACTTGTTTTAATTGTATATGTAAAACCTTTTATAATAATACATAAGTACTTAAAATTATTATAATTACCTAAAATGTACTTAAAAAAATTTAGGTGTCAATAATTTTAAATTGTTAAAATCTTTGGCTTATTAAAATTAAGAGGAGATTCTAACGAAAATCCATACCACTAAAAAAAAGTTTCTTATACGCCGTGATGTATGAATTTCGCATCTACACAAAGCTAAAATTTAGAGTTGTTTCAAAGGACTTCTGCGAAGCGTTTTATACCGAACAAGTTATTAAACAGAGTGATCCTCTAGCGCGCGATTTATTTAATCTGATGTTGAAAAGAAATATATAAGAAAAATTGCCAGCACCAGCTCCTACGTGCAGTAAAAAAGTGATACATAATACCGAAAAGCCAGCTCCACAATAAAGACCTCCCTCGGCGAATAAAATCACGCTCTACAAGTTTCTTATCATGTCTGCCCAACTTAATGGCCTTGGAGTGTTCAAAAGAAAGATTCTGCAGAATATTTCGAGTTAGGGGCAGAGTATACCGTAGCCGGTGAGCTGTATGGTTCAGACATAGAGTAGCAAATTAAATGACGCATCTTCTTTGCCTGGGTCATGTTGAAAATTTTCAGCCTTTAAAGTATTAATAGCTGCATCCGCTAGTGGAGTGGGAATTACTCCTCTGGAATGATGAGGGAGTGGTAATTACGAGTACAATCACTTAGGTGATTTAAGTGCCACATGAAATGTATAACACGTTATGAATACTGAAATAAAATATCAATATCTTTAGATATACATACATATTTATCTGCAAAACGTGTACTGCCCTTGAATCTTTGACACAGCTTTTTCAATAAGCCTTGAATGACATGCAGTTTTTTCAAACACACGCCCATTTGAACAAGCACGCATCAGGAAAAAATGTTAATTACTTCCATAACGTTGTTTCTCTCATTTAAAATATATATGATATTATTTGTAAATAAATGGGATCAAGTAATATGTACAAAATAAGTTATTAAACAAAAGCACAAGAACTGTATTTTTGGTGTCACTTTATCTAACAGATTACACTGTGCAACAATTTCAAAATCATTGTCTGGATATCTGGGTGAAATATCTAATTTTGATACATATAATAAAATAGCAGGAGGTATCATTTTGTAGATTATTTTAACCCTTTAGATCTCTCGCGAAAGGGTCGTTTTGCTCCCTTCACTTAAAGGACGCAAACTCTCCATAGATAATAAATAAAAACAAATATGGCCCCTTGGAATATGCAACATTTATTTAAGATCTCCTTCATTAACATCAACATTGCAATTTAACAGAGCTGTTATCTAATTTTTATATGAAGCCTTTTATTTTGTGTTTTGTAGAATTTGGCTTTAATCGCAGATATGTATGTACATATGTATATTATTTATATAGTACAGATTTATTATGTACATATGTATAGTACTATTTTAAAACCCGTTAGCATTATTTCTAGTTGGGCTATATGAATTTTTGCTTCCCTTAGCTAAACGTATATAAATTTGTTTCTATGTATAGATATGGATAAACCTTTTGTATTATTTTTGTATACTCCTTTGCTGCATTACAACCAAGTCATTAGGTCAAGTTTTGAAACCAAACTAGCTCATATCCCAAATTCATAAATATCTCGTTGAAAAGGTATAACCATACAATACCTAAATATATATGTACATACATATAGAAATGTGTGTGTATGTTTGCACATACGGACTAACTGATAGACCACATTTCTCGGTGTGCTAGTAAACGAATAGGCATGAGAGAGCGCATTTCGTTTTCTTTTTTTTCTTCTCTTCTTCATTCATTGAAGTTATTCATGTCAGTATGTCAGTGACATATCTGCTTTACATTTTTTATGTTGGATTATGTCGCACAAAAGCCGGGCGACTAACAAGTCAATCTAACAGGAAAATATATATATATATATATACATATATATGTACATACTTACATATATAATACAGCCTACACAGATTTTTAGTTTCTGGCATAATTCGCATGAAAATCCCAATAAATATTTGAAATATTGGATAAAAGCAATGTAGAAAAACAATTCGTATCAAAATTACATGTGATTTTTACATGGTATCCCATGTTTGTTTTCAATAAGCGATCACTTTGGCTTGTCTTAAAATACTTCTTTAAATATTTGAATCAGACTTGGGAAGCGAGTATCACTTAATGATGCTCGAAGCTCTTAGTTCATATCTATGTATTTCAACATCACACATACATACATATGTAAATATGTATAAATATATAAATACACTTAGGTCTTCCTTTACGCGGCCTTTTTAAGTTACTTTGAAATTATGTGGATTTTGAAATCATTTTTTTTTGCTGTAGCGATTTTGCGTTTTGGAAAGTTGTTATTACTTTTTTCGGGGTGTAAAAAGTTTCAATTTGTATTTATTGTGGTATTTTTGCTTAAAATACAGATCAAATTTCATTTATTTAATTTATGCTCACTTTGAAATAAAATAGCAAGTGTTGAAATGAAGAAATAAATTGTTTTTTGTTTGAGACAATATTACTGGATTTTTTATGCGGTGTGAAATTATGCGGTTGTTGAAAACATGGAAACACATCCCCTATTTTTTGAATGATCTTTTATATGTGGATTCTTTTCTATGCAGGACGCATATACCGCATTAAAAAATACCTAAGTGTATACGGCATTTGAAAAATGCACCTGTTATGAAAATAATCGTATTCCATTAAGATAATGCAAGGTCATGCAATTCTTTCGTGGTCGGTATTGAAGCTTTCTTAGGAGTTGATTATGCATTCAGTCATGGCCTTGCATCATCAAATTATCATTTAAACTGATGCTAATTAAATACTATACTTTTAATGGCAAAACTT
Organism: Anomoia purmunda; assembly: GCA_951828415.1. NCBI lineage: Eukaryota > Metazoa > Arthropoda > Insecta > Diptera > Tephritidae > Anomoia > Anomoia purmunda. The sequence goes on from OX639997.1 coordinate 68,019,072, forward strand.
TAATTAATGGTGATGCCCAGAAATCGAAGATGGTTAAGGTTTTCCTAACATAGGCAAGATGTATAAGATAAATGAAAGCACATAGCAAACTGCTATTTCTTATTTATATGTATATTCGTAAATAAATGTACGTCGGAGATTTTCCAAATACAGTTTTATCTGGTTAATTTGAATATACAAGTAAATTCGTCATCGATGCAGGGACCAACCATTACGGTTATTCCAAATTTACAAATTTGAAAACGTTGCCCGAATTCGGAAATGTAACGAAAGAGTTGCATCATATTAGTCATTAGAAGATAAATAATTTTTCTGTCGCCAATAAGAGTTATTTTCGAACCCTAGGCGGCCGCTGTAGCCGAGGGTGCCGCGTGTGCGCGCTTCATTCGTTGGGTCCCTGGTTGAAATTCTGGCCGTGGCAAGTAACATCAAAAATTAAAAAAGAAAGTGTTTTCTAATAGCGGTCGCCCCTCGGCAGGCAATGGCAAACCTCCGATTTTATTTCTGCCATGAGAAAAAACTTCTCACAAAAAAATATTCGCCATTCGGAGTCGGCGTAAAACTATAGGTCCATCAATTTGTATTAAAACATCAAGACGCACACCACCGAATTGTAGGAGAAGTTCGGCCAAAATCGCTTAAGCGGTTATAGCGCCAATTAAATAAAAAAAATGTTGTCCCTAGATTTTACTTTGTTATCTTTTCACCATGTTTATCTTCATCTTCACTTCTATTTTCATACCATCTCTATCTCCGTTTTCATCAATATCCTTATCTTGCAATGTGTATCAGACGACGTAAAAAAGACAAAGAAAAAAATACACGTTGGATAATATCGGTTATCAGTCAAGGGATAAAATATTTCTCCTGCATAAAGGCGCGGTATCGCAAAGAACAGAAACAGAAATAGGCACAGAATGTTGTACATCATTGACAGCTACCGAAGCGACAGCAGAATTCTTCGATTTTTGTGCTGCCAGCAACATAAAAAGAGTTCAGTAAATCAGCAACAGAAACAGAAATATTTGACTAAATCTTTACCAAACCAGCAATAAAGTATGAAAAGAAAATATATGAATAACATTTCCATTTATATTTCTGTTATTTGGTGCACCTATGTGAAAAGAGTAACAGATGAAGATCATGTGCCTGTTTCCGTTTCTGTTCTTTATTAAATGAGAAATCTTTTTTATTTCGCCGATAAGGGTTATAAGTATTATGAATTACAGAGTAACGCTTTTGTGAAAAAAAACCTTATTAATTATTAATTATTATACCCTAAATTCTCTAAACCTTTATATCGAGTATTATCCTCTTTGGCGGAATGAATGGAATTTTGTCCAAACAAGAACGATGAATCCGTTCGGTTATAATGCGGAAGGACTTTGATATCGAACGTCGTTTCGGACAGTGTTAATCTAGCCTGACATCATCTTTTATAAGAGTGTGCAACTACTGGCAAAGCGAAGTACCTCCTGTCATCAGGTAAACTCTTTCGGATTCGAACCTGGGACCCACCGAATGAATCGCGCACACGCTACACACTCGGCTACGGCGGCCGACTACCTTTTGATTAATTTGTTAACAAGAAATTATTTGTTTAGAGGAGGGTCCGATGGTATTTACAAACTCTAAAAATTTCTGGGGGCGTTTTTTAACTATGATCGGATAATTAGAAAGATACAACCCTCCAACTTTGGCTTGATGTCAGCGATAAATTATGTCATGCTATTTATGTCAGTCTGAGGGAATTTTGTCCAATGTCAAGTGTGGTTAAAATAGTACATGTAATGGAAAATGTAGGGTTTCCAAATAACGCTTGAAACTGTTTGACACTCAACAAAATTGATTTTAGTTAGTTATCGAAATTTTATATTAAGCGTTCATAAAATTTTAAAAACCAAATTTAATCAGCTATTTAGATCGAGCGGGAGAGATGTGCACGTTATATACATCTGTTGTAGTTATATATGTATGTATGTATGTACATATATGGGACATTATCGGAACTTGACATAAATTTTGAATCATCAGCTTTTCTAAAGTGGGTGACATTGTTCCTGTTACTCTCGACAACATGTAATGTAATCCCATTCGTCATTCTCCACATCGCGTGCGTCGTATTTAACAAATACAACCCGACAGCCAATTGACAATTGGTTGCTGAGCGTACAAGAACGCGTATTTATAAACGAATGAAAGGTGAATGAGAATCACTTTTAACTGTAACATACTTTAGTTTTGCTTTTCGCGCCATACTCCCAAGTTAGAAAGTGGAACAGGAATTTCCCTCATTAATGTATAACAACACAAAACGGAGCGAGTGTCGCAGAGAGAAATGTACGCAGCCGGCAAGGTGGCCCCGCGGCAGCTCAGCGCTGCGCTCTTGCTAAGCAGCAGCGTCGCGTTGCTCCGAATTCGACGCGATGATTTCATTTATGTAGGCGCTGCGGCAGCGCATTGCGAAACACTTGCCATGGCCAACGGCAAGAGCATGTGGAGCAAAAATAGTTCACCAAACCACATATGTGGGACACTGGCACAACGGCGGCATTACAAACAACAACAAAAACAATGACGAAAGCTAGCAGCCCCAACAGCAACAGCAACACCAAACGTCAATACAATCAGCAAACGATAAACAGCAGACGCCAGAGGGCAGACGCAAGTCGAAGTCCCAAACAAGCGAAACAAGCAGTCCGCACTCAGCGAGCCAAACCGCCAGTCAGCTAGTCTTTCAGCCAGTGGGACGGCCAACCAGCCAAACATCTACGAGCATATGTTCATATGTACATATGTATGTACTATGTACTTGATTGTGTGTGTTTGCGAACGGTCTCATTCACTGTGCCACTAAATTCGCTCCTTGGCGTTGTTGTAGTTTCTGTAAATTACAACTTCCACTATCATTCGCAACTCTTCACTTCGGCACATTTTATGGCTGTGCGCTCACCTCACTACACCGCTTGCATTCAGCCATGAAATCCCATTCTCCGTTGTTGTAGTTGTATGCTTCACTTTTTATAGTTGGACATTGCACAAGTTGCGCGGCGCGTTGTTCGCGGTCGTTTCGACCTAATGCCAACTTAATGGGGGTAAACACTGTGGTTATTGTTGTCGTTTTTCTGTTTTTTTCTTCTTTTAAATGTTTAGTCGTTTTGTTTCTCGACTAGATACTTTTGCTTTGATTTCATTCGTAGTGTTGTTGTTAATTTTTGTATGACATTTAATCGAGCGCGCGAACGAATAGGAAAAAGCACTTATCACAAACATATTGCGAATTCCCATTGAAAATGTTGGAGAACCGTTGGCCCCATTTTGCAACCAGTAAACGTAAAAGTTTCTCTGAAACCATTCCTTCACATCGACGTTCTCAAAAGTCCCCCGGTTTACAAATGTTGACTTTAATATAAATAAATGAGATTTCAGCTATTAACTATATTTCGCTCTTTTGAAGACTTCATTCATTGCTCACAGAATCGAAATCAAACAAAATTTCCACAGTCTCATTCGTGTGGTCTTTAGTATTGTGCAAACGTCTGCCCCAACGTGCTTTGTGAACAATTCGGTCTCTCTGTATGCTCTTGCTTTAGACGACAGCGTCGGAGCTCTGGTTTGTGTTTTGCGCTCGAAAGAAGAGCATGTTGTTTTGTTGACCTAATTTCCCTCTCGCTTGTTACAGTCGTGTGCCCACTTTGACTTATTATTATCTTTTTATTTTGCATTTTCTTCATTTGCACTCTTTTCGTTACGTTTTCTTTTCAGTGTTCTTCTCACGCAATGGTAGGCTATTAGCTGTTAGCTAGTGGACTGATTGTCTGGCAGCTTGGTCTTCTGGCCAACAGTCTAAAAATTTGACAGTCGGGCAGTCTGTCGCTGGCCGATTTGCTCATATTTCGTCAGCATTCAGCTGTGGCGAAGTAGTGGAGTGACTAGTCAGCGTTGGTTGGCGGCCGTGATGCTTTGTAGATATGAACTAGAAAATCAGCTGCAGTAGCAGCACTAAAAACAACAAAAGCGCATTACACCGTACAGCACATACATACATTGTATACATGTATGTACATATATATTTGCATTAGGGTGAATCACTCACCAAATAAAAAATAAAATATAATAATAAACATAAGATATAAGACATTAACCAAAATATTACAATTTACATGAGCTGGACCGATTTGAAAAGACCTCCAAAAATGGAGTTGTTTTAAACAATAAAAAATGGTTTTCAAAAAATTAAAAGAAACCCCACCTAAAGAACGCATCTAAAACAGGTTAAGCTTAAAATGTCTGTTTAAAAATATTTAAAAAAAATATCAGCGGCTTCAAAACAATGTGATTTTTGATGTAGTTTTTGAGATTTTTGGAAGATTGGTTTGAGAAAAACTTACACAACTCAGCCAAAACTGGACAATTGGAACTTGGAAAGTATTTTTATTTCTCATCAAACAAACCCATTCACGTCCCAAATTTTGTCGCAAACTTATTATTGTCATTCCACTAAACAAGTTCTTGAATATTTTGCATTCAGATCTTTTAAGCATAAGCTACTCTTTTTCCCCACGAATAAAAAGATTCATGATCAGACATCTGCCAAAACATTTCAGAAAACTATTCAGATCTTTTAAGCATAAGCTACTCTTTTTCCACACGAATAAAAAGATTCATGATCAGACATCTGCCAAAACATTTCAGAAAACTATTCAGATTTACGTAAGCTGTACGTATTTCAAAATACCATCAAAAATGTAGTTTATTATAAAAAATATTTGTTTATTAAAAAAAAACACCTGAGATGATAGCACAGATTAGCTTAAAAGGTCTGCATATAAATATTTTTTTAAATCGACAATATTCATTTTTGAGCTGAAGGTCAATATAAGGAAAGTATTTGGAAAAAAGATAACAACAGTCCGGAGCGGTAAAAATTATGGCTATTTCGGAGTTCACCACATTTCCTCATCAGATTTCTAAATCACAGTCGGCTTGAGTTGGTGTTGCTTTTTACGACTTTCCTTATATCTTTTACTTTCCTTAAATTGGCATTGAACTCAAAATTATTATTTTCTCGATTTAAATAAATTATATAAAAAATAATAATGTATGTATGTATATATTTTTAAAAATTAAATTAAAATTAAATTAAAATTAAATGTTGACTTATAATATATGATAGAGAAGGTATTTTCTTACCCCTTTTATATCTTTGAAAATAACCGCATTTAAAACCCAATTTTTTCCAGTTGACCAAATTTTAGATTCTTTTAAGCAGGGTTTTTAAGCTTAAACTGTTTTATAACTTCAGGCAGTCTTTAACAAAAAATACTTCAGAAAACTATTTTTATTTTTAAATCGGTCCATCTCACGCAAATCTCAATATTTTCCCGAAATATTTTGGCATAAGCACTTACACATAATAAATTATATAATTTCGGTGGGAAACTAGGAACATTTTTTGGTGAGGCACCATAATGTACCTATGTATATGGCACATTAATGTTTGTAACTCCATAGGCATATATGTATGTACATACATACATACGTATGCATGTATACATATGTATGAATGTATGTGTGGCACATAAACGCACAATTAAGAAGGTATGTAGGTAGTTTAGCAAAACTTATGTATTTCGAACCCGCAAGAAGTCGAATCGAAATCCAAACTGGAGTTATTTTATTGTTGCTGGCTCACATGCAGATAACACACCAACAAAAAAAAAAGCGTGTCAAGTATAAATATAATAATAATTTCTTCGAATAAGTATAGGTATTTCTGACGTTGCCGTATTGTGGCAATACATTGTCGTAGAACATATGGCTGCCGTCATTGCATCGTCATCGTTTCCGTGGCGGCGACCGGATTCTTAGCGATTTCACCTAATGGTGAGAATAGATTTTCCGCCCCCACACCCCCAACTATTGCCAGCTATACTGTGTGCCACTAAAATGTGCATATATGTATGTATGTATGTGAATGTGAATGTTGTTAGAATGCACAAACGTATGTATGTTGGTATCTATGTTTGCACAGCCGACATACCAGTACATACCAATAAGTATATGCTCTTCGTGCACCCAACCTAGTTTCCATTTTTATTTGATTCTAATTTGTTTTTTTTTTCTTTGCGTTGCAACTTGACGCCAATTCACCTCACGAAACACTAATGTTGTTGGGCCAGCAGCAGAAGCTTGTAATTTTTCATTTATCCAAATGTTACTTGTATCTTCAGCAATTATTTTCATAACTTTATTGCACAATCCACACAAAAAAATATCCATGCACTCATCTATGTATGTATGTATGGACTTGTAATTATACGTAACTATGTATGTATGGATGTATGCGGGTTTGTTTCTTCACAACCGTTCTTCACAGATGTGCCTGATGCGTGCGACACACAAACGACCGAAACGACGATGGAACGAATGCGTTCGATGAGTGAGACTACATGTGACGGGCAATTTTGGTAAACGTTGGCTGGCACACGCGTTTCGCGTCTTCGATTCTAATGTTTAGCTTTTCGGCACAACACAACAACATCGACTGAATCCAAAGTATCGCACAATGCAATCACAGGCGGTAGTGTGTCAGGGAATACCACTATACCACTATGCCAATCTAGTCGCAGTCGTAGCAAGCGACCGACAAGCGTGCACGTCAGTGTCAGCTGCGCTATAGCTGAAGCCAGCCGCTGGCGGTTTGCCGCCGCCACCAAAGCAAATGAGCGCCACTACGTATACGTGCTCACCACGAATCTCACCACTGCTCACCGTAGTACTCGGCGCGCACTTGTTTCAATTGAGCGGCACTGTAGCAGAGAGCAATGACGACGATTCACTAATCGTAAACTCAGTGGAATCAGCGACGCGGTAGTGTTTGAAGCGAACGACGCACGATTCGAAATTAGGTCAACAGGTTTTGGAGTGGGCCTTCTCGTGTACTGGTTGATTTTATCACTCCGCACCGCACCACCAACCGCTCTGTAGCGTAACGCGCGGCCCTTGATGTTTGTTCTGCGATTATATGGTGCTCTGCGCGCGAGCGGTAAGCGATGAACAACGAGCGCACAATCATACTCGACTTCTGCTCCCATTGCTTCGTCGCTGGCCCCTTTCGTTGCTCCCTTTCCTTCCTATTTGTTCCGCACTCATTAGCTAGCGCGGGCAGCAACAATAAGTCGGCCACACCGCCGACGCAATGCGTTTATTGCAACACTGCGACAGCCACAGCCACAGTCACAGCCATTGCCAGCAGCTCAGTTCCTCATTCGTTCCCTGCTCAGTTGCTCAGCGCGTTGTTTGGCTAATCGGTTGACTAGCTGAGCGGTTGGCGGCAGCTGCTGACTGCCGGTTAAAGCAGTGGCGCAATTTTAATAACACTTTCAGTAATGGTAGTGTTTTTTTTCATTATTTTTTTGTTGTTTCAGAACAGCAGCGCAGCAAATTTTGAACATTTTTAAAACCGTGTATATCGTAAATACTACATAGTATGTTTGTCTGCACGAGTATGTAGCATATTGTTGGCTTGTATGCGTAAGAAGCTTGCTAAAGCAGCAGCTGTATGTGGGAATGGTGGATGCAATGCTGTTGTCGTAGACGCTACCACTGCCACTATTGCAACAGTCTAAGCCGCTGCTCCAGCACAGCAGCCTACAATTCATGGCATGCATATGTATGTTTGGATGTGTGAGTGTACATATGTGTGTACTATATGTGTGTATGTAATTTAACTTATCGTATTCGGCACTCCTGCTTACCAACTGCTGGTGCAAAACCTGTATAGGGGTATGTAGTAAGCGTGAGCCTACGAGTAGCAGCGACCAAACTTGCAAGCACTGTGCTTTAGTTTGTAGTTAGAAGGTGTTGGTTGCTAGTTAAATATTTTTGTGGGCTAGAATGTGTACGCGCGCGTGTGTGTGTGTGTGTCCCAAATGTGCAGACAAGCGTTTGTGGTGCGGGATGGAATAGCATGTGCAATCTTGGATTGCAAACCATGAAATATTTTTCTACAATTGTTTGCACATACATACACTTTTTCATACATATTAGCTATGTACATATGTACATGCATACATTAGAGGTGTCGAAGCTAATACATATGGCAAAATTTAAAGTTGTTTTTTGGTTCTGCTGTATCTAAAAGTTTAAGCCCAAATATTTGTTTACGGTGAAACCATATTAATGATAGCTTTATTTAATAAACTATACCAAAAATTTTCTAAACGATATTCAGCCCCTGTGTTGGAACTTGTATCAAAATTACCCATTGCATAAGCTCTTTTGATGTTAAGTATTCACAATGTTTTTCATGGAAATTTTTTGATAACAAAAACCATATATGTACATAGTACATATGTACATATGTAAGTCCAAATTTTAAGCTTTACACAAAATATTCAATAAAATTTCAAAATTTTAAATTAGATGTTTTAGAAAAATTTCGGGACATGCGCTATATGAAAAATAATGCGAAACACTATCAGCAAAAAATCTTATCAATGGTAATTTTTAACCATTTAAAACTTGCAATCTATTATACTAAAATTGAATACCCGAAAATTTTCAATTAAATCACTAATTAAAAATTTTGAAATTTCAAAGACACATTTTTTTAATTACTGAATGTTTTGAGTTTTTGATATAGAATGAACTATATTTTTATAAAAAGCAAATACATTGTTGTTTGTTTCATGAAAAATATTAAGAATATTAAGACAAAAGTTCGTACGAGTTTCGCCTTGAGCTAGTACTGTATACAGTGCAAAGAAATACATGGGTTACGTATACATGTGACAAGGGCCCAGAACAAAACGGGCCAGATACAAAATTGCATTATTATTTATTATGATTGTTGAGGATTGTGCACTGCGACCTTGAGGTCTATTGAGCACCTTTCATGGATAAGAACCTCCTTTAGCCCAGCAACCGACTTTAGTATAAAATCTAAATCTCTGGAGTTCATACTGTCATCCTTTATTAGATATTCACCCAGGTAGCTTTTGTAGTTGTGCATAACAAAATTGCATATGTTTGATAAAATATTTTCTGCAGTTTTGCAATAATAAAAAATACATACGTATATGTGATTTGGACTTTTTACAATAATAATACGCATATTTAAATAGAGGTAAGTTCTAATATTTTTGAAAATATTGTTTATCAAATCTATCACGGAATATCGACTTAACCAGCAAAACTAATGTCTTCTGATACAACAAGTACCTTCGGCAAAATACTTTTTATAGAAAAACGTTTTTTAAACAAATTTATTTGAATAGCATGGATTATTACCAGATAACAGCAGAAGAACAAGTAGAACATTCGCTTGTACATTGTTATTGATTTGTCAACCAGAAATGTCAAATGTTTATAAATTTGTGTTTGCTTTGAAAAAATGTAAACCAAGTTTCTGGACATTTTAGGTTGAATACTCGGAAAGGCAAAAAATCAACTGCTACTGCTACCTGTTTAATGTGCATTGCTTACACCTCTGTTCAACTGTCAACTATATATCAAAAATATATATGTAGGTACATAAGTATATACACCTTAAATTGTACTAGCCCCATTTAAAGATTTAAATTCTTATGCAAAATCTATTTGAAAAAAATTTTATACAACCTTTGCTTTTCGAAATATGTATATGTGAATATAATTTTATGTTTTCTGCAATGAAGATTGAAACTTTAAATGATTTTGAAAACTTTCAAAACTGAGCTGAACGATAAGAGTTAGAATTAATAAACGCCTATGTTTGCTGTAACTCTAAACTGCTAAAACAAACTCGATTACAATCAAATAAATCATTGATCGAACAAAAAGTTCAAAACTAAATTTAGTGTGAACACAATTTAGTTGGTTCTCTGAATGATTGCTTTATTTGAAATCCGATTTAGATTTTAATCAATGGGAATAATGAGAGTAGATTTCAAAATCCATTACTATACAATCGAAATACATCTGAATCCTCGTCAAGAGCTGGGCGCAATGAGAAATCCGAGCCTACGCAGCACAATTATTCAAGTATAAGTAAGTAAATACCTACTGTACTCTAACTCTTAAAATCTGTTTTGATTTCCCTTCAAATGAACGAGTTAAGCATAATTTTGTTACACAGTGTGTTCGTTAGACCGACGTCACGTAGCAAGTACTTCTACTGTAAGATCACCGCAATGCTCACCATTTGGAGTGTTTGTTTGTTTGTTTGGCGCTGCTATTTCCACTTGGTCTTGGTATTTTCATGTATCTGTTTTGTGGTCTCAATCTCATGCAGCATGGCACAAAAACACCGAAAACTATTCGTATCAAAAGCACACGTTCAGTTATTATTGCCACCTGATTACGATGTGTCTATGAGTGCATAACGTATTGTACGTATAAAAAGCTAAGTTTGTTCACACACACACACACATACATACATATTTGTGTATATTCTTATAAGCCTGGCAGGAAAATCAACTTTTAATAAACACACTTGATTATCTTTTTACATGACTTACCGGGACTAACTGGTTGAAACAAATTATTCAAAAAAAAAAAAAAAACAATGCATTCATTTCATGTGACTTAATTTTCAAATTTGTAATTACTTCGGGAAGAATATTCGGTGACAATAACGCGCAAAACAAAAACTAGGCAACATTTTTGATTGACAATTCCCTTCTTTACGGTAAAAGTCACGATTACATTTTTCTTCAGTGAAATATATGTAGTAGCTAGAACAAAATGCAAAGTGCTCAAATTTGTCTCCTCTTTAAACTCATAGCATTAGCCCATATTCAAAAATGCTAAAGTAAACATGACCTAACCATTGATTATGTTAATACCGTTAGATTTCGCATCACTGAAATATAACTATTGCACAATTTTTTACCATAATTTTTCCAGTAGGGTAGGTAGAAATATACACAAAGCGAGCGTGTATTGCGCAAACAATATGAAGCTGCAAGTGTGTAGAGTTGTTTGTTTGTATGTACATATGTACATATGTATGTACATATATAAGTGGTATTGTCATTTTTAGAGTTAAGAATCTTGAAACGACCTATGACAATCTTTGGTTGCCTTCACATTAAACGTTGCCTGCCTCAATTTCCTCTCCATAAATGAAAATTGGGTATTTAAACCATTGCTAACAATTTTCTTTAGTTAGAACTGGTTTCAATCTCCATAAGATGGAAACTTGTAATTAAAATTTTAAATTCGAATGGGAGTATTTTGGGTTGAAATAAAATACGTACTTGAAATATGATGCATTTAATCGTGGCATATACGGTGCGTTTCATAACTATACAACAGGGACTTTTTGACAAATTTCTCCATTTTATTTGTTACTTATAACTTTTTTAAGCCATTTATAAAAATATAGCTCATTCTTTAAAAAAACCACGTATAAATTGAATCTTCAACCTTCCCTAAAATTTAATTTTTTTAGGAATTTTTAGAAAATTTTTGTAGTATGTTTTTCACCCCTATTTCAGTATAGTATAGTCCAAGTTTGAAGAGTCTCTATGATGGCCTTGAATTTTAATATTTCTTCTTGCTGACGGTGTTGCACATTTTCTCCGTAAAACGAATACACGAATTTGTTTATATGGAAGCGAATGCCCAACACCGTTAGTAGAAAAAAAATGTCAATAACTAACACGAATTTCGAACCACTGTAAAAGTTCAGAATGCGATCAAACATTTCCAAAAATATTCAATTTTTGCAAATATAAAACGTTATAGGGCCAGAAAAACTACAAAAATTGTATCTGGGAAGTAGGACTATTATATAACGACTTTTTGAGGAGAACCTCCGAGGATGCCAAAGCTTGAAAAAAGCAAAAGTGTCGCTTGCCAACCAAAAAAACTAACATATTGTCTCTTCACAATCTGTTTGGAATTCTGTAGTTTTCAATGACGAACCAAAATTCAATTTTTGTGGACCGGATAGCAAAACTTATATGCGATTTGGTCCTAACAAAGAGTAGGACTCAAGGCACACCAGGAAGTTGGTAAAGTTCAGTGGCTCCCGTGCTACGGTATGTTCTTCGCTTTTGGATTATCGAAATTTATTGTCGGAACACAATGTCATAATTCGGTAATAGTAAAATAGTGGTTCGAAGAGCAGGTAATACAAGTCTGCCCAAAGCTCGGATTTAAATCCAATCGAAAACTTATGTGCAATTATTAAACAAAACAGAGTTATGGAACTGAAACCGAAGACGACGGAACAATTGTGCGAGCATCTGGTATCCTCTATGCAAAGGAGATGTTTAGCAGTAATTTCCCAAAAAGCATATCCGACTAAATTTTGAGTAAGTATAAAATTTATATACCGAAATTTGCAAAGTTTTGAAAATTTGTCAAATATAAGTACATCTCCGTCATTCCGTTACATTGACAGTTTGATGAAGCTTATATTTTACTTTTTTACTTAAACTATTTAGTGTAAACTTTAAACTTTTCTTATACTCATAAGGCCCACTTGCGAGAAAGCAGGTTATCTATTTAACTCAGAGTTTACCAGTTAAATTGATAAATTTGCTTGCATAGCAGAATGATGAATCTACTCAGAGTTAAAAACATAAATATTTAGCCTAGCAACTATTCAGAGTCATGTCATGAAAAAACTTCTCATAAGAGAACTATTCGCCATTCAGAATGGGCGTAAAACTTTAGGGCCCCAATTTGTGTTACAACATCAAATTGTAGGAGAAATTCGGGCAAAATCGCTTTTCTTATAAACTAAAAAATTGGAAACGAATTGCTTTTTTTTGACAATAATGAGAATGCCATCGAATACGTTGGTTCCAACTCCTTTAACAGTGCCTCGGCAAAGCGAAATGATAACTTGCACGAGATTAGAGATCAAGCTTACCAAACATCTCCTTTTTGTACTAGAACCTCCAAAAATTATTTTGATTTTAAATTTCAATAAATTCATTGATTCAAAGAAAATGTCAAAAACGAAATGTACATAGCCCGGGTTACTATATTTATTTGATGCAAGGCAACGTCTGGATTACGAAATTAAAAATATAACTCTGAGTTACTTATATCTTTATTTATGAATTTAACTCTGGATTTTCTGCAAGTAGGCCTTAGGTTTTTATTTTCCGAAATGAAGTTTAGAGATACTTACATATGTACATATGTATGTAAATAAATGAATTTGTCAATCAGAATCGAAATTGATTTATTCTTTCTATGGGTGATGACCTTTTAGATTTACGCTATATTTTATATTTTTTTTACACACCGAGTAACTGTTGACGTTGATTGGAAGCCAATTTAGAAATTGGTTTTATAAATCTATATTTTATATTTTCTATACATCGAGTATATATGTATGTATTTATGTAAGTGATATTCGTATTCAAACTCAATTGCCTTTTTTAAATATTCTCATTCAATATGGTTTTTGTTTGAAATTTCACTCATTTAATTCATGAAGGAATTGCACCTAATCTTCTTCGGTAATTTTGGAATCTTCTTTTCTGTCAACAATAAATAATAACAAAATATCTACACTAATATTTTGCAACTCCAAAAACATTAGTACGAGTACCATGCAAATCCCCTGTATCGGGTACAATTTAAGTAGGTCAGCCTGCAATTCTAATTGAACAAACAAATCCCACATTTCAAGCGCGCAAACACATAGACGGTAGTTTATTTTTAATATATGTACATAATATATACACATACACCTACTACATATTTATCAACTTGATTAAATCTGTATATATGTACATAGTATGTACAATACATCCACACACACACGCACACTCGTGCATATGTATGTATCTACGCATCTTTTTGGGCTTGCTCAATTGGTTGCGATACCTTCAATTCTATTTCATGTGTGTGTATGTATGTATGTATGTATATATGCAAAATGTTCATAGTAGGTAAGCTTCAGTGATACATACATATGTACATGCAAACACAAACATAAATACATACAAATGTACATATATAATAAGCTCGTATGCATTTGGGATAGTCCAAAATGCATTTGATTTGTTTGTTAATTTTTTTTTTAATTTCGTTATTTTATGAGCTTCTGTTTCTGTTTTTTCGGTTTTCCATTTTTGGTTTTATTTTGTCTTTGTTTCGCAATTCCAAGTCAATTTTGTAATATGGCAAGGTGCACACTCTGCGTAGTAGGTACATCAACAGCACCTTCAACTCCCCGCCCACACCCGGCGCGAACTGCAACATCGCTGCTGTGCTGCATTGCGCCGAACAGCGCTGCCAATGCATTCAATGTACGAGTATTTCGGTTAAATTGGTCGGCCGTTAGATTGGCCACTACTTCTCTCGCTACACTCTATGGTTGTTCTACTGGTTGTTAATTCTTATTTTTTGTTGTTTTTCTTTTTTTTGCTTTGTAGTAGTAGGTCGCTGCAATTACCGAGTAAAACGTACATGTGGTGCAACAGCAGCTCCTGTCAGAGGTGACGACGATATGACAACGAAGTCAAGTGTCTGTTGAACAGAACCCGTAACGCGCTTCCCACGTACCACGTCTCGCGACGAGTTCCGCCACAAATTCTTTACCGAAATTAATGAACAACTACGCAAATGTACAAATCGGAAGCAACAACAACAAATGCAACGAAACAAATGGTTTAAAAGTGCATAAATGCAATTGGTAACTAACAACAATAACACCAACTAGGCATGTGAATAGTATAACAAAAATAAGAAACAATAAGAATCACTTGCTAACGAAGGAGAACAACGAACGATGTGAACACAAAAAATTAGTACAAAAACGAAATGAAGGACCGGACAGACAAACAAGTGAGCGAACGAGCGAGCGAGCGAACGTGCAAAAACGTCCGCATCCGAAAACACACTGACAGCGGCAAGCGGCTCCATGACTGGTGGAGCGTCAAACGTTGCTGGGCAGCCTTGCTTGCAGCGACGACGCCAAACCTCACCATGCCCCCAACCAAACAGCAATCCACCATCCATACAAAACGACCGACCGACAAACCAACCAACCGACCGCACCGCTGCCTTACGAGCATCTCAAAAAGTCGGGAAATCGGTATGGTGCACCAGCGTCGCTGCCGTTTGCCTGCCGCCACGCACCGCGCACCCTACAATGCACACCACACACCTGACTACACACGCTCATTACGTGTATGTGCAGTTGCGCGCGCGCGCTTCATTACGAGCGATGAACTGAACTGCGAACACTACGACTCCTCAAGGCCTACATGGATTTAGGCCATAAAAATGCCGAAGTGATTGAAGCCAATTCCAAGATACTCATACAGCGTACAGCTTGCAGCATATGGCAACGCAGCCAAACTAAAATAATCTACATACATATAGCCGTAGTTGTACTTAGTATGAATATACAGATGTAAGTATGTATGTGTGTGTGTGTGTATGCGTGTATGTAGGTGAGCGAAGTTTCTCAACACGCTGCTGGAGTTGGTATTGAGAAATTAAATAAGTAGTAACGTTGGCAGCAGCAACAGCAACAACAACAGCAGCAGTACCATCAACAGCAACGACAACGGAAACGGCTATAACGACAGCGGCAATAACATTGGCTTAGGAAACAAACTTACCTAGCAGAAACGAACGTTGGCAGCATAGCTGACGCTCTTGGTCGGCCAACAACACAACGAAGCCAGTAAAGGGGAGCACACCAGCAACAATGAATAGCCACAAACATTCACTTGCGCTCTTTGTTTAGATCTGTGGAACATATGGTTGTTAGTACATACATACATATGTAAATACATAATAATGTACATTTGCCCCTACTAGCAGGAGCTGGGAAACATAACATTTGAACTTATCTAATTAATTCAGAATTAATAAATAAATACAGTGGAATCGCGATAATTCGTACCACGTAAATTCGTAACAACCGGGCGATCCAAAATTTCTATATGTTTTGTTCTCCTCGTTATTTTTTATATATTTTTTGTCAATACAAATTTTCTTCAATGTCTTCTAAATCGTAATTCGTAATGAGAAGCAAAATTCTATGCAGTTGTAAATCAAATAATAAATCATAGTAGGCATAGCGTTTTCGTTTACCGTTAATTTTTTTCTTTGAAATTGTTTGTGTATATTTCATGATCAGTTTATTCGATGCATTATTCGAGAACTTCATCTACATATGTACGTTTATTTCATATTACAGACAGGTGGTAAAATAAAAACAAGGTTCCTCGATTACATAAGGGCAATTATGTATGTATATCAAAGTCGAGCTTTGAAAACCACATGTTTGAAAATAAATGTGCACCGACGAACATTTGCTCTGATCCAATACCTCTCCTGTAAAATACTGTAAAAATGTCAAATAGCCGAATTTGTCTCTTCATTGGAAGTAAAAAGAGTAACAACCAAAAAGTATGGGAACACGAAAAAAATCATTTTTCTTACGAAAATAATAAAAATAAAACACGAAAAATGGAAGGCAATAAATTGATTAATTAATTAATTAATTATTGATTTTTTTCTAAAATTATTAAAACTTACTTTAATATTTTTTTGTATCAACTTGACGATGAACATTTGCTCTGATCCAATACCTCTTCTGTGAAATACTGTAAAAATGTCAAATAACTGAATTTCTCTCTTGAGTGAAATTAAAAATGAGTAACAATCAAAAAGTGCAGGAACTCAAGAAAAAAAAACATGCCGTCGTCTCAGTATATTTGATATACTTCTAAATATACAAGAACATAATAGTTTTAACTGAACAATAATAACTGAGGAAATAAACACCATATCTGAATTAATGTTCGATCCCCTACCAAAGATATGTACATAAATGTTCAATAAACAATCAAAGCGTATTCAGTAAAGTGGTGGGAATACCTACAACGCATTCATTCAATTCAAAATTTAAAAATTTTTTTAGAAGAATTTTATAGCTCATTTGTTTAATACATACATATATGTATGTATATTTATATTTAAATGTTGCCGTTTTCTTTGTTACTATTCCCCATTTTCAATTTTGATTGCGCGTTAATCAGAAAATTTATTTTTATTGGCTTGATTTTGTTGATATTAGAAAAGTCTGCTGCGATTAGAAATACTGTTATAGTACATACATATGTATACAGGGGACAAAAATGTGTGAAAATAATCAAGCAAATAGGATATTTTTGACTAAAGCTTTTGAGAAGTCAGAAATAGAGTTGGATTCTGCACGCATGTGATTTGCATAACCTCATATTTCTTGCAAAAAAAAAATTTAAAGTGTGTATAAAAACTAGTAGATGGCTCTTTTGTCGAGACGTCCAGAAGATATATAATAAGCTTTGTGAAACTAAAAACAATGTCATTTGTATTTTTCTTGGGACCAAAGTTGAATTTCCAATTGGGATGCTTTAGGAAGACGCCGAAACGCGTAGGAGAAAAAAAGAAACTTTTTGTTTGCTTTTAATACATTACCGACCGAAAAGCTCCTAAAGCATCCCAAAAACAATGTCCTTTCGTAATAGTCGAGATAAAATTGACTCTCAAATTCGTTACAGCTATTTTTGTTAGATATCATGAAACAAATCCAATTAGCTATTTCTTTCACACCATCTTCTATAAGTTCGCCTTCTGTACAATATCTGTAATATTAAATTTAATTTAAAAGCTTGTTAAGATGATGGAATTATGAAAGGTGAGGTACGTAGACAGCTTCTCACTTTAATTCCGTCATGTTGACTGCTTTTTGGGGGGAGATTTTGTTAAATAATAGTAAATTCAATTGTAGCCATAGTTTATACGACTTTTTGGGAATAAAACCTTTCACATTTTAAGAAATGTTTCTGATGCATTTGCATTAAGTGTTATGTTGCACATGTTTTTTTTTTTTGTTAATAAAAGGAATCTGCATTAAATACTTTAACTATATATTGCATATGATTTGGATTACCTCAGTATCAGTATTCTTCGTCAGTATTATCCCCATTTGGGGTTCTATATCTTGTAATGTAAGAGACTAATAAAACTACTTGAGGCAATCATCCTCTATTCCCACTCAAAAGTAACAAACGCTAAGAGGGTGCAATTAGTTGATGAATTACATAATTTTTAATACACTAAAATAAATCGTATTGCTCTTTAGATACTATATCATTAAGATTATAGTAAACATATTTGATACTTTTCTAACACTTTTTTCCTAAAACGGGCTAAATTTCTTTCCGTTTTTCTTCTACTTCCAAAATACAACGTTGAGCTAAGGCAGCATTAAAACGAACTGTTACCAAGTACATCACCTTTATTATTGCATCATGGCAAAATAAAGCATACAATTTTGGTTTGTCCTATCCAAAATTCGCTGTCAAAGTTATGTTGCACCCGTTGCTCAAGAAGGTTGAGAGGTTGGCTTGAAACTCGTTAAACCATATTGACGCAATTAATACAATATATCTACCTTTAATGCCAGCATTTTCATAATGTCAAATTTCTTTTAAAGCATCGAATCTCATAGTCATATACAAAACACAAAAAAAACTTAAATATGTATATCAGTTTATTCTTTTAAATTACGGATTTATCCTAAACATACAACTATTCTAATACACAAAACTCCGCGGAAATCGTTTAAAGAAATAACTAAATATGTTCGTTTTTAGAGTTAAGTTAGATACCGGTTTTATTCCTTATACTCGTACAGATAACTGGCGTTAATTTTTATTTCAGTAGGAAATTTTCAACAGCAAAAATAATCAACGGCTACGTTAATGTCAAAAAACCATATTCAAAAGAAAATAATTCTAAACTATTTATATTAAAGTTTTTTATTCAATATAATCCGTTCAGTAGTTTCGGACATTACTGCGATCAACGATGCAAACTGATAAAGAGACAGGCAAAAATTCTAAAACCTAAAATCTTCTAAGTGCAAATACGAATTTTCCAAAGTGTTATTATAGTATATATAGATAAGATAATTCAAAATTTCTCCATATTTCATAATTTACTTATTTCGACTTCGCTAATTGGAAACACTTCATTGATTCGTAAAATATTACTCGCTCGTTGCGATTAGCAAATTACCGGAAGTCCACTGTATCAAGAATCTTACATGTATCTTAAAAAATGTCAATGTC
The DNA here is from genome assembly GCA_951828415.1 of Anomoia purmunda. NCBI lineage: Eukaryota > Metazoa > Arthropoda > Insecta > Diptera > Tephritidae > Anomoia > Anomoia purmunda. The sequence goes on from OX639997.1 coordinate 68,038,160, forward strand.
TATTTTATTTGTTTTCCTTTATAAGGGCACAGAACCTCGCGCGCCCTAATGAAAGTGTATAATTTTGAGAATGAAATTCCGAATTGTCGCTATATACGAATTTTTAGTAATAGGAGCATAGTATATACTACATAATTAAAAATGATCTATCCCAACAATTAAGAAATCTGGTATTGCGATAATATATTTCTTTCTTATTATGACACCCAGCCGTTTGTCAGTTTGGGTAGAGACTTAAAAACCCGAGATGAGTGCAGGGCCTTCGTATTGGCCGACGCGCTGCGTTGTAGTCTCAGCCACTAAACTTAAACGTACGAATATTCATAAAGTAAAGAAACGAAAAACTAGTAGAAAGTATCAAGTACACAGCTAACCGGTGTATTTGATTACTCTTTTAATTTCAATATATTTATAATTCTATATATTTTGCAAAACTTCATTCACTCATTTTTATTTCTAAATCGAAAGAAATATGTGAAAAGAAACAAATAAAATACCAGTAACAGATATTTCATTCCACAATAGGAGCTAATTTCATCTACATATAAATGTTGGCCTTAGGCTTTTCATTTTACACTCGTCTCGATATTTTTGGGTAAAGAAATGGTCTAGCGAAAACTATTAATAACACTGCGGAACAAAATTTAGCGGCCGGAGATTTTTAAGTCGATTTAGGGTAATTTGGGGGCGCTGATTACGAAAAAAATATCAGTTTTGTCAAATTGGCTCTAGTTTTTCAGATAAAGACTTTTGAATATTTCACGAAAAAACCTAATTAAAAATACCAATATGGATTTAAATTATATTTTTATTGCGCGCCTGTATAAAAATAATAAAAAAATAAAAAAAATATATTCTTTTCATTAATTAATTTTAAAAAAATTACAAAAAACTTTTTCTGTAGGACCTCCTATAATGTCGTTGCTCAGGACAATCCCGTATTAAGCTCCAGCAGTAGTCTGCCATCATGTGGTCATCCCATCGACCTTGGTATCTTTCTTCCATTATTTGTATGTCCTGGTGGAACCGTTCACCTTGTTCCTCACTGTAATCGCCTAGGTTGTCCGGGAATTTGTCCAAATGACTATGTAAATAATGTAATTTAATGCTCATTTAGCTCCTAGTTTGCGGAAATTGAGAAGTATATCAGCAACTAGTTTTGTATAGTCTGGTGATTTATGATTTCCCAAAAAAATTTTGACTACATTAACAAAGCTCAGCCAGGCTTCAGATTCAATTTGTGACATATGGTTTAAGAATTCAGTGTCTTTTAGAAGGGTACGGATTTGAGGACCATCGAAGACTCCTGCTTTTAATTTTTCCATACTAAGGACTGGAAATTTTTTGCACACATATTCGAAACAGTCACCTGTCTTATCAAGGGCTTTGATGTAAAGTGGTGGAAGAATGATTTTTTCTCGGCTTATCAGTTGGTCATAAACCACATTTGCTGTTCCTACCTCCATATTTTCTCTCACCGGCCAGTGCTTTCTAATCCAATGTTCATTTCTTGCACGACTGTCCCATAAACTTATATAGAACAGGGGTATTTAGTACAGTATAAATTGTCGAATTACATTTACAAGTCACGCGGTCGATAACGTGCAGCGGCTGGCAGGGACTGTTACAGTTTTCAGGTATTTAGGCGAAGTCGTCGAATTAATGTTTAGTTGTATTAACTCACCCGACTTAACCGGCTGCCCTTGCTCTCTTGCAAGGGAAATAAATAAATTAATAATTTATAAAGCAAAACTTATTGAGAAATAATTAAATTAATACAACTGGAACTGGGTCATATAATTTTTTTTCATTAATTTCTTAAGTTTCGTTTGTCTCAAGAACTAGAGTCAATCCAAAAAAAGTAAAAACACAGTTCGTAAGCCTGCTACTAATGTTAATAAAAACAATTAACAAAATCATGACCGCAGGTTTTTTTAAAATTTTGTTACGCAGTGTAATTAATAGGTATATTTTTACATTCAGTTTCGCATTGATGAATATGAGATCGAATTTTTTGCAATAATATTTAAATATGTTTCACATTATTTATTTGCATCAGAGCCTTGGAAATTTATAAAATTTTCAAATTTAAATTTAAATTCTCCTTCAAAGGACGATTCGAAAATTATACAAGCTCGACAGAATTTTTGTCTGGGCGAACTCGGGCTAGGGAGAAACAAAAGTTACTCTCACAAAATGTATCTCAAAAGTGCGACAACTGACAAGAGCCGTTTGGGGCACCAGTAGGAGAGCACGGGGTTCCTTCCCGTAAGCGAAAACTTTTCTCTCAAAGATACAAAAAATACAAATGCAAAAATCCACCTAGTACAGGAAAGAAACTAATAATTAGCAATAGAAAAACCGACCCACGTTTATGTGTTCTTAACTGAAAGATTTTTCTGTTTCCTTCTCGTAAACACCGATGAATGAAATATTTTATGAAATAAAATGTTAATTCGAAAACCTACTAAAATCTGAAGAAGTGTAGGTAAAAAATAGTCATAATTCTTTTAAAGAGCGAAGTTGGATTCTTGGAAAATAGGCGGAGCAAAAAAAAAACGACGAAGTGTTGTCTGTCGAAGTCTTCATATCTTGTGATAATATAAAAAATATAATTTAAATATACCTTCTTAGTTTTCATATCTTATCGCATTCAAAAATTAATTAATCACAGTTTCAATCAATGAAGCTTGGTGTACACATTGCACTGGATCCAAAGTAGGTTGGTATTGCAAGTGGATGAAATCGGATAATAACCACGCCCATATAACGGTGTTTTGTGGAAATCAAAAGAATGCGATATTTCAGTAACCATTAAAGATAATTTGTTCAAATTTGATATCTAGCATTGGACCAGAGGAGAGTGTTTTTAGAAAAAAAAAGGAATATCTCCGAAACTACTTGCCAAACTCTACCAACTTTGGTACACATATGGCACTTCAAGTCAATAAGCAAAATTTCGAAAATTATAATAATCGTACAAAATCCACAAAAATCAAAAAATTATTATTAACTATTCAAAGTAATTTGGGTTTGAGAGGGATATACATGGAATCATATATGTTGGGAATGCCATTGGTATCCCCACCTTACAGCAAACTTTTTTGTCAAATTCTACCAAATTAGAGAAATCAGACGAACAGTAATTTACAACCAATCCAGATATTCAATATTCTCCTAAATGATGTCGCGAATATTTTAAAAAAATTTATAAAGAATTTAATTACGGGGACTAATATCGAAGAACATGGATTACAAAGAAGTTGCCATTCCCTCTTAAAATCTCGTCCACCATACCAGAACTATTTTTAATATTAGAATCTGATTGAATCCAATTGGTTTCTGTGTGTGGTGAATTGAACTAGAGTTATTGCCACAGGAAACGAAACACCACGCAACTTCTTTGTAATCTACATTCTTTGGTAATATTTAAAAAATCAAAATTTTGGAAAAAGCTTGTAGTACGCTAAAATTATCATGATTTGTTTTTATTTTTATTTAAATTAATAAACATCGTTTAATATATCCGGCTTGCATTGCGGCGCCTATAAAAACATTTTTTTTTAGATATTAAACAGGTATTTTATTACAGTGCTTTATGGTTTACAATATATCTACGTCAAATGGCTGGGAAGAAGTGGTGAATAGTAGTTTCATTTTAAATGGGGGCAAATTGTTATAAGGAATTTCGCCTTTTTATTGTATAGGACGTAGCAGCGCCCATTTTTCCAAAATGAAACACAGTTTGGTCTAAAAGACATAACTGTGCCTTTTTTTGAAAAGAGGATTTATAGACGATATAAATATGTACATTTGTACATATGTATATACCCAAATATGAATCATCTGCATCGAATAGAAGCGGATATAAGATCAATTCAAATCGTCTCTTAGATATCGTCTCAAAAACAAATTCAAACGACTACGAGACCCCCGAGGGGTTTTGATTCTAATTCCACTGCCCTAACCGAACTTGTGGAAATTAAACCTTTAATTAAACGCTTCATCAGACATTGAGCAAGCGGCTCATAAACTTGAAACATTCGATGGAAGCTTAAGTCCTTAAAGTACATAAGTTAAAAATTGCTATATGTTAGTATTAAAACCATCTATTAATCGTCACTTTAATAGTGCGGACTAACCACCCAAAAACAATGAAGCGATCTTGTATTCGGTTATTTTTGAAATACGCTCTGCTTTTTAAATGTACAGAGAGTTTTATAGGGTTGTTCGGTGCATCAACAATTTACGCAATCAATACTTTTTCCTTTTATTATTTATTATTAGAAAGATTAAATTAAACCGCAAATTGTATAACCTTGTAAACATGATATGATATGATAATTTTCAATATTAGTTGGAAAACATAGATTAATCAGTTAATTTTTTACAATTAATTGCCTTTAATAATCTTGGCTCAATTAATCATATGATTCCATTAACCGTTTAATGCATTTTTTAATATCACTACACATACTGTATTGTTCAGTTTGTGGTATGGTTTGTTAGGATCTAATATGTACATACAAATGTACGTAAATATATCAAATATAAATAAATATTCGTCTGACAATCATTTGTCATTCACTCAATCTGGTAACTCTTAAAACCGAATTCCACCACCTTCTTTGCCATGATTATTTTTCTCACTACACATGAGCAGTATTTTACAAAATCACTGTTTAATATGCACTAACCGTGCCTTCATTATTTTAGTTACATCAACCAGTCATGCATATGTATATCTATGTACATATTTTTTAATATTTTTTTTCAACAACCTCCAATGTTATTTCCATTTGTTTTGTTTGAACGCCACTTCCACAAAAGCAAAAACTTTGTGTAATAATTATTATCCTTCCACCATCACTGCAAAAACACACTGAAAATCCTTTACTGTAGTAGGATTGAAATTGAAAGGACTGCCATCCAGTTATGCCACATTTTTGGGAATTCACATGTACGTTGAAGAGAATGTAATGCTCCGCTCACACATACCTGAAATCGAGTTTTGCACTAAAAAAGTAGTTTTATAGTTATTTGTTGGATTAAGTATGCTTAGAAGAAAACTGTCAGAATTTACCATTGTACTACCAAAGAACGTAAATTACCAAGGCGAATTTATAGAAGGTGATGTCATAAGAGCAGCTGATTTGATTTTTTTTTATTCACCTACATGTATTTTGTTTTTGCTTTTGCGTATGAGCTTTCAAAAGCCGTAAAAGCAAAAACAAAATGTATTTAAATTTTGACAACTCTTACGCTGAAACAAAACAAAACAAAGAGGAATTTTGTAGTGGTATTTAACACCACCTTGTGTGGATTCGCCTTGGCAGATTACATTAATCAGCAGATTCTATAGCTTACATTACATTAATATACGTTGTTTGGTTCCTGTAAATAGAGTAAAAACATCGTAAAGAGTGATTAAGAGTAAGAGCAAATCTGCAAGAAATCACATCATTATGTTTTACGAAGAATTGTCATGCCGGCAAAAAGTTAGAGAAAAACTCGGAAAGGTTAATATAAAAAAATACAACACAAATAAGTTTTTTCTAATTTTTCAGCAAAAGAAACAGTTCTCGTTTTTCTTTGTACATGTATTACACTTATGTATGTATGTACATATGTATGTACGCATGTAAGTAGCTTGATAAGATATTATAATTAATCATTAAGTACGTGGTTTCAATTAATTGACAGACTAGTGCAAACACAAAATATGATCTCCCACATGCATTTTTCATTACATTTCAATTTCTTTTATAAATAGTATTTTACACTTTACCTGTGATGCAATAATTAAATGTGTTGTACGTACGTGCTAATTTGAACCCTCAATGTTTTATTTTGGAAGTACATAAGTATATACGTGGAAATCGGAGAAAAATTGTAAACGATTTTCTAAATTTACGTTGCCTATTACAACGGAAAATTAAGGATTTTCGATGCAATATGTTGAATAATAAAATTTTTTGCACTTTTTTTACTCTATTAAACTAACGCTTCAACGCTTTATTAAGTGAGACGATCTTTGTGCTAAGTGTATGGAGGTAAGTGTAACTATGTATGTAGGCGTGACACACATAAGATTTCCGCCCGAAACTGCCGGATTTCCGCCGTGCTTCAATCAAGAGCGAAATATCGACACAACTTTGATATTCTGCTATGATCTGATTTGATTGACGTATCGGTTTATAGTTGAAGGCCGTTTGTGGGTGCGCAATCTTGTATTATATCAGTCTTGGTTCTCATCAATGGGAGACAACTTGAAGATAAGCCAAGCAATATGTAAACGCCTGACGTAATTGGTGATTGTCCCGTAGTCTAAGCATTCATGTGAGACTGTTTTAAATATAGTATTATCCAAATAGAAGGATGACTTCAAAGGAGCCTTCGAGGCAATTTACAGGATAATGCTAAAAAAACAATTAGAATAGAAAATATGAAAATACCCAGGTTTCAAAGGTTTCTTTCAGATCCAATGCAATAAACGGCGATCTAGTCAACGATATCAAAAATGGTTGGCTCAAATGATTTTTAATATTTACATTAACGGCATAAAAAATGTACTCAAAATTTCTTAAATAAGACTTCTTGGTGATGATGCTCTGCTTACGATCAGAGACAATAACTTACCGAATGCACTGGTTAAGATGCAAGAAGATCTTGATTTCTTATATAAATTGTTATGCTTAAATAACCTTTAATTACAGGTGAAAAATAAACAATTTATAACTTTATTTGAGGTAGTTAATAGAGCTCTTATTTATCGCCTAAGTGGTTAATCGATTAGCAAAAGTTGTTTCAAAAACAACAGTTTCCTTTCGACTTTTTCGTAAACAACTAGTAATTTTTGATTTCATCCCATAAACATTTTTTTTATATGTGTGTATGTACATATGTATTTGAATACTTATGCTTATTGACAAAACTCGTTTTTGACTATAATGCAGCTTTTATGAATGTATTATTAGTAACTATCCCTATTCGAATGATTTCGGTTAGCCGATTTTCAGACTACTCTGCGCTGACCATTGTGAATAAATACAAGTGAAAAATCTTAGCCCATAGACGTCAAAATTCGACACAGAGATCACCTGATGTAGTAACTCTAAACATTCTTGTGTTACTCACTGAGCGAATTTCTATGTCTGACAATTAATAATAATGGCTATTTGTGACATATAATATAAGCTCCCACCGTCTTTAATTTAATTTAGCCAACTCCACCCCCCGCCCCCGCCTCCCCTCCGATATGCATTGGTCAGCTTCTTGTAGGGTATGTATGTATGTAGAATCGATAACTTATTTTCGGCATGGTCAGGAACGGAAAAATTAACTCATACTATTGGCCAGTTTGACAGTTAGTTTGTTATGGGCATCAGGTATCAAATGACCACTTCGATTTTTTGAATTTATGAAAATAAATTCACAGAATTCTTTATTTTCTTGTAATACATTCACTCTTCGCCTGTTGTGCTTCACAGCTAACAATAAACTCAAATTTTCTTTGATGCATACTGCACCATTGTGAATATATACAAGTGAAAAATCTTAGCCCATAGACGTCAAAATTCGGCACAGCTGAGATCACCTGGTGTAGCCATTCACAGCATTCTTGAGTCATTCCCTGAGCGAATTTCTATGTTTGACAATTAATATCGGCTATTTGTGACATTTAATATCAGCCGCCGCCATTTTGAATTTAGAAGACTTCTCACTTGTATATATTCACAATGATACTGCACGGTATGCAATGTCTTCTTCTCATCATTTGCAGGAATGTGTGTATGTACAATCGATAACTTATTTTCGATATGGTCAGGCATTTTTCCCAGGGTTACGATTGCACCTCACTGTTTCGAGATTTTTAATACCTGTAGCAAAAAGTTGTTTACATGTGGTTTTATAGGCAACTTTTAATTGAATGAATTTAAAAGAATACAAGAAGTCTACTCAATTCAAGATGGCGGCGGTATATATTAAAAGGATACGCACACTGCAGACTTTATCCGCCTACTATTTAGCCGGCTCTCTTGAATCACATGAAGTTATTAAGAAGTGCGCACACTCCGCCAACTTAATCGCCGCCAACTAAATTGTTGGTGGTACAAGGCCGATTATGTTCAAACTAAAAAGTTGTCCAACCATCGATCAAATAGTCGGCCTACGTGTTGCCCCTCACTTTTCCTTTGTAGAAAAAATTTTACAAATCTAAATGAAATGTAGGCAATTTTTTTCACTCTGTTTGGTTAAATTTGTTTGTTTTATCAAAATTTTTAGTTGATTACATATAAAACATATATTTAAAATATGTGTGAATATGTATACAATGTAGCACAAAATAATGTAATCTTTTTCGTTTATTTGTAATACAAATATAGTTCATATAAACCATATAGATACAATTTTCAAGAAACCTTTTGGGTATGCAGTTTTTAAGCCAATTTAATTTCAAAGTGCAAGTTTCAAGTGGCTCGATTTTTAATAATTTTTTAACTGTCCTTCTTATGTAATTCCATATAAAAAGCTATGAAAATGTACCATAGTAACTTTCCATATTAAATGCAGTAACGCTCGACTGTTTAGTTTGTAGTGTGCGATGGCTCTAAATGTCACAAACGGGCATTATTAAATGTCAGACATAGAAATTAGCTCTGTGAATGGCACAAGAATGCTGAGGATCATCTCAGGCGATCCCAATTTTGGTAAATTTTAAGGCCGTCCAACTTTTTTTGTGCGACCCTGTATTCTATCGTTCTTGCGTAAAAGCAAACTTGCAAAGAAGCGAGAAATTTAAGTTGTGAGATGTCTTCTAAATTAGATGGCGGCAGCTGATATTAAATGTCACAAATAGCCAAAATTAATTGTCAAACATAAAAATTCGCTCAGTGAATGTCGGAAGAATGCTGAGGGTAGCTACATCAGGTGATCTCAGTTGTGCCGCTTTTTACGTCTATGGGCTAAGATTTTCACTTGTATTTATTCACAATGGTAAAATTGACTATCAAGTTGCTTGCAGCCTACATCGCACCGTTCAAGGCAAGTCATTTTGACAAGCAGTATGTATGATCAACTTGATAATCGGCATCAAGAATGATAGAATACAAGATTGCGCCTTCCCGCGGTGAAATGACAGATTTCGCCTTTAGTAAACAAGAATACGAGAGAGAGAAAATTAAACAACTTCCAATAATTCATTGAAAAACGTGTTCTAATTGTTCTAAAGTGTAAAATATCAATTTATAGGCAGACATTTAATAAATAAATTCGCAAAATACTAAAAAAAGTGTCTCTTTTTCTTAATTTGTGAAAAAAGCTTTGTCTAGTTGAAGTTGAGAATTGTCAAACCCGGCAAAACCAAAGTAGCGGTACTTCTAAAGGCGTCACCTTTAGTATTCAGTACACCGTGAATCGGCATGTGATAACTCCCCGCACGACACCGCTCCCTTTTTACATGCCCCATAAAACCGACTCATCTAACCCCCCTTTCCCTTTGGTCCGACCCTGCCGAAACTGCGCGTTTCTTGGGCTTCCCCCTAAATGAGTTTGATGATAACGACCATGGTTGAACCGATCTTGCAGGGTCTGAGTTACCGTTACAACAACAACAACAATCAACTTTATAGCCATTTCTTGATGTATGAACTGTAGGGTAACAATCCGGCCATGAGCTAAAATTTTCGTTCTCCGACAGCAACCATTTTATTTGCGTGAAAACTGTGTGGCGGCAACATCGTTTAATATTATAAATGAATGGAATGAATGGATATTATTATATGGCAATGAACTTCATACTTGATGCCAAGGCACATTAACCAGGTAACAGCTACAGGGTTGATTTTCTGATTTTTTTCATTCCAAGTGGTTCGTGAGCTGTCAAAGTTTGTTTAGATTTTATCATAACAAACTATTATTTGTTTTGATTATAGATGAAAATAAATTGTTTACATATTACATATCCAAATTATATTTACATATTCAGAAATGAGATCGAAAAAATGCATGTACACAATAATGGCCCTTTTAAGGGCTGCAAAAAATTTACAAAGAGACCAATCACTTTGATTTAAATGAATGTGGTGTAATTTTATGTGGCATTGTTATTATTATGCACATCATCACTAGAGTCGTGGAATTTTGGTGCCTACGATACAATGTTTGCTATTTGCTGGTGCTAAATGGCAGTGCGTCCTCATGTTCGTTAATTCGACGGTGTCACTTTCCAGCTTATACATGATAGCAGACGCTAGAAAGAAAAAACTACAACGTATCCACACATTTTTTCAGCATATTTCTGCAACTAAGTTGATGTGCCTTGCTGGTGTGCGTTTTGTTTACTTATTGAATTGTCAAACAAGCCAAATTTGGCATTGCTATGTTGACGTTTGATGGGCCACTTGCAACAACAAAATACATGACAGGGTTGTATTTTTTTCTAATGCTGTTACCTGGTTAATGATTGTTAATGAATAATTGCTTGATGCCATGTTCCAAGTGAAAAAGTAGTAACAAAACTCTTGAAAACGAGAATTTGAAGCTGGTGAATCCAGCCCGCTAAAGAAGTGAATATAGTGTGGCAAATTGCAAATTATTTTACCAACCCATTAAAAGCCCATACACAAACTCCAGCAACCGAATTGCTTCACACTATGTTAAACATGACGGATGGTAGACCATTAGGCAGATATCTTGTGGGAACATGCTTTAACACCTACCGCTCTTGTGAGCATGTCAAATAGTTTGAAAATTTAATAGGAATATATGCAACCCTACATGTTGCTGAATGTGTATAAACACTTCGCCACCTATCCGTGAATATGTTTTTTCATTCAATATATTTGGTATATTTTATATTGACTTTAGTGCTCGTGATGTGAAATTAATATACTATTGATATTTAAGTAGTAACATTAAGCGTAACCCAAAAATATTATTTAAAATTGTTTCAACTTTTTAAATATATTCATAAAATACTAGTTTGCTGAATTTGTCGCATTTGCGCTGAATTCGCATCGTCAACACGAAGCCAGACGAAAACGAGTACGATGAGCTCTTATTCCAAATAGCGATTTCAAAATGGCGTCAGTGATTTTTTATGGAATTTTAGTGTCTGTTTAGCAAAGTTTGCGCGGTATTGTGCTGCTAAAAAATTAAAAATTGTGAAGAGAAAAAAATTGAGTGTTGCGCGGAGTAATAAAAAAATTGCCGCATGCGGATGTGCCTTTGGATTTTCAACTAGTGATTTGCGTAAAAATGGCGCTTATAGCTAAGGAAGCGATATAACTTTCTTTTTCACAAATATTCAATTTATGTTGGAGTGCAGGGTCCGCATATCTATCATAAAGGCGTATAACGCATCGTTGGATTTTAAAACTTACACTCCTTATTACAGTGTTTGACAAGTGGCAAGTGGTACAGTCCGAGGTGGAACGCGGCATATGTACATCGTTTTTATTGCCAGCGTGGGAACATACGGAAAATATAAAGTGTGCGTTAATTACTAAAAAATTGTTAAAACGTCATAAAATACGAGTGTTGCAATTTTGCTAATGATAAAGTGAAAAAGGCGGGCACATCAGAACATTATCAACGTCAAAATGTGTGCAGCACATAGTAACCCACAACAGGGCTTCGGCTACACCTGGGGCTTCGCAGACAATACACGTACGGAGTCTGTGTTGGAAATTCCGGCAAATATAAATTATACTGTCAGCAGCGAGTCCGTAAGTGAGAAAAACTAAAAATTTTTAAGGTCTGATTTGATTTGTTGATTTTCCTTGCCGAATCGTGCAGCGTCAAATAACATCGAGACGCGTTTTTCATTTGCTACCGCCATTGTAATGTTTTCAAAACCCCACTGTCTCAATTGGTGTCTGTGTACGAGCCCACCTCGATTCCCTGTCCACCGATTTCTCATATTCATGCATACTCGTACACGTAGTGCGTGTACTTTCTGATAGAATTGGCATATATGTACATATATCCATACATTCAATTTGTATGCACGTATATACCGTGTATATGTGTGTATCTTGTGTGCCTATACGTATAGATGATTGTGTGTGACTATACGTATACGATGTTTTATGTAACTCTACCATTGTCGTTATCGGCTACGGTCACACTTTGTCACATGCATGAGTAGTGGACCAATTGGACATTGGCATTTCATTTGTATGCAAAACGAGAATTGTTTCATTTGATAACGACCCAGTGAATTGAAAAATTAAATTTCAATCTAAAAATATACATATTTCAAACATATTTTAGTACTTTGGTTTGTAGACGTAATTTTAAAATGGCGACTATAAATTCGCCTCGTTTTGGGCAAATAGTAGCGGGTAATGGCGAAGGCGAAAATTTAAACACAGGGTTGCAATATTTCGTCGTAGTTGTGTAGTATACTGAAGCGAATACAGAAATCATTCTACTCTTGGTGGATTTAATATAATTTTCTGCTGCTTTTGTATAGCAGCTAAATTTGTGCAATGGTAAATAAAAAGCAACACTGCATATTAATATCTGAGGGACACACACCACTGCATGGGCCGTGCTGAATACACACAATCAAACGCATCGTTGGATGTGTTGTGTATTTTGTATTGTCGAGTTTTTGGCGCAAAAATATACTGTCAAAAGTCCAACTGTGGTAAAGATGCGCGCTCTGTAGTTTGGCTTTGTGTGTGTAAAAGGAGATTTGTATTTGTTTGTTTACATTTTTCTGCTGTAAGTTGTTCTGATTGGCATGTTTGCTTTGTAAGCTGTTGCTATTGTTAGAAAGGGTGTTGTTTAGTACCTTTCTTTTGGCACCAGAATTGAATGCACAGGTGGTGGTGTAATTTTTTTTTTGGTGTGGGTAGATGTTTGAAGTTTGAATGTACGGGGTCTTAGAAAGTTTCAGAAAAGAAATTTAAATGAATTCTTTTTAATTTTTATTGGAAAATAATGTAGTAATAATTTTCCATTTGAATTGCTGGTGAAACTGGTTGTAAGTCTTCGGAATTTAAATAAAATAGTTACGGTTTCCTCGTATTGTCAAGATATACATATGTACATACATATTACAGCAGGAAAGAATTCGGGTCGGCTTTCCAATACGGAAGCATTGCATATTTTAGCAAAACTACGTGGAATTTTTTAATGAAATTCGCAGGGGGTAGGGTAGGTGCTCCCCGACCGATATTTATACAATTTTCGGCACAAATATTAAGTTTTAAAGTTATTTGTTGCTATAATTTTTGGATTTATTTCACAAAATTTTAATATGAACATTAAAAGATGCCCACCATATTCCATTACTGCCAGATCCTTCATAATTTAAATACTCTCTTTTTCCCCCTAAAACATGTTGGCAGGCGTAAGGGAATCGAACTCTTTAATTTCCAAACATTCATTTATTAGAAATTACAATTGGAATATGTACATATGTACTTACATATTTGTATTTTATAGCGGTGCCGGAGTTCGACTGAACAGGGTTATGTTTTTTATGCACGGCCGAAGACTGCCAATGGAGAAAGTTTTATTTGTTCTTGTTTTCATAAATTTGTTATTGACTTTTTTCCGTACTGTGTGGCAGCACTGAATTTCAGTTCCATTGAACAACAAAGGGAAAAGTGAGGTTAAATTCGGCAATTTTTGAAACTTTAACAACGAATAACCTAAAAATTATAACCCTCCGGAGACAAGAACTTTAAGTTCTATAATCAGGGGGACCCCCTCTTTCATGATCGTAATTTTAAAGAGAGATGTTATCAAAATAAAATTTTAATACGCTGAAAATGTACACTAAGTCCCAGATTTTTCCTTTGATTAAAGAACTAAGCTACATTGGCCACAGAGCTGAGCTGTCAATATAAATAAGGAATTACAAGTGGGGGCAATTGGTTTATGCGAAGTTATTTGGACGAAAATAAGTTATTTACCATGTAGTGTGTCCGGGCTTCAAGAGTTGTTGTTGTTGTTGGTCGTTATCAAGAAACGCGCTGTTTCGACCCTGACGGACAGAAGGGAAAGGAGTGTTAGCTGAGGCGAATTTAAAGGGCAAGTGAAAATATGGATGGTATGTTGTTGTTGTTGTAGCGGCTAGTCGCGCCCCGTGAAGAGCGGATTCACCCATGGTCGTTGTCGTCAAACTCATCTAGGGGGAGGCCCAGGAAACGTGCAGTTTCGACAGGGTTGGACCAGAGGGAGAGGGGGGTTAGATGAGTGGGTTTGAGAGGGCATGTGAATAGGTGGTTGGTGTCGTGCGGAGAATCTCCACATGCCGGACATGTGTTGGGTATGTCGGGGTTGATTCTGGATAAGTAGGAGTTGAGCCTGCTACAGTATCCAGATCGTAGTTGTGCCAGAGTGACGCGGGACTCGCGGGGCAGCAGGGACTCCTCATCTGCTACAGGTGGTGGTTGGGCTCCGATGACTGCATTCGCCTGGCGGGAGTCAATGATGTTCGTGACTGTGTCTCTGTGGATGTTGCTTAGGACCCGCCGGTACGCCTCCGGATCCAGCGGTTGTGTGATGAGTGGCTGGATCTCGTCCTTTAGTTCCAGTAGATGTCTTCTAATGTGCCTGGGGGGCAGTTCCACGGCAAGCAGGTGCCCGTTAGGATGCCCCGAGCGGTGACATCCAGCAAGGAACTGCTTGCTGAGCATGAGGTTGTGCTCCTTAACTCGGAGCACATTGACCTCTTGGTGGAGATGCTCCTCAGGCGACATCAGAAGACATCCCGTCACCGTGCGGAGTGCGGCGTTCTGGCAGGTCTGCAGCTTCGTCCATTGTGTCCTGCTGGTTCCCGGCGACCAAACTGGCGCAGCATAGTTTATTACCGGCCGGCCAATCGCCTTGTATGTTGCCAATAACGTTTCTTTGTCTTTGCCCCAAGAGCTGCCGGCGAGCGACTTGAGGACATTGTTGCGGCTCTGTACTCTATTGGCGATTGCGGTAGTGTGCGCGGAGAAGGAGAGCAGGCTGTCGAAAGTCACCCCCAGAATCTTCGGGTGGTTAACCGTCGGAATGGGGGTGCCATCGATGTGGATGTTAAGATCCAGCCTGACCTCCTTCGTCCAGGTGGTAAAAAGGGTCGCCGAGGACTTGGCAGGGGACAGCGCCAGGTTTCTGCTAGTGAAAAATTGGGCAAGATCTGAGAGATATCCGTTCACTTTCAAACACAGGTCATCAATTGCATTGCCGGTTGCCATTATCGAGCAATCATCAGCATAGGAGACAATCGTGACTCCCTCTGGCGGTTGAGGGAGCTTGGAGATGTAGTGATTAAACAGTAATGGGGATAGGACGCCACCCTGCGGTACCCCTTGTTTAATCCTCCTTGGTTTCGATGTTGTATCTCTAAACCATACCGATGATTGACGACCACACAGGTAATTCGCGGTCCACCGTTTCAGTCCCTGCGGGAGAGTTGATGATTCCACGTCAGCTAGTAGCGTGGAGTGGCTAACTGTGTCGAAAGCTTTCGACAGATCCAACGCTACTAGGACGGTTCTCTCGCAGGGGCGGTTTTGGTTAAGACCACGGTTCACCTGTGTGTTTATGGCATTAAGTGCTGTTGTTGTGCTGTGCACTTTCCGGAAGCCATGTTGATGCTTAGCTGACCCAAGGTGGTATGTATAGTACGGGAGGAGTAGGGCCTCAAGTGTCTTTACCACAGGTGAAAGCAGGGAAATCGGCCGATAGGAATCACCCTTGTCGGCCGGTTTCCCTGGTTTCAGTAGTGGGACCACCTTCCCAACCTTCCAGATGTCTGGAATGATGAGGGTGGCCATAGACAAATTGAGGATCCCGGTGAGGTACTCAACTCCCGCGGGGCCTAAATTCTTCAGCATCAACACGCTTAGCCCGTCAGGGCCAATGGCCTTGGAGGCTTTCGCCTTCCCGATGACCTCCTTTACCTCGCCACAAGTGAAGGTAAGAGGCGCGCTGTTGTTCGGTATTTTGCGCAGCCTCCTGGTCACCTTCCGCTTGGTCCTATCCCCCGAAGGATGCAGTATAAACTGTCGGCTAAAGTAGCTCGCGCATCTCTTCGGGTCCGACGAGGCACGATCCCCGAATGAAATTTCCACTCGGTCGTCGTGCTTCGTCGGGTTGGATAAGGACTTCACGGTAGACCAAAGCTTACCAACACCCGTGACCAGATTACAGGACTTCAGATGCTCCTCCCACTTGTTCCGCTTGTGTTGGTCAACCAGCCTCCGAATCGCCACGTTTAAATCCTGAATATTAGGATTACGGGGATCGGAGCGGCGAAGGTGGTCGCGTTCGTTCGCTAGAGCGGCCGCTTCAGCCGGGAAGTTGGGACGGATCTCAGGGATCCTCCCTGCCGGAATGAAGCGGGCCGCAGCTGACGCAACCACCTTGCGGAACTTATGTTCGCCTTTTCGAACGTCGGTGGGAGCGGGAAGAGACCTGAAGGCATTTTCGGTGAACTCCGCGAACCTGACCCAGTCAGCCTTTTTAAAGTTGATATAGGTCCGATGGTCCGCGGAGACAAAGTCAGCAGGTCTGTCAATCGAGATGATTATAGGTAGGTGGTCTGATGCAAGCGATAGCATAGGTCGCCACGTTATGCTATTTATCAGACCTGCGCTAGCTATCGTTAGGTCAGGCGAGCTGCTGCAACTACCCATAATCCTGGTGGGGGCATCATCATTCATCGTGCAGAATGTCGAATCGTCTATCTGCTCTGCCAAATCGTTTCCCCTCCGATCAGCTGGTAGGCTTGAATGCCAGAGATCGTGGTGCGCATTAAAGTCACCTACTACCAATCGGTTTTCACCTCTGAGGAGCGCACCTATGTCAGGGTGATATCCTGCCGGGCAGCAGGTGACAGGGGGTATATAAATATTAAATATTTCGAGCTCGACATCGCCTGACCGGACAGCTATTCCTTGACATTCTAAGGTAGTGTCCCTGCGGTCGATGTCTTCTTCAATAAGACGATACTGCACTGTGTGATGGGTGATGAATGCTAAGCCACCACCATTACCTCGCTCGCGATCCTTACGATGCACATTGTAGCCGTTGCAACTCAACAGAGTTGAGTTGCTGTGCAGTTTCGTTTCTTGGATCGCAGCTATTGACAGATTATGCCGACTCATAAAGTCGGTTATCTCCTCGATCTTGCCCTGCAGCCCATTGCAGTTCAGCTGAAGGAGTCTCGTTTGCCTCGGTAGAGTCGTCGCGGAGAGGGGTGTGAGGGAAGGGTGATGTTGCCCACCTGGACCCTGCTGCACATGCAATGGCACGTTGGGCTGCCTTATGGTGTTGTTTGGCAGCGCCGCCACTGGCGCGTGCGGTTGCGAGGCTCTACAACAGGGAGCCAGGTAGTCACCCGACCATTCACGTGTGGTGCGCAGGCCAGAACACACTCGAAAGTGACACCAGCCTTGGCACGAATTGCACCTGACTGATGCCGCATTCCGGTATATCCTAGCCTGACACACGGAACAGACTGTGTGGGGTACCAGGAGCTGCTGGCTATTCCCCACACGGGGGGCGGAGCTAGGTTGAGGGGGGGGAGGGGAGCGACCATGTTGTTGTGTGCTCCTGCGAACCGTAGAGGTTCTGCCGGTGCTAGGCACCGGTGCACTAGGTGCAACTAGGGGAGCCGTAGAGGCTATGGGCGCCGTAGGGCGCGAACAACATGGGGCCACATAGTTTGTGGACCACTCCTTGTGGGTCTTGAGGCCTGAGCAGACCTTAAGATGGCTCCATCCGTCGCACGAATTACACCTTACCGAAGTGGAGTTCGGATGGAGCTTTTTCTGGCAAACGCAGCAAAAATAGGTTTCTGGACCAGGGTTTGACTCGATGCCAGCCCTGACCAGAAGGAGGTGAAGCAACCCTGCTGCAAGGAGTTGCTCCAGGAGAGACAGACAACTTATGGGGTAGGCCGATCTAAACAGGGTTAGATTGCCGAAACAACAGTCCTTGGCCGGGTAAAACCCGGGTCATTCCGGTACGTAGAACCGACTGTCGTGGGAATGTATGGATGGTATCGTGCCGGGTGGCTTTAAGAGTCACTGTATACAGGTTGTAATATTTATTCTATCAATTGCTCTTATGGGTACCTTTGCCACCACTCTTATTTATTTTCTGGGTTGGAGCTGCTTCGGCCGAAAAGTGTGAAAACAAAAAATTTAATTTTCTTTTTTTTCTCCTACGCGTTTCAACGCATTTCACGTCTTCCTGAGGAATGTGGCCCATATAAAAACTAACACTTATTTATCTCTTTTTCGAATATTCTAATTTCGCCAGATTGAATGGTATGACATCCTCCGGTTATTCCGTTTTGCTTTACTAATTCCAGACAAAAATTTTTGTTTCAAGATTTTCTCAATATTTGGAAGTGGGAAATTTTATCGGCAGTGTCAGGAAAGGATTATTTGTCCCGTACCAACCGCAATTTTTCGTTTCCAACGAGAATTAATTTAGATCATAATGATAACAAAATTTATTATATAAAAAAGAACTCCACCAAAATTGCGAATGCTAGTGCGGGCAAAAAAGTTAGCAATTACCGAAATAGTCCACAAAGTTATCTTTTCAATGATGTACCACACTTTGGAATCGAGTAATAGATCAGTTATGAAGAAAATTCTATTTTGGCTGTTTTAGGACGCTCCAAGGACTTACATTTTTATGGTCTTAAAATATATTTGTGGGGATATTTTATTCCCAAGGAATTTGCGATAGGGCTGATTATTTTACTATTTTACGCAATAGGCGGTAACATATTAAGACATTCATCGAAGCAGTAAGCACTACAATCATCAGCTGCATATCAAGTGCTTGATGATCACGACAGCAGTGTTCAAAATATTAATAGAGCTTTTAAAATGAAGATTTTTTAATTTTTTTTTAAATTACCCCGTCCGTCATTCTATGACATAAGCATTATTTATTTATTTATTTATTTATTTAGTATTAATAATACTTCTCATACAGATTACAAAGAGTTGTATGTACATACATACATATGCATATAAAGAGTACAAACTAAGCAATTAATAAATTGAGTTAAGATTTTAAATGGATTTCCGGATATGAGAAGTCTAGAAAAGAAGAACTTGAAAATAAGTTGACCCCGAAGTTTCTCACTATATACAAAATTCCTCAAGCTTTGAAAATTTCTTATAAAATTTTCAAAGTTTTGCTACAGAATTTTCAGATTTTTGAGGAATGCAGGTTTTTTAAAATAAATTTTGTTCATTCGTTATTGAAATTGAAATTTGATGAATTTGAAACTTCGCTGTGAGCTGTGTGTTTAATGAAATGTATTGTATTATAGTAAATCCGATGGGAATATTTCTAAAAAATTTAAATGGCTTAAGTATATGAGCGGTAGTGTATATTATATCAAAACATTGTAACAAAGAAACATAAGTTTTGGGAATTAATCTACAGATTTATTTATTAAGACAATAGATTAATCTACGTATTCAAGAAAATTAAAGTTAACCCCAGCATGCTAATTATTAGATTGCGAATTTTTATGCAAAAAACTATGCTTAAAAGTATACACTATTATAACTATAGCAATTTATATATTTTTGTGATGGGTATGATGGTATATATTGTTGGGCTTATTCCTTAGCATAAAAATACCAAAAATCCACTCATCTGATGGCACCCTTCCCGCCTTGGTATAACACCCCGATGACACTTATGTCGGTATTCAGTAAGCCTTCTCACATACATATCTAGTCTCAAAATAAAATCACTAATTTGTCAGCTGGTCCTGAGCACAGTATATATGTATGTAGTAATCCAACTAAGTAAAACAAAAAATGTATACATATGTATATGTATGCTTATTTGACAATTTGTTTCATTGTATTGGTTCATAATTGTTCACAATTTATCATTTGCCTTAACCCAAATGAGTATAATTTTGAATATTTCTTTTAGTTAAAAATATTTTGAAGTTACATATGTATGTATATATTTACTCGTAATACAAAATATCGAGGAAATCAAAATGTCTGTGTGTTTTTTTTTGCAAGAGCGCTAGTTGCTTCGATGCAGTGTTTAGTGTACCAAAAGATAAACTCTAAACATTGCCATCCACAGCACATACATACATACATACATATGTATGTACATATATGTGCAAAACATTTTAAATCGAGTGATTTTTCTCCTTCACGCATGGAGCGCAAACGACTATGTCCGGATGGAGCTCCTAAACAAGTCATACCAGATGATGAAGTCGAAAAATAATATTGACCTATGGATTCGAAGGCTAACTAGTATAGTGTAAAGGTGAAAGTGTTTATTTTCAAGTATACCTTTGTTATGATACTAATTTTACGTTCAAAACGATGGCAGTCGTAATGATGGGAATAAATTATCAATGTAAAAAACATATTTTCATGGAGATTGATTGTGCATCTCTAGCTGAACATACCAGCAGCTGATTGTCTCTACTGCTTTCCACCACTGTCTTAAATGAAATTTTTTTTTACTGAGTACCGAAATCGTCACAAGTCACAAAAAATGTCTCGAAAGTCTCAAATTTAGTGACTTGAGATGAGACTGAGATACAGAGTACCGATTTTTGAAGTATAACAGCTACCACAACAGTTTATTGTACTTGTAACAAATTTTGTTCATATAACTACAAAAAAAGTTTCTGTAGAATGTTGGTAAGCGGCAGTCCGGGTCTTCCCGGTAGGGTACACTCGATTTGTTAAAGATCGGTTTTATAAGATAATTTAGGAAAATTTGATTTATGAATATTTTTTCAACATTGGTCTCCAGTTACTATTGGTAGTTTTTATATTGACAACCATTTTTGTACATATGTATCATCATTTAAAAAATTTCAGAATTACATATAATTTAAAAGAAAGTATTTAAAACAAGACTGCATTATAAAGTTGTTTTCAGCAAAAAAAATAAAAATTTGATTTCATTTTATAAAAAAGTATAAAACACGTACAGCTGCGAGCTTTTTAATAGAAGTGGGCTCCCTATATTTCTTCAGGTGTTGATACACATGTTTTTTTTAACAAAATCAAAACATTTATTTTCTTGAGTTTTTTAACACATCCTAAAGCGAAATACCTTTACATAAATAAATCTGATTAAGTTGATATTTTATTTTTGTAAAAACAAACAATACCGACCACCCTGTTAAGCACAGAGTGCCGACAAAGTCACACTAGCGGTGTGGTTGGAGATAGGAATAGTGAGAAAAACAAACAATTTTAACACGGTTAGCGTGGCTGATTGGTTGCGTGCTCGCCTAGGAATCCCGTGTACCATGGTTCGAAGCCAGGTAAAGTCTAGAAAGAAAGAAGTCTGATGAGGAGATGTGATCTCCGAAATAGCAACTATCACTTCTACCACTTTGAAAAATTGTTGTTTTCTCATACTATTCCTAATACAATCCTGGCCACAAG
This sequence comes from Anomoia purmunda, assembly GCA_951828415.1. Taxonomy (NCBI): domain Eukaryota; kingdom Metazoa; phylum Arthropoda; class Insecta; order Diptera; family Tephritidae; genus Anomoia; species Anomoia purmunda. Next base: position 68,059,585 of record OX639997.1, read on the forward strand.
CTCAATAAATTATACAGGCGATTTATAAAAAATAAGCCCAAAATTAAAAATTGATATTTTATTGTTTAAAACTTTTTTTCTTAACAGGGTAGGTACATAAAATGGTGGAGCAAATTTATTCCAATTTAGAGATAATTACAACAAAAATAATTTAATCTAATAATGTTTTCCACGCATCACATTAAATAAATTAATTATACCAACACATGAGATAATTTATTATTATGCTTTAGTTAATAATATTACTCACTTCTGAAAACCGTATTTATCAAATTTTCGAGGATGTTGAAAGAAAACTTAAAGACTGCTATTATTGTGCTCGCCTTGCAAACAACCTCGCATTACAGAAATTAACATGTCAAAATATAAGGTCAACTTACCGTCCTTTTAGCGTTGCAGTTGGCAAACGCTTTGGCAAAAAGGAAAATTTTAAAAGCTTATAAATAGCAAAGCTACTGTGGTAGACAGTATGTTCCACAGGGCACTGCTATTATTTTGCTTGTAACTGTACATGCCTATGTACATATACTGTTTACCACTTAAGTGAGCTTATTAATTTATTTTGCATATTTTTTTTTTTATAAAAGTATAGCTCAACCTATAACATAAACCATATAATTCAATGAAGTATAAATGATGTAATGATCTAGTAGAAAGGTTGAAAATTGTATTTACATACCTATCTGGTTTCTGTTATAGAATTAACCAAAAATTTATTACAAATGGTTATAAATAAATTAATAAACTTAAGTGGTAAACTGTTCTTATTTACGTCTGCATTACTGAGCATATTTTCATAAATAAACGAAAAAAAAAACAAATAAAATCGTCGTTCCCACGACAGTGGGTTCTACGATACCGGAACGACTCGGATTTACATATATCCGGCCCAACAACAAAATCGTTAAAGTTAGTGGCCCGTACTCATAACGAAACAAACGGCAAATTCTAGCGTCTAAAACTTATTTGAAATAACTTACTTAAGAAAATATTGATATATGTATTAATTATGTTATTATAGTCAATTTAAAATACGTATTTTTTCTCAAACTTGGTTTTATTTTTAAATTGAGGTGAATATAAGTTTAAATTTTTAGAAACTCGTTTGAAGTTTTTAATCAATTGTTTATTTCTTGCATACTTTAAGGCGTTCTATTTTATTTGTAAATCGGCTGTCACAGCAAACTTTAACAGTACTTATATTTAGTCCTGGTGCTTGGTAAAAATTTCCCCCCGGTCCCGGAGTTCTCGAAGGGGCCCGTATATTTCAAGAAATAAACTAAATAGTTAAATTAGAATATTTCTGACCAAAAGCTGATGATACATGAGCTGATTAATACATTCTATTGATTTTCGAAATCGTATAAAAACAATTTGTTTTACCCAACATCAACTATAAAATAAATTCAATACAGATGTGATGAACTGATGAGAGCAAAAAAAAGTCGTATTTGAATTATTCTTTAAAAACATTGAAGTAGTAAGTAGAAAGATAGTTGAGGAAATCGATGAAGTATGCGAATCTTTTACCCCTGGGCCCGGATTTCCTCTCGGCGGCCCTGCTCCTATGCAATGCAGTAGCGGACCAACTCATGCCACCAAACCATCACATTGTTGCGCGGCAATTGCTTGCGTTTTAAATATCGTAATTATTATACGATATTTATTTATCTGAAATTGTAGTAAAAAAATTTGTGTGGGTCAACTCAGGTGTCCTATTACGCATTATTATTATGTAATTATTGTAGTTAGATAAAGAAGTTAGTGGCATAGGGAGTTTAAACGGCAACGTTTCTTTTAGGCTAGCACGCAAAACCTCGAAACGACTAAGATTTCTGCATGACATTAAAATCAATTAACCCAAAAATCCGGAGGCATTTTAAAATTTTTCATTCCTTGTTTGCCTTGGAACCAGCATTAACACCAACAAAAATGTTAGCCTTGAAATCCAACGAAGAATCACTCTTGCCACAAGTGCTTCTTTGAGCTGAGTAGACAATGTCAAGAAGAAGAAATTTATTACATGACAGATGCTTATTTTATTAATTAGATATAAATAGAATATTTGACAATCCACACGATTTAAAATCTTTCGATTTTTGGAACATGGCCGTATAATTCAAATGTAGAGACATAAGGTTTCTCGATTCGTTTGAAAACTATAACACACTAAATATATTTGAAATAATAAAAATACCAAAAATGCATTTCATTGTTTATAATTAATTACAAATTACATCAATTTGAAATGGAAATTAGGAACCAATTAAAGTTAGAATACGATTAGATATCTAATATTTCTCTCAATATCGATAACTAAGAGTTTCTCTGAGCGTATTATAGACATCTACCTTAGAGAAAAGCGTTAGTGGTCGACTGGTTTTCTAATCGTTTTCTCACCCAAATCTTTGTTTGAGTGTCCTTATTCCACAGCCAAATCGTAGCTGCTTTAGTTTTTTCTTTCAATAAAAAACTGTTAGATAAATTATTTTTGATTACTATTTACTACTCAGAATATTAGTCTCTTTTTGAGTTTTATTTTTTGCTTAGAATGGTTATTTTTTCAGTTTTGGTTGGGAAGTAAGTTTTTTATATTGTATTATTTTTAATTTATTATTACTGATGTTAACAATATTTATACGAGCTGGAGACGAGTTCTTATTTTTTTAAATTTTTTTCATCCTTAAAAAATAATGGGCCTTATCGCAAACTTCATGGGAACAAATCATGAGATAAATTTGTCAACAAATAGGTTAATATTTGTTTTAGCGCAGAAATTTTTTTTTCTTATTTAAGCTAAAAGTTCTAAGCGAAAAATAAATCTGAAAAGGCAATTTTTAATGTCTAGTACCGAAGGCAGGTAATGGCGTATTTCTGTCATGAAAAAACTTCTCATAGTCGGCGTAAAACTGTAGGCCCCTCAATTTGTGTTACAACATCAAGACGCACACGACAAATTGTAAGAGAAGTTCGGCCGAAATCGCTTAAGCGGGTTATAGCGCCAATTAAATAAGTAAGTAAGTACCGAAGATATGTAATTAAGCGGAGAAAATTAGTTGTGGTTAGGTTGAAGCACTATAATTTATGAAATTAATTAGAGAAGTTATTTTTACCTCATCTGCCACTAGATTGTAATTGAGAGTACTGTCACTAGAATAATCCGTCAAACATGCAACAAAAAGAAAACATTGTCAACTATGGGAGTTTCCCTGGTTTCATACGCTGATAACAGTTCAATATTAGCGTTTGGTAATTACATATATGACATTGGTTGTGATTGAAAATGAATAGTTGTCGCCTATTTGCTTGACCTTTTCATATCTAGAAGTCTCACCCTCTCACTGAAGGGGGTTAAACTCTCACTGTGTCTCAATGTCACGGGAACGAACCAGATTTGTACTATAAAATATCTTTTAAGATCTTTTGCGATCGTTTGAATTTTCTTAATAAACCAAATGAATATACCTACACCCAGGGACATAATCAGAAAGAAAACTGTAGTATTTTTTGTGTGCAATATTTTAGTTTGTTTATTAATCTTTTAAAATGAAATGCATTGAAACAAAATAGAAAATACATTTTTTTGCATAAGTACCATACCTTGCCCTTCGAACCCCTTCCCCTTGACACCAATCACCTTTTCATATATGTACATAAATACTGTGTTACACCCCTGTCGTCAAGATTTGAATTGCTGGTATTTAAATTTTAATTTGGGAACTTTTTGCTTTTTGCATATTCCATATAAAGAGTCCATACTAATATAACCACATTTAATTTGCAGATGCCATATTTACTATCCACGGATGGGGCTTTAACCGTGCAAAAGGACGTTAAGGGGGGATTGGCGGCCCAAAAAGGAGGAGTGGTTCGTCGCATGTTTGTCGTAAACGAACCGTTTGCACCAGGAGCTCAACGGTAAGCTAAACATTTTTTTTTTTTTTTAATTTTTAATTATGTAGTTTTCATTCACCGATACGTATATAAAATTAAATTCAATAAATGTCCTTAGCTAATATTTGTTTGTTTTTTTCCATTTCAGAGTCATAACTGCAGGTACTACTACACCATCGGTGGTGAAGAAACAAGATCAACAAGTGCTCAGTATTAACTGCGACAAAAATTGTAAGCATCCAAGTCCATGCACACCAATCGAGTATATTTAATAGTGTTTCAAAACAAAACAAAATATTTGCTTTTGATTTAGACCTACTTGTAGATCAATCAGATCAGTCACACTCTCTGACTAATGGTATCGTCGACACGAAGTCACAAACCATTCTAACGACAACAGCTGGCGCTAAAACGCATTTCAGTCCGATCGGGCCGATTCATCTCACTGCAGAGGAATGCAACGAGATATTAATGAAACGAGCGCTTGCCGCATCTCAACAGACTCACACGATCACTACTCCAGACGGACATGGGACGACAAGTAAGACTGTAAAAATTTCAAAGAAAATCTAAACTCCCTCGTCCGTGCCTTTAAACATCGTGTGACGATCAACACTACTATTTCTACTAATGTTTAGGCATTAAACAAACAAAAAAAAAAAAACAAAAAAAAAAACATGAAAAGCGAAGACATTGAAAATGCTAACATATGTACCGATCGTAAATGTCAAACGAAAGTGTTCTATATCTCAGATTCAAAATTTTGTATAGAATATTATAAATTCGTCTAAGCAAATTTTTTTTTTGGGCACTCGTCGTCGTTAAAACCTTTAAGTTGTTAGCCAAGTATCCAAATGAATTTTCACCTATAGAGATTTACGCCATTTTCAAAATTGACTCCTCTATTAATGACACTAGTAAATAATTTGTTTTGTGGGTGTTTGTTTTGCTAGAGTTTATAATGTTGTCAAAAGACATTAAAGTTACATTAAAAAGTTCACCGTTTTTTTCATACACAAACGAAACAGATTATATATATCTAATGGTTTTTAATTATAATTTCTGATTCCGCTAATTTGTGATCACTTAGGAAAATTAAATTATACATATGTTGGTGTTAATGTGGCTTGGTGTTGGTGCATAAGGTTTTTGTGTGCTTGCTTATAAATTATTGTGTGCATTTTATTTTAAGTTCGTATTCGATTTTTTATGTATGTATGTATATGGTTTTATTTTAAAAATTATTTACTAAAGTATAGTTAAGATTATTATTTTGGTTTTATTATTTGGATATTCGTGGCGCATAAACTGAGCCTGAAACTCGTCAATCGTTATCAAATTACATTCGATTCGAAACTCTATTTTGTGATTGAGACACTCGATAACAAGAATGAGAAGGCAATTAAAAAAATACTAGAAAAAAATGTATATATATATGTACATATTTTGTTTTTTTTTTTTGTATAGAAACGAATTTCGCTATTCGGGTCCTGACATGTGAAAAGTTATAACGGCTATATGTTAATGTATTTTTTCTAATTAAAGATACTACCGTAATTTTTTAGTTTGCCTTTAAGTTTAAGGTGGTAAATGAAGCTTGGCAAATAATAACATGACATATATCATACGGAGCACCCATATTTGCATATGTGTTAGATTTTTCGCTCCCCTTGCACTTTCAGATAGGTTGAAAAAAAAATTGATTTAAAATCCAAAAACTTAATAATTTTTAATAAAATGACAAGAATGATGAAAATCTGCATTGAATAATTGCTCTAATTGCTCTCCCTCTTTCAAATATCAATTTACAATTTTCAAAACAAGGCAGCACACAAAAAGTTTTATTTTAACCGCATAAAATGGCAATAAGTATTCTCATGGGCCAAAAGTGAATACCAGACAAATATTCGCTCCTTAATTTTAGGAATTACAAGCAAATAAACTGCAGCTACAAGCATCCTTTACCAATCAATTTGGATTTAGTTTCTGATGTTCTATTTTGATTTTTTAGACTATCGCGGAAGCGAAAAAATTAGCACTTTGCATTTTTCATATCTTTTTTACATAAAAAATATCTAATATCATCAGTTAATATCATATTCAAAAATTTAATACTAATATGTATGTACTCTAATAAGTATAAATCTAAAGCTAGATTAAAGTATGAAATATAATTTTTTCCTTAAAACTTTTCTGAGCTCTTAAAACTCATCAGAGTTACTAACTTATTAATTAATTTATTAAAAACCACGAATAATACCACTATACTTTGGATATTGAGGTTTCATAGATCATGACTTCTAATTGAGATGTAAATAAGAATATTGTATGTATATATTTCACAAAAAATACTAATATATGTATTTCTTACTTAACCAAAAAAGGGACTTAAAATTTTCTCTCACTGAATACCTTGAATTGGTTAACAGACTACTTGGACTAAATTAGTAGTAACCTTAAAACTGCGGTTCTAAATATTAACTACAACTTTACGTGCTTTACCTGTTATTGTCCAAGGGTAGAGCTACGCTTATTTGAAATTTAATTTAAATAATTTTGAAAGTGTAGCATTTTAAACGATTTTTGAACGGAGTACTATTCTATGAGGTTTATTTAAACAAAATTCAGATAAATGGCAATTTATTTTTGCAACTCATATCTTAAGTCGGTAATGTTATTGTTTACGGTTTAAACCTCAACACAAGTAGTAGTTTTTTATTATGTATTATACATTTTTCTTTGTTTTGTCACTTTACCAATTTTCTCTACAATCAAATAATATTTTTACATGATCAAATATTTTTTAAGCATTTACTACTAACATTAAAATTTTTGTTAAGCATTGTTGATTGATATTTGTTTTTAAATAAATTCAGTTCATACATATATGGTTTTTACTAAACATAATTCATGATGTGGTATCCAAACTTCTAAGCAACACAAAAAAAATGTATTCGATCAGTTCAAAGCTGGACTTGTAATACCATTGATGCGGACGTTCGGGTCGGTTTTTGTAATTGGGTTACTACTGAGCCATCAAACACGATACTAAGACTAACATTAATGAATCATGACATTAATTTTTATGTTTGGAAAAGCTAACCCTTAATATCTATAATATTTTAATTTTTATTTGTTTTTATTCTCTCTGACTTTCCTTCCGATTTCAATGCACACCCAGGTGACATTTTGCCGGGAATTTCGGTACAAGTTCAAAAAGTTATTCAAGGTTTAGAAGAAACAGAAGATTCCCAAGGTGATGCGCCCAACATGAAGTTGGAGCCTGGCACATTAGAGCTATCTCCCAAAACAGAGTTGCAAGATAATATGACTTATAATGAGGTAATTGATGGACATTGGTGCATTTGTCCAAACTATATATGTATTAACATTATCGTTATTGTTTTTGTCAGAATGATGCTACAGTTAAGAAAGAACGCCCATATAGCTGCGACGAATGCGGCAAATCGTTTCTGCTGAAACATCATTTGACGACACATGCGCGGGTACATACAGGTATAGTTAATTTTCACAAAAATTGTCTTTTGTTTTTAATTTTGTTGTTTTTTGTTTGTTTGTTTGTTTGTTTGTTCTTTTTTTATGTTAACATGAAAATTTTGTATTTGTAGGCGAACGACCGCATGTGTGTGTGCACTGCAGCAAGAGTTTTGCTCATAAGCATTGCCTAAATACACATCTGCTTCTGCATTCTACTGATCGACCCTTTCAGTGCACCGAATGTAAGAAAAGTTTTACTTTGAAACACCACCTGTTGACACATTCACGTGTTCATAGTCGTGATCGGCCATTTGTGTGCCCAGAATGTGGTCGTACATTTCCGTTGAAACGGCATTTAGTAACACATAGCAAATTTCACGCTGGTGAACGACCATACGTTTGTGAAGAATGTGGCGAAAGTTTTGCTCAGGAGAATCACTTAATAATGCATTCGCGGTAAGTACTAGGATAATTAAAAATATTTTGCATTAATAATGACATTTATATTGTTTTGAATTTTTCATTTTTAGTTTTCATGGATCCTTGAATCCGTTTGTTTGTCCCGATTGCGGTGCTACATTTCCGCGAAAATTCCAGTTGGTGAATCATGGCCGTATACATGGTAAAGTCCCACACTCCTGCACATTGTGTGGCAAAGAGTTTTTACAAAAGCGTACGCTGGTATCTCACATGAGGATTCACACTGGCGACCAGCCATATCCTTGCATTAGTTGTGGGGAAGGATTTATGTCAAAAGCCGAGCTAAATCAACATGTGCGTAATACGCACGGAGGTGTAAATCCAAACTCCTCAACCACTGCGGTAAGTCGGTACTCTGTTTCTGTAAACATTTTCGAATACTGATTGAATTATGTGAAACAAATAAAAAATAGAGAAATAAGTTGGCGAGGTTATTTATAAAAGCGACTATAGATTAGTTTTTGTGTATTTAATTTATCGATATAGTTGGGTTAAGAAACAATTCAACATTCTGCACAATGAACGATAAATGTCCTAAACAAAATTATTAGGCAATTACAGCAGTTAGCTATCCAGGCGATCTATACTAATTCTCACATTAGACCTTCTCCATGGAATGATCTGAATTACATTAGCTCTAGGTTGGTTCAGAGTACAGTGTTCTTTGAATGCATTATTGTCTCTCTATCCATTTCCACGAATATTTGAATTTAGTGAAGAATTTGCAACAGGGGTGGACGTAATTAGAAAACCAAATAATTAAAAGATGAAAAATAATGATTAAATTTTTATTCGTTAATTCAGTAATTTTTAATAATGAATAAATTTTCATTCATCATACAAATAATTTTGAATATCAAAAACATTTGCATTCATCATTCAATGTATGTACATACAGAATTGAAAAAGTTAATAGGGTCGCGTTTTGACTACTCTCTTTTTTCTTTTTAATGTTTATTAACTTTTTATAAAATTATATAATCAAACTTTCTAAAAAAAAAATAAGAAAAATTAACAAAATTTCATCAAATTCTCAAACTTTTTAATAAACTCTTTAATTCAGTAAAAAAAAAAATTATTAAAAATCAACGGAAATTTTCAGTCAATTGGAAACTAAAACTCAATCGACTATAAAACTCCATACAGAATTAATTCTACAAATTCTGATTAAAAAATTTGGAATTTGGAAGCAACTTTGCATAATTATTAAAATTTTTCCAAAAAGTGTGAAATTTCGATCTATATAGTTTTAAAAATTGAATAGAAGAAAATCGGTCAAAGCTTCTCAATATTATGCAACTCTATTAATTTATCCGGCACTATATACATACATATGTATTTACTTCTATACATATTTCCCGCTGTCATATTTACATACGCACATACATGTTAACATACATACATACATTTCGTTATTAAAAATTATTTGAATGATTAATTTTTATTAATTATTCTGCAATTAAAAATTTAAAAATTGTGAATAGTTTTTTATTTTTTATTTGAATTATAATTCATTAAAAAATGCTAATCCTTTGTTGAAAATATGTAGCTACTCGTCTAAACGCTGTATTTCGGATCGCAACGAAATGGCTTCAGTTGCCGCTCGAATATCATAATGAGGTGCTGAGAGGTGCAAGTGCTTTCCGTAAGGGAGTAAAAAATTATGGTCAGTAAGCAGCTTCAGCTGATTTGTTTCCCTAGGGATCGCACTTTCACTTGCAGACACCTGCTGTAATCTGATCCACCTGAGGCACATCAGTTAAGTTTGTGATATTCTGCTAATACAAAAATTTTCATTTTTCATGCAAATTAGTTTTTGAATTACCCAAAAATATGGTATATGAATCGATTTTTCCCGACGATGATGAGGAAGCCATATAATATTTTGGCTCCAATTCTTTCAACAGAGCTATAGCAGAGCAAAGCGTTCACTTCCACGATCAGAGAGGCCAAATATTCTAGGCATTTTTTTTTTACAAGAATCAGCGAAAGTTATTTTGATTTGAAATTTCAAATTCTTAATATTCAAAGAAAATATCAAAATAGAAATGAAGTTAGCCTGGGTTATTTGCTGCAAGAAACAGTCTGGGTTATGAAGTTAAGAATTTAACTCTGAAATTCGTTATATGTTTGTTTATAAATTTCACTCTGAATGTTCTGGTTGTGGGCCTTAGTGGAATACCGATTTTTGCGGGTTAAGTTTAACTTAGCTTCTACAACAAAAGATGAAAATTGTTTCCTCATTCTGTTGCCAGTGAATTATTCTAGTTAGTAACACTCGTCAGCAGTGTTTGGATTTTTATTTCCCAACTAAACAAATATAGCATTGTTTTTCCTCCCAGTTCTATTTAATTTATTTATTGAGCAGTTTCCATTGTGATTAAACAAAGTAAAAACTTTAGAAGTTACATTCAGGAGTTTGCTATCCTTCTCTTCGCATACGATCGTAAATGTCACTTAAGTACAGAGTCGCAACACATTTTTAACACCCTTCTATAGAAACCGCACTTCGTAGAACTGAACTGTAGTATTGCAAATTTAAAATCAACCAAGAAAAGTATTTTCGTAGATTATTTTAAAAATAATGTTTAATTTCTATTAGATTATTTTAAAAATAACAATTTAATCTCTGCGTTATATGTCTTACAATTTGTTTTTGTACTTAGATAGAATTGTAAAAGTCGAATTGAAAATATCCATATCACGTTTTAATTCAAGATGACGATTTTGAGCCTCGTTAATTGGTCTCAATTTTGTGTCCTCGTCTTTCATCATGACTATCGATACTATCGATATTTTATATATTATCTAATGCTTTTCAGATACATCCTACACAGCAGCAACACCATACGCAACAACAACAACAACAACAACAACAACCGCAGCAGACGCAAGCGTCACATCCACAAACCATTACTGTTGTCAGTAATTCGGCGAATCCGGCATTATTAACCGTAGCAGGCAATGATAATATTGCTCGTCCCCAATATGGCTGTCGGTATGTATGATTTCCAACTGTTGTGAAATTCAAAAATACATTAATAAATTTGAATTTAATTCAATTGTTTTTTTTTTTTGTTTTTTTTGTTTTTTTTTTTTTTTGCAGTGAATGTGGAAGTGCCTTTAATAGTAGAGAAGCGTTAGCGCTTCATTTGCGGTTGCACACGGGTGACAAGAGCCTTATGACTGATTTGTGTGCATTAACTGCAGCATTGCCTGGTCACTTCCTCAACACTGGCCTTAATCCAGGTACCACTGTAGTGGCCACCAATCCAAATATAGTGGCACAAAATACTGTGCCCGTGCAGATTATTTCATCAACAGGTCAAGTTATGACCCAAACAACACTGGTTCAGGCCGCTGCAGCAACACATCCTCAGGCTGTGGTTACTGGTGTGCCTGGAGTGATGCACCATCAGCAGCCACAACAGCAGCTGACAAACACGGCGCCACAGCAACATCATCCACAACAACAGCAGGCAACGCCGCCCAAGCCAAAGTCACACTTTTGTGCCAGCTGTGGCAAAGGTTTCGCAGCTAAGCATGGACTTATGCAACATAATCGGCGACATCCCAATGGCGGTTGTACTGTTCGTACACATGTTTGCGAATGTGGCAAAGCATTCTTCCAGAAGAATCATTTGATGCTACATCAGCGTCAGCATTTGGAGACAAAACCGCCAATTGCTGCCTCCCAACAACAGCAGCAACAACAACAGCAACAGCAGCAACAGCAGCAACAACAACAACAACAACAGCAACAACAACAGCAGGTGCGTTGATTGCATTGCTAAGCAAACAAACAAAACAAGCAAAAAACAAAAATACTGCGCAGCGCGCATAAATCCGCAAAACAGCAAAAGAGCAAACCTGCAAAATACGCAAGCCGGCTTTGCAACGCTTCCATCATAATTTTTTACACGAGCTCGGTAACGTTACGCTGAGACACCTAACCAACGCTTAACATCAAGCCAGAATCCTCATATCAAACAACCACGAAATAAAATAGCAAATGCAAAATACTAACATAATGGTAAGATTCTACATAGAAATAGAAATATATGTACATAAATAGTATGTATATACGCAAATACATACTACATGCATATACATATACTTATGCAATAGAGCACATTTCGAAGGATAACTAAACAAACAATTTAGGTAGAGGGATTCTCTAAGTTTTGCAATTTTAATATAAAATGTTAAATGTTGCTTTAATTTAATTTTTTTGTACTTGGTGGTACAAATACCCTCGGGACCTCCTTAACTTTAAGCGGCAAACAAAAAAAAAAAACAAAACTCGGACGTGCTGAACTTTAGGCTCGTTTAACAAAAATGATCTATACGATGTCTCCTTTCAGAAAAATACCATGGCGCTGTGTCGCAAAATTGCCGTTGGACAGTGTAATTAATAAAACTATATGAAAATGTATAAAACTTATCTTTCTCAACAAAATAGCAGGTGCTTTTTAGCGTGTCTATTTTTTTTTTTTTTTTTTGCAGTGTCGTTGCTTGGATTGGAAAACTTTAGAATCCGTCCACCATTCAAGGGTTTTGCAAGACTTAGAGAATCCCCCTACTGATTCAATATGTAGGCATGACAGCCAAATAACAGCATAACTCTAGCCTCAAACAATACAATAGATTTACGTATCGGAAATTGAGCCGGTGTTACGAGTTTTGAAATTGCAAAATATTAACTAAATTATTCCTAATGCTAGTAATTAATTATATGATTGATAATGAACCAAGGACATAATATTTTGTACATTTTATTAGTGATAATGCAATGCAATTTTCATACAAAAGATTTTAGCATGATTATCGGCCGTTCGCAAAGAACTTTCGTGGCACGTTGGCGTTTATTTTAAAATATATAATTTAATTTATATCTATACTAAATTATATTTAGAAAATACATATTTGCTGTATTTATAAAATATTCAAAATTTCAAATAATTCAAATCCATTTCTTCAACTGAGCTCTGTAAGCGAAACGAATGCCAATGCGACACCTTAGTTTTGTACGAATGTATGTAGACAGGCCTTAATTTTCATACAAATAATAAACTTTACGCTCTTATAGTTATTCAATTTTAATATTCATGTGATGCAATTGCAATCAGAGTTTTATTTCAATTTCATTACATTAATAGTTCGATAATTGTTTAAAGTGATCCAATGAGTAATTTTATTATTTTATGTCGTTTATAAGACCAGTGTACGTCGTTTGTAATGGAGGTGAAATCTGATAGCTGATTAACAATTTTTTTTTTATAAAATGTTATGAATGGAATTACATTATATACTGTACTGCGGAACCAATTGAACGATTTCTGCGCCATCAATATTATTGCCCATGCCCACTTTATCTGGTGTGTTTTTGTACGGCGCCAAATAAATTTAACCAAAAGGAGAAATACATAAAAAGTGGGCAGTGGGGAAAAAATAGTTTAAAAAAACACGTAGTTTCGTTGTTGTTGTTCTATTTGCATGTAACTTTCATAAGTCGATGGGTTAAGAGTGGGAGAGATATATAGAGATGGTGAGAAATAGAGATAGATAGAAAGAGAGTGAGGGATAGAGAGAGATAGAGTAAGAGAACTCTGATTTCATATTTTTGTATTTTTAAAACGTTTTATCATCAATCATGTTAGCGTTATTTCCGTACCGCCTTGGTCGTATTACCTGAAATTTTCCAATGGTATCTACAACCTTGCAATTGATTGAAAATTCATTTTTTGTACGCTAAAGTCTGATATTATGATCTATTTTTTTTTTTAGAATGCATCGGCGAAATTAATTGCTCACTATTCTTAATATCATTTTCCAAAATTTGTGTGGATTTCATTGTCCTAGCAAATAAGTAGTTTATGTGCTTGTACATTAACGTCAGTGGATTGACCTTTATGTAATTGTTGTATTCCTAAAGTAATAAATTTATAACTCGGTAAAAAAGCAAGTCAAATATTTTTCACATATAGCACCATAAGGGGACCTCCCTTAGAATATCTCGTCGAATGTATTTGCCAGCCGAGGATTGCGGACTAATTTGAGGATTGAAAGAAAGTTTTTATACGGTTGTAATTTTCTGAAGAGATCAAATGCAGTGCACCATCGACCACAGGTATAAACTGAAATACGAGGGTTATTATTTATATTTCTGGCCATATTTTCTATATATTAGTCTTGGTTACAAATTCATCTCGACATAAAATGTTAATGTTAACCCGGATCATGTCCATGCGATTATTTTTCACAATATTTTGCGTAGATTAACAAGCCAAGAATGTATCGATGAACTAAAATCATTTTATGGGAGCAACCAACATCCTTTGGCACCGTAAAATTCGTCCCAAATCCATGTTGTGCGTGAAATGATTGATAAAGATCACCATACCGCTGTAAGGTCGAGGCTCCCTACGCCATTAGTATAATTTGCATCAATAACATTTTTCATAATAACCTTGTGGTTAAAAACACCCAAAAAGAGGCTAGTGTTGATTGGTGTAGGCCATTTCGAAAACTGGTTCAAACTGATGCAAACATCTATTACTTAATCACCATGGATAATATTTTGAAAAAAAAAAAACAATAAATGCATTTTAAACCACCAAAGTTAAATATTCCATTCAGAAATATAAATAGAAACAACTCGCGTAAGAGGTCTTGCTGTTAACAAACCAAATGGTTGAAAAAAAAGATGTTAAATATTCTTTATACCGCATCTATTACGTCACTTTAATATTGTTTTATCGGATGAAAAAATTAATAATAATTTATATGACCCTGATGGCTGCCAAACAATTTGGAGTGATTTAAGATAACCACGAGAAATATGCCATTAGAAGAAGAAGAAATTTATGAGGGAATAATTTCAACCAGGGTTTATAAAGAATGGTCAACAATATAAAATCATTAAGCAACTGAAAAATCTAGCGGATTCTTTTTCAATTGATCTTAATAAAGCCTTAGAAGCAAAAGGTTTACATATTAACTTTTAAAATTAACGAAGCGGTTTTTAAATATTTCAAATAATAACTAAAATGCAAAATGCACACATAACATAAATGGAAGTATCATTAATATATTTTATGTTTTGAATTCATATGATCTATCAATTAAAATTGAGCATGTTTTTTATTTTTTAAAACGTGAATGAACATATACTTATTTTCAGTTAGCTTGTTAGTTTTGTAGTTAATTTTTTATAGAAACAAAGTACATTATATAACATAAAACATGTAAATCAGTGTTTCTAACTTTTTTCCAAATTCACACAAGTTCAAAAAATTTAAAAAAATGTATGTTTTTATCATGAACAAAATTTAGTTTTGTGTGGAAGAAAATGCGCAACACCTCAAACAAAATTTCTGATTACATTAATGGGAATTTTCAGTCACATGAAAATTGCTCTTTATTGTTGTAAAATTTAAGGAGTTACAAAACTGTATACTGATTGTTTTTTGAAAACTTGATATTGTTTTTAGTTTTTTGAATTTGTGTGAATTTAAAAAAAAAAAAAATTTTTATTTATATGATATACTAGAAAAATCCGATAGACGTTGATCTGCCTATATTTAATTATTAATTGCCCTTTGCATACAGTTTGACACCCATATTTAAATATTTCATATAACTTGCGTATAATTTAATTAAATTCGATATTTTAAGCGGGTGGCAGTCCTCTTATAGCGAATCGAACAGTTTGACAACCATATCTTCATATAATTTGTGTATAATTTCATTAAATTCGACTTTTCAAACAGGTGGTAACCTTCTCCAAAATATAGGTATGTACCTTCTCGCCGAGAAGGAAGCGTTGGGCACCCATATTTTAATATTTCCTATAACTTGTGTATAACTTAACTAAATTCGACTTAACAGGTTGCAACCCTTTCCCAATCACAAAATATACGTTTAAAACCTATTCTCATACCTAAAAAATATACATTCAAATTTCATGAAAATTCGTCGATCCCTTTCTGAGGAGTTCGACCACAAACACCGTGACACGAGATTTATACTTATATAAGATGTTATGTAATATATTATACTTTCTAAAAAAAACTAACGAACAAAATTTTGCATAAGAAACATCCTGAATATTGGGGAAAGTCACTGTTTTCTTCATTTTGACGCTAAATGAAAATTCCCAAGTCGGACCCCTAAAATCTAATTGTTTATTTGGCAACAAATAATTTATCAAATTTAGATTTTTGTTATGGTCATATAACACTCCATAAAATTTTTATCCCTGGAAACAATCATTACTGAAGCTGCAAACATTGAATTTTTATACAGGGTCTCACTGAAAACTATTCAGTAGTAGTGTTAAGGGCGGGGTTGAATAGGGTCCAGAATTCCTCTTGAATTCTGGAAACGGGGATCTTAAAATGAGGGCCGATCCTATAAGACAGATAATTACCTGATATTTTTCACTCCGACTGTGTGCACACACACAGATAAAATAGAAAAGAAATTCTGTTTAGAGTTTAAAATCGCCGTTTATTTTATGGGAAAAAACATGGAAATGTGCATACGCCCGAGAAAAGTGTCACTCACCTGAGTTGTCGCTCTTATAAAAGTAAGAAGGTTTTGCTGGTTGCCGGTCGCTTTTATAGCACCACTATCTGACAACGGGTTCAGCTAACAGGACTCGTGCAAAAGCAAAGCAAGTAACGAGTCCTGTCAGCGAGTAGCTTTGTGACAGTTTTCTCTTGTGAATGATTGCAGACCTTAACAAGTAGTATAACTTAATTAAACCGGTTAGTGGAAGACCGGTTTATAGTGTATCTATAGTGGTTTGAGACATTTTTTGTTTTTATACCCGAGCGCACTGTTGCCCAGGGTATTATAACTTTGTTCACCTAAGGGTTGTTTGTAACAGCATAAAATAACCGAAATAGATCTATATATATGTATGTAGGGTCCGAGTTCTTTCTTTAAATAAACGCCGCTTCTTTGTTTATTTCACTTTTATTTCACGTAGCTTTTATTACAAAAGTATGTACTTAAGTTTAATTGGTTAAAAGAGTAAAAGCGCTTATGTTATAATAGTTTAGCTTTAAAACAATTACACATCTTGAAAGTACGATTTAATGATCCTTTTCGCGGCCGCACAACACGTTCTTCAAGTTCGGTGGTAACTTTTTGACTGACTGTCCGCCGCACAATTTGATGCTTGCTGTCCTCTAATTCGTCTTATGGTCCGTTAGTTATTTCGTTGTTCTTATTGCTGTCCTTTTGTCTAATCGTTCGTCCGTAGAGTTGCCTGCGTGCAAACTTATGTATGTTACCTAAGTGTGGTGAGTCGAACGCTTAAGTATTGACCCCACAACCGGCCATCCTGAGTTTAGTTCGCCCCGAACGACGGGTCAAATGGCTTCATGTACTCCGCCACCGTTGTGCTACACCTGGGGCCTTCATGGTCTCCCACCTTTACCACCTCGTATCTACCGTGATTCAATATCTTTGTAACTTTATACGGTCCTAAATACTTGGGTTTGAGCTTCAAGCCTGCACCAAACTGGGTACGCTTGATGGCTACCAGTTGGTCAACGGGATATTCTGTTTCAGCTTTTCGATTTGCGTTGAAATTCCTTTTGTTTTCCTGCTGAATCATCTCAATATTCTCCCTAGCTGTCTGTCGCACCTCCTGATGCTCACTATCAATTTCTTCAACACGCAATTCGTCTAATAAATCTTTAAGTTCTGGTATATCTGGAACCCTAATTTCTAATCCTGTTAGTATTTTAAATGGAGAAAATTTTGTGCTTCTAGGGGGAGTATTGTTTATAGCCCGTTGCACTCGATCTACCTGTTTATACCAAGATTTTGGGTCTTCGAGACATAGCTTTGTTAACATTGGTATGATAACTCTGTGGATTCGCTCCACTTTGCCATTTCCCCTGGGTACACCTGTAGCTATGACTAAGTGCTGGATACTCTCACTCTCGCAATATTCTTTAAATAGTTTTGACGTAAACGCCGTGCCTTTATCGGAAATGATACGTTTCGGATTCCCAAATACCGACGACTGCCCTTTCAATACCTTCACAACAGATTCCGCGCCTGTATTTTTTGTAGGATAAAGCCATGTAAACTTCGAAAATGCATCGATTACAACAAAAAGATAGTTATACTGCTTATTGGTCAGTTCCATTGGCCCCAAATGATCTATGTGGAATGTACCTAAGGGTTGGTCCTCTTTGTTGATAGGAGCCAACAACCCCTCTTTCTTTCCTGCCTTGGCTTCCGAGACTATGCACTCTACGCACGATCTAACGAATTTGGCTACCTTTGTTGACAGTTGAGGTATGTAATACCTTTTTTCAATTGCAGCTTGCGTTTTCTTGGCGGAAAAGTGTCCCTGACTGTGCGCAGATCGTATGATTTCGTCCTCCATCTTGGACGGAACAACCACTAACGTATTCACGGGGTCTTTAAACAAGATATCGTTGTACAGGTAAAAATCTTCGTAAGAGCTCGTTTCCAAAACTTTCCTAACCGCCCTGATCCAATCATCATCTAACTGCGCTAGCTTCAAACGCTGACTTAGAGTATCTTCTAACACCAAACAATACATCCTGCTGAGTGCGTCGACGTGTCTCATTTTCGTACCACTACGATGTTCTATACTGTAATCGAAGTCCTGTAGGTATAATGCCCAACGCGACACTCTTAGTGGGATATCGCGTTTTTTCAATGTCATCGTAAATGCATTGCAATCGGTGACGATCTTGAATTTAATGCCTACCAAGTATACTCTCCATTTTTTCAAAGCTTCGATAATAGTTAAAACTTCTAATTCGTACGAGTGAAATGTTTCCTCGAAAGGCTTCGTCTTCCTACTCATGTATTGTACTGGGTGAAATTCACGGTCGTCGAAATCCCTTTGCAGCAAAACCGCACCGTACCCGTACATACTTGCGTCAGTGTGAACTTCTGTGACTGCTTTAGGGTTATATAACGTTAAAACTGGAGATTTAGTCAAGGCCACTTTTAGTTGTTGGAATGCAGCTAACTCCGCACTTCCCATCAGAAATTTCTGATCTTTCCGCAAAAGCTCTGACAGTGGCTTTGCTATGATCGCATAACCCTCGACGAACCTTCTAAAGTATGATGTTAAACCTAAGAAACGCTGAAGACTTTTCTTTGATGTTGGGATCGGAAAACTTTCTACTGATTTTGTCTTGGCTACGCATGGCCTAATTGTGTTGTTTTCTATGATATAACCTAGAAATTCGACTTGTTTTTTCAAAAACTGGCACTTACTCCATTTTATTTTCAACCCACTGGCTGCTGAGACTTCTAGAACTAACTTTAAATGTTGTATGCCCTCAATTTCATTCTTTGACGGAATAATCAAATCGTCCATATAAACAACTACTAGACCTGATTGTATTAATGTACGCAAGACCGCTGCTATATAACGTGAGAACACCGCTGGCGAATTGGAAATGCCGAATGGAACATAGAGGAACTCATATTGACCGCTGTGAGTCACGAATGACGTATATTTTCTCGAACTTATCTCCATAGGCACGTGAAAGAAACCATTTGACAAGTCGAGTGTTGTAAAAACTTGCGCACCTCGTAGTCGTTCCAAGACGTCATCCATCAACGGCATGGGAAAGTTATCTCTGTGGACTTTCTCATTTAATTGACGGTAATCGCAACAGAGTCTTTTACTCCCATCTTTTTTCGACACTAATACAACAGGTGATGCGTATTCCGAAGAGCTGGGTTGGATAATGCCTTCAGCCAGCCACTTCGCAACCTGCGCATCTACACAGCATCTATCTTCGTACGACAACCTTCGTGGCCTCTGAAATATCGGTTTTTCATCCGTTAATATGATTTTCATCTCTATCGGTGACAATGCGCTTCTCATTGGTACATACTTTTCGATCAACGAGATAATTTGGTTTTGTTTGGCTACATCTAAATGCGACAAGTTTACGTCTATTTCTTTTCCGAAGCTTGCCACTGTGCACAACCTCCCGAACTCTTTAATCAATTCAAACGACTCTTCTCTAATGTCGGCGACTGATTTTTTTATCAACAACTGACTGAGCCTCAACGATTTGCTTGCCATCAACAACTGGCTTGCTACCAGCGACCGCTACGGAATCGCCCGCAACTGCCCCTTCGCGCTTCCTAAATTCTACTTCGTCACCTTTCAATAGGATATCCACCGATTTCAAAACGTCATTACCAATAATAATACCAAATCTTGAGTCTATCTCGCGAACGACGTGGAAGTTTATATCAATCATCAAGCCATCAAAATCTACCATGATGTTAAAATTGCCTAACGTAGTGAGCCCGCTATCCGCTAAACCGAATAATTGATGTTTTTCGTTGCCTAGCTCGAACTCGCCTAAGGTCATCAGTATATCATACTTGATAAGACACAAATCGCATCCCGTGTCTATAAGCGCTGAATGCACGATGCCACCGATGTTGATGTCCTTGAAGATTAGCCCGCCTCGAGACACACTTATAACCGCTCGACCCATCATACCCGCGTTTAAAGACTTAGCCTTCTCCTCATTCTTGGTATTATTACATTTCGATGCTATATGACCGAGCCGGCCACATTTAAAACAAGTAACTGTGCTTTGCGGACAATTGCGCAAAATGTGTTTTGAATCACCACACCGGAAACAGCGTTTTTCTTGTTGGTTTTGCGCTTGTTTTGGTGATTGCGCGAATTGCCCCTTTGCCCTAAGTGTGGCTGGTCGATCACCTAATCTAATTCTTTCGTATACCTTTATTTGTTCTTTTAATTCGCTCACATTCTTTGCCAGATACAGATTTGCCTTGTTGGACCTTGTGTCTGGCAAGCCTTCTATAAAATATTCAATCAAGCTAACATCGTCTAAGTCTACAATCTTTCCTAGTTCCATTAGGCTGTATAAATATTCTCTGTAATCTTCGCTATACCGTTTGCGTCTGTTGCGCAACATACGATGCACTTCACTTGCGGACACTGTTGAACCAAATTCTTCCTTTAATGCTTTCTTTAATGAGTCCCACCCTTTTATGCCCTTTTGGCTCTGAACGAACATTTTCGCACCACCCTTAAGCAATTGTTTTGCGTAAATGAATTTTTGCAAATCGTTCCACTGTACAGCTGTAGCATTATCTTCAAAATTTGCCAACCATTTCTCGATTGAAAGTTGACCTGAGCCCGAAAAACAAGACAATGAATCCTCGATATCACGGAGTGTGAAAGGCGTTTTATGAACTCCAGTCGCAACACCGGCAACGGATTGTACTGAAGACGCATCCCCGAAGTCATCGTCCTCGTCATCGTCAATGTCAATGCCGTAGTGTTCCATTAGTCTGTCTTGCAAAACAACTTTTCGACCCACTATGGAAAGCCCTTGTTCGGAAAGTTGGCTTTTCAACTCGCTTACAGTCAAACCTAAAATTTCACTCTTATTCATTTTGTGCAACCGCGAATTACAAAAATTATCTTACTGTTCTTCTTCTTCTTTTTTAATGAATGTTCTTATCACTAACACTAAAGATACATACAGTATTTAAATATTAGCTGTTAAATTTACAGAGCAATTGGGTTAGTTTAAAGACTTATACTTATCGCTCTTAGCTTTCACTATCAAAATTCTCAGCAACAGTCCACCAGCAAATTTTCCGCAACAACACCTCGGTATAACTGCAACTACTGCAACTCTCCAACAACTTTAAGTAATCAGCAACGACTTGGTAATTCACCAACAACTTTCAATATTCAACAACGACTTGGTAAATCACCAACAACTTTCAATATTCAGCAACGACTTGGTAAATCACCAACAACTTTCAATATTCAGCAACGACTTGGTAAATCACCAACAACTTTCAATATTCAGCAACGACTTGGTAAATCACCAACAACTTTCAATATTCCGTATTAACGGCAACTTATTTATCGGCGTTAGGGGGTTATGTACACCCAAAGGCAACCAACAGCAGCAACTAACAACAACACTCCATCTACCCTTCAGTTTGGGTTCACACCAGTATATGGCCTTTCAACTGCAACGACGAATTTCTTGATGGGCTACTTGCTTGCTTTTTCGCCCACACTACACCACAACAGCTGTGCCGCTATTTCAAAATTTTCGGCTTCTTTATTTAACGGCCGCTGCGCAACAACTTCAACTCCGCTACCACCTTCAATTGAACTTGACCACACGACTGTTCTTATGTGCACATACACATTGGCATACAGCTTAACATTGATACAACAAAATCACAGTGTTTGTACGTACATATGACATAGGTACAGTTTGTCGACTTGACTACAACAACAAAGTTCACAGTTTCTTGTACATAACATACAGTTTTAAGCGCTTGGTCACAACAATGTTCACAGCTTTTTATATATAAGCTCCTTATGTATAACGGTCTCACTGCCAGATTTTCAAGTGTAGCTAATGCGACTTTTTAGTACAGTTTTTAAAACACTTTTTATTGCAGTTTTCTTAAAACGTTTTTAGTTATTTTTCTGACCGCACTTTCACGATTATTTACATGAAATCGTTTTTAGCTTTTACTGCACCAAAGCGACTTGATTCAAGTGAAAATCGTCACTTCTGACACCAATTTGTAGGGTCCGAGTTCTTTCTTTAAATAAACGCCGCTTCTTTGTTTATTTCACTTTTATTTCACGTAGCTTTAATTACAAAAGTATGTACTTAAGTTTAATTGGTTAAAAGAGTAAAAGCGCTTATGTTATAATAGTTTAGCTTTAAAACAATTACACATCTTGAAAGTACGATTTAATGATCCTTTTCGCGGCCGCACAACACGTTCGTCAAGTTCGGTGGTAACTTTTTGACTGACTGTCCGCCGCACAATTTGATGCTTGCTGTCCTCTAATTCGTCTTATGGTCCGTTAGTTATTTCGTTGTTCTTATTGCTGTCCTTTTGTCTAATCGTTCGTCCGTAGAGTTGCCTGCGTGTAAACTTATGTATGTTACCTAAGTGTGGTGAGTCGAACGCTTAAGTATTGACCCCACATGTATATATATATATAAACCAAAATTCTTAGAATTAATAGCGAATTTGATTAGGCCATGTCTGTCTATCCGTCCGTCCGTCAGTCGGATAACTTGAGTAAATATTGAGCTATCTTAACGAAACTTGGTATACACGTTGCCCTGGACCCAACGTACTTTGGTATAGAGAATGGGCGAAGTCGGACAATAACTGACAACGGTGTTTTGGGAAAATCAAAAGACTTCGAATTTCCGTAACTATTGCAGATAATTTGCTCAATTCAATTTCAAATAAATTCTTTTTTGGGGGCGTTGTCCCGCCCACTTTATATGAAAAACTTATTCTCCGAAACTGCTTGACCTAACTACCAAACATATTGCATTTCAAGTCAGTATGCCAAATTTTTAAAATTGTTAAAATAAATAAAAAAAATAAATAAAACCCGATATTTAAGTCAGCATTAAGGCAATTCGCTCAAATTTCACATGAAGGAGGGTCTATACCAGTCTCGACCAAACTACCACACGCACAAAATTATACAATCCAATACTTCCACATATTCATCCAATTTACTCACGTTTGCTGTTTCCAATATTATTTCTTCTGTACGTGGTAAACTTGTGACTTTTTTCTCCTTAAGTTCGCTAATCAAAATATTTAATTTTCTTTTAAATTGGCCAACATTATTAATAAGTTCCGTTATAAATTTATTTTTGCCTTGTAAAGCGAGATTTAATTCATTTATAAAGCTGGTAATATCACTCAGAAAGGCAAGGTCTAGTTGGAAATCTTTGTTGGACATTATGTTCGCTAAGCTTAAAGATTCCTCATCATTGAGCTCTTGAAGGAAAAGTTGGACTTCATATTTGAGATTAAACAATCTTTGTATACTTTTCCCACGACTGAGCCATCTAACTTCGGTATATAGAAGCAGGTCTTGATAATCCGAAGATAGTTCTTCAAGAAAAAGTTTAAACTTTCGGTGGATCAGAGCGTGGTGTCCGCCTCTTATTTTATTAATTATTTTGATGGAAACTTCCATGGCTTTAACAATATTTAATTTTTTAGCAAATAACGCCTGCTGATGGATTATACAATGGAAAGTGGGTATGTTGATATTTTTTTTATAAAAATATCCCACAAGTCCTTTGTTTTTTCCCAACATAACTCTTGCCCCATCAGTACAAATACTGCTCAGTTTTTCAATGTCTAACAAATTTAAAACATTTTCCTCGATAGCCTTATAAATTATTTCCCCTGTGACATTTTTGTGGAGAGATATCACAATTAAAACTTCTTCTACTGTTTCGAAATTGCTTCCAACTGATTTTGCACAAACAATAAGCTGACATATATTATTTGCATCTGTGGTTTCGTCAAATGATAAGGAAAAAGCATACAATTTCTAAGTCTATCTATTGAACATCTAAAAATATATGAACTTATTTGTTCTGTTCGACGGACTAGCGTGGGGCGGGACAAAGGGACAGATTCTAATATCCGACAGGCATCATAACCTTTGTTTCCAAAACAACTAAAAAATTCAGAGCCCAAATTTAAAAAAAAAACGCCATCATCAAATGGGCGTCCTTTTTTCGCTAAATAAAGAGCAACTATAAACGACGCCTTTTTCTTTTGTTTACCCTTTTCTTCAGTATCAACTGCTTTGTAAATGTTAATTTTTTTTAAATTCGCTAATTTGTTTTCTCTTTCGGAAATTTCAAGATTAGAAATATCTTTATGAGAATTTAAAAAATGCTTTTCTAAATTGAAAAGACGCTTACTCTTAAAAGTACTCTTGCACAACATACATTGCGCAAGATTATTTTAATTTTCATACATAAAAAATTGATCCATTTTTTTGCTCAGTGCAAGAACAAATTTTGCCGTAGCGAGTGTCTGATTTGCTTTAGCGAACGAGTAAGGTGTTGCTTGTTCAAAATTCAGACAGCAACTGATTTGTTTTCGCTTGTTCTGCTGCGAAGCTTCGGGCATGTTGGTGTGAAAAAACGATCGCTAAACTGTAGGTGTGAAAAAACGAAGACTAAAAATAGTAGGAGCTGGTCGAGGCTGGTCTATACTAACAAATACACCGACCCAAAAAAATTGGAAATGGGCACGACTATCTCTCATATGACGATAATTTTCAAAAATCTAAAAAACGCGATATTTCAATCAGTATTAATGGTAATTCGCTCAAATTTAATACTAAAGACTAACAAACGCCGAAGTGGATATCTAGTAGCAATTCAATGGTTTCCTTTCCCGTCGAGGTCCAGGAACCGTATTGCTTTTGTAAGAAACCTATCGGGTTAGAGGATCCAGAGAGAACCTTCCTTAGCCTGGCTGTCTCGGAAGCATCATCGATGCCGCCGCTGAAGTTTCTCCACGAAGATCTCTTTGCCGCCCTTAAAGCTTTTTTTTATAGGTCTGGAGAGACTTTGTACTCCTGCCATACCAGCTCATGACTAAGTCTCTTAAATTTGTTGAATTTTTTCCTGCAAGATTCACGTAGTGAGTCCAACTCACGTGACCACCAATGGGGTTTACGTTTGCCCCATAGTTTAGCTTCAGGGCAAGTCTGGAATTGGGCATTTGAACAGGTCAGCGTAAAACAACGTTGACGATGTTCTCTACATCCCCAATACAATTAGGTTCATTAAGAGGTTCGCTGGTTAGCTTATCCTCAAATAACGTTTTATAATCCGTGTTTTTTTTTAGGATTTTACGCACTGTCGATGGTGTCCCATGCCCTCGCCCGGGGTCTGACTGGAATGACCTTACAGTCCACCACCTCCAACTTAGCCCCAGGGTAGGCAGGGCCCACCTTTGCAACGGTGGCCTTGTTCAGCGCCACCGATCTCAAGTCCTCATAGGCGACCACCTTAATGTGGCCCTAGAACCAACCTGCGTCCTTACAGGCCGGGGGGTTCCGGGATTCTCCAGCAGAACGTCAAAGATGACGTTCGCCAGAGCTGCCTTGACCCATCTCCACTGGTCTTTTGGTATGGACCGGAGCTCGTTGCCTCCGGAGCTCGTTGTTCTTCGCAAGCTCGGCAATGCTAGGCCTGCCCACTCAGGAGTGCGGCCGCATTCTTTTTGATGCCGGAGTTTGTTCCTCCGCCGATCTCTGACGTTTAGACGGAGGCACCCGTCATTCACTGGTTTTATTGCATACAACAAGCACGGTTTATTGGAAATAAAAACTGGCGTCGGGTATTTACAGTTCGGTTGCGCCCGAACTTAGACTCTTCCATACTTGTTTCATTAATATTTTAATATTTTTGAGCTCATTTAGCTCAGTGTTGTTCATATACGGAAAAGAAGGAAGTAAAAGAAACTGATTAATGGAAAGAATACGTGGGTTTTAATTCAATGCTCTTTAATTTAATTAATTTTTGTAAAGTTTTGGTACAAAGTATGTGCTTGGTAAGTACCAAAGATAGTGTTTTCCGCCAGAAATGGGCCAACGGACCTAGGCAGGGTCTGAGCCATCATGATATTCGTCTATACATAAACGCCCAGCACTAGCTCGTAAAATATAGTTTCCGCTTGACACAGGTAGGCCTATGGCGCTGCCAAGGCTGGGTCCATATAGCTGGCGGGGGTGATGGGTCTATAATTCGAAACCTCCGCGGCATCTGTGGTTACGCGCAACATGTTATAAGTAGGGCCGCCAGAATTAAGCACAAAAAAATTCGTTTTAAGCACTAAAAATAGCACGAAAAAAGCCCAAATTAAGCACGAAAAAAAAAGATTTTAAGCACGAAAAAAAATTCCCCAAAAATTGCGCAACACTTTCAGAATGATAAAAAAGGTCATTAAACAACTTTGTATTTTTTTGCTTCCTTTATTACTAAAATAAAATAGCAAAAGCATACATTCATTAAAAATGGCACCAATTCAATAGAAACAAAAACAAAATAAATCAAATTATGGCAAATTTTAAATTATCGAACAAAAGCGAAATACGATTGTTTGACAAAAAAGTACCATATATCGAAAATATGCGCTCTACATCGCACGAGGTTACCGGCATATATTTAAAATATGTAATTTCGATAGGGGAAAGTTTGTTAACAAAAGTACCGCCTGTAATGCAATTTTTATTAAGTATTTCACCAATTTCAACAATATGCGGATACCCGGTATTCCGCAGCAATATTGTTTCCATTTTGTTGGAGTATTTTTTATCATTCAACTTCTCTATTGATTCACGAATAGATTGTAGAATATTTAAGCTTTCCATTAATGTCAACCCACGCCCCTCAAGCTTCGTTATGGCAAGTCGAATGCATCGAAAGTTTGCCTTTATGAATGCCAGATCATTCTTTAAATTTAAATTTGCAAATAATTTTTTTGACGCCTTGATTGCTTCGGAATCGTCTTCATCGAGCTCGTCCAGCACAGTTTTTATTTCATTAAAATGTTCGCAATAATATTCCGCGGCTTCTATCCAAGTTCCCCATCGAGTTATTATTGGCGTTGGAGGTAGAGATAGACTTGGGTACATCTCCTTCAATTTTCGTTTACGAGAAGGCGCGGCGCCTAAGATGCAAATGTTTGTGGGATTAATATTACCATATATTTGGAATAGTTGCAGAAAAGAATAACTACCTTAATAAAAACAGCCTTGCTGGTGGAAATAAGAGAATTCACTAATTTGAATTCTGATCGTATGAACTCAGCCAACCTGTGTAGCCCATGAGCAAAACACGTAAGATGAATCATTTTAGGATAAAGCGTTTGCAAGGCTTTCATAGCTGACTTCATATAAGATGCAGCGTCGGTGACCGTAAGTAGTACCTTAGCGTACTGTATTCCATCAGGCCACAAAATGTGGAGCGAGTCCGTATAAAAGGCTGCAATAGTACTTGCATTCACTTGTTTTAACTCTGCAATATTTAGTAAATAAGACCTTTTTCTTTCCTCATCGCTACCATCAAGAATTCCGAAGACAAAGTTTGCTACGCAGCGTTGATTGGCATCAGTTGTTTCGTCTAATGAAGTCCATATGTATTTATTACACGTTTTTGTCCGGAAATATTTAATTCTATCTTCATACAGCATTGGAATATATTTTCTTAGCGTCGGGTCGCTGGGCACTTTGTTTTTTGTGTATTTCGTTATGAATTGTTTGACGGATGGGTGTCGTATTTTGTTTATGGGGATATTCGCTTCAAGAAAGGTTTTACAAATATCCATATTAAACTGATTTGCAATTTTGCCACAATCCTTCAAGAACGCTTGTTGTGCTGGATTGCTCGTTTCGCGTCTTTTTGCTGCTTCGGTATGTTTTACTGAAGACATATGCTGCTTCACGTTAAAAAGTCTTGAAGTAGTAATTGTCGTATTACAATAATTGCAATACAGAACACTTCCATCCGTCCGCAATACACCACTATACATTTGTGTGATTCTACTTAAAAATCCACTCGCGTTTTCTTTTTGTTTCGGCATTTTGATATACACTTTCAACCACTAAACTGGTTTGCGATGAACAGTTCTTTGGAGTACGAAAATACAATAGCAAAGAAATGAATATTCATTTCCTGGTAGTGTCATTTCTCGATCACGGTATTGCCAAATGAAATTTTTTTAACAATATTGCCAAATAAAAAATGATGAACAGTATTGCCATATGAAAAAGTCAACATAGAATCAGTTTTTTGTACGAATAATAGCACGAAAATTGTACAAAATAGCGTAAACTAGTAAAATATGCAGCATTACCGAAAAAGGCGAAAATATGCAGCATCAGCATTATTCAGCAAATGCTGAAAGTTTGCGGCCCTAGTTATAAGTACAAGGTTGAGATACTTAAATTAATATAAGCAGGGTTGTATTTGCTGCGTTTACAATTGGCTGATTTTTTGTGGTATCATCAAAACATTTCGGATGCATTCTTTTACGTTTGTTGCCTGAGGTGTCCAAAGATTGTGCAATTTCAGTCTTAAAAGTGATTTGACACTTAGGACGAGCTTCTTCCCATTTCCATGCTTTGATAGTTGTGCTGTTGTCAAAATTTATCCATAATGGGCACTACCATTTTTTCCCACGAATACGTTGATTATGTTTTATACATGGTATGACCAGGTTGTTCCACAATCCACACCAAACAGTGATTTTTGCTGGATGCATTGGTAGCTGTTGCAATGCTTCTGGCTGCTCTTTACTCCAAAAAATGTCGCACTCCTTTGAGATGTATCACGAACAATTGCAATTGTAGCCCATTAGGCGCTCTTCACCACTCTGCGTAGTCGTTCTTGGTACGGCTCGTCGCGGCAGCTCGACAGTACGGAATGCTTTTGCTACCTCACCAGTAGTAGTTAAAATTTTGCAGTTTAGCTTGTATTTGCAACTGCTTATGAGGAATACCGTCTACGAGGTATTTCACAAACTCTTCTTCACAGAGGCTAAGCACG
This sequence comes from Anomoia purmunda, assembly GCA_951828415.1. Taxonomy (NCBI): domain Eukaryota; kingdom Metazoa; phylum Arthropoda; class Insecta; order Diptera; family Tephritidae; genus Anomoia; species Anomoia purmunda. The sequence continues at coordinate 68,088,900 of OX639997.1, forward strand.
GCGCTCAACAGCCGTTTGTCGACGGCGTAGCTCCCAAACTGTCGCCAAATTTCCTAATGCGCCTTTCGAATTTTCGACGTACGTCCACTACGTCACATATGTATACATAGCCTATGCTTACGCTAATTACACACTATACTATACAAAGATTAAAACTTTGTTAATTTGAAATCATTTTCGTTTATTGGAAGCTGATTTAATTAATAATGAAAACACAGTCAAATATTAAGGAAAATAGTTTTATTTTTTTTCAAAATATTCTCCATACAAGTCAATACACTTCTGCATTCACTTGAACCAATTTTCAAAGCACTTTTGCCACTCAGAAGAGGATACCTCTAAAACGAGCTGTTTGAAGACTTCTACAGCTCCTTCAGGCGTTGAAAAACGTTGACCTCGCATTTTTTTTTGATGTTCGGGAATAAAAAGAAATCATTAGGTGCCAAATCAGGGCTGTAAGGCGGATGACCCATCAATTCTACCTTTTGAGTCCTCAAAAACTCTCTTGTGTGAATCGATACGTTAGAGCTCGCATTGTCTTGGTGAAGAAATATTTGTCTTCAGCGGTTGGTTTTCCTTAATTCTCCAACAACTTTTGGCAAACAAATGGTTGTATATCACTCAGAATTGACCGTTTTAAGTTTATCTAGTGGAACAGTTGCGACATGACCAGATTTTCCGAAAAAACAGGCGACCTTTTGCTTTGAGGTGCTTCTTGCGCGAACAACTTTTGTTGGATTAGGCTCGTCTTGGAACACACATACAGTCGATTGCTGCTTTGTTTCCGGCTCATATGCATAGATCCAAGATTCGTGACCAAATGTTCATGCAATATTGAATGTATGCTGGCCCCACTAATGACCAAGGATGCCTCTATCTCGCGATCTTGTATTATCAATTGACGCACAGCATCGACTGTTTCTGGCACAATCACCGTTTTTGGGTGACCTTCACGAAATTCGTCCTACAAAGATTGGCGGCCACGTAGGAATTCGTTGTACCATCGTTTCACAGTGGCTAAGTGTGGTGATTCAACACCAAAAGTAGAAGTAAGTTGATTGATGCACTCCTGTCTCGATAATCCACGTCGAAAATCGTAGTAAATCATCGCACGAAAATGTTCACGGGTTAATTCCATTTTTAGGCAATATGAATTTTTAAACTCATAGTGAAAACGTTATATGCTAGGTTATGCCAAAAAATACGAAACTTTACGATAAAAATATCTAATTACAGCTATTCACATGTAGTGTTGCGAAGGCGCAAAATATAAAAGGCAACCCTCGTATCACTTTTTGGATCGTTGCTTTTTATATATTTAAGGTGCTAGTCGGGGTACGTATTCTTCTTCGTTGTTTTTATGTGCACAAGTGACTCTATACACATCTCGTTTATCCATTTCTCGTTCACTGATCTCAGTTTTGTTGTTGTTTTGGGCTCCACGCTAATATTCGCATATCTGAGAGATTTTTGAATGTCGCCAAAATATGTTGAGTCGAATATGACACCTTATGACTTCTTTCTTACCGATTAGATTGTTCCGTTTTCTTTTGGTGTTTTTCTAGAAGTTGTAATATTTTTACATCTCTATGAGTGAAAACAAGTTCGAGTTTCTTTGGTAAGGATTGGATTTAATTAAAACTTGTGGTGTCTTTTAGGTCCATTGATAGTGCTTAGTTTTCGTAGATATTACCTCCTTTTGGTATTCGATTATGTTTTCTTACCGTGTCATACGATATTATTTTAGTTTTTTTTTGTGCAGAGCATTGCTTATTTTAACAAGCTTCTGACGCCACCGACCAGAAAGTCGGCAAACGCCATTTTTCTAATGCCTTTCTTACGAGCTAAGATGCACTTCTTGGTTTCTTGTTTTTTTTTTAGCTCAGAAAAAGAGTTTCCTTTATTTGCATTAAAGTTGTGTATAAAGAGGAGCCAATAATATTTACCTGCTTTATTTGATGAACAATTGCTGCTTGTTGAAAAGTTAAATCTTGGAAAATGTACAAATTGCTAATTCATATTATTAAAGTTGAAAATGCTGTCTACTTAAAATGCCTGCATAGATTGACTAGACCGTTGTCTGTTGTCCATCTACACCGGTTTTTCATTGCAAATTGAACAATTGAATGTGCACTTTGAATAATTTATTTGCATATATGTATGCGTTTATCTATTATATGTATAATTTGAATTCAAAGTAGAAACAGTTTTTCTTTTTTCCACTTAGGATTTAACACAACATCAGCACAGTCGTTCCCGAAAGCAACAACAACCACAATCGGCAGTGTTGATTGGCAGTCATCAGGCGGTGCATCTGCAAGTTCTGCAAGGCGCCAATACAGCTCAAGTAATCAAATATGAAATAAATATACCACAAGATAATCAAAGTGGTTGAGCAAAATTTTTAATTGATGGCGTAAAATCGTTAAAAAATATTTCAATCTAACAAAGAGTACAGGACAAATACACGTCTGGGAGGAAGAGGGTATACATATTTGTACGGTATGTGGTACGGTACTTGTTTTCATTTGTTTAAGTTTATATCCTTTTTATAGTCTTTAAGCTTTATTGTTTGGCTTCTTTTTGTGTGCACACATTTTGCAATTGCAATAAGAATTACTTATTGTTTCTATTTGTGTAAATAATTTGTTCGATACAACATTACTATATACATACATAAATTATATTTTTTAAGTCATCAAGACAACATTTAATCAATCAATAAAAAACTCTTTTAATTAAGCAAATCATAGAGCGAAGATACAATTAATAGAAACATTGTTTTGAATTGCGTGGCAATTAATTGGTTTTGGCAAAATATCTCGTTATAAGTCCATATTATTGGTACACATTAAGTCATGTACGTAGACGCAAGGATCTTAAGTTTACGTTAATAATGTTCCGAGTTCTCTTTTAATCCTTACCTTTTCCCTTTCACATATGTATATGTACATATGTATGTATGTATGTATGTATGAATGCACACACACACAATATAGATACACATACGCACATACGTATATGTATGTATGTATACCGATAAGAGTGCTTAGATTGTAAATCAGAAAAGAATTTCACCTTCATGCCGACATTTTATTATAAATTAAAATGTCTGATTAATACTTAGTATATACAGTACATATGTATGTAAGTAAATATCTATACGATTACATGCAAAAACAAAACAAACAAATAAAAACAAAAGTAAATAAACATAATCATGTGCTAGCATGACAAAACATAGTTGTATCATATGTATTAGACTTACGTACATAAGAAATGAATGAATAGTAATAACTAAATATATATATATATATATATATTTTAATATAATAAGCGTAAAAATAAATGAAAAAATAAGAATACAAATAAAAAAACAACAAAATGATTTAAACACGTATGTACATATATTTTATTGAAATTTTAGAATATATTTACGTTGAGTAAGGACAGGTTCAAAAAGTTCTGCAAATTAAAAAAAAAAAGGCTCATTAAGTGCATACAATTAGTTTGCTTTTATTTTTGTTTTTATTAATATAAAAATACATATTTGTAGTGATGATAGGAAAAGAAATTATTTGAATTTATTCTTTGCTATCCATACGCGCGAACTATTCTTGAGAGGCCCGTCGTCAAGTTTTTTACAACGTTTTTTCCACTTTGGAACATTAGTAGGATTCAAGTCCTTCCTTACGTAATGCACACTTTTATCTTCGTACCTCTTTTGGGTGACATTAGCATAATGTGCTGAAGCCAAAATATGGTTGGAAAATGACGTACACTCCTTCACGTAAATTTCTGTGTTGTGGTTCCCAAAGTGAAAAACGGCGTGCATTTTATATTAAATGGCTTATTATTAAATTAGAACTTTTCTACCAAACTATCTGGATGGGGTTTCCCGATTTTGAAATGTCTTCTCTAGACTGTCAATTTTCTAATAAGTTTCGTTGTCCAATAACAACACAAAAATTTTATTTACCAGTTGCGTCTGATACAACTTACGCGCAAGGGAAAATCTTTTTTTAAACTTGTTTTCCGCTTCGTTTTGGAACTTTTTTCTTTTTTTTTATAAGTTTTTATATAATTTCTCTTCTTAATTCGAGTGGATTGTATATGTATGGTTTTAGCTAATATTGTTATTACTTTCTTCACCAACTGGACGTCTGCTGATCCATTTGGGGCCCCTTCTTGGCTTATTCTTTACTTGGCTTTCTTTGCGATGAAAGCAATCCCGTTACATGGATCTTTTAACAGGACAACGATGCGAAACATACCGCACGAGCAATAAAACAATGGATGGAACAAAATATGATACAATTGTTAGACTGGCCTTCATGTAGCCCTCATCTGAACCCCATTGAGAATCTCTTAAAGAAAAAAGAAAAAAGTTCGAAAGCACAAAATAGGAAATTTCGTCGATCTAATGGGCAAAGGTCCAGATGGAGTGGGAAACCATTCCAACCTCTGTCTGCGAGAAGTTAATAGAGTCAATGCCCCGAAGGTGTGAAGCAGTGGTTCGAAATAAGGGGTATGCAATAAAATATTAATTTCACTACAATAAAAAAAAAAATATTTTTTTTTTAAATAAAAAACGAAGCGTTTTTAATTGTACAGGTTAGGAATTGTTTTATGTAATTATTATAAAAAATGCAACTTATTTAAATATCTTAAAAAATCAAGTTGTACCGAAGAAACATTACTCTCAGCGAAGTATGTATGAGATGTTTGTATTTTTAATAAAACAAATTTCGATATCGGTGCGTTGTTAATTAGTTGACCGGAGCTGTAAATGTATACAGTAGTGCATACATTTTATTTTATACTACCTATACAAAAAAGAAAAACAAATTGGAAAAATAAAGACCGGCATACGTTGACGCCGTAAAAAAAATATAATTTTATGAAAGAAAGTTGATTCCAAGCCATTTCCAATAAAAGAAATATATTTTCCATATTGAATATTTTGATAAAATATACTCTATGTTATGCCCGAGGTTACTGTCTAGTTAACAGTTAAATCCCCATGAAAATCCATTCCGTAGTTTCGGATATTATTGGGTTCAAACTAGGGACTATCCGCTTATTTGGATATCCGGATAATATGCGGATGGAAGTCCCAGCCCTAGTTCAAAGAGGTAAACAGACATAGAAAAATTCTAAAAGTCTCCAAATGACCATGAAAGAATTATGTTGGACGAGAAAGGAGCATTCCCACGACAGTCGGTTCTACGTACCGGAATGACCCGGGTTTCACCCGGCCAAGGACTGTTCTTTCGGCGATCTAACCCTGTTTAGATCGGCCTGCCCCATAAGTTGTCTGCCTCTCCTGGAGCAACTCCTTGCAGCAGGGTTGCTTCACCTCCTTCTGGTCAGGGCTGGCATCGAGCCAAACCCTGGTCCAGAAACCTATTTTTGCTGCGTTTGCCAGAAAAAGCTCCATCCGAACTCCACTTCGGTAAGGTGTAATTCGTGCGACGGATGGAGCCATCTTAAGGTCTGCTCAGGCCTTAAGACCCATAAGGAGTGGTCCACAAATTATGGGGCCCCATGTTGTTCGCGCCCTAAGGCGCCCATAGGCGCCCAGAACCTCTACGGTTCGCAGGAGCACACAACAACATGGTCGCTCCCCGTGTGGGGAGTAGCCAGCAGCTCCTGGTACCCCACACAGTCTGTTCCGTGTGTCAGGCTAGGATATACCGGAATGCGGCATCAGTCAGGTGCAGATCGTGCCAAGGCTGGTGTCACTTTCGAGTGTGTTCTGGCCTGCGCACCACACGTGAATGGTCGGGTGACTACCTGGCTCCCTGTTGTAGAGCCTTGCAACCGCACGCGCCAGTGGCGGCGCTGCCAAACAACACCATAAGGCTGCCCAACGTGCCAATGCATGTGCAGCAGGGTCCAGGTGGGCAACATCACACCCCTCTCCGCGACGACTCTACCGAGGCAAACGAGACTCCTTCAGCTGAACTGCAATGGGCTGCAGGGCAAGATTGAGGAGATAACCGACTTTATGAGTCGGCATAATCTGTCAATAGCTGCGATCCAAGAAACGAAACTGCACAGCAACTCAACTTTGTTGACAATGTGCATCGTAAGGATCGCGAGCGAGGTAATGGTGGTGGCTTAGCATTCATCACCCATCACACAGTGCAATATCGTCTTATTGAAGAACTCATCGACCGCAGGGACACTACCTTAGAATGTCAAGGAATAGCTGTCCGGTCAGGCGATGTCGAGCTCGAAATATTTAATATTTATATACCCCCTGTCACCTGCTGCCCGGCAGGATATCACCCTGACATAGGTGCGCTCCTCAGAGGTGAAAACCGATTGGTAGTTGGTGATTTTAACGCGCACCACGATCTCTGGCATTCAAGCCTACCAGCTGATCGTAGGGGAAATGATTTGGCAGAGCAGATAGACGATACGACATTCTGCACGATGAATGATGATGCCCCCACCAGGATTATGGGTAGTTGCAGCAGCTCGCCTGACCTAACGATAGCTAGCGCAGGTCTGATAAATAGCATAACGTGGCGACCTATGCTATCGCTTGCATCAGACCACCTACCTATAATCATCTCGATTGACAGACCTGCTGACTTTGTCTCCGCGGACCATCGTTCCTATATCAACTTTAAAAAGGCTGACTGGGTCAGGTTCGCGGAGTTCACCGAAAATGCCTTCAGGTCTCTTCCCGCACCCACCGACGTTCGAAAAGGCGAACATAAGTTCCGCAAGGTGGTTGCGTCAGCTGCGGCCCGCTTCATTCCGGCAGGGAGGATCCCTGAGATCCGTCCCAACTTCCCGGCTGAAGCGGCCGCCCTAGCGAACGAACGCGACCACCTTCGCCGCTCCGATCCCCGTAATCCTAACATCCAGGATTTAAACGTGGAGATTCGGAGGCTGGTGGACCAACACAAGCGGAACAAATGGGAAGAGCATCTGAAGTCCTGTAATCTGGTCACGGGTGTTGGTAAGCTTTGGTCTACCGTGAAGTCCTTATCCAACCCGACGAGGCACGACGACCGAGTGGAAATTTCATTCGGGGATCGTGCCTCGTCGGACCCGAAGAGATGCGCGAGCTATTTTAGCCGACAGTTTATACTGCATCCTTCGGGGGATAGGACCAAGCGGAAGGTGACCAGGAGGCTGCGCAAATTACCAAACAACAGCGCGCCTCTTACCTTCACTTGTGGCGAGGTAAAGGAGGTCATCGGGAAGGCGAAAGCCTCCAAGGCCATTGGCCCTGACGGGCTAAGCGTGTTGATGCTGAAAAATTTAGGCCCCGCGGGAGTTGAGTTCCTCACTGGGATCCTCAATTTGTCCATGGCCACCCTCATCATTCCAGACATCTGGAAGGTTGGGAGGGTGGTCCCACTACTGAAACCAGGGAAACCGGCCGACAAGGGTGATTCCTATCGGCCGATTTCCCTGCTTTCACCTGTGGTAAAGACACTTGAGGCCCTACTCCTCCCGTACTATACATACCACCTTGGGTCAGCTAAGCATCAACATGGCTTCTGGAAAGTGCACAGCACAACAACAGCACTTAATGCCATAAACACACAGGTGAACCGTGGTCTTAACCAAAACCGCCCCTGTGAGAGAACCGTCCTAGTAGCGTTGGACCTGTCGAAAGCTTTCGACACAGTTAGCCACTCCACGCTACTAGCTGACGTGGAAGCATCAACTCTCCCGCAGGGACTGAAACGGTGGACCGCGAATTACCTGTGTGGTCGTCAATCATCGGTATGGTTTAGGGACAGAACATCGAAACCAAGGAGGATTAAACAAGGGGTACCGCAGGGTGGCGTCCTGTCCCCATTATTGTTTAATCACTACATCTCCAAGCTCCCTCAACCGCCAGAGGGAGTCACGATTGTCCCCTATGCTGATGATTGCTCGATAATGGCAACCGGCAATGCAATTGATGATCTGTGTTTGAAAGTGAACGGATATCTCTCTGATATTGCCCACTTCTTCACTAGCAGAAACCTGGCGCTGTCCCCTGCTAAGTCCTCGGCGACCCTTTTTCCACCTGGACGAAGGAGGCCAGGCTGGATCTTAACATCCATATCGATGGCACCCCCATTCCGACGGTTAACGACCCAAAGATTCTGGGGGTGACTTTCGACAGCCTGCTCTCCTTCTCCGCGCACACTACCGCAATCGCCAACAAAGTATAGAGCCGCAACAATGTCCTCAAGTCGCTCGCCGGCAGCTCTTGGGGCAAAGACAAAGAAACGTTGTTGGCAACATACAAGGCGATTGGCCGGCCGGTAATAAATTATGCTGCGCCAGTTTGGTCGCCAGGGACCAGCAGGACACAATGGACGAAGCTGCAGACCTGCCAGAACGCCGCACTCCGCACGGTGACGGGATGTCTTCTGATGTCGCCTGAGGAGCATCTCCACCAAGAGGTCAATGTGCTCCGAGTTAAGGAGCACAACCTCATGCTCAGCAAGCAGTTCCTTGCTGGATGTCACCGCTCGGGGCATCCAAACGGGCACCTGCTTGCAGTGGAACTGCCCCCCAGGCACATTAGAAGACATCTTCTAGAACTAAAGGACGAGATCCAGCCACTCATCACACAACCGCTGGATCCGGAGGCGTACCGGCGGGTCCTAAGCATCATCCACAGAGACACAGTCACTAACATCATTGACTCCCGCCAGGCAAATGCAGTCATCGGAGCCCAACCACCACCTGTAGCAGATGAGGAGTCCCTGCTGCCCCGCGAGTCCCGCGTCACTCTGGCACAACTACGATCTGGACACTGTAGCAGGCTCAACTCCTACTTATCCAGAATCAACCCCGACATACCCAACACATGTCCGGCATGTGGAGATTCTGCGCACGACACCAACCACCTATTCACCCCCCTCTCCCTCTGGTCCAACCCTGTCGAAACTGCACGTTTCCTGGGTGAATGGGTGAATCCGCTCTTTACGGGGCGCGACTAGCCGCTACAACAACAACAACAACAACGAGAAAGGAGCAGAATCCGATCATTTAAATCGCTCACTATTGGTTGACCCAAAGGGGTATACACATGTACGCTGTAAATCACGCATTAAACAAAATACCAACGTTCGTAATTGTTTTATCAAAATTAAATATTGTGAAGTAATAAACTTAACAGTTGATGGATGATTGATTGCCATACTCAAATATCAAAAGTAATAGACCTAGACAAAGCGTAATATCTTCAATCAATATCGTTTGTGCGGATGCACACTTGATGTCTGGTATTTGCAGTGTTTATTTTAATTGTGCTCAGTTTGGTTAACTGTTTTATTGTGAATAAATTAGCTCCAGAACAACGCAAGCCAATTGCACACAGTTAGTTGGAAAGGCATGGTTCCGTGCGTGAATGTAAACTTGCCCTTCTTTATTTTAAAGTGGACATAATTTTTTTAAGATAGTCTCGAGGAACAGTTAGAGTACACATATAGTGGAGCGCAGAGTTTTCAATCTTTCATAATTACAAAAACGTTTACTCAATTGAACTGCAAGCGGTAGTAGATGCTAAGTACAAATTCATGTAAGCGGTTATGGTAAACAGTGATGCCACTAATTCTGTTTCTATTTACCATTTCGTTTCATCGTCACCAAAAAGTTTTCTATATCGGGAAGACAACCTTTTTCAAACGTTGTAACCTCCTTTGTTTACATTGCGGAGAAAGTATACCCCTAAATGAAACCGTTGTTAAAATCGTACAACCGAAGAAGAATAGACTTGCTATCTTGCACTCACATAATGGTTTCTGGCGATAAACATTATTGATTGAAAAAAAAATCAGCTATCGAAATAAAGAAGAATCGGAATGAAATGTCCCTTAAGAAATATTTACTACTTTTAGAGTACACAGATTTCATTTTATGTATGAATGAAAAATTACATCAAAATAGGGAAAAATTTTCTTAGGTTCTTTTGTTTTTTTCAGTGAAACTAAATCATCAATATTCATTAATTGTAAATTATATTTTATCTTCTTGTCTTTTAATCAATTTCCGTTACTTTTCAAATAAAACTAAAAAAAATTCAATAAAAGTACGTCAAAATATCAAAAGTATGCAGTTTACCGTCCATGAAATTTAAGTATAATTAAGTGCAAATTTCAAGGAACTAGGTTTATAGTTGATTTTGGAGAATTTTTATATAGTTAGATATCGCCTAGCAACTCCGTGTACCATGGTTCAAAGCCTGGTAAAGTCTAGAAAGAAAGAAGTATGATTAGCACTTTGAAAAATCGTTGTTTTCTATTATTATTGCCTAATAAAAACCTGGCCTCAGTCCATTCAAACATATAAGGCTAAAAATAATAATAATAATTTTAATGAAAATTGTTTAACATACATTTTGGATAAAGTTCGAAACTTGGGGTTTTCTTTTGGTTTTTGGTAGAGAATTAAGTATTTTAATCAAACTGCAATATCTACATACATATGTATGTATGTGTTCCCTTATATCCATAAAAATCAACATTTGGTGAGTGGAATCGTTGGTATATTGAGAATGAGATGAACGTTACCATCAACTGCATAGTGAGGGAAATATTGAATATTTGTTCGGGGAAATTTCTTTTTATTTTTCAACGTAGTCTCCTTTTAGCTCGATACACTTAGCCCAACGATGTTCCATGTTTCTTATACCTTCCAAAAAGTAGGATGCGTCAAAGTCTCGAAAGTAGGCCTCAGTTTCCAATTCAACTTCCCCATTTGATAAAAATATATTACCACCGAGCCATTTCTTCAAGGAAACAGATAATAGTCGCAGAAAGCCAAATATGTAGAATACGGAGGATGAGGAAGAAATTCATAGCGTAAATCATTCAGTTTTGCCATTGCTCGAAGTGTTCAATCGTTGACGTTTTTGGTCCATTGTGAGCAAACGCGACCCACGTTCTGTTAAGAGCTTCACCATGCCATTTATCTCGCTCACTTTCACTCTTCGATCCAAAGAACATGAAACTAAAGAAGAGGCAACACGTTACTTTTGCTTTACTCGTTAATCAACAGGGTAACCCCTTCTCTTTCCATTCAATCATTTGCGCATGTGGTCGAAAGTTTAGGCGCTACCCTGTTGATCAACGAGTAAAGCAAAAGTAACGTGTTGTCTCTTCTTATAGTTTAATGTTCTTTGTTCGATCATTCAAATCGATTTCGCGGATTTTTTCTATCGTTTCTTCAGTGAGAGCGTCTTTTGGCCTTCCAGAACGTTCAGCATCATCGGTTCTCGGGAAATGTTTATCAAGCTTTGCTTTTATTTCTGCAGGCGTCTTGCGTAAAAAATAATATTTAATGATAACACGAAATTCCCTTTTTCCCATTTTTTAAAAAACTCAAAAGTTTGGTTCGAATGGCTGCCAAAAAAACTAATTGACAGATCTTCTTGAAACTTCGTATTTAATGGTTTGAAGGTTGGTACTCTAATACGGGAACACCAATTTTTTTTAGCGGAGACGCCTGATAAATTGAATGTAATGTTCACTGGAGACATGGTTTTCGAACAGGACTCCGCGCCGCATGCCATTCAACGCGTTAAACAATCGACTTATTGAAGGAAACATTTGGTGAACGCGTATTTATTGAAATTGACACCCGATGTTGTGTGGTTTAAGACCTCTAAATTATTCTCTGCGTGAAACCGTTAGCTTATGCAAATAACTGGAACTATTTGGACACCTCGGAAAGCAACATTGTTTGAAACATCACCAAGATACAGCCACCGTTGCTTGAAAAACCAGGTCGACAATTTTACGTTTAGATTCAAACACTAATGACATAAAATTATCTTTCTAATAATATAGATTATGTTATTTCATCACATTATTTCAATTGAAAGTTCCACACCACGCCTAAATTGAATATACATATATATATAGTGCATACGGATCCGTATTTACATCAAGCCGGTACGTATATATTTTTAAGTTCTTGCCTATCTTTCTAGTATGTAGAAAAAATTCTAAATCTTTTTTGGTTAAAAAAAAATCGTTTGTCTGAACTTTATTTTGAACTAAGCATTTGAATGCGTTTATGATGTGAAATATTTTACTAGTTTTCCGTAACAAAACAAGTTCATGACATTTTGCTGTTTCGAGTAGAAAAAACGAGTTTTTTAAACAAATTCGGCAGTATGCAATGCACCACATCCGACCAACTTTTCCATTATAAGGTGAATACAGCTAAACCAGCCAGAATATAATCTTGCTTTCACTTATCTCCTCTAACAGTTTTGATTGATATTAGAATCTGATTTGGTCCAAATGTTTCATGGTGTGGTGTAATTAGACAAAAATTCTTGCCACAGGAAATGAAACACCATGCAACTTCGTTGTAATCTACGTTCTTTACTCATAATACTTCAGGCAAGTATTACGTCTGATACAAAGGCTGCGGAAAATCCATATCGAATCTCACTCAAACTAATTGGGGGGAAGTATCCGCGACTTATAGTAAATGAGCAAGCTTAGAAAAAGGTGGCAAATAATCATCATGCGATAAAAGAAAACTAAACAAAGGAACAAAGAAACTCTTTAACAAAAAACATAACGCAGAAGTTAACAATTACTCAAAACACTTGACACCTACCATCGTCACGAATTGTTCACTATGGAAGTGTCAAACACCAACCAACTTTATGGACAAGGGGCTAACTATTTCGAAAATGTTTTTGAAAATGACATTGACTTCGTAAAAAATTATATCGCTACCAAGATTAAAATAGCATATGCCCAGGAAATTCAAAACTGCATCAAAAATAGATTACATCACAAAAAAGCTTCAGGGTAAGACAAACTCACGGGCGAAGCTTTTGCTGAACTGCCAACTTAAGTGGAAAGCGCAGAAATTATCTCACTCCCAAACCCCGGAAAAATGCTAGAAACGTGACTACATATAAGTTACCCAGAAACTATTTGCCTAGACCATAACAAGTAAGCAAGAGTCTTAGTTCGGGCGCAAACGAACTTTAAATACATGACTCTTGTTTTTATTCCAAGTAAACTGTAGTTCTTATATGCAATAAAACCAGTCATCCTTTTATCGGGTCTTGCAATAGGGACGCTACAAAAGTTGTTTTAAATAAAACAGAAATGGGTTGGGATATGAATTAAATTCTTTATTCCTGTGAAAGTACATTCGATACCATTACATATGTATGGAACTCGATTTCTTTTGCATGGGCACCACGGGCGCCACCAGACGCTGAGCCCAATTTTCGACGGGCTTCAAGCATAAATCGGCCGATACTGCTGCAATTTTACGTTCGATATTCGTACGAAGTTCATCAATCGTCGCTGGCTTGTTGGCATATACCATATACTTGACGTAGCCCCACAGGAAATAGTCTAACGGCGTCACATCGCACAACCGAGGCGGCCAATTGACTGCCAAGAATGGCGGTCAATTGACTTCAATAAATCGATTGTGACATTCGCTGTGTGGCTTGTGGTGCCGTCCTGTTGGAACCACATATTGTCCAAGTCCATATCATCCAATTCGGGCCAAAAATATTCGGTTATCATTGAGCGGTAGCGATTCCCATTCACAGTAACGTGCCGGTCTTGATCATCACGGAAGAAGTACGGCCCAATGACGCCGCCGGCCCATAAACCGCACCAAACCGTAATTTTTTCGGGATGCAATGTTGACTCATGGAGTACGCGTGGATTCCTGCCTGTCCAATAACGCAAATTTTGCTTATTGACGAAGCCGTTCAGCCAGAAATGACGACGACCATAAATTGGACGTAGCGCTCTTAAAGTTGAGGCCATTGACTCAGAATTTCGTTGTTGGATCGTATATCTTTCCATGATGAAATGGCAAACCTTACTGAAGAGAAATGTCAAAATAGCGGGGAAAAATATGGCGTCGTTTGCTGTCACTATCGGTATACTTTTGTAGCGTCCCTATTGCAAGACCCTTTATATAACAGATAAGGAAGGGTCGTAATATTGGATGCAACCGAACTTTAAATACCCGGTGCAAGTTTTTATTTCAAATAACAGTGAAACCAATTAGACTTATATATAAAAATGAATGTAAATCCTTTATAGGCCTCCAAAGTAATCCACCGATCTTGATAAAATGACATACAGGTGGTTCATGTGGTATCCCGGAAGATAAGATTTGTGCTCGTATTATGTATATATCCGAAACTATTCGGTGCAGATTAATAATATTTGAGTGTTTTTTTAGACATGTGGTTTTTAGATATAAAGCACATAATGTTATGGCCAAGAATTTAGCTTTATTATAAAGATGAGGGTTTGCAATTATGATTTAAAAATGATTTCGGGCAAGTGACGCGAATAAATTCCAGCCGAAAGACCCAATTTCGACCACTTTTTACGGCAAATGATGCCGTATGTCAGCAATAACGCGCCGAATATTATCTTCTAAGGCGTCAATCATATCGGACTTTTCTCCGTAGACATGCGACTTCACATAATAGTTCATCGGTGTTAAATCGCACGATCCTGGAGGCCACGCCACAGGCCTTCTACGCGAGATAATGCGCTCACCAAAAGTTTCCTTCAATAAATTTATTGTTTCGTTGGCTGTGTGGCATGTCCAATTCAGGGACGAAGAAGTCATTAATCATAGCGTTCCTTATTGACTGTAACATTCTGACCGGCTTTTTTTAAAATAAATATGGATAAATGATTCCCTCTGCACATAGACCACACCAAACACTGACTGACCGGCATCTCAACAATGGCTTGTGGATTATTAAAAATCCAAATGCGACAATTTTGTTTATTAACGTACCCATTCAACCAAAAGTGAGCTTCATAGAATATTAGACGCAGCGCGCGGTGATACGCGCGAACCGAACCATTATCTTGGTAATAAATTTGCACGATTTGCAAACGTAGTTCCGGAGTAAATCTGTTCATTATGAAATGGCAAACCAAACTCAGTATAAATCAAGTAACAGCTGGTCAAAAGACCAACATGAAAACCACACGTCTAAAAAAAACTACATATGTACATATGTTTTATAGATCAAAATATGTATCATTTTTGAAAAATGGAGGTGACATCCCCTATACAATAAAAATAACCAAATTCCTTATATCTCTGCAACCATTTGATGCATATGCACCTACTATATAAGTCCTATATATAAGGTTTTATATTATTTATTGGGGAAAAGGCGGCCTCACGCCCCTTTTAAGACGAAACTACTATTCAACATATTTTCCAAATTATTTGACGTCAATTATTTAGATCGAGGTGTAAGGAATATTCCAAATATTTAATAAAATACCTGTTCAATATCTAAAAAATATGTCTTTATTGGCGCAGGAATGCAAGCCGGGTACGCCGAGAACATCATTGAAACCTTAAACTATAAGCGTTTTACTGATTTAAATATAAACAAACATAAAATAAGAATGATTTTAACGTACCACACACATATTCCGAAATTTAAATTTTTTAATTATATCTTATTGAAAGAGTTCGCGATGATTTAGTAACATATGCCTAATCCTGTATGCAAATTATCCTACCATTACTGAAATATCGCGGTTTTTTGATTTTTCAAAACACCGTTATGTGGGTGCAGGCGGGTATAAAAATGTGATACCTGACCGCTTTAGAAAACAACATTCGATAATACACAAATCCACTGTACAAACTTCTATTTTACAATAAAGTTAAAAAAGCTTAAAAAATTAATTTCATAACAGCCTTGGACCGCTGCTTTAATTCCACGTCAGAAATACCATCATCAAATATTTTTCGACAAATGGTGTTTAAAGATAAACGATAGATAATATTGACAACAAAAAATAATCAACGTTTTGGAGTTATAATTTATTTATATAAAGATCAAAGATAAAAACGTATCGATAAAAGGAACCGCTAAATTGGCAATACTACATTAAACAAAGAATAAAAAGCTGCATAAATACCGATAACTGAACTGGCTACAGTGAAAAAATCACAACGTACTAACAATAAATAGCTAATTTACTAAACCGAAATCAACCGAAAATTTAATATGACGATGCCTTGGATTTATAAGCCTGGTACGCGGTAGTGATGGCGAACACCGCAGATAGGGTAGTGATGAGCTTATGTGTTTTATAATGATAAATATACATATGTATAAAGGGCTGTAAAAACGAATGCATTTCGACTCGTTTCATTTTTCGTATTTTCGATTCCGATTGCGTTCGAATTGAATTAGAATATTTTTCGAATCGTTTTCATTTCGAGTTAATAATCAGTTTGAACAGCAGATGTCAATTATTTGGGTTTCTAGAGGAATTAAATCAGTGATTTCTGGTAGTGCGGAGGCAAAAAAGCGTGCGTCATAAACAAAAAAAAAATCGTCTCCTGTGAATACAAGTCGCTGTATCAATGAAGGGATAATCCAATCGAGTGTTGCCTTGAAATAAATTTGCTTTAAAAAACCTTCGTAATTTCTTTGTTTCTGCTTCTGTTATTTAGTTACAAAAATAATCAGTTGGGCTCAGTGATACTATTTATCGCCGGATTGCCGCCACCAAACGGAGATAATGTACTAAAAACTCCGATTCAAATGAAATATTTCCATAACATGCATTAACTTATCAAAATTTGATGTTCGAATAAAAAATATTTTGTATGCCGATATAGAAGTTTACGATGAGCATTACCCATCCCCTGAAGAGGAATCAAGTATAGGCCGGTTTCATTTCAATCATTTTCGATTTATTTCTCGAATAGCAGTTTTATGATACAGACTTATCAAACTAACTGAATTGAAATAGTATCAAGAAATACAAAAAAAATGTTTCCTAATATTATGAAAATTTAAATAGAAAAGATTTGGCTGACAAACAACATACATATTTAGGAAAACCAAATTTAATCCAAAAATCGTATTAAAAATTAATAAATTGTAGCAAAAGATATACAAATGTACATGTATTTGTATTTGCTCATTTTCAATACCATTTGTTTCATAAATTAAGTTTGTTGGAGCCCAGGACTTCTTCTGCGTTCCTTACTACTCTGTCATATACATATGTACATATAGGGTGCGTTCGAGCTACGTAATTATTGCAGCACTGTAACAACTCTGCTGCCTATTTCTCACATTGTTACTGATATTCTGTTGGGAAATTGTAAATATTCATTTTTTTACAAAGCTAAAAAGTAAAAAGGAAAAAGTAATATCTAAAATAATTTGGAAAATAAATTATTTAAATATTAGTAGAATGTAAAATAAATAAAAATTACGATGAAGTTAAAAACAATGTCCCGTAGTCACAATTAAGACGAAGTTGACTCTAAAAGTTATTAACAGTTTTTTTTACGAAAGTTTCTAACTTAAAATTCAAAAGCTTATTAGATTTGAACTAAGATTAGACAATATTTGAACTAAGCCTAATCATATATGTATGTATGCATATGGATTTTCCGGAAATCTTGACTGCAGAAACATCTAATGGATTGTTAAGTATGCACGTCAATATCATCTACATAAGTTGGACTATAAAAGCATTTCTAATAGCACCTGCAGTACATTTTTCTAATATCATTAATATCGGATCATAAACACGGATTTTCTAAAAAACTCGACTCTGGCGCCCCTAGTTGATTCATTTTCCGCATTATAAGTTTTTATTTCCATCGAAATCGAATGATAAATACAGATTTTCTGAATATCTCGACTTATACGCCACCTAACGGATTAAAATATATAGCCGTGTAAGGGTATAAGAAATATACGGTCCAAATTTGGTTGAAATTTATTCATCGGTTTTTTAACCAAGTCGTCAGAAAGAAAATGGCTACATTTTTATGTACAGTTAATCACTTAAGTAAGTATACACCCGCCCTGCCTTTCGAAATACATACTTAATATAACACGACATTTAATTACCTATTTTTAAGCATAGAATTTGCATGTTGGTACACCTTTTCATAAGCGCTCAGTTGTATCTGACATGATTTTCTTGTTATTGGATGTGAGGGAAATTATTATCACAAAATTTAGTATATAGCGTAGGCTTGCTTGGCAAACATTGCTCGATGTTTTCCCAGTACCCATATTATTCGCGTGGCATTTGTACAATGCTGGGTGCCAGGGTCATAATGTTTCTATCTAATCAGGGGCATAAAGGCATAATGCCAGGTCTAATTTCGTGAGTGGTATCAATTGGCACAAACGGATCACATTCGCAAAAGTTCATGGAAAATATGATCAAACCTTTCGGAACAAAGTCATTTTCAGATGAATGCAAATTGACAACTAATAGATCCGTTACCCGCAAAGAAGTATTAAGAAAACTCAACAGAGTTAGATTCTAATAATATCGCCGGCATTGTTAAATAAGGTGACGGCTTGGTGATGGTTTCGGTAAGCTTGGCGGAAAATCTGGTGGAAAATTGGATTATTATTGAAAAGATTACCGACAGATACGGCTATTGAAATATTTTAAAAGCCACTTTAAAATAACCCGCTATGAAATTGGACATTGATGGGTCAATTATTTTTCAGCTAGATAGTGGCCCAAGCACACTGTGAGCATTGTAGGATAATGAATTTTATACAATGCTCGAAAACAGCTGAAAACACCACCGCAACCGTTGTATATAACCCAATCGAACACATACATATTGTATGTATGTACATGTGTGAATTTTTAAAGATTTATATGTTTATGTTTTTATCGATACGGAATAAGTAATATTTTAAAAAGCCTCCTTCAAGGAGAGTGGAATGAAATAACGCTTCCAATAACTGAAAACTTGGTGAACTCAACCACATTCCGACTTAAAGTTATTTTTAAGTCGAATGGCTGTTCAATCAAATACTAGAATACAACTTTAAAACTGATCTTAACTTCAACAATTAACTGCTTATTGTTCTGTATGCTTACTTTTGTGATAAGCTATCGGTTTTTTGTTTTTAATATTTTGTAAATGTTTATGCATTGATGAATCCCTTAGGTTTATTTAAGAGGTGCAAAAGTTAAGTATTATGAAAAAGTTGTCGTTGAAAATTTTCATTTCGTGAACGTAACCATAAATCTTCCAAAGGTTGTGCAGTAAATGTGCCAGGTGGCACCGCTGTACCGCGTATTTCCAAAACTACAGTATAATCTGGTTATAACGACTTCCAAGGGACCGGTGAAAATACGTCACATAAACAGTACTCCTCTATTCATTTTTTGTTGTGTGATTTCAGTTACTCATCAGTAATCACTAACCAAATACCAAAACATTTTAACTATCGAGTGCACATTATAAATATTCAAAAATTTATTTCAAGTGAATCCAAAATTGACTTCGTCAAAAATATTTGACTAAAAAGACTAACTAATCGTTATCCGTCGTCACTGTTCAGTCCCCGCATAACATGTAACAACATGCTGTGCGAAGTTTCTCATTTTCTGTAAATTTTTAAAACTTTTGTCGTTCTAACCGGACAATTTATTCATAGATTACATTTCCTAAGGTGGTTCGACGCTTAACTTGAGGTTGTGTTTACGTCGCTATAAACGGTCGGTCGTTATATGGGAAATCGTTATAAACGGTAAGTCAGTTTTAACTGCAAATATGTAGAGGGTGCATCAATTCGGGATCATTTCGATAATGCTGATTTTAAAAGTTTGTAGGTAAAAATCGTATATGATTCTTAATAATAAGATAAGACATTTTTAGCATAATCTCAAACCTTTAACGTGTTTGTCTATATCTTCGAACCATTTCGTGCAGTAATCGTGAATTTAAATCGTTTTTAACACAGTTAAACAGTTTTTAACTGCTGCTATGAAATCAAATTTTTGTAGAAACTTTTGCAGTCTGAGGTGAATAATAAAATAAAGCAATCTTTTCATAGAATTACAAATAAAATAACAGTACTTATTTGTTTAGAAAATGGATTGTTCAGAAATGTAATTGCAAACTCCAATAGTATTATATTAGATTAATATAAATGGTCAACATCGTCAGAAAATTGTCATTTATACAGAGTTTCTTACATAGTTTTGAACATATTGTACCTACAGATGTAATTATTTTTTCTAAAATAAAAAATAGTGAAGAACTTTTTTAAAGCGCATTTCTAAACGAACAAACTACACAATAGACTTAATCGAGACGATGGTAAAATTAGAAGTTGAACTAACTGCCGATTCGATAAAATACTTTCCGTGGCTCATAGATTTCGTTCATTGCCGGATCATTGAGATCGTAAAATCGAGAATATTTGTGGATATCTATCCATTCTATGGCTTCGTTAGCTAAAATTAAAGAAATGTAACTTTTGTAATTGATTATGTAAACAATTTATGAATTATATTTTTACATACATAGGTATATGTTTTAGAGACTGGATACAAACATACACAAACAAAAATCAATTGGTAGAGCTTGTGATGAATTTACATCCGGACATACATATGTATGTATGTAGCTAAAGGCTTTACTCAAAGAGCACCAGTCGAACTAAATTCTTTCTGCGCTCAAAACGAAAGTTTACATAGCCTTTGCACCTTCACTATTTGGCAAATTTGTCAACACAACAGTTTTACTTTGTGGTTAAAGCAGCTTATCGGCGGTATCAATGATCCCTTGAAATTTTTCCATCGAGAATTCTATTAGTAACGATTTCAATGTCGATACTGAATGAATGATTATACCCAATACCTTGAATCTGATTTAAAAGTTTCTTCCGAAATATTATTCAATACAAACTTTTCAAGCCTTCACGAAATTGGTAACATTATGGATTTCGATACAACAGTTCGTTTCATAAGGCAAACTTTGACATACTACATAGATTTTGTTCAACTTACTTTACAACTCACGATGTGTAAGAATTCTCGTTCAATTCTGCCTATTGTTTGCCTCAGTTCTGCTTAGTTCGAACATATTATAAATGTATACATATTAGAGTGGGTCAAATTGCATGGCACTTAAAAAAAATTCAAAGCATCATCGCTTTACAAGGAACGGAAAGGCACGTTCAATTGCTGGCTAGTGTGTCCAAACGTGTTATAGAACCGAAGCGAGAGGGAGTTATGTCAGTTGCATTAAAAACCCGGGCAAAATACCACAGCCTTCAAAGCAAGAAAGACTGTCAAAAATAATTAATTTGAATTATTTTCTAAAAAAACTCGTCATTTTATTCCTTGTAAAAATGAATTCAATTAGGATTTGGAATTTGGAGCAAATAGAAAAAAAACGAATATTTGCCTTAAATTGAATGAAATCGATATGTGTCGTGTATGGATCAAAGATTTGTCAATAATATCTTAAATTTTTCACAAAAAATGTTAAAAACCACAGTAAAGTAAAGAACGCCCCCTGGTGACAGTCAAAAATAAAAATTTATGTGAGAAATAGATTCCCCGACCGAAAAACTCCCGTATATATGTATATTTTCAATAATTTTTGTTTGCAATTGAAATGCACTAAGTAGATCACTTTTTGGTATTTTTCTCGAATCTCTTTATACATTTTCCGAAACCTAAATAAAAAAACAAATTGTATAAGTTTAAGTGTATAAAAAACCTTTTAAAATCTAACTAAGGTGCATACATTTCGAGTTCATTGATATGGGGCATGCAACACTTATATGAGTATTTCTTATAAACTAGACCAAGAACTAATAGTCTGAAACTAATTTACCGTGCTGAATTTTCAACATTCAGAAATTACCATTTAGGACCTTTCCTTCAAAAAATTTTTTTGAAAAGATTTATTTCAGTCTAAGGATAACCTTTGCCAGCTTTCGTTGTATAAGTTGTCAATTTTATGTCAGTATAAATTTTATTTAAAACTTGTACGATAAAATTACTTGCGATTCTTAAATACAACGGATACAACTGAAAATTCCTGGAGCTAAAAAAGTTCTAGATTATTTTAAAGAGAGCTAAAAAAGAGCTAGAGGTTAACCCAAATTTTCGTAGCTAAAGGGGAAAATAAAGAGTTACATATATCTAGATCCAAAAACGTCAAAATGGCAACACTGGACATAACTAACAAAAAAAAATATTGCAATCACTTGTGACTTCAATAAAATTAACAAATTAGTTAAAACATACTGCGTTCTTTAACACCTCTGGTACGAATATAGTGCTTCTCAAGAGCTGTACAAAATTATCCTTTCCTTTTCTTCCTGCCGCACCTGTTCGACTGTCACGTACGCCAGTGTGAAAATCCCCATATTCAATTAATATTAAAAATAATAATAATAATTTGGCACTCATACCACAGCTTTGTTTGGCCGAACTTATCCTACAATTTGTGTTGTTGTTGTGCGTCTTGATGTTGTAGCACAAACTGAACTTTTCTATAATTTATGATGCTACGAGTACCTGCCCCGACCAGGATTCCAACCCGGGACTAGGGCTGGGAAAATCCACACATTCGGATATCCGGATATCCATGTGGATATTCGTTGGCGCGGATAAAATCCGGATGGTATGGATATCTGCTTAGTATTCGTTGGCAAAATTACCCGGATATCCGGATTTACAACGATCCGGTTAATATTCATATATTCGGATATCCAGAAATAATCCATGAGAATTGATGAACAATAATAATAATTAACAAACGCTTTTTGTAAATACATAGTTTGTCGATGTGTGTCATTCCACGACTATCAATAAGCGCACATACCGTTAGTGAGCGAATGGAATAGCGAATTTCTGACTGATGTTTGGAATAGCGACTTGGTACTTGGATATTTATCGTATTCACCTACATATACTTACAAAGTTACTAATTTTATTTACTTGCACTATGTTGCATTTCATTAATTTCTGATATCCGGATATCTGAATATTATTTGCTATGATAATACCCAGATATCCGTATATCCAAAGTTTTCGTTGCAAGTATTCGGATATCCGAATTTTCGGATTACGCGCCCATGATACACACTTGGCTACTGCGGCCACACATCGTATAATTGAAGCAAACATTTAAGAACTATTCAAATTCAATTAAGCGGAGGTTACTGTATAGTTATGGAGCTTAGGTTTTAGTATGTTTTGTATAAAAATAGCGTACATATATAGACATACATAAATCGTCTCTAAGATTTTGAGAACTGCTTTTGACTAATCAAAGATAATTGAATAAATTGCTTTATATACAGTCGAATATACTGGCGCTCGAATTGCGACATACGTCACTTTTCCTGTTTGGCGCTGTGGAGGTTTCGCATACAAAAACCTGTTTTTATACTAAATACATTATATGTATACATATAAGTAGAAAATTAAACTTAAGTGGCTGAGGACAGTTGCTTGTTTCTTAATTGTAGATGCGAGTATCAGTGAGAATTCGGGTATGTACTATTTTATTAAACACACAATAGTGAAAAAGTAAGCGAAGTCAACATTTAAATATGATTTCAAGGTAACATTTGTTTGTTTCTTTTTCACAATGTTTCATTTGTATACTATGTGCATATGTATGTATTTTGTATTTAATGTAAGGTATTGCAAAATATTTAAATAAGGCAACAGATAACAATCGCATGTACATATGTATGTATGTTTATTCAATATATTTTTTTTATGTTTATTACCAATAAGTCCATGCAGAGAAAGCTCGGCGCTAGGGTACTAATATAAATAAATAAATATTCACATATGCGGCAGTTTGGTATTTTTATAGGATTTTTGTGTCACTACTTTCGTGTGTATGTACTTTTAGATATCACTATGACACTTCCCTCTGAAGTCGATCTTTAACCCAGAATAATGGAATCTTCATTAAAAAATTTAGACATTAGAAAATTTCGCAATAATGACACTGTTTTACAAAATGGAGATTTATGTCTCCGTATTTGATGAAACCAAAAGTAAAAAGTTTACACCTTCCACATCAAATTCCCGAAAGGATTTCTAACCTATTGATCTGGTTTTTTTTTGTTATATTTTTTTAAAGTTGGCGATTTTTAGGATACCCTGTATAGAAAATTGAGTAAAATTCGATTTAATAATGTTTATTCTACAATTCTTTAAAGTTGTGGTTTCTTACTTTTTGAAGTCGCGGAATTAACTTTTTATGTCTAGTTTTTACCTAAAATTGTAGTATTTTCTACTATTTTTAGGTAGGCTAAACATTTTTTCGGTATTTTACTAAGGAAGCTGTAAATTTGCATTCACTTTTGGTTTCATCAAATACTTACCCTGGAAAAAAGAACCTAAGACAATTTTTCCTTCTTTTGTTGTCGTAATTTGGTTTTCATGTCGCGATATTTTCTACTTATTGAGTAGAAAATTTGCATACATTTTTCATATGGTAAACTTCATAGTGTATGTACATATCTACATACAATATAAAATGTATGCACCTAAAGTTATTTTCTGGGAGTGATGGATATGGCCTTTCCCCCAGCACGACATAAAATTCATATGTATGTAATACGATTAAAAATACAACGATTTAACATCCCTTGATCTAAGATTTACTTTTTCGTCATTCTCTGTTTAGGACCTTTTTCAGGTTTTCCTAAATAATTTTTCAAAGTTTTCGATATTGCACGAATATTAGCAACATTGAACCTTTTATTCCAATTGTTGTTCAAAATCCTATACAAACTACAGATTTGTAAAAATTAAAATTTGTTCGCAATTATGTGGTCTGGTTTTTTTATTATGAATTTTAAATTTTGAGCATAAACCATCTTCACATAACATTGTAAATTACTTATTTTATCTAAACACGTTCCATTCTTAATTTATCATGAGAGCTCGCTAGCGGCAAGATTGTTTAGTTGTTTGATCAGAGGAAAAATTGTGTTATTTTTATTATAACTAAATTTTAATTGCGATCATGAGAGAAAGCTCTAGTGACATTAAAAACTAAGTAGCAGTGGAGTGAAATGATAATATTTCAAAATAGATCGTCCAGTTTGGTTTCGGAATAATATGTTTTTATATTATTATTGATACAATTTAGAGCTGACATGTTTTGTTTTTGATTTGGTTCTTGATTATTGATTCTTGTTTATTGACAGGTTTTACCAGGCGAAATTACTTAAGTCAGTATGATTTATGCATGCATTTCAGCGTAAATCAAGAACGAACCATAAACTCATGTTCACATTGCAACGATCCAAAATTATTTATTTTCATCCAAATTACTTCGCATAAACCAAGTACGTCCATATACATACATATGTCATTGATTAAAGATAAAATACCAAGTTTTGTCTTAATTTATTGACAGATTTTACAAAGCGAAATTACTTAGCTACAGCGTAATTTGCATTTATTTTGAACTGACAAGAAGAAACCGGCTATGGTATATCTTTTGACATGCAAAAATTGGAACGTTTTCAGAATTAGATCCATATACGCTTGCACATTCGCTGATTGGGTGCTGGAGGTACTTAAACAAAATCAAACTGAATTCAAGGTGAAGTTGATCAACCAGCTGATTGAGTTCGTTTAGTAAACGTTAAGATAAAATGATGTGTTTGTTTTAAATCATTGTAGTGTTTTGCTTTGTACGTATAACACCACCTCTTATCAATTCGCCTTGAATAAAATTGTGATTTTTGGGAAAAAATATTCTGGGGCTCACTTTCATCTCACTGAGTATATAAACAAACGAAATTGCTTGCGACATACATATAATGCATATATCTTATTAAGAAATTAAACGAATGCTGTTCTTTTACTTAGAAAACACAGCAGAAAAAAATTTATATTTATATGATAATTAATCATTTCAATTACATTTTCAAGAAAAATGCAGATGAATTGCTGTTTATTCTACATACGTACATATGTATGTATGTAGTGAAGTAGTCAATTTGCATACCACTCTTCTAGATAACTAGCAATTTCCATTTTTAACTTCCGCCACTACCTTTTCTAGCCTCAAAATTAGTGAACGAATTTTTAATGTTCGTTATACTTTTGGTGGAATAAATTATTATATTAACTGTATTAGTTTAAATTTTTTTTTTCTAATTCATTAAAGAATTAATAAAATTAAAATGCTAATGCATTAAAAAATTCATGAATTTTTCGCAACACCTACCGTAGAAAGACGTAGCGTGGAAGCAACAGATTTTATTTTAACCCAAAGGAAATTCTGTTTCAAGAAGATCAAGAAATACAGACCAACGAAGTTCCTTGGCTAACAATTCAATTTTTCCACCTAGCAATTATTTACAAATATAAATGGATCCGTTATACGTTGGTTCTCGCTCCGTTACTTCAGCTTGATTATACGATTTCCGAGGTAATCACTTTTATTCACTAAATAAGAAATATTCAATTATACATAATTATGAATTAATTATACTCAAGTTTCAAAATGTGCTAATGATTTCAATATTTTAACAATATTAAAATAAATTGACTTACATATTTTGACAATTTTGTGGCAACTCAAACCTGTCCGGCCTTTTTTAATATTTTCTGAAAGTATACTCGGCGGCAGTAGGTGTGTGTATTGCGTGTGCGTGCTACTGTCGGAATGTGTCCCGGGTTCAAATATTGGCAATGCAAATAGCATTAAAGAAATTTTGTCTAATAGCGCCATGGCAAACCTACGAGTGCATTTCTGCAATGAAAAAGCTTCTCATAAAAATCATCTGCTGTTCGAAGTCGGCGTAAACTTGTAGGCCCTTCAATTTGTGGTACAACATCAATACGCACACCACAAATTGCACGAGCTATATGATATACATATGTATGTAGGCTCTAAATTATTGCTATTATTATTCTCGAAATTATACGACTATCGATAAATTAAAAAAAGAAATAGAGTTGTAAAGTGTTACGCTATTGTGTTCTTAAATCATTTTGCGCCATCAACTGCTTTACAGATGACAAAAATATTGCAAGTTTCTCGGCGCTGGTATTGAAGTGACAGTGGCCGTGAGTACTTATTAAGATTCGCTCAAAACAAGTGCAAAGTACAAACATACATACACACAAACATGCCTAGCGTCGCGTAGCCAGTGACATCATCACGTACATTAAGTATGCACATGGACAAAGGTGATCGTCACTTGTCTTATTTATTTTTATACCGTCAAAGACGAATTTCAGTCAAACCATTTAATTTTCAAGTCAGATTTTTCTGGGGCTAGTCTTTGAGACTGGTGGAACAAGTACAAAATATACGAAAATGGCTATTTATTGAAATAAGTTTCGTTATTATTTCGAACCTCACTAATGTGGTTAATAACAAACAAAAATTTTTCAATAGTTTTTTTTGCGCGGCTGGACGCGACGTGCATCTTTCCCGAGAAGAAATCCGTAAAAACTGGCATACGTTTCCATGTAGTAATTTAGAATGTTTCCGCATTATGCTATATATTCGCGCCAGCCATACAACTGCTTTACTATCCTGATCAAAATTTGCCTCCAAAGTATAGTTTTTTATTTAATCACAACCATTTTGACCCATTAAAATCCGTAAAGTACGGCATAATCCGTACTTCTGGTAGGGTTGTCAAGGCTCATAAATTTTCACAAAACCATTCGCATTAAAAAACTGAAATAATTTAACGCATAGCCTCATCGCTACTGTCACTATTTTCCCATCAGAATTATAAAATTTATATACATATGTACATATCTTAAAACTCCCCCCAAAAAATATTCGGAAAAATATTAAGACACGTTGAAGTTTTTAAAAATAAAAAATATTCTAGAACATTACAAAAAAAATCATCTCAGATGATAGAACAGTTTAAATATAAGCGGTATGCATAAACATATATTCAATTGACTCATAATAATGAGATTTTTGGTCGTATTTTCAAATCGGTCCACCTCTCGTAAATATTATAATTTTACCGAAATATTTTGGCAGAAGTCTCAAAACATAATACGTTATATAAATTCGGTAGAAACCCGCAACTTTGGTGGGGCACTCTAATGTCGTGGAATAATAAATTTAAGTCTCTAAAAGCAAGTTAGAACCAATAAAAAATAGAAACCTACAAACTATTTAAGAAGTTAGCATTTAGTAAAGATACGATGAGCACAAGTCAGCGCAATATCTACCGCCCGCATGCTAAGAATGATGATACAAGGTTGATCAGTAAAAATAATGAGAGTTAATTGTTTGCTACGTCATCGCAGAACGAATGAGAGACAATCAAGAGGCACTGAAAAGTTGGGTTAGGTTGGATGAATATCAGAATTTTTGCGAATCAAATGCATAGGAATACAATTTAATACCACGTAGCTCGTTGCTCCAAGCTTTTGTTAATTTAAATCACTTAAATTGCCCCTTTTGTAATCAAAAATATTTAAACAATTCTTCGATGACGTAGAAGCAGAGACTACAAATAATTGTTATTAAAAACGACTGTTATTTGAAAATCATAATTTAAATAACCATTATTTTTTTATTCGTACTTTTACTGTAATTTCTAATCGTTATTTTTTCAAATCAATTGAATTATTATTTTTAATATTTATTTTATAAGTCTTAATTTTAATTTTGATTAAACTAATAGTTACATTTGGATGATCGAAAAAATGGCATCAATAACTCTTTAAATTTACATTGTTATTTCGTAGAAAATTGAGGTGTAGCGTCTGAAAGAAAAGTGCGCGAAAAGATGAGAGTTGGCGAACTCTCAGCTTCGCTTTTGCGTCGGCGTTGGTTATGTATGAAACTTCGTATAATTTTATGCAAGGCGAATCCATACAAGGTGGTGTTATAAATACAACTACAAAATTCCTATGTATTTTGTTTTTGTTTCTGCGTAAGAGTTGTCAAAATTTAAATACATTTTGTTTTTGCTTTTACGGCTTTTGAAAGCTCATACGCAAAAGCAAAAACAAAATACATGTAGGTGAATAAAAAAAAAATCAAATCAGCTGCTCTTATGCCATCACCTTCTATAAATTCGAATTGATTGTATGTATTCATCTTAGTTGTGAAAGCGAAACTGTCACGTGAAGCGAAACAGGCTTTCCTTTATGCTTTTTATATTTTGTTTTTTATTATAAAAAGGTGGGGCCAGTTTATCTGTGCGAGTATGACTATGGTGCATCTCTTAAACTCAGTTTAACCCTGGAAGCAAAGAACTTAGCTTTATTGTAGTGTAAGTGGTCATCGTATCCCGGGAAGTAGTCAGCACCATGAAGAAAAGTCAGCTTTAATGAACCTCCCTAATCGAAGAGATTCGCACCGATCAGATACTTCGTTAAAGGGGAGTCCGACTGTATATATACATAGGTACATATGCATGTATACATAGTACATATGTGCATATTTAAAAATTTGGCTGGCTATCGAAAGCTGTTTCGTCTAGATAAGAAAATACGATTTTCTTGTATTGAACTTGAGTTTATTGATCGTAAAACAGACCGAAACATTTGTTTTTATAATTTAATAAAGCAATGTTAATAAACAGAAAAAAGTACATACCATAATCAGAAAAATACATGCAC
Organism: Anomoia purmunda; assembly: GCA_951828415.1. Taxonomy (NCBI): domain Eukaryota; kingdom Metazoa; phylum Arthropoda; class Insecta; order Diptera; family Tephritidae; genus Anomoia; species Anomoia purmunda. Next base: position 68,118,311 of record OX639997.1, read on the forward strand.
ATATCTCTTTCCGTGCGAATTCTTAACAAGTAATCCCTTAAAAATATAAAATTACTCATGCAGTGCGAATTCAATACTATAAATGTGGACGCATACATAAATTTGTAGTATATTCTCCATTATGGATGAAAACATATGTACATATGTACAGTGCAGAGTATACATATTTGCATATATGCATGTATGTATGTATGCATATACTCTGTCGGAAATATAATTACTTTAAAAGCAATTTAAAAAGTCCTTGTTGACCAACTACAAGAGGCTAATTATCGAAAGTATTGTGGGTGTCGATTTCTTGTTCGAATTTACAGGAAAAAAAATTCTAAATTAGTATGTAGTTTCTGTGCTCAAATTATTTTAAATTTTTTGAGGTAATGGTAATTTTGTGTTTTTTCTGGGTTTTACTTCATTAACAATTTTGTATTGCTTACTGTTAAATATGATCATTGCGTGTCGAAAGATAATCAAGATGCGCTTTTAACGGCATAAAATTTATAGCGCTTGTTTAAAATCATGCTAAGTTATAGCTGGTGGCAATTAAACTTTTTTTTATTTTTTTGAACATTGCCCAAAGTTTGCATTTATCATTTAAATAATGCTAGTTTGGTTTTTATTTTGGGACACTTTACTATTTGAGAATGCACATAGAGCTTGCCAATATTTATCTTCTAACGTTCTTAAATTAGATGATTTTTTCTGATGGATTTTAATTTACTTAATATTGATTAAATAACAAATAAAAATAAATAATGGTTTTTCGGAAAGCGCAAATCAAATATAAGTATGATGATGTCATACATATATGTATACAAATATAGCTAGTATATATATATACAAAATAATAATTAATAAAACTAATAGCATTTTTGTAATGATATACATGTAATTTATTGAAATTACTTACTTAATTGGCGCTATAACCGTTTAAGCGATTTTGGCCGAACTTCGTCTACAATTTGTGGTGTACGTCTTGATGTTGTAACACAAATAAAGGGGCCCACAGTTTTATGTCGACTCCGAACGGCGAAATATTTTTTGTGAGAAGTTTTTTCTTATGGCAGAAATACACTCGGAGGTTTGCCATTGCCTGCCGAGGGGCGGCCGCTATTAGAAAAAACTTTTTCAATTAATTTTTTGATGTTACTTGTCCTGTCCAGGATTTGAATTCGGGACCCACCGAATGAAGTGCGCAGACGCTACACACTCGGCTACGGCGGCCACCATTGAATTTACCACAGAAAAATTGTAAATACACATACATACATATATACTATGTAGGTGCAAGTTAGATCAACAGCATTAATTTAACATGCATTTGTTTCAAAGCAGTCAACCAACCACTTTTTAAATTGATAAATTTTTTCGACTGCCTGCTTTTTTCCGACAGGGTATGTATTGTATATTTACAAACATATACAAGTTAATACAGATATGTATGTATGCATGTATGTACATATGTCTATTAGTCACAACAGTGACTCCTCCGGAGCTTCCGATGTTAGAGCTTGAAAGCAAATCTTATTTTTGCGTTCGTTTTGTTGCGCTTTATTTGGTAGTGCGAATGCATCAGCAGACGTGGCATGAATCATGACGAGTCTTTCAGCCAAGTTAAGCTAAACTTGATTCGGATTTGCTTAGCGATAAACTTGGGAATGAAACTAGTTCCGTTAGGGCCAAAATTAATATTTACGCTTCATAGCATTTAAATCGTAAATATGTTCATATATAGTTAATTTTAATATGCGAATAAATAAACTTTTATTTATGTATTTATAAATTAATTAATTTTATTTTTATGCAAACAAATAGTTAGAGTTATTGCTACGCTGCACAATGGTGTAGATCAGTAATCCAGCTGGACAAATACTAAAAATTAAAGTCTTCAAATCGGTCTTCGAACCAGATATAATTCTTTAGCAGTATGTTGTAGGAAAATCCCTCCACTCGATGATTTACATGAAAGTGCAATTTTATGCAATTTATGCCTCTAACTGCCACGATTCTGCGCATAGCAGAACTTCCTTGAAATTTCAAAGTTCGCTAGCGACGTATCCAGCATTCTAGACGGTTTTTTCATTTACACATATTTTTAAGTTGTGAAAATTTTGAATTTCAATCGTGTTAGCCCAAAGTAGCACTTGTTGGCAAGAGAGATTCTAGGTGAGCTAATAAATTCAAGAGTCTTAGATTTATCGATACTGGTCGAGAAACAATTTGTCGCGAGTTTCGCTTTCTCGCGAACTTTTCGTACATCAAGTATCTCGTAAGACTCGCGAGCCTATCGATACTGTATTTAATTGTATATTGTATGTATGTATGTGCGGTATTGTATTTTGCATTCTGTTACTTTGCACTTGTTCGTGCTGTTTGTAGAATGCTATGTTTCAAGTGATCGTTCAGTTCATAGTTGCTGGTCCGTTTTTGACTAGAATTACGTAGGCAGAATCATTTTTATAATTTAATGTACTCGTATTAATAATTTGCCGGAATCGACACATTATAGACGATTGATAAGAGATGCATTTTTACGTTATAACTCTTACGCCAAAGAAGCTAAGAATATGAAATTCGACGATCCTTTCACTTATCATAAATAGAAAGTGGCCATACCACTAATTGTTCAGGTATGAGGTTTTACTTTAAAACTATTTCGTTTATTTTATTTTATTTTGTATGAGGAAGAAATACTATTCTGAAACTGAATATTTTTACGCAACCACAGTAATAAAAAAATTTTAATTTAGATAAAATATTTTTTTTTATTTATGAAAAGTATAGAGGCTTCAAAGATGCCGCTTTCTTTGTATCAACTGTTTTAATCAATCATTTTCAATACAATCTACAAAGTCCACAATTTTTCCATATTGTTTTAAAATACTAAGGTAAACTTCCGAAATGCAACTGTAAACTCCCTACTTCCAAAACACAACTCTAAACTGTGCAGCATCAGAATCTGTCGCTATCACTATTTACATAACCTTGTATAATTGAATTGTGCGTTCAGCCAATACAAAATTTCTAACGAACACATTCTCGTCCGTATTTCTCGAACCAAACGCATGTTTGATCGTGAACTCTTTTTATTTTTACTCCAAACAATGAAATCCCTAATTTATAATAGTGAAAAACATACCTTTTTGAAAACTATACGTAGAAAGTATTGTAGAAAAAATTGTTGCCATAAATATCTATTTACAAATTTGGATTAGTATAACCAAATTTGGCAGAGTTTTTTAGTATTTGAATGTAAAGATTAATTAAGTTCATTGCAATCGTAAACGTCCAAAAGTAATTGCTAGGTACATGTTACAACTTTTTACAAAATTATTTATTTTTTCCTATCTCCTGTGGGGAAATAAATACCTTCTAATAATCTAAAAAATAAAATTACGAAAATATTTAAAAATTCCAAAAAATAAAAATAAAAAATCAACAGATTGTTAACCACCTCTGGAGTTTATTATGAATCCATGCGTGGGGTTGCGAGAAAGCGCATATTCAATTTGTTATAAATACAATATTGAAATCAATGATCAAGTAACAGGCGTTATAAGGGATATCTTGTCTACCTTTCATTGTGGCTTTAAGGCTACCGGAATACACAGTGCCAATTGTGCAGGTGTTGTTGAGTAAATTGGCTATTACAGTTCTAATCGATGAGCAAGAAACCATCTGAATATATTTCATAAAATTACTAAGAAAAAGCGACAAGTTCACTGACGTTGTAATCTACACTGCGGAAAGAGTTTAGTTTCATGAACTTCTCATCCTACTTATATTATAAACTTTCCTTTGTCAGGGAGTGTGTAAGCATGTTTCTAACCTTTTCACCCCCAAACGGCTGTTCGTATTGCCAGCTGTTTAAACCATTAAATTAATAAGTTAACAGAATTAATAGGTGAACAGAAATATTACGGCAGTTAGCTTTGAAAAATTTAATCTATTTAAAAATATAAATTTATTGCATTTTCTAAGTTTACTAAAATACAACAGGATTGACGTGAAATTAAAGGTTTTATAAGAAAGTGTTTTTGGAGAAGGTTGCCACCTTTTAAAGTGCGGTGTTCAAATTAATTGGCAAGGTAATTGAATCTCAACTACACTGACAAGAACTGATAGGGGTTTAGGAAAACTTAAACTGGAAACTATTTTTAGGGGTTGCCAACTACTCGAAAATTAAATATACATTTATAACATAGGTAAGGACCTGATATTTTTACAAAAGTTGTTTGAAAGCAAAAGTTGTAAGAAAATTAGAATCACAAATTTAGCAAGACTTTTTGAATAGAGTCGGCATTGACAAAAAAGTTTCAGCAACCAACCATAATCGGCAACTACGAAGTATGGTAGATTTTTTTATGTAAAGTTATTACATTTGGCGAAATTATTACTTTTCTTTTATATTCCATTCGAATCTATAACGCTAAACCGAATTCCGTGTAAGCAAAGCCTCAGATGAAATCTAGTAATATTGGTTGCGGCAGTTTTGGGAGGAATAACTACATCTCAATGATTTATTTCAGTTATCCTACTACGATAATCGGGGCTATCAGTGAATCGACCGTTATTCATTTTTCCGCGAAATGAACGGAAAAAACTTTCACAAAAGTCCATCGCAGATCCAACGTAGCATACATAGATTTTAGAAATGTGCAAGATAATCAACCAATAGTGCCATTTAGAAGTAATATTATTCCCTTCTTGTTTTGAATAGCAAAATTTCAATCTAATATACATGTACACATTAATCCAGAACATTTTAAATTATTTTTTTACAAAGTTTGTCGACTAAAAAGTTATTCACTCTTCTTTATTTTAATTAACGAATTTCAAAAATGTAATTTTTTAGATGCCAATAACTAAAAAGGACTATTCCGATTTACACAAAAGATATATCAGCGTAAAGGGATTGAATGTACCTCTAAAATGTTTCCCAGTAGAGATTAGGTTTATAGGTTTATTTGCAATTTTGGAGTTTTTGACAATAGGTGCAAAAGGGCCTCGAAAACAGGGGGTTTGCCTATATCTTGAAAACGATTCTTTGAAAAATGCATTATTCATTTTCGTATTCAGCGACCGAAAGTTAGTCTAGAAAACACCTTTTTAATTAAGTACTTTTTTCATGTAAACAAGTGTTGTTAAAGGTTTGGTAAATAAGGGCATTCGAATTTTGACACTCCATTGTTTTCAGTAAATGTGATATTATGGGATAGGAAAACAAATAAATTTAGTGTTATTTCATTAAGTGACACTCTATTTAGTGACAGAATAATTAAAATTAAAATAAAAATCCTAACTACATATTTACATATTTGCTTGGCATTGATTTATATACATATTAACAATATGTACATGTGTGTTGGTTTACAATTTTAATATGTTTTTTCTTTTTAACCTTGTTGTAGTGGGTGTCTGTAGTAATGCTACTGCTAAAAGATTGGGATGAGTCTCTAACCTGGTTTTATATCTTTCCCTGAAATTTTTTATTTCTTCTTTCACGGTGCATATTTTTAAATCCCTGTGAATAATTTGGTTTAAGACATACCATGGAGCCTTAGAGTTTTTGATTGAACACGCTGTATTATTTCAATATTTGAGTTGCTCGCAGTTCCCCATATTTGTATCGCATAAGTCCAAATGGGTTTGGTAATGGCTTTATATATTAGCAGTTTATTTTCAAATGAAAGAATAGATTTTTTACCTAGAAGCCAATAGAAACTTCTCAATTTAATATTAATTTGCTCCTTTTTCGCTTCTAGATGATATTTTCACGTAAGCCTTCTATCTATGTGTAAACCCAGATATTTTACATGATCATTAACAGGTATGGTTGTATTAAAAATTTGGATTGAAGGACAATCACCTTTCTTAGGGCAAAAGTAACATGGACAGATTTATCTGAATTAACTTTAATGTTCCACATCTTGAGCCAGTCTTCTAGTTGGAATAAGTAATCTTGTAGTATGTCAGATGATTCAGAAGCTACTTTATTTGAAGTTAAGACTGCAGTGTCATCAGCGAAAATTGCTATTGTAACATCGTTGTTTTTTGGAATATCCGCTGTGAAAATCGAATAAAGAATTGACCCTAGAACACTTCCTTGTGGTACTCCTGATTTTATTCTATATATATTTGAGTACTCATTTCCAACCCTAACATAAAACTGTCTATCTTTTAAATAAGATTTAATCAGAAAGAAAAAGGGAGCAGGTAAATTTTTCTTTAATTTGTATAGCAGTCCGGCGTGCCATACTTTATCAAATGCTTGTTATACATCAACGAAAACCCCTGAACAATATTCTTTTTGTTCGAAAGCTTACCATATTTTATTAAATAGTCTATGGCATTGCTCCGGAGTTCCGTAGTTTCTGCGAAACCTGTACTGTTGGTCCGGAATTACTTTGAAATTTTTCATTACTGGTATCAGTCTTCGTAAGAGAACTCTTTCGAATACCTTTGAGAAAGCGACCAGCAAACTGATGGGGCGATACGAACTAAGTAAGTTATCTGGTTTTTTTGTGCTGAAGCCTCAATACGGCATTGAAAATACTTGTAATTGTAAGGGCTCGCATAGACTTCTCAGTTAGGTGCTTTGGTACAGGGTGGTCTATCTGATCGTAGCCTGGGCTCTTTTATTATTCAAAGATAAAATAGAAATTTTTGTTCTCAGCAACGCAATGTCTTGCTAAGGGAGCGGATGTTTTCAAGAGGTAGTGAGAAACCTGCTTAATTATCAAACTTGTAATTAGTGAATCATGTGTTGAGCTCAAGTTTCTTTAAATGAATTTTTTGAGTACACATATACATCAAATTTAATACTTTTGAAAGCGTAACCGTAAGTTCGCCGGGTATTTATTTGCTGGTAACAAATTTCGACATTAATACACATATAAGATATTGTTTAAATATATCGATACGATATATATCGGTTCATTGTTTTTATTCGCCCGGTAACAATAAATAATAAATTACGCTAACTAAAGAATATATTTCCTTAGCTGTAATCATATATTCATTAAATATCATCAATATCGTTATCAATTTATTTCTGCTTGCCGCAAACAATAACAATTTAACGGAACTAGGAAATAATTTGGCTCAATATAATGATTTGGTAATTATAACCAAATAGTTTATCTGAACAATGTTGGATAGAGAATCAGGCAGTATAGTAGCTGTAACTTAACAGAAAGGAATTTTTGTACGAATTTCGATTTTGCGGAGTCAGCAGCTGCGTGAATAAGTTAAAAAAATTGTTTGATAGCGACCAAACATATTTTCAATAAGAAAAGGAAATCAGGAAAAATATGTATAATTAGTATAAAAATAAAACGTGCTTCGTGAAGTTGGATTGCAGATTTCTTTTTACATACCTATTCTGTACAGGTAACAAAACTTTCATTACCGGTAACAAACATCTCTGGGAACTGTCACATTCTGGCAAAATGCAATAGATACCTACTGATTTTGTGTACATAAAAAAAATTACTAAAATCTTTTCATAATGCAAATTCCATTTTGCTTGCCGCTTGTTTCCATCAAATGTATGTACGTGAAAGTGGCAATAAGGCTTCTTGAAATGTTCAATATTTGGCATTCTATTTGACCAACTGTGGTTAAAATTTTCTGTAGAGCAAATTTTGTTTAGCAAAGGTCAAGAAACGTAGACAATTTGATGTATCGCATGGAAAAACTTGATTCATATACTTATGTATGTCCTCAAAAATACTACATTGTGTATTTGTATTGTCTTTACTAATGAAAGAACGCATTAAATTATACAAATTTTCGCTGGTTGGCCCTGAACATAAATGCACATTCATACATATAGTATATAGTATATATATATAGTATAAATATATATATATATATATATATATATATATAAAGGAGTATGTACATATTTAAATATGCTATCACAAAAGAACATACAATCACTTCCAGTGCAGGAAAAAATAGCCTTAGCTTTATTCAGAATACTCGTATATTGTCATCAAGGATGTACGTAGGAATGGATTTACATCCAATATCGTTAAATATACATACGAATTCATTTTTTTCACAAAAACTCGTAATGCTCAAAAATGCCGTCATGGACACCCACATAGGACCATTGACAGTAACGACAAGCGCAGCGGTTACACATACTCGTAAAAATATAAATTTCATATATTTTTTTTAGTGTGTTACACCTTTTGCGAATGTTTGCAATACAGATTGGAGCAATTGCTTGACTTTAATGTGGCGTACATATTGATGCATATACATACATATGTAGATATGTATGTTTATTATATTCATTTGTAAAAATACGTGTTTTAGCCGGTTTTAAAACATTCGTAGGTTGCTGCGCGACACATTTCCGTGGTATATGCACATTATAATTTATTTTATCGACAATTATGACTCAAATTTTTGCATGTCTGAAATAGCGAGTACGCTATAGCCAGTGAATTGAGTTTGTTTAATACACACAAACACAAATGTTAATGCAATATTCACATATATAAATGAATACGTATGCATATGTATAGTTTTTATGGTACTGGCGATCTTGCCAAGAAGGGTGCTCAACTCGATGATTTGTTGGCGTTTGGGGTGTCGACCCCAAGCGCCATCAGGCTTGCATACAAGTCGCGAATTTATCAGCAAGACTATAAGTTGTGAGAACGAACGCAAGACTGTCGAATTACACAAATAACGTGCAGGTCTTACGACAAGAAACTCAACAGTTTTGTGCTATTACTTAGCAGGATGGATTCAAGACTTCCAATCAGAGTACTGAAAGACACTGCATTCTGGGGGCACGCCTTCAAATTGTATATCACAACGGAATCCAAATGCAAGAAGTATAAACGACACGTATTCTGCACTTATCGGTTTACGATTCAGGTGAGAGTCCTCTACAGGGCTGCGAGTCGGCTGCCCAAAAGGGCCAAGTAGCTTATTACAGTTTGTCAAGGGAGCGTCAGTGTTATTTACATTAAATTCTCATAAAGAGATTATTATTTCATTGTGAAAATTAAGGTAACACTTCGAACGACACTTCTGCAACCTCTATTTATCACAAATAATACGGCGGCCTCCGTAGCCGAGTGTGTATCGTGTCGGTCAACCTGGACTTTTATTTCTTTAGTCTTGTAATAACAATTAAACTTTGTCGGTTTTAAGTCTGAGATAAAAGTCCGCTTATCCAAATTAAACAAATTTGGTATCAAAAAAAGGAAGACTGAAATAACGTGGAATGCCACCAATTGAAAAATATTGGGTGCGTTCGTATCATAAGCATCAAAATCCAATATTGATCACTTATGTTTAGTAGTTTATTTTTAATAATTTTTTTATAAAAGTATAACTCATTGCTTAAAACAAACTATGTAAAAAAAAGTTTCAAACATTTTACGAAATTTACAAAAATTCATTAAAATGGAAAAAAATTATAAAAAATGCTAACTTTTTAATTTTAATTAAAATGTTTACAAACATTTCTACATTTGCTTCCATATAAAAGTAACTTGCGGTATATGGATCGAAATGCCCAACACAGTCGGCAAAAAAAAAAACAACGCGAATTTTCAGTCACTTAAAACTTGATATCTTTTATTTATTTTTTTTTCAGAATACAGATTAAAAAGTTGAAATTTTTTTTGACAACTTTTTTTAAATTGTTGAATTTTTATACATTTTATAAAAAGTTTAAAACTGGTATTCATATGGTTTATGTTGTGGAATCAGCTACAATAGGTGACATTCCTCGTTTATATATTTCAGTCTACTTTCCTTCGATACCCAACTCGTTCAATTTGGATAAGCGGCTTATTTGTTTTGTTTTTCTTAAGATAAACTAATAACAATTTTTAAATTCTTAAAGCATGTATTTTCGCTGCCACTGCATCAAATAACATAGTGAGCGAGTAGTGAATTTATTTATATTTAGAAGGGATGCCATGATATACTTTATAGTCAATATCTTGATAGATTTTGGTTCCGCCGTTGTCACTCCCACTGTCTATGTGGTTGGAAAGGCCTAGTTTCCAAGCCGCATTTTTGGCGGCCGAAAGTTACGAACTTCCTAGCCGTTGCCTGTCGGAGGAGTAAGCTCGAAACCTTACATTTGTTATACAAATAATTGCGTTGGTTTTGTGGCGTTGGGTTGACGATTTGATCGACATGTCCGAGGTTCCGATCCATTTCCAAAAGTCCGTATTTTTTAGTTATTAAGTATGCTTCTGAGTTTTCTACGCTTTGTGATGTGGTCGCTTTTGTGAAGTAAAACAAACATTCATATCGCTGCCCATAAGTGCATTTGAATGTAGGTACCTACATATGGGCATATGGAGTTTAGGGCCATTTCGGTATTTGGTCAGGAACACCTTGGGACTACTTATGTCGATAACACCATTCCATTGTAAGATCATTTCGGAATGATTTCAGGACTTTCTTCAAGAGCATTTCGGGACTAGTTCGGCATGAGTTGGAGACCATTTCTGGACACGTTCGGGACCAATACGGGATGAGTTCGGGACTACGGCTGGACAACTTCGGGACCAATTCTAAACTAGTTCGGGGCTGGTTGCGTAATAGTATGCGTCTAGTTTGAAACTAGTTCGGGATTTAATTGGAACTGTTTCAGGACTGGTTTGTTACTCGCTCGAGAGTAGGTTGGAACTGGATTGGAACTTGTGCGGTGCTGAACTAATTCTGATTGAGCAGAAACAAAAACTGGTACATATGTACATATGGATATGTTCATTAGCAGTGTCGCCAGTTTCAAAACCATAATAAAGTATAGTCTTTATGCAATTTCTGTCTGTATCTTTTTGTGGAATCGGAAGAGAAGTTTTACTTCCAGCCCGCGCACTTCGGTGCACGCATGTTTTTCTATAGCATTTTTTAACACTTTCTAAAAAAGTTGGTCAAAATGATCTCCAAATATAAACTGTTTTAGGTTCAAAAAAAAAAAAATCATCTCTGTCTTCTAATTTCAGCAGGACCCTCAAACAAATTAATTATTATTAGAAACTTAGTTAGTCAATATCTCGTCAAAAGGAGGTGGAGGGACAAAACTGAGAATGTAATTTGTCTACATTTCAATACTACTTGTTCTAAGCAACATTTTTTAATACATTTTGATGAAAGGTCGAATAACTCAGTTATGTTTTAAACGACATATTTGCACTTTCATTAAAATTACAGCAATCCTCGCTTAATATAATGTTAAAAAAACCTAAGTTTTTGTTACTTAAAGGGGAAAGTGTATTAAGTGGGATTATCTTAAGCGAGCATTACTGTGCATTACAAATTTATCCTAATTGCCCTTACTCTGGAGGTGTTCATTAATTTTTTCAAATATTTTGACAAATATTTCCCTTTTACTGAAAGCTAAGCTGGTTTGTTATAAAACATAATGTGTATTTACTTCAGGACATTTCATCCAGTACTCTGAAACAGATGATTGCTCATATTAGGAAAATCATGCGCAAATATAAACCTATAAAATATAATTTTTTTATTTTCACAAATTTCTTCAAAAAAAAAAGTTCACAATTTAATTTTTTCTACCACACAAGAAAATGAAAACTTTGAAATGAAAGTACAAAACTTAGAAAGAAATTATCAATTCACAAAAAAATTACCAATCACCTCTAGTTTTTTCATTTTTCTATTTTTTTTTTTTGAAATTCAGTTAGGCTACTCTGGCTCTTTTGGCATCATATGTACTACGAGTATCTATGAGTGTATGTACATATGTATGTATGAGATGTATGTAAATATCCATATGTATTATGTCTGTTTTGTTACTCATGAATTGATTGGGGTTGGCTAGTGATTCGAAATATAAGTATTAAGTGTAGGTGAAGCGAAATGTTGTTTGTTAAAGTTAAAGCTTTCGTGTTTTCATTGCTCAGCGTTTATAAATTACCAAAACCAAGAACGGTGAGCAAAAAGTAGCAAAAACGCGTTTTTAGACTGAAGAGTGTAGGCAAAGCTCTAGCACTCCGACGGACAAGCAGACAATACAAAAGTTTGCATATTGCAAATACACATACAGATGTACATACATATTTATATATCTATCTATGTATATATCTACGTATATACGTAATCAGGTTGCGCTGCTGCCTACTTTTGCTGTTTTCTACCTACGTATCAGACGGGACATAATGATCGTGCTTTCAGATTTGGTATGATGTGTATTGGGGCAAATGTGGGGAAGAGGGGAGGAGTTTTAAAGCCCACTCTGCTTTCTAAATACGACGCTTTGTGCTGGCTGAGTTGACGGGGTCGAAAGCTGTTCCAGCCACAAAGTGAACGATCAGTTCGCTTTGAGCATTGCTACGCGTTGGACGCGATCTTCGGAAAATTGTGATTTTTAAACGAAAAACGAAACGACTGATACACCACTACATATAACAAGGCATTAACAAGTAAACGACCAATAAAAAAATAGCCACAAAAAAGAGAAGAAAAAAGCAAATAAAAAATAAAACCTGAAAACTTTGAATATTATATAGATACATGTTTGTACTAGGTACTCGTAGTTTCAGAATCTGTGCTTGTGTGTTTTAGGAAAATTGATTTGATATCAAAAGTGTTTACCAGTGATTTGGAGTTGGCTATTTACATATTTTTTTTTTAACATTTTACATCAAAATATTTGGCATATCCATCGCTTGATATTTCGCGAATCGACTTAAATCGAATATTTTAGTGTGCGTTAAGCTACAAATTAGCTGTGATCTACAAAAAAGTCATAACAATTTAGAATACTAATAAATTGATTTTTCAATTTTGTGCGGTTTAAGAATTAATTAAAATGGTCTCGAAAGGTAACAAAAAGAAGCAGCAGCAAGTAAGTGGCCTTGGTAGCAGCGGCAGCAAAACGGCAGCAAGTAGCAGCAGCATCACTTCCAGCTCCTCAACTACTGCGATTCGCACTGCTGGCAATGGCACAGAGGCAGCCTCAAGCAGCAAATCGGCATTAGAAGTGACTGCAACTACATCGCAATCGGGGCAGTCGCCTACGTGGTTGAAAACTTCACAGAGAATGAAAAAAATCGAATCGGCAGCGAACGGCGAATCTATGATGGCAACCACACACGCTAACACGCAGTCGCAAACACAGCTATTCAAGAGCAGCAGCAGCAGTAGCAGCCACATTGAGTCGAGGTCAGATCAGCAGCTACAACAAACTGCGAAACAAGAAAAGCTCCTCGGATTGGATATGAACGCTGCAAGCAGTGCCGATATAGCCCCAAGTGTTTCCATTATGACCGACACATTGAAATCGACGAAAGCATCATCCTCATCATCCTCATTTCAACAGAAATCAGAATACTATGAAGAGATCTCGGGCGATTCTTCGAATGCAAAAATTATATCATCCATCGATCTGCTTGAAAGTGATAAAAAGGAGCCAGTTTTCTCAGTGCCGATCGATGTCATTGAGATAATTAGTAGCAATAGGTCCAACGTTGGCAGTTTCAATAAAGCGTACTCGTCCTCATCCCAGTCACAAACCGGTGTGGTGACCAGCTCAAGTAGCTCCAACTTTGCACAAATGCAGTCTACGACCAGCAGCAGCAGCAGCAGCAAGGTCATTGATGGCGGAATTACGATCACCGACATGTCCGCTGAAAACTCAAAGTCCTCATTGTCTACATCGCAAACCGCAAAGTCGGGCAAAGTCACATCCAGTAATGTTGAAATGACATCATCGTCAAACAAGTTTTCAACGAATGATGTGAATAGCAGTAACGCCGAAATCAACAGCTACACGTCGTATTCAACGATTAATGACCGCCAAGCCATTAATGGTGGCACAACAGCAGCAATAGCGCCGCCAATTACATCGCCTACAACAGCAAACAAAACTTCAACGTCATACACAAAATATACACAGGGCATAATTGATGACAACTCCCATTCCACCACCCCCGCCACAGGCCAGAGCTACACAACTAAAGCTAATACGTCACTGAGTAGTGCAGAGAAAAAATTGAAGAGTGACGTTGTTAGTATCAAACAATTGGCTTCCAAAAAGTCATCGAAAATAGAGCAAAATATCTCTGAGCAAACAATTGAAGAAAGCTCATTGAAGAAAAGCAAATCCACTTCAAAGAAAGAGGTTTACGATGTAAAAACCAAAAGATGGACAGAGCTGAATGAGAAGGCCGGTACTAGCGTTACGAACAAAAAGCATCCAACTTTTGAGCGTTACGTTAGCCGCGAGTCTGATGGTACATACAAAATTACATATAAGAAAAAAATATTCGATCAGCGTACGAACAAGTGGAAAATCATCGAAGAGAAGACTGTGGACAATGCTCATGATACTCATTACCCCGAAATAGTTGATGATACCATCAATACGACTACCACAACGTATACAACAAAAGTGTACGACACTAAGACAGGAGAGTGGAAAATCGTTGAAGAGAAATCGTTTGTGGATGCAAAAGCTTTTGTGCCAAATGAAATTGTTCGTGAAATCGAAAAAGATAATACTGATGTGGCGAACATAACAACAACGACCGAAGTAACAAAGGTAATTACTGCAAACATTAGGGTATACTGATGTTTTGGGACCGAATATTTATTATTTTAATATTGCAGGGGGGTAATCAGACTAAGTTCATTATAATTAAAATTTGTTATTCGGCGTTTGGTAAGTCCTAGAGCTCCAAAGCTTAACGGCCATTTACTCTATCTCTGATTAAGCGTTTAATCAGACCTTAGCCGAAGGTTATATTTCCACCAAGTTCGGTTAGTAGCATCTGTCTGAAATTCTGGTAAGCTTACGGCAGGTTTCGGCACTGATTAGCATCTAACCATAGGTAATATCAGACTTGCAAACTATGTAACTTGTTAATACTTAAATCGATAAAATCGTACTTTTATAAAACCAGAATCCGTGGTAAAAGAACCCAAGTATTCCTAATGTATTTCACTAAAACGATTGACTATTTGTTTACGTTGTTTTAAAGTTGGCCAACAGCAAAAGCTTAATTTTCAAAAATGGTCGAGGGATGGTGTAAAATTAAGCAATAATTAGTTAACCTTTACCTTTCCAGAGGAGTTAAAGCAATGAAGGTCTTTTTGCAAAAGTGCATTCTGAGCTTTTTGGCGTAGAATACGTCTTACCTTACGGTATGGGCACCAATGTCAGGTTTTTATTGTTGTAATCTCTATTTCTTTAATTATAAGGAAACGGCTCGATTAATTTTTTTTTTTTTTTTTGTAGTCAAATGAAGATGTTAGCTTTCGTTTGACATACATTTCATGTTGGCTGATATCTTCCTAATATTTAAATTTCTCAAATGAAAATTGTATAAACACATGCACACAAATATGTGTGTGGTGTTTGGTTGAGTGTTTGCTGTTGGGCTGCACCCCTTTCTTTGTATTGCATAATTTTAGGCGGGCAAGTTAAAGTAGAGTAAAAGAAGAGAAAATGCTGCCAAGCACTGCAAAAAAAATAATAAAATTGATTCGCGTATGTTATTTATCATTTATCTTTACTATTGATAACAGCCATTGACGTAACCATTGAAGTAACTATCAAATAAAGAAATTCATTTGCTTGTATTATTTATCATTTATTGTTACATATGTATGTTTTCTGTCTTATCGGATGGCGTATTCTACGTTAAACTTAATGGCCGTGTCTCTGACACAGCCTGCTTCTTTTTAGAATAACTAATGGACCCGTAAATTTACGTGAATAAAAGAAAAGGCAAACGTCTCTGACGAAATACTAATTACTAAGTGTTGAATTGATCTTTTTTATGTAATGATTTATAAATTCCTGTTGTTTTGGGTTCAAGGAATATCAAAATGCGATAGTTTAAATTATTAAAATAGTAAAAGGGCATTCAGTTTTATGAAGTTATACATATTTCATTATCCAAACATTAGGCTCACCCTAATGCACATTGCCATGTACTTTTATGCTTATATATGTATGTACGTACATAAAATGTAGTAAGTCTATGACGTAGGAAAAAAGTTTACTAGAAATACGGTTTGGAAAAAAACGCTGGTTGCGAACTGGTATGTTTTTAGTGAAGTCGCCTGCAACCACGACTAATTCAATTCGCTATTTTTCTCAACTCACGTTTTATTAAATTTTTAATTTATATCACTCTCACGCTTAGTTCGAAAAAAATTAATCGCCTACCGCCAATTCGGCGGAAGGAATTTAGTTCTCGCTTTCCCTATAGGGTAGTATTCTGAGAGTTGTATACAGAGCAATTGAACAACAACAAGTTTATTCTCTCTCCAAGCAAGTATTTAAATTTTAAAAGCTTAGCAATAGAGAACCGAAACGTACCTTCAGACATATTAGTATATACATAAATATTTACACATTCCATCGCGTGTTAAGTACGCCGCTTTGGTCTTTATCTCTCAACTTGTTTAGATATTGAAGAGGCCGAAGTCACCAGCATTTAATAGCTTTCTTATGTTTTTTTTTCATAAATACTTAATATGTACAAATTCCTATGTACAAACAAATTTTTATACACACATTCATATGCATCCATATAGATTTGTATATGTACATACATACATATTATTGTATCATACCTTTAAGTTACAAAATCAATAATTGGAGTTCGGTCAATTTTGAATAAATCATCAGCAATGACATTGTGAATACTCATATATTTATAAATAATAAAACTCGTTAAACGAAGATTACTCTGAGATATATCCCTATAAAAAAAAATGAAGAAGCTTTCGATTTGGAAGTAAAGTAGAAAACTAGTTCCCTTCACGCTTCTTAAGCAATGGCGGAAGTAAACTTCCTTTTGAGCAGAGTTTCTGTAGTCAGCGAGAGGACTACCCTCTCCGAATTGCTGCTTGTACTTTTGAGAAATGGAGGGAATTTAGCTTCCCACATTCAGGGGAATGCTTACGTTTTCCCTGACGGAACGCTCGCTTTCACTAAAAGGACGTTTCTTGTTTTTACGAAGATGAAGCATCGAAAGATTGTACCCTGTATTGCTGTCTAAATATATAGATGCAATAAATTCGGAAGATATGCATTTACATACGTATATGTACATACATATGTATATATACATATATATATATGTATCCCCATTAGAGGCTTCATCAAAAAAGGTTGCCTGTTTTCCATGGGCTTCTGTCAAACTATTTCGGAAAAAGAAAGAAAGAAGTCTGATTAGCAGATGTGGTGATCTCCGAAATAGCAGCTATCACTTCTACCACTTTGAAATTTTTTGGCTTATCCATAATATTATCTAATAAAGGCTGGCCTAGAGCTCAATAACATCACTCACATTTCTAAATATAACGTCGAAAATATTATAATAAATTTTCCAAAAATTCTTCCTGAGAATCAAGAGGACGGTTTTTCTACGTTCCCTTTTCCTTTGTTTTGTGTATGGAGTGGCCCAATCTGGTCGTTCTGCTTTCCCTACCCATAGAAGAGCTTCCAGAAGGTCGTTTGTACCCATATTGAATTCATGTAGGATTGTATTCGCATGAATTTTAAATGGAAAAAGTAAAAAACTGCTGTATTCGACCTTGCCGAAGTCTTTATATAGTTCATTAATATAAAAATGCATTTTTTGCGTAAAACTACTCAACTTTTAATACCATTTACTATTTACTATTTAAAATAATGTAAAGTTTGAATAAATTAAAAGTTATTTTGATAGAAAAATAAATAAAAAAATATAAAGTTATTTACGCGCTACCTTCATGATCATTGTAAGTTATCGGCAATGTAATGTCTACAGAAAAACTCTTCAATAACTAATTAGTCAAAGTTTGTTGTTTTGTAGTGGGGAAATTTTCTAGGTTTTAACTGTCTAAATATAGGAGCTTTAAAGTAAAACCTGATATCTGAACAATTTGTGGTATAGAAGCTATAAGTTATAGTGACCTGATCTTAATAATTTTCTGTGGCCATTTTCTACTTATAATAAGTAAAAGATGTGCAAAATTTCACATTCTTATCTGCTTTATCAGTTGATCGATACTATAAGTTATAGTGATCTGATTGTGATGGTTTTTATTAGGCATGCTCCACTCATATTAGGTGACCGGAGTACCAAATTTCATGTTGTTAGCTGTTTTAGTGCAGGTGTTATAATGGAAAGTCTCATATCTGAACAATCAGCTATATAATGTTCAATCTGGCCAGTTCCGACAAATGATTAATACATCACAGAAATACATCTGCCTATCAAGTTTCTGTCAGATATCTCAAAAACTCAGGGGCTAGTTTGCGTTCAACCAGACAAGCCATGCCCGGTTAAATCGAATCAGATCGTGGTATTGATCATTTTGGTACACTTGGGTATGGGTCTGTCTCTTCATCTGCTAATACTTACAAAGATCGGAGCAAAGTTATAACACCGTTTCATCTTTATGAAAGGTATAGAAACCTTTCTAGAAGGCATGCTGTCAAACACTTTTCCCCACCTCTTCGTTACACCTTCTAGAAAGGCTTCACTTAAGAAGACCTCCATAAATAATCAAAATTATCATGCAGTTTACATAGAGATCAGTTATAGAGTTACCTTTTTCACTTACAAAGTAGAAGGCATTTAAAAAAGGTATTTTTAGCTGGATGTTTTCCTGATGAATTGCTGACGCCAAGGCATTGCTATAGGAAAAAACAAAAAATAAATCCAGTGGTCACATTCTCACCGATTTTAAAATGTTTATCTTTTAACTAGGGGTAGAGTACAATTTGCACTTATTTTAAGATCTCAATATGTGTTTTATATATTGGAATTGCATACATACATACATGTTTAATTGAAATTTAAAAATCTTGCAGATTTTTGATGCTAGCCTGAACGATTGGCGGGTACTAGATGAAAAAACCCATACCGATGTACTTGAGAGAATCGTTGAAACCCCTAAAAAGACTATATATATAGACGAATATGTAGAAATTGAAAAAAATGTGGAAATAACAGAGGACAGCGAAAATGTAACGAATCAAAGTACTAACACATCAAGAAGGAAGGACATCACCACAAATGTATACGATGAAGTGGATGAGATCAGGAAAGAAAGGTTGACATCAAATGACTCAAGAATCGTAAGACTTTTAAAGTATTAAATAAATAATAGAAATAAACTAACTTCTGGCTTTTTGTTTTTTAGCGTGGAGTCGATAAAAAGGAATCATTCGGTTCAAAACATACGGAAATGTGCATTTGTGAAATTTGCACTTGTGGGTAAGTGTTACCAATAACTTTGTATGAACAATACATATGTTTATATGTACATAATTTCAATAACTTACATATATATAATATATAAGAGCTCGTGTTACTTAATCAATTAAGCTCAATCATGTGAGAGAATAATCAAATTTGCTGAAAAATCAGTGTCAACACAGTTTTGCCAACCAGCCAATGTTGGCCGATTCATACAAGATTTTTGAAATATTGTGGAATTAAAATTTGATCTACAAAATATTCAATTGGTTCTAATTTTCGCCCAATTTCAGATTTAATGTACAATTTTGTACTTTATGTCTCAACAACACTGCTGATGAAAGTTAAATATGGGAGTAGTAGTGGTAGTAGTCATTATTAGTAAGTAGTAGCAGTGATAGTTTTGGTAGTAGGAGTAGTAATAGTGTTTAATAGTACTTAGTAGTAATGGTAGTTAGTAGTACTTAGCAGTAGTAGTAGATAGTAATAGTAATAGAAGCCGTAGTTGTAATAGTAGTACTATTAATTAGTTGTGGCAGTTGTATTAATAAGTAGCACTGGCAGCTAGTAGTAGTAGTATAAGTTGTACGACTAGTAGTAGTACCAGTAATTAGAAGTTGTAGTTAGGTTAGGTTAGGTAGGAGTGACAGCCGCCTGCAGCGGCTCACTTAGGCCAGTATTAGGCCCATTGTGTTACCACAAAGAAAAATTTTTGTACCATCCAAGAAATTACCCCTTACTAAATCAGCTTGCTTCATTGATGAACTTCAACAGACAATTTACCTCGGTGCTTGAAACCTTACTAAGGTCATCCAGAAACGGTGATCCCAGATGTCGCATTCTGCTTTTACACAGTGCAGGACACTTACACAGTAAATGCAAGATCGTTTACTCCTCCTCGTCATTCTTGCAGCTTCTACAGCATCTTCGGAAGGGCACTCCCAACCTTTCAGCATGTATACCTATCAGACAGTGCCCTGTTAGAGCCCCGATCACATTCGAAATGTTTTCCCTTCTTAGAGGGAGAATGCTGCGCGAACGTTTCCGATCCCATTTAGGCCACGTCTGCCTTGAGGTTCGACAGGTCGTATTTTGCCTCCATCTGTTGTCAGCTTGTTTATATGTACAATCTCTGAGTAGCAGTTTGCAAGTGGCAAACGGCATACCAATGCGTTCTTTGTCCTGAAGAATCTGCTTGGTCGTACCTTGTCTTGCAAGTTCATTTGCCATGTAGTTTCCCTCTATGTCCCGGTGACCAGGGACCCAAATGAGGTACAGTCTGTTCTGCTTAGCCATCTCCTGTAGAGATCGGCGGCATTCCAGCGCGAAGTTCGAGTTAAATGTGAAAGAGCTCAGAGCTCTGATTGCAGCCTGGCTGTCACTAAAAATGAAGATGTTTCTTCCTATAATCCCGGTCCCTATCTTCTTCACCGCTTCCATGATAGCTGAGACCTCAGCCTGGAAGACGCTGCATTAATCTGGTAACTCAAAGGAAATTTGCAGGAGAGGGGTTCGTGAGAAAACACCCCCTCCTACCTTATTATCAAGTTTCGAGCCATCTGTATAGATGGCAATGCTAAGGTGGAGTATGCAACTCAAGTTTCCACTCCTTCCTGCTTGGAATTCGTGTAATAAAGTTACTTTCAGAAACCGATGTCCAAGCACACCGGCCCGTGCTGCTCGGAATAGAGCAGAACTTGTTCAAAATACAAGAGTGCCCTTGGCTTTCAGGGTGCCACTGGGATGACTCTCTTAGCCGCTGCCATCTGTTGTCCGACCAAATCTAAAGGAAGGTCTAAAATGGCGTTCAAAGCCTCATTTGGCGTGATTCTGAGCGCCCCACTTATGCAGATCATACCAGATCTTTGCACCTTGGTGAGTAGCCTGAGGTTAACCTCTTTATCTAATGCAGGCCACCATACGATTACCCCATATAGGAGAATTGGTCTGACGACCGCTGTGAAGATTCACCGACAGATCCGGGGATTAAGACCCCATTTCCTGCCTATGGCTCTCCTACATGTGTAGAGGGCTATAGAAGCCTTTTCATGACGTTGAACCAGGTTTTCTTTCCAGTTCAACTTCCTATCTAAAACAACTCCTAGAAATTTGGCACTTGAAGAAATACTTAACCGGATACCATTTAGTACCGGTGGAGTCACCGAAGGCACTTTATACCTTCTTGTGAAGAGTACGAGGTCCACTTTACTTGAGCTGACCCTGAGCCCGCAGTGGGTTGTAGTGGTAGGAGCTAGTTGTACATAGTATTTAGTAGTAGTAGTAGCAGTAATTGTAGTAGTGAACCAGTCCCCAAATACTCGCCTACTGCTTCCCGACTCGAAGTCGAAGACCCAAACTATTTCGAAATGATCTTCAAAAAGGTCCAGACTTGTCCTCGAATGGTCCTGAACTAGTGCCGAAATGGCCCTAAGCTACATACATATGTACGTATGTACTGATGGACATACATACATACATATATGTACACACACATTGATATATTATTGACATATATGTACATTGATCTGTCGCTTACGCAGTATCTATGGATGTTTGTTTTATCTGATGTATATTGGAACGATTTTCCGTCATCCCTTGGCAAGTTTGGTTAGGAGACAAACCAGTTTTGTCGTTGTGTCATCTTCAGTGTCATTTTTCGTTCGAATATAAGCGTCATGTCGCAAATTTCGTTACCCGATCGATATAAAAAATCACTCATGCCGCTAAAGAAGTTTTCCTTCAAAAAAAAAAAAAAAAAAAAAAAAATGGGACGTGACATTTTGACCAGTTTTGACTACTGTTCTGTTGTTTGCTTTAGTTTTTTTAAGTTTAAGGTAGCTTATTGTAGGAGGATAAAAAAGCAAAACCAGTTTGCACGAATTGTTTGGTTTCAGTGGTTAGCGTGCTTGCACAACGTATGCCGTGGAAGAAGACGTTGGTTCGAATCTCATGTAATTCTAAGTAGTAGCCAGAAGTCTGATAAGGAGATGTAGTTATTGTTGCTTTTCCAAATAACTTCCAAATAAATGAATAGGTCATAAGCATTATTGTTGATATTAATATAAAAACGCCTAGAAATTAGTATTTGAATAATTATAACGACTGATTTGAAAATACCTTCAACTTTGGTTTTTTTATAAATCAAATAGCGTTTTTTTTTTAATATCTTTTCCACAAAGACCCTAAAACCGTTTAAGTCTAAAGGGTATGCATAAAAATATTAAAAGGAAATTTTCCACGGAATCATGAAAATGAGATTTTTGACGTTGTTTCTGTCGTTTTTTGAAGTATTGGATTGAGAAAAACTTGAATTACTCACACCAATCTTGACAGTCAAATATGCATAGTATGTATGAGTATCTAGACGCATTTCCAGAACCAAACTAGTTCGAAACCCGTTCCAAACTAGATCCAAAATGTTCACAAACTAATTTCAAAACAGTCATGTACTAGTCAAGACCTACGCCAAACTATTTCAGAGCTGGTCCGAAACTATATACTGAGAGCAAAAATGTAAATGCTATTAAAAACACGGAAAATCTTGTCCTAAAAAATTTATTATTTTGATTACTTTTGAAAAGTTTACAGGAGACGGAAAAAACGATATAACTTGGGATACTGAAGCAATGTTTTCAAATCTGGATTAACATGAAACTCTAAATATATTTTAGGCAAAAAAGATCTGTTTTTTAAAGTGAACTTTATGCCATGTGCCTTACGTTATTTAGAATTGTTGTTTTATGAAACAAAATAACGTATCCTCAATCTAAACCTGTGAGAAAAAATAAAAATTTAAATAAAAATATATTTTAAATTTTAAATAAAAAAAGTTGTAGGGTTATTTTTTTATCTTTTCTGTTTGTTTTTTTAAATTTTTATTACTAATAAATTCTACTACTACTGTATAAAAAAATTCAATTTATGAACAAAAAATTTGGATACTACCAAATACGTTAATTTTTTTTTAATAAATCACTCGAAAGGTATACTATCATAAAAGTGATGGCAGTATGCTGGAAGTAAAGATTTTATCTCCTGCAGGTGTTGCCAATTCTTCTTAGAAATTTTTTATCCTTTGAAGGTGCAATAGGTTAGGGTGCTGAATTTCAAAATTTCTAGGGATCCTTTGTGGAAGAATCCAAAGCCCGAATCATTTTCACTATATAATTTCCAACTTTAAGTATTACCTTAAATAAAATCAAAGTGCATAGATTCAATATATGTATTTAAAATAAAGTAGTAAATAAAAAAATGTAATGTGTTATTTACCTGGTCGAATAGATGAGTATCGCTTTGGAAGGTATTCATATGGGTTTTTTCGTACGTCTTTCATTAACTATTGTTTATTATTAAGTTGTGTTAATGAGTGGGCGGAATCGCATTCGATTTCTTACTTAGTATGCTCAATGGTAATGTTGTTTTCTACACAAAACAAAATTAAGGCATTGTACAACACTACATTTCGATTTTGGTAAAAGTATCCATCAGAATATATTACAAAATGATGAACATTCGGCATAATAAACATTTCTTATTACAATTATTGCGAAAGTAGGAACAAAAAGATTGCCTTTAGTTTCATCACAGACATGGCTCTCAGATTTACGAGTGATGACATTATACATAGTAAAGTTATGAACTTGAAGTTTCATTTTGTAATAGGATGTATTTGCCTTTGACCGCGGAATAAGCTTTACTGTTTGTATGCCCATGTATTTATAGAATAGTGTCTTAGCACTTTCAATATAATTATTTTTTTCATCTCTAATGTACTCTATTTCTGTCAGTGGTTATCATATCGTTGTATTCAAGTTTCGGTCGTCTTCCAACCATTTATTTAAATAATCTAATCTAGTTTGGTACTCTTGTTTTTCATTGAGTTCCATGAAATTCCCTGGAGCTCACCCAACTTCTTAACATAGTTTCCGAAATGCAGAAATGCCCCGTGTCTCGACATGCGAACGCCGATCTCATTCGAATCATCTCATAAGACATTTTTTCAATTGGAGACCGCTTATCGCAGATCTCAAGCAATAAATCTCTGAGCTAATCGCATGAGAACTATTGCGGTCACTTTTACGCTTTGACAGCTATATTTTCAAACGAAACGAAAAAAATTTCCCCCACGATAACTCTTCGCGTGATATCAAATTAACAGTTATGGCTCATCACAAATGGAGACTTGGCACACTGTTCTAATGAAAAATTCAATACTGCTGGTTACATTAAGTTTCGTTTGGTCCCATGGCTTCTGCCAAAAAAGAAAGCAATGCGTAGTTGAACTTGTTTCACAAAATTTTGACGTGCACTCAGATTTCTTTTCTCTTGGCTTTATGCCGCGAAAACTTCATTTTCAAGAACCATCATATACTTTACCATTTATTCGATTTTTTTTTTGTTAGAGTCTGTTCATTTTAACGAACACAAATTATTTGTACAACACTTATGTTTTTCTATTCACTTCTGTAAATAAATCATAGACAAAAAAAAGCAATGCCAGCTGCTATTTTTTCTTTAGGATTAGTGATCATATGTTATTAGTTTGAGAAAATCATGCAATTGATGATATGTTGTTTTGAATTTCGGTTATATCTGATAGCAGAAGTTTAAAATTTTTTACACATACATATTGTATGTAAAATGATGTACCGAATCGTAATCATCAAAAATCTCAATTTCAATCAAAACGTTGCCATATACGACTTTTCGAGTAGCGGTTTCTGTTCTTGAATTTATATTATTATAAAAGGTCCTTAAGATAGAAATTGTATTTGAAGTCGATTTAAGTAAATACACTGTAATATTTTGTAATGTGGTGGAACTGAATCTTATTGGGGTTTGACTACTTCATGCATATGAATATAAACATTTGGGGTGGGCTTGATAAAGGAACCAAACTTTAACCCACACATTATTTTACAGTGTAATCAATAATAGATATAAGACAACCTAAAAGATGGAATCATTTTATACTTTTTGTTAGTCTTTTCACAAAAATGTTTATTTTATTTCAGTCGTCATCATTGTGCATCAAGTGTAAAACAAACAGATAGAATCCTGGAAACCATAGGTCAGTTTAAATACAATATTTAATTATTTATGTATGCACGTAAGCTTTCGTTTTGAATAACGAAATATTGGCTATTTTACAGATTTGTTGGACGAATCTCAAACACGTGTAAGGTCTAGCACTTGGTCTAAAAAAGACTTAGAAGAATCTCGTTTGTCACTATTATATGTGCATGGTGAGCAAGCCACTTTGATCAAACCTGTCGACAATTTAAGGCCTGAAGGAGAATTCACGACGCCAGAGAAAGTTCCATTCCAAGCAGTAGAGAGGACTAAACTCGTTACTCGAAAAGACAATTTGCGTTCTGAAGGAGAAATGACCTTTACCGAAAAAGAAGAGTACCAATATGTTATACGACCTGAGCAAGTTAAACCTGTTGATAACTTGAAGCCCGAAGGTGCTTTCTACGTACCAGAAAAGTTAAAGTATCAGCCAGCCGAAAAACCTATTCAAATATTACATAAAGACAATCTAAAGCCAGAGGGAGAATTTTACACTCCAGAAAAACCTAGCTATCAACCCACGGAACGCCCATTACAAAAAAAACCAAAAGATAATTTAAAACCGGAAGGCGAATTTACGGTACCTCAAAAGACTCCATACGAGCCAGCAGAACGGCCTACACTCATAACAAGAAAGGATAACCTTCGTTCTGAAGGCGAAATGACTTTTGAAACAAAAGAAGAATACATATTTACTGCCAGGCCAGACCAAGTCAAGCCAACTGACAACCTACAGCCGGAGGGAGAGTTCTATACGCCAGAAAAACCCAAATATCAACTTGCGGAACGACCAGTTCAAATAAGGAGGCCAGATAATCTGAAACCGGAAGGTGAATTTTACGCTCCTACAAAATCTGAATTCAAACCAGCCGAGCGCCTGAAACAAATAAAACCTGAAGATAATTTACGTCCAGAAGGCGAGTTTTATAGCCCAGATAAACCAGGATACAAGCCAGCAGAACGTCCGGCTCAAAATCGACCAGAAGATAACTTAAGGCCCGAAGGAGATTTTTACACTCCGGAAAAACCCAAATACCAACCTGGTGAGCGCCCATCACAAGTAAAACACGAAGACAACCTGCGCCCTGAAGGTGATTTTTACACTCCCGAAAAACCTGGATACAAACCAGCAGAACGTCCGACTCAGAAGCGGCCCGAAGACAACCTACGACCAGAAGGTGAGTTTTACGCTCCCGAAAAACCTGGATTCAAACCAGCAGAACGTCCAACTCAGAAGAGACCGGAGGATAACCTACGTCCAGAAGGTGAGTTTTATACTCCCGAAAAACCTGGATATAAAACGGCAGAGCGTCCAACTCAGAAGAGACCGCAAGATAACTTACGGCAAGAAGGTGAGTTCTATGCTCCTGAGAAACCTGGATATAAGGCGGCAGAACGTCCAACCCAGAAGAGACCGGAAGATAACTTAAGGCCGGAAGGTGACTTTTATTCTCCAGAAAAACCCAAGTATCAACCTAGTCAGCGACCTTCACAAGTAAAACACGCAGACAATTTGCGGCCTGAAGGTGAGTTTTATGCTCCCGAAAAACCTGGATATAAACCGGCAGAACGTCCAACTCAGAAGAGACCGGAAGATAATTTAAGGCCGGAAGGTGACTTTTATTCTCCAGAGAAACCCAAATACCAACCTGGAGAACGCCCATCGCAGGTAAAACACGCAGACAATTTGCGGCCTGAAGGTGAGTTTTATGCTCCCGAAAAACCTGGATTCAAACCGGCAGAACGTCAAACTCAGAAGAGACCGGAAGATAACCTAAGGCCGGAAGGTGACTTTTATTCTCCAGAGAAACCCAAATACCGACCTGGTGAGCGTCCATCGCAAGTAAAGCATGCAGACAACCTGCGCCCTGAAGGCGACTTTTATACTCCCGAAAAACCGGGATACAAACCTGCGGAACGTCCAACCCAGAAGCGGCCCGAAGACAATCTACGACCAGAAGGTGAGTTTTACGCTCCCGAAAAACCTGGATTCAAACCAGCAGAACGTCCGACTCAGAAGCGGCCCGAAGACAACTTACGACCAGAAGGTGAGTTTTACGCTCCCGAAAAACCTGGATTCAAACCAGCAGAACGTCCGACTCAGAAGCGGCCCGAAGATAACCTACGATCAGAAGGTGAGTTTTACGCTCCCGAAAAACCTGGATATAAACCGGCGGAACGTCCAACTCAGAAGAGACCGGAAGATAACCTAAGGCCGGAAGGTGACTTTTATTCTCCAGAGAAACCCAAATACCAACCTGGTGAGCGTCCATCGCAAGTAAAGCATGCAGACAACCTGCGCCCTGAAGGCGACTTTTATACTCCCGAAAAACCGGGATACAAACCTGCGGAACGTCCAACTCAGAAGCGGCCCGAAGACAATCTACGACCAGAAGGTGAGTTTTACGCTCCCGAAAAACCTGGATTCAAACCAGCAGAACGTCCGACCCAGAAGCGGCCCGAAGACAACTTACGACCAGAAGGTGAGTTTTATGCTCCCGAAAAACCTGGATTCAAACCGGCAGAACGTCCAACTCAGAAGAGACCAGAAGATAATTTAAGGCCGGAAGGTGACTTTTATTCTCCAGAGAAACCCAAGTACCAGCCTGGAGAACGCCCATCGCAGGTAAAACACGCAGACAATTTGCGGCCTGAAGGTGAGTTTTATGCTCCCGAAAAACCTGGATATAAACCGGCAGAACGTCCAATTCAGAAGAAACCTGAGGATAACCTACGTCCAGAAGGTGAGTTTTATACTCCCGATAAACCAGGATATAGACCCGCCGAACGCCCAATTCAAAAAAAGCCAGAAGATAATTTAAGACCAGAAGGTGAGTTCTATAAACCAGAAAAGCCTGGTTACCAGCCTGCAGAAAGACCAACTCAGAAGAAACCAGAAGATAATTTGAGACCCGAGGGTGAATTCACTGTACCTGAAAAGATAACATATAAACCAGCGGAAAAAACGGAGAAAATAATTCGAAAAGATAATTTGCGGTCAGAAGGCGAAATGACATTCGAAACGAAAGAACAGTATCAGTTCGTCATCAGGCCCGATCAAGTCAAACCCACTGATAATCTTAAGCCCGAAGGAAAATTTTATACTCCAGAGAAGCCAAAATACACACCAGCTGAAAAGCCAGTGCAAATCAGGCGTGAGGATAACTTGAAACCAGAGGGTGATTTTTACACTCCTGAGAAATCAGAATTCAAACCCGCGGAACGCCCTGTTCAGAAGAAGCCAGAAGATAATTTGAGGCCAGAAGGTGAATTCTATACACATGAAAAACCTGGTTATCGGCCCACAGAACGTCCAACACAAATCAAACCAGAAGATAATCTACGACCAGAAGGTGAGTTCTATAAACCAGAAAAGCCTGGTTACCAGCCTGCAGAAAGACCAACTCAGAAGAAACCAGAAGATAATTTGAGACCCGAGGGTGAATTCACTGTACCTGAAAAGATAACATATAAACCAGCGGAAAAAACGGAGAAAATAATTCGAAAAGATAATTTGCGGTCAGAAGGCGAAATGACATTCGAAACGAAAGAACAGTATCAGTTCGTCATCAGGCCCGATCAAGTCAAACCCACTGATAATCTTAAGCCCGAAGGAAAATTTTATACTCCAGAGAAGCCAAAATACACACCAGCTGAAAAGCCAGTGCAAATCAGGCGTGAGGATAACTTGAAACCAGAGGGTGATTTTTACACTCCTGAGAAATCAGAATTCAAACCCGCGGAACGCCCTGTTCAGAAGAAGCCAGAAGATAATTTGAGGCCAGAAGGCGAATTCTATACACATGAAAAACCTGGTTATCGGCCCACAGAACGTCCCTCACAAATCAAACCAGAAGATAATCTACGACCAGAAGGTGAGTTCTATAAACCAGAAAAGCCTGGTTACCAGCCTGCAGAAAGACCAACTCAGAAGAAACCAGAAGATAATTTGAGACCCGAGGGTGAATTCACTGTACCTGAAAAGATAGCATATAAACCAGCGGAAAAAACGGAGAAAATAATTCGAAAAGATAATTTGCGGTCAGAAGGCGAAATGACATTCGAAACGAAAGAACAGTATCAGTTCGTCATCAGGCCCGATCAAGTCAAACCCACTGATAATCTTAAGCCCGAAGGAAAATTTTATACTCCAGAGAAGCCAAAATACACACCAGCTGAAAAGCCAGTGCAAATCAGGCGTGAGGATAACTTGAAACCAGAGGGTGATTTTTACACTCCTGAGAAATTAGAATTCAAACCCGCGGAACGCCCTGTTCAGAAGAAGCCAGAAGATAATTTGAGGCCAGAAGGCGAATTCTATACACATGAAAAACCTGGTTATCGGCCCACAGAACGTCCCTCACAAATCAAACCAGAAGATAATCTACGACCAGAAGGTGAGTTCTACAAACCAGAAAAGCCTGGTTACCAGCCTGCAGAAAGACCAACTCAGAAGAAACCAGAAGATAATTTGAGAC
This sequence comes from Anomoia purmunda, assembly GCA_951828415.1. Taxonomy (NCBI): domain Eukaryota; kingdom Metazoa; phylum Arthropoda; class Insecta; order Diptera; family Tephritidae; genus Anomoia; species Anomoia purmunda. The sequence continues at coordinate 68,148,072 of OX639997.1, forward strand.
CCGAGGGTGAATTCACTGTACCTGAAAAGATAGCATATAAACCAGCGGAAAAAACGGAGAAAATAATTCGAAAAGATAATTTGCGGTCAGAAGGCGAAATGACATTCGAAACGAAAGAACAGTATCAGTTCGTCATCAGGCCCGATCAAGTCAAACCCACTGATAATCTTAAGCCCGAAGGAAAATTTTATACTCCAGAGAAGCCAAAATACACACCAGCTGAAAAGCCAGTGCAAATCAGGCGTGAGGATAACTTGAAACCAGAGGGTGATTTTTACACTCCTGAGAAATCAGAATTCAAACCCGCGGAACGCCCTGTTCAGAAGAAGCCAGAAGATAATTTGAGGCCAGAAGGTGAATTCTATACACATGAAAAACCTGGTTATCGGCCCACAGAACGTCCCTCACAAATCAAACCAGAAGATAATCTACGACCAGAAGGTGAGTTCTATAAACCAGAAAAGCCTGGTTACCAGCCTGCGGAAAGACCAACTCAGAAGAAACCAGAAGATAATTTGAGACCCGAGGGTGAATTCACTGTACCTGAAAAGATAACATATAAACCAGCGGAAAAAACGGAGAAAATAATTCGAAAAGATAATTTGCGGTCAGAAGGCGAAATGACATTCGAAACGAAAGAACAGTATCAGTTCGTCATCAGGCCCGATCAAGTCAAACCCACTGATAATCTTAAGCCCGAAGGAAAATTTTATACTCCAGAGAAGCCAAAATACACACCAGCTGAAAAGCCAGTGCAAATCAGGCGTGAGGATAACTTGAAACCAGAGGGTGATTTTTACACTCCTGAGAAATCAGAATTCAAACCCGCGGAACGCCCTGTTCAGAAGAAGCCAGAAGATAATTTGAGGCCAGAAGGTGAATTCTATACACATGAAAAACCTGGTTATCGGCCCACAGAACGTCCCTCACAAATCAAACCAGAAGATAATCTACGACCAGAAGGTGAGTTCTACAAACCAGAAAAGCCTGGTTACCAGTCTGCAGAAAGACCAACTCAGAAGATACCAGAAGATAATTTGAGGCCCGAGGGTGAATTCACTGTACCTGAAAAGATAGTATATAAACCAGCAGAAAGAACGGAGCGAATAATACGAAAAGATAATTTGCGGTCAGAAGGCGAAATGACATTCGAAACGAAAGAACAGTATCAGTTCGTCATTAGGCCCGATCAAGTCAAACCCACTGATAATCTTAAGTCCGAAGGAGAATTTTATACTCCAGAGAAGCCAAAATACACACCAGCTGAAAAGCCAGTGCAAATCAGGCGTGCGGATAACTTGAAACCAGAGGGTGAGTTTTATAGTCCTGAGAAATCAGAATTCAAGCCCGCGGAACGTCCTGTTCAGAAGAAGCCAGAAGATAATTTGAGGCCTGAAGGTGAATTCTATACACCTGAAAAGCCCAAGTTCCAGGCAGGAGAACGTCCCGTACAGAAAAAGCCGGAAGACAACTTACGACCAGAGGGCGAGTTTTACACTCCAGATAGAGTAGATTACACTCCGGCTGAACGACCTGCTCAAAAGAAGCCGAAAGATAATTTGAGGCCAGAAGGTGAATTCTATACACCTGAAAAACCTAGTTATAGGCCGGCAGAACGTCCCACACAAATCAAACCAGAAGACAATCTTCGACCAGAAGGCGAGTTTTACAAACCTGTAAAGCCTGGCTACCAGCCTACTGAGAGGCCAACTCAAAAGAAACCAGAGGATAACTTGAGACCCGAAGGCGAATTCACTGTGCCTGAAAAGATAGCATTTAAACCAGCAGAAAAGATGGAACGAATAATACGAAAAGATAATTTGCGTTCTGAAGGCGAAATGACATTCGAAACAAAACAACAGTATCAGTTCGTCATCAGGCCCGATCAAGTCAAACCCACTGATAATCTTAAGCCCGAAGGAGAATTTTATACCCCAGAGAAGCCAAAATACACACCAGCTGAAAAACAAGTGCAAATCAGGCGTGAGGATAACTTGAAACCAGAGGGTGAGTTTTATAGTCCTGAGAAATCAGAATTTAAGCCCGCGGAACGCCCTGTTCAGAAGAAGCCGGAAGATAATTTGAGGTCCGAGGGTAAATTCTATACCCCTGAGAAACCTGGTTATCGGCCCACAGAACGTCCAACACAAATCAAACCGGAAGACAATCTACGTCCGGAAGGTGAGTTCTACCTACCAGAAAAGCCTAGCTACAAACCGGCAGAAAGACCAGCTCAGAAGATACCAGAAGATAACTTGCGGCCAGAAGGCGAGTTTTACACCCCCGATAGGCCAGGATTTAGTCCTGCTGAACGCCCCACTCAGAAGAGGCCTGAAGATAATCTGAAACCCGAAGGCGATTTCTATAAACCAGAAAAACTTCATTATCGCCCGGCAGATCGTCGAACTCAGAAGATACCACAAGATAACTTAAGACCAGAAGGTGACTTTTATTCTCCAGATAAACCCAAATACCAACCTGGAGAACGCCCATCGCAGGTAAAACACGCAGACAATTTGCGGCCTGAAGGTGACTTTTATGCTCCCGAAAAACCTGGATATAAACCGGCAGAACGTCCAACTCAGAAGAGGCCGGAAGATAACTTAAGACCAGAAGGTGACTTTTATTCTCCAGATAAACCCAAATACCAACCTGGAGAACGCCCATCGCAGGTAAAACACGCAGACAATTTGCGGCCTGAAGGTGAGTTTTATGCTCCCGAAAAACCTGGATATAAACCGGCAGAACGTCCAACTCAGAAGAGGCCGGAAGATAACTTAAGACCAGAAGGTGACTTTTATTCTCCAGATAAACCCAAATACCAACCTGGAGAACGCCCATCGCAGGTAAAACACGCAGACAATTTGCGGCCTGAAGGTGAGTTTTATGCTCCCGAAAAACCTGGTTATAAACCGGCAGAACGTCCAACTCAGAAGAGGCCGGAAGATAACTTAAGACCAGAAGGTGACTTTTATTCTCCAGATAAACCCAAATACCAACCTGGAGAACGCCCATCGCAGGTAAAACACGCAGACAATTTGCGGCCTGAAGGTGAGTTTTATGCTCCCGAAAAACCTGGATATAAACCGGCAGAACGTCCAACTCAGAAGAGGCCGGAAGATAACTTAAGACCAGAAGGTGACTTTTATTCTCCAGATAAACCCAAATACCAACCTGGAGAACGCCCATCGCAGGTAAAACACGCAGACAATTTGCGGCCTGAAGGTGAGTTTTATACTCCCGAAAAACCTGGTTATAAACCGGCAGAACGTCCAACTCAGAAGAGACCGGAGGATAACCTACGTCCAGAAGGTGAGTTTTATACTCCGGAGAAACCTGGATATAAGTCGTCAGAACGTCCAACTCAGAAGAGACCGGTAGATAATTTGAAACCAGAAGGTGAATTTATTTCGCCTGAGAAGACTGCCTTTAGACCAGCTGAAAAGGTTGAACGAATCGTAAGAAAAGATAATCTTCGTACCGAAGGGGAAATCGAGTTCAGTGAGAAACGAAAGTACGAATTTGTCAGGAAGCCCGATCAAATAAAACCAATTGACAATTTGAAGCCAGAAGGGGAGTTTTATAAGGAAGAAAAGCCGTCGTACAAACCAGGTGAACGTCCACTAGTCAAAAAGCCTGAAGATAATTTGAGAATGGAAGGTGAATTTACTGTACGAGAAAAAACCTCTTTCAAGCCTGCCGAAAAGACAAAACGAATTATAAGAAAAGACAATCTACACATGGAAGGGGAGATGACATTTTCGAATAAAGAACAATACCAACATGTTAATAGGCCTCAACAATTTAAGCCGTCTGATAATTTGAAACAAGAAGGAGAGTTCTATACACCGAAGAAACCAAAATTCCAGCCTGCCGACAAGTTGTCGCCAGTTAAACATGAAGACAATTTGAGACCGGAAGGAGATTTCTACGTCCCTGAAAAGCCAGGATATAAACCATCTGATACTGTGAGGCGTGTAATCCACAAAGATAACCTACGAATGGAGGGCGAGATGACTTTTACAGAAAAGCGAAAACATGTAAATGTTACAAGACCGGAGAAAGTTGTGCCGCGTAATAACCTTAAAGTCGAAGGTGATTTTTACCCGAAGGAAAGCCCTCAATATCAGCCAGTCGAGCGGCCGAAACAAGTGATACCCGAAGACAATCTCAAACCGGAAGGGAAGATGTATATTTCATCCGACAAAACCGATTCCAAACATCTTAAAACTAATGTTGAAAAAGTTGTTGTTAAACGACCAGTAGATAATCTAAAACTAGAGGGGACACTTCAAGTTTCAAAACGAGACGACTACAATGAAAAACATAGCTCGCAAATAGTTCAGAAGACCACGCGAACAAAACATACGCATAATAAGTCGTCAATATCTCTTGGAGAGGATAGTGCTATTTTGAAGACGACAAACCAAATGAGTTTTGTATCTGGAAAAGAAGCCGTTCCAGTCGCTAATTTAAATTCACAAAAACCCGTCGATGGCTTAGTTATAGTTTCTACGAAAAAAGTAACAACTATAATTGGAGGTGGTGTCAAAAGAGAACCAGAAACCGAGTATGTTAGGCGTCAAGGAAAAGTTAACGTTATTGAAAATTTTGCAAAAACTAACAATGTTAAGAATGTTGTTAACATTGAAAACAAGCATGACGAAGCTATCTCTATGAAAGAAAATCGCTTTACAAAGGAAAACAAAATCGTAGACTCCACACTCGTTAATAAAACAGATCAATTGTACTCCTCTACACATTCTAAAGCCAGCAACACAGGTAGCACTTCACAAAAGATGGTTTCTAGTGCAGTATCGGAAAATGTTACTGGCCAAACCCATTCCACACAGCGTAAGCTAGAAAGCACATCAACACAATTGAACTCTGCCTCCTCAAAAATTATTTCTGACCAATCACATTCCGCACAACATAACTCCACAGCAATCGAAAGTGGATCAACAAAATTGTCATGTCACTCTACAATACCGACAGCGTCGAAACATTTTCATCATCGAAGAAGTGACTTCACCGCTGACACAAACGTTACGAATTCAGTATTTCATCGTAAAACTATTTCAAACGAATCTAATCAATTGAGTAGTTTGACCTCGAATGGTAAAATTCATAGGAAGAGTATCCTAAATTTGCACGAGGAGCCATCCAGTTCTGTATTTCCAAGTGAACGTCAAAGTTATAGTAGTATCCACCGACAGAATAGAGAACAGGACAATAGCTCTATACTGGTTAGTGAACGACGTCAATACAATATCCTCGGTCATACACAGTATAGAGATCAGTCTTCCAAGTCTTGTAGTGCACATAAAGTGCCCTCTTCCGGTGGTATCGAATTTCCTTCATACAGCAAACATTCCGAAGGAACTGTAACCCGCCGGAATGTTAACCAGTCATCTATTTCTCTAGGAATGGATGGATGTTCATCCACATCTATGTACCGTAGTGAATATAAAACGGTTCCTTCCACAACTTGTGCTATACACAAAATCAAAGATGGTGCATTCCAACACACAAGAAATACGAACGAGCATAAATTTTTTAAAACTGTCAAAAATTAACTACGCTTTAAACATGTTAACGTATGCAAAATTTACGTAGAATTGTATTAAGTATTTTTCATACGGACATATCAATGTTTTATCTCTAATATTAAATGTATATATAAAAAGCATGCGAAATTGCCACATATATTTAATAAATCATACAATTATATAAACAATTTTTAACATACACATCTACATACATAAATGTGCTTATAAGTGTTTGAAGTTCTACATAGAAAATTGAAAATACGGTCATGTACGTTGGGTATAAAAATCTTTATACTACGAGTATGTGATGTCGATAACTCAATTTTTGATATGGTTGAGATTTGTTAACTTAATTAATTAGCTACAAAATATTATTTGGATTTGGCAACAAATTAGAGCAACCATTTTTCATTGAATCATACCTTTATTATCCATATTATGAATATATTCTAAAAACAAACTTGCTTTTACATGCGGCCTCGCCTGGATCGGAAATTGGCTTAACCTTTTGCTTTCAAATGTAATAGAAAATGAAAAAATTATTTTACTAAATGTAACAAATTTTATTTAAATTTTATTATTTTTTGTTTTCCCCGCTAAAAATATGTAATGGCTAGATGTAGATGTAACTCCAACTTTCTGTGCTTGTCCTTGACTTTTATTTACGGTTATCGAAAGGACTATTTTGAATTGAAATGGTAAGTTGGTGGGAATAAAGGAATTCTTGGAATCAATGCCGATTCTCCAGTGCCGATGGTGGCTAGCTCTTTTTAGACATGTGGTTTTCAAGAAGAGATAAAGCTCATATAACTTAATGTTATGGCCAACAATTTAGCTTTATTATAATGATAAGGGTTTGCCATTATGTTTTAAAAATTATTTCGGGCGATTCAACCAAAAGTGAGCTCCGCCGCAGAACTAAATATTTTCTTGTGATGCGTCGCGCGAACTGAACCATTATTTTTATAATAATTTGCACGATTTGCAAACGTTGTTCCGGAATAAGTCTGTTCATTATGAAATGGGCAACAGCTGTCAAAAAGACCAACTCATGTACTGATGTACATATATATGTGTGTCTTACTTGCTTACTTACTCCCATATTTATTTTGTGAAGGAACTCTCAACAAATCTATGGATATAGAAGCTCTTCAAAGATGTTTCCGTATAAACTCTTCATTTGATTCTTAACCTTATTTGATTTTACCAACAGGTTGCAATGTAGAAATTAAACTTTTCTAAACCTTTTCGGCTTATATTCATATTGTAATATTTCATATAACTTATTAATTTAAGTTAACTTACATTTAAAAAAAAATTACAACCATTTAGAGAAAAATATTTTTAAACCAAGCCATTTTAGTTAAACTTTTTGATGTTTTAAACAGGTGGTAACCCTCCACCACGATGTTTAGCAATGAAATCTTTTAAAAATAATTTCGATCGACCCCCATATTGTGGTAATGAATTTAATTTTTAAACAGATGTCAAATACCTCAAAAATATTCTAAACCAATAATTTAATATTTCCCATAACTTGCGTATGTATAACACTATGCCAAAATTTTATAGCAACTCAACCAGCATGGATTCTGTTAATATTTTCCGAGTATATGTACATTTTTATGGCATACAAAAATTTTTAAAATGTTCTGAGAATATTTACCAATTTTATATGTATATGTAGTTGTTGTTGTTTGATGTTGTTGTAACAGCATAAAACATTCCCCATAAAATTTTAGGGAATGCTGCTGAAGTGACAGTCCTTGGCCGGAAATAAATCCGGATCGTTCCGGTATCGTAGAACCGACTGTCGTGGGAAGGTATATGTCTTTCATTTCGCCTAACCAAACATTTTCCACTTTTTTGAGAGCAACTTAGATCGGGAAATGAAAGCTGTAGCAGGCCGTAAAAAAATTTCGAACTAACCTTTGTAAATCCGCCGAACTTTTTATTACCGGATATGTATACTTTTAGAAAATATTAAGATAATATTAGAATTTTTGTTTTTTCCTATTCATTTGTCTGAATCATGCTCAAAATAAGTCAATTTCACACAAAGTCACATTCGTGAAATTGAGACAAATTTACTCAATTGAAATTGCACAATTAGGGCCTCATGGAAACGTGGTATTAATTATACAAAATAGTCTATACGCTATTTTTTTAACCAAGTTTCTTGTTTAAATTCGAAAACAAGACATGAATCTTTAAACTATTTTAGAAAACTAAAAATTTGTGAGATGAGCTTATTTTTTGTGTATGCGGATGTTAAAATGTGCCTCCAACACAATTAAAGGTTGTCGCAAAAGCCCCAGATTGTCACTAAAATCAGGATCGTATATCTTTTCCAGTCAAGGAAAGAACGCTATTACGTTTGAAGAGTTCCACTTTCCAGTCAAAATATGTTCATAATGGAAAATGGCTTTAAAACGCACAAATGAACGAACATTAGCAATTAATTTATTTTTTTATAATCAGTTGAAATTCGCTTCGAGGTATTTGTGAGGGATAAAACTTCATCTAACAATTTCTGAGTCGCTTGAACTTTCCATAAACATGAGATTGTTTCGCCCAGTTTACTGATATAGGCAAATCTTGTTTGGATTGATTTCTTCGTCAGCGTACTATTCATCATGTGACAATGTATTTTTTGATTGAGAGAATATTAATCGGTGGATAAAATATTCAGAAATAGGAATTTAAAAAGCGACTTCAATAATCTCATGATTTTTCCTGTATATGTTTAATAAAATATGAGTAGATTGACCTGTAAATTAGCTTAATGATATTGTTGGACATATTGCATAATCTACGATATTTAATTTGACAGTAGGTGTTAAAAAATTGCTTAGGTTTAAAAGAGAGTATGCCCAGTATGCACTTAACTATCATGTAGATATGTACCTACATACATATATGGTGTAATATAATAAAAGATGTTTTTAAATCGTCTATATAAAATAATAGTACAGTACTTAAAAAATAATGCCTTATAAACTTATGATTTACAACATTTTGACATGATACTTTTTGTTTGACAACGATACTTTTAGGAGCACAAAACATTTTACAAACTTTCATGATTACATTTACGAACATATTACTCTGTTCGAATATAAAGCAGCAGGCGTTTTGGCTATAGGCTTCCATATCAATGTACCCGGATATTTGAAACGTCTTCAATATTATTTCCTCTCTTCCACACCTTTCAAATCGTTGTGTAATTCAAATTAAGCTACCGCGTTTTTTGTATCCATTCGAACTCGTTGTTTTAGGTCAAGGAACAATCCTCAAAAATAATAAAACTTATTTTGGCTATCACACATTTATATATATATATAGTTTTTTAAGGTCAAGCATTTAGAATTGGTTTAACACAAGTATAGAATGTAACAACCCAAAGACTCCATAAAAGTTTTTTTCCAGATTTTCTCTAACATTTTGGTTCGCAGAACCAAAGGTATTCAATTTAACTTTAAGTTATAAAAGCAATATAAGTAAAAACCTTCCGCTTTTCAACGAGTATATGATTATTGAGCCAACATCCCGATTTGCTGTTTTTATACCCCTTTGTTCGCCTAACGGTTATTTGTAACAGCATAAAGCAACTGAGGTAGATACTGGTTTAAAATTCTACCAAAATTCTTAGAATTAATAGCGAATTTGATTAAGACATGTCTCTCCGTCCGTCCGTTCGTCCGTGCTATGTATAACTAGTAAATAATTAGCTATCTCAACGAAACTTTGTATACACATTGCCCTGGACCCAAGGTAGTTTGGTATTGAGAATGGGCGAAATGGGATAATAGTCACGCCCTCATAACGGGTTTTCTGCTCAAATTTAAGATGTGGATTGAGGTTGCCACCTCTCATATAACGATAAAATACAAAAATCAATAAAATCCGTTATTTATTAACTGCACAAGGTAACTTGTTCAAATTTGATGACAATCTTAGGTTTGAGCAAAGCTTAGAGCAAATAGGTATACCTCCGAAACTTCCTAGTCAGAAAGCACAATTTCGACAATTATATAAGAATTATAGGAATCAGACTCTAACATAACGGTCATTTAACACAAATTAAAATATATAATATTTTACAAAATCATGTCACGAATTCTTTTATATTTGGTATATAAAATCAAATTTTTGGAATATACATAGGTGAGTTACGTTAAAATTACACTAGTTTTGTTTTGTTTTTATTTAAATCATAAATGCGGCAATAAAGACATATTTGTTTTTAGGTATTGGACAGTGCTTTTGGGCTTAAACATTTTTCTTACCTTAATCTAAAGGAACTATGTATTGGACGGGGGTTTTCCAAAATTTGAACGTTTCTTTAAGAAAAACATGTACAATAGTAATATTCAAAGTATTGGCCATCTGAAGGTATGGCTTTTCCCATCTTTCTGGTAATTTGTGGATCCCATCCCTAACGAACTGCGCCGGCTTGGCAGCCAAGAATGAATCAAGCCAATTTTTGAATACCCTGCTCTAATGTAAACCGTATTCCAGTGAGGGCGTTCTGCATCGATCGGAACAAATGGTAGTCAGAAGGGGAAAGGTCAGGGCTATAAGACGGGTGGGGTAAAACTTCCCATCCACTGTTTTCCAAATAATTCTTAACCGGAATAGCAACGTGGGGCCGAGCGTTGTCATGGTGGAAAATTATTGCCTCGTGTCTGGTCGCATATTCCGGGCGTTTTTCGGCTACTGCTCTCTTCAAACGGATTAATTGTGTTTGGTAGCGTTCTCCATTGATGGTTTCACCCGGTTTTAGCAGCTCATAATATAGCACACCCTTCTGATCCCACCAAATACAGAGCATTACCTTTGCACCATGGATATTCGGCTTAGCCGTTGATTTGGCTGGTTAGCCGAATTTCACATATGATTTTTTGCGCTTGGGGTTGTCGTAATGGATCCATTTTTCACCACCAGTAACAATCAAATGCAAAAATGACTTCCTTTTGTGGCGTTCCAGCAGCATTTTGGACAAGCAAACCCGCCTTTCGACATCTCTCGGCTTGAGTTCATGACACCCAAAGATTCTGCGAGCTCTTCCTGCGTTCGGCAACAATCTTCATCGAATAATGCTTTCAGTTCTTCATCTTCAAACTTTTTTGGCTCAGCTAGAGCATGCTCATCGTAAACTTCTACCAAAATACGATGACTTTCGGCAGCAGTTTGCTTCATATTAAAGTAATGAAAAAAATTATTGTGTTTACGCTTCAAATGAATGACATATACTGAAAAGACGGTCAATGACAGTAGCTTTCCAACGTACATATGTTCGTAATATATTGGAACGATGGAATACACACAAGTTACGCCATCTCTTAGCAATTAAGTTATAGACCCATATATATCGAATATCATACTATATGCATGTCAAAAAGCTTCGAAGATGTGGGGAATAGTATCTTAGTCTTAAATAAGGGCGTAAGTCTCTCTTTCACCAACAAATAATATATAGTCGCATATATAGGATATTTATACAAAATATTGCACATCAGCATCGAATAGTTGCGTAGTTACAAGGAATTGGGCTTGTTTTTTTTGTGTAGGGCGTGGCACCACCCATTTTTGCAAAATGGTACACAGTTTGATCTATAAGACATGTATCTATTTACTTACTTACTTACTTAATTACTTAATTGGCGCTATAACCGCTGAAGCGATTTTGGCCGCAATTCTACCCTACAATTTGTTGTGTTCATCTTGATGTTGTAACTCGCGCTCACTTTTTAAAATTTCTATACTTATATCCTATGAACTGGAAAAACTCCATAAAGATCAGTTGAGTACTTTGGACGCCTTTAAAGAACTCACATTAATTTTTATGCAGAAGATTAACTTTTTTGATGGCATATAACAAATAATGTTTATTTGAAATTAAGACTTGCGCAGGGTATTTAAAGTTCGGTTACACCCGAACTTAAGTAGAATATTCCTTTTTTGTTGTTAAATGAAAATTAATATTTGAGAGAAGCTCGATGTCGAAATTTTCGTTTTTCCTATCGTACTTACATAAAATTTGAAATCAAACAAAACATCACAACAAAGTTTCAAATTGTACTATAACAGCTCCTGCTGACAAAAATCGAAAACACCACAAAACATTCGGCTAGTATTTACCAGTTGAATTAACTATGTAAGAAAAATGTACACAAAGCTATTGTTTTTCCATTTTTCCCAACACCAAATACAAATGTAACTGCTGACTTCTTGGCTCCAGGCGCAAAATGTGATTTTTTGCGTTCCTCACGCTCTGAGCATTCTTGGCATATGAGAGAGTAAGTTGTTTTGTTATCTGGTTACCGTATCCAGGGTGAATCGTGCGGAACAGACCCAACCTCCATGCTCATTTCAATGTTAAATCCATCAAATATCCAACAACATCGCGAGGTCAACTGCGGGCTATAAAAAATTAGATCTGCTCGGGTGTACTATTATAAATATACATATATGCAAGGCGAATCCATACAAGGTGGTGTTATAAATACAACTACAAAATTCCTATGTATTTTGTTTTTGTTTCTGCGTAAGAGTTGTCAAAATTGAAATACATTTTGATTTTGCTCTTACGGCTTTTGAAAGCTCATACGCAAAAGCAAAAACAAAATACATCTAGCTGAATAAAAAAAATCAAATCATCTGCTCTTATGCCATCACCTTCCATAAATTCGCCTTGCATATATGGGTATAACAAACAAAATCCCAACAAATTATGATATTTCATAACTTTTAACTTTCAAATTTATAATGTGGCAAATTCAGAGATTTTAATATTTGAAAATAGACGTCCCGATGTTTTTGAGTGCAGTATTTGTCAATGCAAATTTTTCTAAATATTAATTTTTAAGCGAATTGTATTGACATTTTAAATAACGGCTCCGAATGTCAAATTTAATTTTTCTTGCATTCGTTCACAATTAGAAGTTCTGCTATGGAGCAGAGAACCAACCGTATACTTAGTAGGTGCAATTACAACTAAAGGCGTTATGTTTGTTGACAAACAAAGGAGATCGTTTAATGCCATACATATATGCGGATGTAATAGCCAAAGGAGATATGAGAGTTGGCGAATCAAATGTTTTAAAATAGCATTTTATTTCTTCCAAGTATGTAAAACAAGGAATTTCGTTACATATCCATATATGTAAAGTATATGTATTTACATTTCGACCATATCGTAAGATGTAAAATAATGCAAATAAAAAAGTTACACGTTTTAGGGCAGCAAATACCTTATATTTTCCATAGTGCATAGCTCTGGAAAACTCACCCTAATACTCACCAAATTTGAAGTGTCTAGGTATGTGTATTTATACATTTTTATGTACAGTTGTGTTCGCAAAAATAATAGCAAAATGTATTGACAATGTTTTATTTTCTAATTTAATTTTAATTATTTTTAATCAAAATATAGGTAGCTCTATAATAAGTCGATATTTCAAACTTCCTAGAAAATTAATAAAAATACAACACGTAATATATGAAGTGCCGTCAAAAAAATTACTTTTGTAAAAATTTGCAAATTCGGAGCAAAAAAAAAAGTATCAAAAATCAACAAGAATTTTTAGCCACTTAAAACTCACAATTTTTTTTTATCGTAAAACTGAATGAACAGTTTTTATCAAAAGGTCATGTACTGATTTGTATTATGGAATATAAACATTTCACTAGGGTTTATTCAATAAAATTAAAAAAAAACAATCAGAAACTTGTTAGGAAAAACGAATCAACAAAAAATCTAACGGCCAATTTAAAGACACTTCCAATATGTCGGCATGAGTCGGAATAACAATATTTACAGATTATGGCAGAATAAGTGAGAATAAGTGAGAATAAATCTATTATTACCAATAAAATTCCCATGATACAAACATTATAAGGTAAAACCCAAGGTGGATCCATAGAAGGTGATAGCAAGATAAACAAGGCGAATCCGCTGCGTGTTTTGTTTGTGTAATTTTCGCGTGTGAAATGTGTGTATAAACAAAAGAACCCAGCGAATTTGGAAAGAAGAACAAGCATTCAGCTCATGGGATGCTATCACTCAAAGCGAATTTTTAGAAGGTGGTGTCAAAAGAGGAGTTCATTTGGGGATTATCAAAATGAATATTTATTTACAATAAAACTCTCGATTTTGTAAATAACAAATTGTTTACACTGACGAGCAAAACTGGTCGAATGTTGACCTTTTTATAATATATGGGTTTTCTTTCATTTTATTTCGTTTCGTTAATTTTATATAAAACTTTAGTTCAGACTATAACAAAAACTATTTAAATTAATGTTTCAAACTTGTCCACAAATCTTTGTCAATTTTTTTTAATTTTTAGACATTTTTCGAGTAAAACTTTAATAGCCTATTTAGTTTGAAGTGGTTAGATACTACCGTTTATTTTTTTATAATTTTGGCCATTTTGGCCATTTTATACTAAAATTAAATAAGCTATAAAACTGCCTACTCGAAAAATTTCTAAAAACTCTCCTAAACAATTTTAAAATTTTGCTAAAAATTTGTTGAGTTTTCATTCATTTTTAGTAAGATTTACAGCAAAGCAAACGTTGTACAAAAGTATAATAAAAAATAGAGGATTGGAAATATTCAAATTAGTTTTTGTTACAAAAGGAAATTAAACTTGTGACAATGAGAGTTTGGAAGTTTTTTTATATTTTTTAGGTTTTACCTTATAAATACAAATTATCATGGTTATTTGGAGAATTGCATTCGCTTTACACCTGCATTCGAAATGCTATCTTTTTTTTTATGAATGAAAACTTCTATCTGAAATGTCCCAATACAAGACTTGGGTTTTGTTCATGATAAAAATCCCTCAACATGTATTAAAAATATGCCGTTTGGCAGTACTGGTCAAGTCTGCCACAGCTGTTTGGAAATTTCGCAGATCTGGTAGGACAAAAGTTGTCAAAAGTACGTATTTACCGTTAGCCACGTTGTGTAAAGCAAAATAGTGTGTAGATTTTGCCAATTCCTGCTTGAATTTTGCCTAAAATATTTAAAAAATATTCAGAACGGTGAGTTTTATACAAATTTTCAATTCTTGGGATATATTGTCCCAATATGAGTTTAATATGGGATTTATTTGTCCCAGATGTTGTTTAAGATGTCGAAAAGGAAGAATAGCCTGAAGACGACGCAATTTCCGAAGAGGAAAAAGAACTATGTGAAAATGCCGCAAATGAACCAGTTGCCGTTGCTACCTGGACTAATCTAACGGAAGAGGTAAACTTTGAACCCAAATTTGAAATGCCTTTGGAAAGAGATCCGCAAGTTCTGGTAACTTTTCCTCGAAGAGCTACCGAGTTCAATGCATTCAGAAAGCTTTTTCCAAAAAGTTTGTGCATTTTCATCGCACAGTGTATAAATCAGCGAATAAGAAAACTGAATAGAGAGAAAAACGCTAATAGGTCCCTAACGGATGAACATGAAATATTGGTATTTCTAGGTGTAATAATTGTCATGCACTACAATTATTTGCCGTCTTTACATGATTATTGGAGCAAACATGCGTCAATGTGAAATGAAATGATAAAAAATAGTATTTCTCGTGATCGCTTCACATTACTTTCTTCGAAGTTATATTTGAATGATTGCAACAAACCAAACGATGCTCCAAAATATTACTATATTGCTGAAGTCATTGTGTGCATGATAAACAGCTTCATGCGTATGAGAAGCGATAGTCCAATTCAATCCATCGACGAATGCATGGCAAAATTCAAAGGGCGGTCTAGTCTAAAACAATACATGCTTATGAAGCCAATTAACGCGGTGTTAAAATTTGGTTGCGATGCGTACGATTTGAATGTATACACTGGTAAAGATATCACTCCAAATCTTGATGGCACACTTGGTGAAAGGGTTGTTACAAAGTTAGCTAGTACTATCCGCGATAAGGAAGTGGCTATTGCATTCGACCGATTTTTCACATCAATTTCACTAATGAAAACTATTCCTTTTCCGGCCGTTGGAACATATATGCGAAATCGAAAGGAAACTCCGGAGTTCGAGTCGCGACTAGTACGTGGGCAAAGTCAGTCTCAAATAAGCTGTGATGGTATAATGGCTACGCGTTGGATGGATTCCAAGGAAGTACTAGTTGTTTCTAACTGCCACAATCCAATAATATCTAACGTAAACAGAAAACAAAAGGATGGTAAAAAGAAACAAGTTGATTGTCCCTTAGCTATCGTGTACTACAACCGTATAATGGGCGGCGTAGACCTGGCCGATCAAAAATCTGCGGTATACGATCTAAATCGAAAAACTCAGAGGTGGTGGAAGAAATTATTTTTCAAAGTTCTGATGCTTTCCACAGTAAATGCTTGGATCATTCACAACGACCTCAATCGCAAAAAAACATCGTGGATATAGTACCGTTAGCAGAGTCATTGATTTCGGAAGGAACAAACACACAAATAAATAAAAACTCGTCGGACTGGCGGAAGACCAGCTAAACGTACACGCACTGAATTATTGAATATAGGCGATCATTTACCAATAAAAGGGCCTTCTCGACGTCGTTGCGTACGGTGCACTTCGTTACAAAAGGAAACAAGAACTAATTACATTTGCTCCGGATGTAATAATGCACTATGTTTTAACTGCTTTACTCCCTATCATAAATAAATGTTTTCCCAGCAGAGAAGCTACAACATTTTCTAAATAAATATATAATATTTCAAAATTAATGGTTTTTCAACATGAGACATTCTTATAGGGACTTATATATACATATATACATATATATATGTGTTATTGGGATAATATGTCCCAGGATAACGAAAGGACACAGCGATTTTTTAAGTACGCAGAACATGTTTTTTAACGTTATTTTCACATTTTGACAACAAAATGCCACAAAAATATCCTGGGAACCGAAATAAAACTCCGGCGCGAAAGGGTTAACTCAATGTCGTATTTTGGAAATGGGGGGAAAAATGGGAAGAAATGAAGGCTGTTTTCAAATTATTAATAATGCAATATTATTAAATAATAATACGATAAAATAATTTATTTTCTGGTCCTGTCCTAAGTACTCTTATTGAATCCAAACATTACCAGATATGCAGGCCTGTTCTGCATTTCTATTTGGTTTGAAAGGTAAAATTGAGGCAATTCCGACTCATCTTGATGGTGCTGTTTTAGATTCAGAGTGAGCTCGAATAGTTTTCGAATCATTTTCATGCCTCTGTTGCCAATTATTTATGTTTACAATGCCGTTTGTATGTATGTACTTTGACAAGAAAGCATGGTATTGCGTGTTTAAACCAACAAAAATCTTTAGCTGAAATTACGAAAGCTGGACTCTAGACAAGTTTGTCCCATAATTGAATTTGCCCGCAATCGAAATCAAGAGCACTAATCTATTTCGATGCCAAAAAATTTGATCCACCAACGGAAGTTTTCACGCTTGAACGTGTCAGTAGAGTAGGAAAATATATAAAAAATTCAGGAAGTAAATATTCCAGGGAACATATATGTAAATACATTCAAATGTCTCATGGCGTCCTGAATACATTCTTTCATTCTTACATACATCTAATATCATAAATAAGAAATTGTAATTTACGATTTGAAACAATCAAAAAAGCAAATCAAACTTTGTTCATAATTCAATGTGTTGCCTACTCTGTATTTTGTTAACTTTTTAATCAAGGCGAATTCATACACAGTTTTTCTTACATAGTCAACATGGCGGAATTAGAGCGAGAAGTTGTCTACGCTCGACACCATTCATAACTACATCATGTCAAATGACTTTGAAAATTGGTACGCAAAAAACAAAAACAAATTACATGAAAATTTTGTTTTTGTTCTAGGAACATCACCTTATATGAATTCGTCTCGATTTATTCTGTTTCACCCAAAATTCATTATTGAAGTGTGGAATTTTATTATTGTATTATTACGCCTTCCAGCGGCGAAGTGACAGATCTCGCCTTGCAAACAATTATACGGGAGAAAGAAGAATGAATAACTTCCAATATTTCAATGAGAACCTGTTTTAATTGCGCTAAAGCGTAAAAATATGGTTTAGAGGCAGATATTTGGTAACTAATCTATAAATTACTAAACAAGTGATACTTTGCCACCCATTTGTGAAAAAGCTTGGTCTAGTTGCAGTTGAGAATTGTCAAAGTAGTGGTACCTCTGAAATCGTCGTCTTCTGTATTCAGTACACCGTGATATGTATGTAATATGTTGTCAATTTTGAAATTACAAATCACAAAATACAATTCCAACTGGCAACCACAAAAGCGATCCTGCAGAATAAGTTAGTTTATTTCATTTGATTGAAGCGATTCTGCAGAAGCAGAGCATCTCGGACAACTCACTGCAAAAGTGTCAGAGCACAATTCAAATACCTATACAATAAAGAAAATAATTAAGCAATCTTAAATTACAACCGTGGTTGCATTTTTCGGAATTCAATGTATCTGAAATTTTCTATATCGTATTCGTGGCGTAAATGTCAGTAGTAAAAACCAGCAAGAACCAGTAATAATTTTACAGAATTTTTAATAGATAGTATTTTCGTACGCCAAAACTAACAAGAAACTAGCAAAGTAGGGGAAATTGAGAGAGCGAAAATGACAGCTGAACTTGCAAGTTTTACTGGATAAATTTCTACTAGCAAGAATTTGCCAGTTAGATAAACAGCTGATTGAAAGCAAACTATTTTCATTAAAATGGTGAAAAATAGAAAAAGTGAGTAAATAAATAAACGTACACAAAGTTAATGAAGTTTATTGTGAACATATGTATATCAGTAAGACGCCCAGAATCTGAGTGTTTACAAGGATAGTCGTGAATCTTTAGCCGCAGTGACTGCAATTAACACTTGTGAGGCGTAAATTATGAATTGCGGGGCTATTTCATTATTTAAAGTATGTATTTTTTTAAATTTCGCGCCAAACAAAAATCAGCTGTAACAAAAACTTGCAACTTCTTGCTGGTTTTGCGTTTTCGTACTTTCTTGCATATTTCTCTCATTGAGAGCAAATTTTGGTTACGCTCAGAAATTTCGTTACAGGCAAGTTACTGGATAGTTTTTTTTTTACTGGAGAATACGAAAACATAACTTTTTTTTGTCCATGATATTCGAAATCAATGCTAAGAGTATTTAAATTTTTAATAATTGCCGGAACAATTCAAAAACAAATGTATTTTTACACTATGAATATCAATTTAACTGTTTTTTGGCTAGAAAGTTATTCGTCGCTATTCGACAATGAATAATTGACCTAAAAGTTATTCCTACATCGCGCAGAATTGCTCAGACTAACCAATCTGCGGAATAAGCATTAATAATGCCAAGTCAATAATATGGCCGTAACCGAAGCAGATAAGTGAACAACTTTGTATAAAAGTTATGGACACTGATTAATTTTTATTTATAAATGGTTCGGTTATTTTCAGTTTCTGTTTTTTATAAATTTTCCAGAAAGGTTGAGACTTCGACTAACATTGTTTTTGTTAAAGAATTATCTATATGTTA
This sequence comes from Anomoia purmunda, assembly GCA_951828415.1. Classification (NCBI taxonomy): domain Eukaryota; kingdom Metazoa; phylum Arthropoda; class Insecta; order Diptera; family Tephritidae; genus Anomoia; species Anomoia purmunda. Next base: position 68,167,162 of record OX639997.1, read on the forward strand.
ATATAAAATAATAAATAATGAAGACAGCATTGACAAAACTTGTCAATACAATTTGCTTTTATTTTTAGGAGTATTGGCATACACTTATTTTAGTAGAAATAACAACGCAAGTAAGGCTATATATTCTAATGTATTTGAACATTAAAAAAAATTATCCATATAATATAATACATGTACATGTATATAATAAGTATCTATCTATAATATGTGATATATATAAGTATCTTGGAAGACATGTTTCAACTTTATTCTTAAGCTATGCACAGACACATTCAGGAGTGTGTGTGCGTATTATCGTTTTGTAAATATTATTTTTATTTTTATATATGTATGTATGTAATTAAATCGTTTTGGAAGACATTTTTCACATTTCACTTATTGTATATGCAAGATGTACAATCATGCAGACATACATACATTATGCATTTTGGAAGACGTAGTTATAGTTTCGTATTTTCAATTTGGCCCTTTTGGCCGTTAACTTACACTAATGGAAAAAATAACAAATTTAAGCGCTCAAACTTCTATAGTTTGCAAAATAAATTATTCAGTAATGCGTGTATGTATGTATGTATATGTGTCAACTAAATAGTATAACAGTATTTATATGAAGTACAATAATGGCTGTCAATTGGTCTGTCATCATCGTGAAGTCTGTCTGTGTAAGCAGTATTGTTCGATTATCCACAATTGCGCACTGTCTCTATTTTCCATTCACTTTCTTTTGGGCTTTTTAAACTTTTTGTATTCCCCCTTTGCGCTTCTTTACAGTTCCTGCCTACTGAATGGGGAACCCCATTTAAAATGGTAATCCAAGTTCAAAGGCATTAATTAATGCATTGCCCGAATCGTAAATGCCTATTACGCCAAACAAGATTCCGAGAGCGATAATGAGGTAGTCTTTTGCAATTTCCTTTTGGTCCAAGAGATGGCCTTTGATTTTCAAATGGAAATAACATGGCCAGATAAAGCTCAGCATGGTGCCAGTGAAACTGCCAATAAAACCCATCAGAATTGAGAAATGTGGTATAAAGCATGCCATCATTATAGTGGAAACTATTACGCCTACCCGAAATCCTAATCCCCATACTTTTAATTCACCATCCAGATGCCATATTGTGGGGAATTTCGTTTTTGGCGGTCCCCGGAAAAAGTTTCGTTCGAGTAGTTCGCACGCAGCATAATAGGGCAATGGGTAACTGAGCAATGCTTTTATTACCAAAAAGAAATTGACTAAACCCTTAAAACCCTGTGAGTGCAAATTATTTGTAATTACTTGTTGGGTATCGTCTTGGAAAGTTAGAAAACAGATATACCCAAATCCAGCTTTAAAAATGGCTGCTGCTATATGCGACCAATCTAACATCCAGTTAAACTTGGAACGATCTATCATACTGCCCTCAAGCGAGGGTAAAAATATTTGCGATGTGTATGAAAAAACAATGACACCCAACGAAATAGGAAAGTTTTCCATGTCAATGCTCCATCGCACTTTGGACCAACCCCATTCTCCAATCTGCAATATACAGTAACCCAAAATAATGGCATTGATAACAATGTGGGACATGGTGCACCAAAATGAAAGGGTGGATACCATTTTCAAAGATTTCAGAAAACCCATTGGTAACAAGAATATACCTGTGAACATCATCCAAGATCTTGAATCGAATGAACCCTGTGGATATGTACCTGCTAATAAATCGCCACACACAACTACGTAAAGAATACAAGTCATTAGCAGTTCAATCAGTTGCGCGATGCTAACAGCTCGAGCACCTAGCTTTGGTCCAAAACAGACTTTGGCAATCGCAACGTAGCTGTCACGTACTCGTATCATTTGTCCAGTATTCGGGTCGGCTTCGTATAAACATTGCACAAGCACCTTTCCAGTATAGCAGCAGATGTGAGCTATACCGACCATTGCTATGATAGCCCAATAGCCTCCGTGAAGCACTGCAAATGGCAACGAGACGATGAACATTCCTTGAATGGCATTAGTAACATTCCATGCGGCCTGATATTCGTCGATGTTGGTGCCACCGCCACCTTCGCCTTCACACACAAATGAGCTACCGTCGGATGCAACGCTGCCCTGCCTGAAAGTGGAAAGCAAATTTAAATTAGCAGTATTTTAAATAAATATAAATATGTACCTAAATTTATAAAAACTAAGAATGTACATAGATCTTAAATGGTTTGGACTAGTTTTCTTCCCTTTGAATTTTTAGCGCTCTCTTTAGAAATTTTCTGGACCGCTTACGAAATTAAGTAAGTTCGACGTTCCACCATGAGGCCGCTTTGCCTTTCCTGCTTCTTTTCAGCAATCATCTAAATTTTTCATTACCCTGCGGGTCGCCTTTTTGATATTATGGAAGTCTGGTATTCGAGTTTCAAAGAGCAATCCAAACTCTAGCCAACCCCTCTTTCGAGGATTTCGACCTTTAGGTACCTGATTAGTGTCAATTAGGTTCAATACCCAGCCGAAACTCAATGAATCGATCATCAGGAAGAGTTTCCTCTTCCAAGGCCCTTCGTCCCTTGGTGTGATCGTCCAAATCTTTGTTAATTAAGGCCAGATCGATCACGTCTTGTCTTCTGGTGATAACAAATTTAGGTCTATCGCCTGCGTTCTGTATTATTAACGCGGAGGAAAGAATAAAGTCTAATATCTTGTTCCCGCGAGGGCTGCATTTTGTGCACAGCCTATTAGGCCCAGACCCATTTGTCTGCACTATGTCCATAAGAAAGGAGTCGTGTGATAGGTAGGTCGATAGTACGATGACCTCGGCTCTACTCGAGCAAAAGAGCAAAACATTTTAGGCATCGCACATTCGACTGATCGCGGAACTATAATGCTCAAAAAGACCACATATACACCCTCGATATAACCATGGATCCGGTATTAGGATTATGTGTGGATTTATATGCAGCTTTGCATACCTATTGCATAGGAGAGCAGTAGACGATTTGCTCTGCTGTAGATTAATTAGCGTGAAAATAATCTCAGCCATCCTGAACGGGGAAATGAATTCATCCAAAGGGAAGATGCGGCAGTATCCGTATCTAGTTCAAAAAACTTTCAATGATCCTACGTGGGTACCTCTTCATTGCCTGAAGTTGCCTCTTTCCTTGTAAAGGAGCACAATCTATCTCAACCAGCATAGCCATTCTAGCGAATGGACCAGAGGTGGATAGTTGACTTTCATCCAACGTTCGGGATCTTTCGTCTTCCTCCTGGGCACTCTTACCAACAATTGAAATGAAAAATAATAAATGTACTTATCTATGAATGACAAAACCAAAACTCAATTTGACAACTCCCAAAAATCCTTCAAATAATAATTGACTAATTTTTAAAATACAGCCTTCATGCTTTGGCTATTCATATTTACCTAAATCCGTCTGTTTGCTGATATCTTCCGTCATATTCATTTGCAATAAAGGAAGTATTCTGATATTCCTCATTCTTGTTTTCACCATTGTCTGTGTCCATCCATCCATTTGGATTACGAAAGGGATTTAGTTCGGTTGGTTTTTCGGCGATTTGCGCTAAAAATACAAATAAAATTATTAAATTTTTATAAAGTATTTCTAAAATCTACTATCCAAACATTTTCTTCAAGCAAAACAAAGTTGCCGAATTCAAATTTGCCGCACGCTTTCACCAAAAATTGCAGATTGCAAGGAATACAGTCTTGCCAAAATCAACTGCCGAATTTTACCATTTCAGAAATTTTTTCATCAAATTTCAACTAAAGCAAGTAAGGAAGAGTCTAAGTTCGGACGCAACCGAATTTTAAATACCAAGCAAAAGTATTTATTTAAAATAAACCTCACATGTTGAATGCAATCAATCTAATTAATCTGAAGTTAATATTATATATACAAATAGATGTGAGCCCTTTATAGGCGTCCAAAGTACTCAACCGATCTTTATAAAATTTTAGCAGTAGGTGCATGTGGTATCCGGGCTCAACATAGGATATATTATAAATTTGTAATTGAGTAAAGCCACGTCAAGTGATCCCCGAAAATTTCACTAAATTTTGGATTCCAGAAACAATTATTTTTATTATGAAGCGAATGTTATGCTTACATCGTCCCATTAATATTTTGCAAAAATTTGAATTATTGTTAAAGTTATTAACAATCAAAGTTTTGTGCACGATCAAATTAAAAAATTAATATCTCCTAAACTACAATAAAGATGAAACTTTCAGAGCTTATTGAAAAGTGTTTGCACTATTTTTCTCATTGAAAGCAAACATTAAATTGTTATAAATAATTGATTTTGCAATAATTTATTTTAAACAATTGCAATTGTCAATGCTTTCTTCACGCTGTAAAAAAATGAATCTTATGCGAAATCTTGAGGAAAACGTTCACCTTTAATAATCTGTAAAAAAATTTTTGTACTTTTTCTTCGTTCCGAAGATATTCAATTTTTTGTCACTCAATGCGCTCTCCAAATGGCAAATGTAAAACCAACAGCTGATCTTTGTTTACGTTCTGAGATAGTGCTGCTTCGTCTTGTGCTCATTCATACCCGAGTTGCGGTTGCCCAGATGTTTTTTTTCGTGACAAATGTATAGGTCTATTCCCGTATTTCTCGGACTAAATTTAGTAAAACCAAGGCAAATTTATATAAGGTGGTGTTACTGGTAAGCTGATTTGTTCTTTTTCGCCTTACATGTACTTTACTTTTGCTTTTGGTGGTGAAGCTGTCAAAGCCGTAAAAGCAAAAACGAAATAAAGGCATCTTTGACACTTATCCCACAAAAATGCAAAAACTTCACTCAGGGCGAGAGAATAACACTAAAAAGTACAGGATCGCTTTCTAGTTAAAAAAATGGTTACCAACCTCATGCTGAAATAAGTAGACGACGAAATTCGTCGAAAACTATCCAATGCTGCCAAGTCGAACTTTTAGGCAACGCCCTGCAATTTTCGATAGGACAACTTTAACAGAACCTCCAAATTTCGTTTATTTTATTTTGTAAGAATACTTAAAAATTCATTAGAATGCACTTATACAAGGAAATCTTGTAAATTTAGATTATTCTATACATTTTTGTTGTATTCTTACCTATGTAACTACAAATACTTATGGTCGTGTTAAGTGCCCTCTAATATGCTGTCGGGGTACCAAAATAAAATCGGCAGTACCGATTGCGTTGCTACCTTCACTATTGACGATTTACTTTTGACATCACCATATTCAATTTCAAGATGCCTAAACGCAGCGAAAAATCTAAAATTGTGGAATTTTTCATTAAAAACGCTTTTAACGAAGCTGATTTCCAAGGAAGTAAATTAATTGAACGCAAGTAGAGGTAGTAGTGAGACTGATGTTTACATTTCATATGGAAAGTTTTATGAATATAGAAAAAGAGCGGCTCCAGGTAGAGAAAGAAAAAGTCGAAGAAATGAAAAAGTTGCGGGAATAGTTGATGACCATGAATACCAATTAATTTCAATTTTGTTAAGATCCCTACTTGTATAAAAGTGTGAATTACTATTAATTTTAATTTTGTGATTTAGTGTTCGTGAATAGTTGGTAAATCTCATAATTGGCAGATCATTATACATACATATATATATGTATGTATATGTTTACTTTTGGTTGAATTGAACTTTAAAATTAATAGGCATGGTATTTCCACACAACGTCTTAAAAGTACAAACAATGAATTACATGTAATTTTTACATATAAGTATCATTAAGAACTTCATATACATAGTTGAAAATGCATACTGGTTGATTTATAAAATAACGAAAATGGTGTTTTATTTCAAATTTATTTTAATTTTATTTTACGTTTATAAAGTCAAGCTGATAACAAATTAGTTAAAGGTTCGGGTTTAAGTACAGCTTCCTGTCTTTCTGGTAAAACTTCGGAAATTATAATGTCGTTGCTTGAGTGAGTTTGACTTTCAGAGTGTTCATAGCTAATATCATCGGGTCCTTCGCAGGTTATTATTATATTGCGAAGAATAATACTAGACATTATTATGTGCTTTACAAGTTTTATGTTTTTTACATCAATGTAATTTAGGATGCGAAATTTCTTTTTCAATATACCGAAAGCTTGTTCGACGCACACTCTTGTTGAACTCAAAACGGTGTTGAATTTTCTTTGTTCGTGCGAAAGAAACCCGTCGTCCCTATAGGGTACCATTAAAAATAATTCAAGGGGATAAGCAGAATCTCCTAGCAGGTGACATTCACTTGGAAACGAAATAGTATGGTTAACAATCGCCCTTCGCAATGGACTTGCCTTCCAGACGGCTGCGTCGGACATCTTCCTGGATAACCCACTAAAACGTCTATGAAAAGAATATTACTGTCTACGTTTATCTTAATGTTGAATACAAGAAATTTGTTAGGTATTAAGGTAACGACATGTACATATGTATGGTATAACTTACTTGAGTTATGACGGAATATGTACCCTTGCGGTTGTAAAAGCTTATGCTATCTTTAGTGGGTTGAGATATTTGAACATGGGTGCCGTCTACGCATCCCAGCACAAACGGAAAAGGTTCAAATCTCAGAAATTCAAAGCCCTCCATTACAGTTTTTCGTTGCTCTTCGTTTCTTGGGAAGGTAATTACTTGAGACTTAAAGCCTGACAAAATTTGTATTGTCTTGACGAACACGGAGTACACAGCACCCTGACCCACGTTAAATCTGTTGCTCAGTTCTCGGAAACTGACTTGATTGGCAAGCTTCCAAATAGTTATAAATAGCGATTGCTTTAAGGGAATGCATGGGCGACCTGTTTTAGCAAAACGGCTTTAAAATAAATAAATTTTTCTAGGTGCGTTACACACATATGTACGTAATTTTAGTACATATTTACCTCAAAAGTATTGATGTTCATCCTAAAGTGACTGTAATATACTTACATCATTTGGCATTTCATTAATCGTTTCGAAGAAATTTTTGCCCTTAGGCACTTTCCTTAAAATCTTCATATTTTGCACCTTGCGCATATTAAGAAAACGTTTACTTTTTCTTTTTTTTAAATTAATTTCTTAACAATTGGTCCATTGATGGATATTTTCTCACTTCCGATTTCGAGAATAACTTTCAATATCAACTTTTGCTTTAAAACATCCATTTTATGTAAGTTAATAAATATATCCAAATGGACTATTCATAAACAAAACAGTGCTGCCAGTCAAATTTATGCAAAGCATCAAGATAACATGCATACATTAAATAATGACAGTTGTGATAGAGCATAACTGCTTTGCATAAGGGTGTTTAAGAAGACAGCCATCCTTATTTCTGATGCAGACATAGAAGAACGTGAGAGTATATTCGAACAAGAGAAAATATCTCATCAATTACATCAGACATTAATAGGCAAGGTGAAATAAAACGGCAAGCAATATTTGCCTTGATGTTTTCTGAAAAATAAATAAAGATACGAATTTATTTATTGTTTTTGTATTTCATTTCAATTTTGAACTTAGCAATGCGCTCGTTTTTTCCATTTCCAATCGTTTTAACTCGAATTCTTCTTCTTCAAGCTTTAGTCGTCTTTCCTGCAATTCTTTATCACTTTCAAACTTTCCTTTTTCGAGTTCGTACTGCATTTTTTGCATTGCAGAGCGCTCTAGCTGTATTTTAGTTAATTCAGATATTGATGTTTTTGGAGCATTTCGCTTCATTTGTTGAGCAAAATTTCAAGCTTCCTTTGATATAACTCCAGCTGAAGTGGATGGAATAGGTGTTTGCTCCTGTGCAGGTGTAATTCCATTTGGCGGCTGCGGGGAGCTATCGATATCGTCGAAAAATAAGGAAACATCTTCGTTTGTCTTCTCTAATTCAGAGAGCTTTCTTCCAACGTGTCCACAACGTTTGCAGCCTTTTCTGCAATAGGCTTTAATTAGATAAAAACTGAGATGCTTAAATCATTTATTATTTAACTTATGCAGGATGGGTACTTTGAACTGAGTTAATTCCTTCATCAGTTTCCAGAAGTCCGGCGCCGGTTGATCTTCGCCAATCATTCACGTCATTGAAGTTTTTGCGCAAATTTCGTACTTTCCAGCGTATCATGTTCCACGATGCATCCACTCCAGATTTTTCGACAAGCTTTTGTAAAAAATTTGAGCCATAGGCTTCTGGAAAGGAAAGTTTGTAGCGAAGCTGTAAGAAACATATACGTAATTCTTGTATACGGACTTCAAACTCTGGGGATTCATGTAGAAACGCTAAAATTTTGTGGACGTCGCTTTCCGTCCACTTTTTATTTGGCTTTTCTCGTTTTGGCCTTTTTTGGGTCAGGTTTTCAGAATCCATTGCTGTTTTTTTGCTTTTTAGCGCTAAATCAAATGACAATTCGGTTTGACATTTGGTTTACACCCTTTCTGAGCATATTTACAATAGGGTTTCGTTGTAGCAAATTTTTTAACATTGTAAAAATGCCTAGCATGCGTTTTGTTGTTGGAGTAGCAAATATTGCGACGGTAACAACTTTACACCTAAAATGCAACCAATTGTGAGTACCCTTCATGTGTAACTAGACGGAGTTCGCCAGAGCGACCGAAGAGCGCATTGAGTTACAAAAAATTGAATATCTCCGGAACGAAGAAAAAGTACAAAATTTTTTTTACAGATTATTAAAGGTGAACGTTTTCCTCAAGATTTACAGCGTGAAGTAAGCATTGAAAATTGCAATTGTTTAAAATAAATTATTGCTAAATTAATTATTTAAAACAATTTAATGTTTGTTTTCAATGAGAACTCTTTTCAATAAACTCTGAAAGTTTCATCTCATTATCTATTGTAGTTTAGGAGATATTCAATTTTTAATTTGATCGTGCACAAAACTTTGATTGTTAATAACTTTAACAATAATTCAAATTTTTGCAAAATATTAATGGGACGATGTAAGCATAACATTCGCTTCATAATAAAAATAATTGTTTCTGGAATCCAAAATTTAGTGAAATTTTCGGGGATCACTTGACGTGGCTTTACTCAATTCGGCTTATATTCGGTGCAGATGGATCGTGTTTGGGTATACACAATATGTCTCACAGATCAAACTGTGTATCATTTTAGAAAAATTAAAAACAAAAAATGTCTTTATTGCTAGTATAACATCATTTTGATACCTTAAACCACGTTTATTGATTTAAAACAAAAAAAAAACAAACAAAAATAAGGGAGAGGTACTAAATTCTGCTTTTCAAAATTCTTTTGGATGAAAATTCTGTAAAAATCAAAAAAAAAATTCTGTTCAGCCTAAATTCTTTTGGTTCAAAATTCTGTATTTAAAATTCTGTATGATCAAAATGATGGAGAACTGAAATTCTGTATATTAAAATTCTGGAATCAAAACTATTTTCGATCAAAATGCTGTAAAAATATAACCAAATAAGCAGATAACCTGATAAGCACGCTTACCTGAATAGCACATTTATTTTATGAATAATGGAATTCCGATTTTATAGAATCAATGGTATATATACATACGTCAATTAAAGAAAAATTCAAAAATTCATTCAAAACAAAAGTTATTACATTATAATGGCGAAACAATTATTATATTATTAAATTTTTAGCAATCCGCTTTAGAAAAGAAACATGCCTTAATATAAGCCTTTTTTTGTTATTCTTTTAATTCTGTTGTTTGCTTTTACAGCCTTCTTCGTTTGACTAATTTTGTGACCATTTTGAAATTTCTGAAGCTATAAATACATACAAACATATGTACATTTACTTTATGTAAATTTGTTTTGATAATATAGGAAACCATATGGGTCAAGGCAAGTCATGTATTGGCAGTATTTTGTTTTGCAAAACTCTGTATTGAAAAACCGGAAGAGAATATGGATAAATAAAAAAAGTGCGCACTTTTTTTATTTATCCATATTCTCTTCCGGTTTTTCAATACAGAGTTTTGCAAAACAAAATACTGCCAATACATAATTTTGATTTACAGAATTTAAAATTACAGTGTTCCGCAATACAGAATTTTAACAGTACAGAATTTTGAATTACAGATTTTTGAATACAGAATATTGAATACAGAATTTTAAATACAGAATTTTGAACCAAAATCATATTGTACCCAACCCCAAAAATAAATAAATTAGTATGATTTTAAAGTACCACACCCATTTTTCAAAATTTTGACTTTTTAAGTATTTTTCTCTCTAACTATTTATTTATACTAAATTTTAACGAATTCGCGATATGATTTAGTAAAATATTGGTTACCAACGTCACATTGTCTGATAGGTTTTATAGGAAGATCCATTTGACAAGGGCTTTCAATAAAATCATTTATGTCTTTCATGACAGAAGGACAACTGAACTCAAATGGCTGGAAAATGCCTTCTAAATGATCGGCAAAAGCTTCTGCTTTGCCAAAATCGGACCTGCACCATAACCCATTAATATCTTTCACTAGATGATTTCTTGTTTTTGGGCGTTTTATACTGTAAGATCTTTGATCTAGTTGCCGCATAGGAGTGGAGATGACCGCTGCTTCATGGATTGAATTGGTCAAACTTTCCACTGCCTCATCCAAATTTCTACCAGATTTTAAGCAAATATTGAGGTTGATGTTTTTATCCAGGCAGTGTTGAAACTTATGTATATTGGTTGTTTTAGAAATAATACTGCTCTTTTTCATGTAAGTATGGAGAAAAGTGTTATATTGAACAATGAGTGGAGAGTGGCCCGAGCTTAAGTCATAGGAGTCTGTTATATGGAGGCAATTTTTTGGAATACCATTATATACGACAAAATCTAGTAAGCCAGGTGTTTTACAAGAATCAGAAGGCCAATACGTCGGTTTTCCTGTTGACAGCGTAGAAAATTTCTTATTGCTGATACACTTGTATAATTCTTTGCCTTTTGGGTTGGTTAGCCTGGAGCCACACCATGGATGCTTAGCGTTAAAGTCACCACCTACTAGGAATCTTGGTCCTAATGATTCAAAGAAGGTGTCAAATTCATGAGACCTGATGTTATGGCGGGAGGGTAAATAAATTGAGGATACAAGCACCTCGCAAGAATTACATTTTATTTTTAGGCACGCTGCCTGAATACAATCTTTTGTGATGGGCTCCTCAACAGTATACTTCAAATTTGTCTTAACCAGAATTGCAGATCCCGCATGGGCTCTGTCATTCGGGTGGTTTGCGCTTATCAGATCATAACCTCTTATTTTAAAGAAAGATTTCGATGTAAAGTGGGTCTCAGAAATTAAAAAGATGTCAATGGACATGGTCTTAAGAAATTATTCTACTTCTAGTACATGATTTGAAAGGCCATTGGCATTCCATATAGCTATTTTTAAATTTATGGGCATAGTTTTGTTATTATTAATCTCATCATTTGCATCACAGTGTTCATTAGCTCGCTTTGTTTGTTAATCATTTGTTCTACACGTATCTTGTTTATTAGAGCATTGTCTTTGGCTAGATTATTACTAATATTATCACTAACGTCTATTTCTGTTATTGTCATTATTAATAAACCGGGACCGGGTAACATCTGCATACGACAAATTTGTGTTGTTGATCTGTACTTGGGTTTGACGTTCCCTATTATTTTTAACATTTCTTTTAATTAATTGCTGGTACACCAGTCATCCTCTGTAATTGGCGGTGTGTATCTGTTCACAATGCACACATTTCGGTGGGGCCTCTTTCTGTTTTGAGCATTCTGATGTAGGATGACCTAGAGAGCGTTTAACACATCGGTATGCCTTTCTGCAGTAATTTTGAGTATGGCCATACTCTTGGCATCTATAGCACTGAACCAAGTCATCTGTCTTCCTTACCGGCTCAATCGTAACAACAGCGTTGCACAAATGCTGAGAAGTAAGCGTGATTTTAGTAAGAGTTCTATAATTTTCGAAATTGTGCTTTCTGACTTGACATCGAAGACGTATACTAAATTGGGTTAGTTTGATAACGTAGTTTCGTAGTTTTCTAGATATACATATGTAGCTTTTTGCTCTATAGCGGGCGGTGCCAAGCAAATTGTCTTTAATAGATAATAAAATATGGAATATGAGTTTTGCCCAATTTTCGAAATTTTGCTTATGGACTTGAAATGCAATGTGTGAGAAATTTGGTGGCACCGTTTTTGAATATACCGATTTGCTCACAAGTGGGCCGTGCCGTGACTATTCCCAATTTTTTTTATTGCTTGTATTTGCTTATGTAACCTCATTCTGGATATTACTCAAATATCGTGTTTTTTTATTTTTTAAATTAACGTTATATGAGAAGCGGGTTGATTTTTACCCGATAATATGTGTATCAAAGTTGGAAGAGTTTGGTCAAAGAGTTTCGGATATAAAGCTGTTTCATCTAAAGTGGGCGGTGATACGCCCATTTTCCAAACAAAACTTTAGACACGTATTCCTTTCCCAAACCTAATCCTATGTGTCAAATTTGAGCTAATTATCTTTACTGGTTACTGAAATATCGCACTCATTTTATTTGCACAAAACACCGTTATAGTAAAAGAAAGTAAAATGTTTATAATCTTCATGAAATGATAATGCAGGAGCTAGATTCTCTTAAAGAAAATGTATTCCTGTTTCGAAATAAGGAAAAATAAATCCATACCTAGCAGGGACGGATTCTGGGGATTTTATGGGCCCGAACCCAACTGAAATGTCACAGTAACCAAAAAATTGTTAATGAGTTGTAAGAATCTTGCAGTGTATGTAATACGCTGTCTATAAGTACTTTGTTATCTCATTTAGTTTTTTATTTTATTTTTAATTTAGGTAGTGACTTCCTGCTTTGAGAAGTCCGCCTAGGAAATTCCAAATAACCAAAATGCAACCAAACTTGGTGACCATTTATGTAAAGAACTTTGTCAATGGGTTACATAATGTTTGTGGTTAAAGGCGGCATTCTGTTATTAGAGCTTCGGTGGAAACATTTTAGTTTTAAAATTTAATCGGGATAGGTCGGTAATCGCCTTTTCTGCTCATTAATTTGGAGCTGCTTCCAAACAGACCATTTCTTCGATTTCCGGAAATCTCCTGAAAAACACATCATTGAAGCAAACTCTAGTTCTAATTAAGTATGAAAATACCACTTCTAAAATTTTGCGAAACACGTTTGGCTTCACTCAGTTTATTTCAAAAAACACTGGAACTCATTTGTTTGGCGTTAGAAGAAATGGACGAGTTAAAAAGTCTGATTTAATCTGCCCTACAGGCTAATGACTTTCTTGCGTCTATTCGAATTACACAATTTATCATTATATTGACAATGCTGAAACCTATCTTTATTTTGACAAAAAATCTGAGTAAAAATCTACAGAAAGAAGTTTGTGACTTGAGATGAAGCGCCAGATATGCAAGTCAAACTATCGCGGAAATTAAGGAGATGCTTAATTAAGCTGACAATAGGTTCAAAAAAAGAAGGCTGTCCATATTGAGATATTTTTGCGGGTCAGTATTTAAAAGAGCTTAATGTAAGATTTACGGAACACAGATATCTACAAAACTGTTGATGAGTTTCAGATATTATGACTAAAACGACGTTCCTGAATTCATTAAAGAGTTAAAAATTGGACATGAAGATTTGGAAAAGGTAATAACGATTGATATTCACTTGTCTCGTACCAAATTTGTTTCTGGTTTCAGGTTTCTTTCGTTTATCGAAGCTTTTCGGTAGGCAATTTTATAGGCACATACGCCGATTCTTCGAATTGGTGCTACTCTGCCAGTTACGGTTGCATCGAGCGAACGATTATTTTCAAGCTTCAGAAGGTAAAACCCTATCCTCACAATAAGACGGGAGAAGAGCGATTGAGGGATTGACGCTACTCAATATTCATAGAGGCTGAAAATCAGCAGTGAAAAAGTATTGGATATTCTGGCAAAGAAAAATAGGAGAATGAACAAAACTCTTTAAATTGCCAAGTGTTCAACTTCCATTTTGTTTAAATAAATGTACATTAATAAATAAGTAAATTAAACATTGAAAATATGTTTACATATGCCAATTTATAGTAACTCAAATTAAATTACATTATTCGTAATGTGGTCATTTCATAAATTTTTAATTTGGACCCTTCCCAAAAGTTTTTTCTTTATCCGTCCCTGATACCTAGAATTTTTGTTCACAATGAAAATGCAGGTTTGGCTTTCTTGTTGTTTTTGTTTTAATTGTTGTATTTGTTGTTGCAGTACAAAATATTTGTGTTTGTTTTATCTCACGACGCTTTTGTCGTGACATCAAAAATGTCCAATTCGAGCCATTCATTTCACAACTAAAAAAATATATTTGCACGATTTTTTTCTTTGGAGTTTCTGAAAATCTCGACAAATGTCATCTAAGTCAAACTACAAAAGCATTTCTTATTGTACCATCGACATGCCTTTTTAATTTCGTCAACATCGGACCATAAATACGGATTTTCTGAATATATCGACTAGTGCGCGACCTAACGGAAGGGTTTCAAATATGTCCCATACCCGTGCCACGGATCTAAGTAATATACGGCCCAAATTTTATTAAAATACGTTCACCGGTTTTGAGCCATGTTTTAACAAGGAAAACTAACTAAACTTTTATTATTCATACTAGCTAAACCGATCGTGCGCACCTACGCTTACAAAAAATCAACTACAAAAAATAAACACCAGCCTACGTTGATGTCTTTGAAAAAATAAAACTTTAAGGTATTTTTAAGATAATTTGATTCTCTTTGTTCAATATTATGATAAAATATACCCCATGTTCAGCCCGAGGTTAATGTCTAATTACCAGTCAAACTCCCATGGAATTCCGTCCAGAAATTCTAAAAATGGTACAGTTTTATTATAGTATAGATACATAAGACAATGAAATTAGGTCGCATTAAACATTTTCCTATTACGCGTGATCCTTTTTTACGGCGCTTTTTTAAACACTACTTTTTGTACCCGGCTTCCCTGTTAAGGTTTTTTATTTGTTTTGTAATTAAAAATTGTGCAAAATTGTTGATTAATAACAATAGTAATAATAAACTCAACGGTTACCCTCCTCCCGCCTTACCACCAAGAGGGCGCAGCCCGCAAGGTGCATGGCTCTTTTTTTGGTTTTTTTGTTGTCATTTATCATTTATTGCGAAAGTACAGTGTTGCTTGTTTGTGTAGAAAAGCGTGCCCGAAAGTTTAACCATGCATATTAAATGTACCTAGCATTTATCTATGACTGGAAATAGTATGAAGATTTATTAGTTTCCAGCGATTAGTTTAATGGGGAAGATTATATCGAGAGTACCATCGAAAATCTCTTAAGACAAAAATTAAGAATAGTTTTTATTGATTTCAGCGGATCTACGTGAAATTTATAAAGCGGGTTGAAATGTTTTCGCCATTGCTTTATAAATGCAAACACACCACCTTTATTGACTGTAGCAATAATATGAGAATTAAAAGCAAGTTTGGAATCCACTGCAAACCCCAGGTCAACAAAATCAATTATCTGAACCAGTATATACATATGTAGTTGTTTATTATGTAAGAATCTGGCTGAATATTTCTTCATGAACAGCTAATACATTTAAATTTTTTAAGATTAACTGGCATATTAACTTTGCAACAATTACTAAGATGTTAACATCTGTTTGTAATTAATGTCTTTTTTCAGTCAAAGCGAAATACATCATTAGCATACATTAATATATTTTAATATTATATTGGGTGGTAACAATTGTAGAAACAACTTTTTAATTGCAAAAAGCTTTGCTATTCCCCAGTTTTCAATCGAAGACGGAAAAGATTGTTTCCAAACTGATAATGTTGAAAAATACCTTGTTTTAGTGACAGATTAAACAATTTCGATAAAGATAGATATAGGCAATCTGCAGATTGTTTAAGAATAATCTATAATCCGCTTAGAAAATGTTGTTCATTGAAATTAAAGAAGATTTTATTACTTTTAAATAAATTTGCAATAATAGGTATATTTAGTTCAGACGTAATTACAATTAGGCGGCTTAACTTTTTTCAGATCTCAAAGAATATAAATTTAGCTACATATATCACAAAAACTGTTCTACTTTTTTATATTCTCTCGTCATATTCGGATTCAGTGAAACATTTTATCTACTACATTGAATTATTTGTGTTTTTGTAAGTTTTAAAAAAGCACCTCTAAATAAATCACCCTATTTACAACGTACACATATTTACAGATAAATTCATTGCCAACAAAAAGTCTGCGGAAACGTCTTTTCTATGAACCATATGAAATCTATAATAGACTATTCAATGTTCTATTTCATTTCATTTTTCGTGGAATTGTCTCTTTAAAAAAACTTTTTGTAAACTACTCTACAGATACCTAAAAACTCCGGGCACGCAGGGAAAAGTCCCAAAGGTGTTTGCATGTATAACATATGTAACTGTGTATAACAAATTGTACTGAGTCCTCTCCGAGTATATGCCAATATAGTATGTGTGTGTTCCCAAAAAATTTTAATATATTTTCACTCACCTTGGTATTGGCCCTCGCCAGACCCTGCATTGAACATTCCTTGGTGTGCTGTTGCTGCTCCTGGATTGCTACCTGGTTGTTCGTAGTCCTTCTTTTCAGGCATATGCTGACGAGCTGTTTGCACGGCAACATTTAAGATATTTTTAATTGGCGGCAATGGTGCTGACTTTAATTTGTTAATGAATGACATTGTGACGAAAGCAATTTATTGTCGAATTGGTGTTGTGACGGTGATTACGACGGCTGCTGCAGATGGTGAAGATGACGGTGGCGGTGGCGGTGGTGAAAATGTCAAAATACAATTACTCTATGTGAATTGATGTGGCTGAGCTTATCGATTTTGTTTGACGTGGAGAAAATACTGCAATTTTTCCCTTACTAATTGTGAGCTCTGTGTGAAGGGTTATTCATAAAAATCACCAGAGGCAACTATACCCATAAGTTCCAGTTTACCAATAAATTTATGCAAGCAACTCCAATGCTCATCTCGTATCTGGATGCATAGATGCTTTTTTTATTTCATCTTCACAAAAGCAAAAAACAAAAATCAAAGGAAAAGTATGAATTCAATGTAATAAGCAGTTATGAAAACTTTTTTTACGTATAACTAATTTGAACCGTAATGCATGCTGTTCTACTTGTAATGTTTCAGCTGTTTGCTTTTTATTTGGATTTTCAAAACATTTACTTGCAGTGCTGTCACGTTTCTGTAAACGACAGCCTTATTTGTTGAATAAAATTAAAATAAAATCACTACGAATTTATATAACACAAATCTTATTACGATAACTAACTGTAGTAGAGTTCAAACTGAATTGATGAATTGTCCTTTGCACAAGTAGTAAAATTAAATTTGCGCATGCGCCAAAAATTGTATGTATTTGATAAATCCTGACAATCTGTTGTATCGATAACATTTCGTGTGGATGCTGTCAGAGCATCGCGTTATTTTGTGAACGTTTACTATTTTTGCCGTATATAAAAATAAAACTCTCGATTAATATGATTGATCAGATATATGTATATACCCTCTATTTCACATAAATATTATTGCGATTCTTAGAGAAAATATGTACATACGCGTATGTACATTGTATAAATATATTTTCAAATCAAGTTTCAGATATTAGTAGTGAATTATTTGTTTTTAAAACTGTAAATTCTTAGATTACGGAATAACATTGGCATATGAAAAATTGTAACGGTATTATTGATGGTTTGTCCTTATTCCTCCTTATTCCATGGATTAGCTATTGTGAGCAATTCTGAGCGATCGCGGAAAACTCTTTTGTCAAGTTCATTAATGAGTGGTACGGTACCTCATTAGAAAAGTGTTTTTTTTACTAATTTTGCTTCGTTTTCGAATTATAGGCAGATCTGGCGCAAACAGGCAAAAATGTTCAGAATACCAAACATACTAACTAACCTTCTAGGGATACTGTTTTAAAGGTACATACAGTTTCTTTACTCTGATATATTTATTCTACATTTTGAGCTAAAGGCGTTTAAATGCAAAAATACATTTTTCGAAATTTGTTAGTTAATATTATAATAATATACATAAGAGCTAAAAATGTGTAAAAATTGCATTCTTTTTCGAGATATTTTTAGCTATAACTTTGAACCTATTATAGAAAAACTCATTGTGTTTGCTATTTTGGACTTATTTGCCCACAACTGCAAATGCGCACAGATTTTGTGTCTTGTCGATATCGCGAAAAGGCTTGTTTGGCAAAATAAATGAAATTTCATTTTCTTGTTCAGTGACCCAAAATTTGCCTAAGAACAATTTTTAATGAAGCCTGTTTTTCGTGTAAATTAGTGTTATTCACTGTGGCATATCGTCGAATAACGAAGGGGTGAATTGACATTCGGGGTGTCAAAATACTATTAGATATGTAAAAGAAGTTTTATCCGAGTTGGAGCGTTCTTTTGCAACTCGAGTACAAAGAAACGGGCCTATTTGTTTGCAATCTAAAACACAACTGCTTTACTTGTTGGGTCCAGTCGTCTGTTTAGATAACAATTCCTTAAATTACTCACCGTGAGAATACCAAATTAACTTTGTCTTGGCTTCACTTGGTATCTAGGTTTGGCCTTGATTAATATGAATACGAATTTTACAGTGCCATTCGAGAAAAAAACTTTAGCATTATGTAACGAAATACTCACTTTATGGGGACTCACTTAGGCATATACGGATTGCAATGGCTTGGTAAACATATTTCTTAATTATCCTTGTCTTCTATACTGTAATAAAACTGTAGAAAATTGTCTGTTCATTAAAAATTTCTTTAGAATACTGAATGGATTTTCATAGGTGACTAAACAGTGATATCGATCATAACATAGGGTATATTTTTTCAAAATATTAAGTGCGGGAAATTATTTTTCGTAGAAATGGCTTAGAAGCAATTATTTGAGAATACAATTTAATTTTTTTCAATGGCATCGGTGTTAATTTTGCATTGTTGATTTTTTTAAAGCGGAGAGTCAAGCGTTGGTTTTAACCATAAGGTTACAGGAAGTTCGTATGCACATTTGATGATTTTTTCTATTCATTTTGGTTCTTAACCTATGCTTAAACCTTTCACAATTTGTGTAAAGAATTTTTGCTTTTCGGCCAGTTTGTTCTTTTTTATTTATTTATTCAAAAAATTATTCACCAATTACAAAATATCTGCTAAGTCTGCATACAGAAAATGAATGTCACTGCTTTCTGGCACACTTTATAAATAAAACTATAGAGTTGACTAGTTCAATACGTATCTATCGAAAGAAAATATGCAAAATATTGATTTCGCTTTGCTTTATACTCTTTGGCCAAGTCGAATTCATATATGGTGAAGTTATTCAAGCAGCTGATGTCTTCTTCCTCCACTATATTTGCATTTTTCCTTTACCCATGACATCCTAAAAACCAAAACTAATCGCGTTCATTCTTTTATTCTGTTTTATCGGGACATCCTAAAATTGAAAAAATGCGTGTGTGTGCATTACCTTATATGAATTCGCCTTGACTTTCGCTCTATCGAAATGATGCAAATGTAAAATTTTTGATTTGACAAAAAAAACGCCTTGGTGCTTTTTCGGTTGCTCAAACACCGCATTGCTCTGTAGCCAGGGCAACATAAAGTTCTTTGAGTTCCCAATTATCGTATATGTGGCAAAAATAGATCGAGGCTATGGAAAGGAATTCGCCTGTGTCTACGGCTAATTTTTTGTCACATCATTTAGACCAACGTAAGCACAAAATCGTTTTTAGCAAAAATGCAGTTTTTTTGAGGCAAAATAATTTTTAATTTGTGACAAAACCTTCGCCTTGACATGAAAGCAGAAGTTCATTAAGCACAATTGTTTGTATTTATTTATTTACATATCTACATATGTATATACTATGTACCAAGGCGAATTCATATAAGGTGAAGTTGATCAAGCAGCTGATTGGATTCTCTTGGTGAACGTTAAGTCAAAATGATATGTTTGTTGTAAATCATACTGTCATTGTGCGATTATTTTGTTAGTGTAAATTTTTATTTTTGTACTTATAACACCACCTGATGTGAATTTGCCTTGCTATGCATCATGGTACAAAAAAGGAGGGCAGTTTCAATTTCGAGCTTTTGGTATAAACTGTGATTATTGACGTATATACTTCTCGTATGAGGAATTTTCACGCACAAGATAAATATACTTACTTAACCATATTAATAGAAACTAAAGGACTCCAAAAAATTGTATCATTTTCTGAAATAATTTTGCACCTTAAATAAAAAACTTATAACAGATGTATATACCTCTAAATAGCATTCAGTCTGCTCCTGCTGGTATGGCCTTCGCTCCAGTTAAGCGCATTCGTTCATAGGGTTAAAATATTTAACGGAAACGTGGTCGGAATAAACCAAACACCCTCTTTTCTTGAACTGGCGGTAGTCGAGAAAAAGGTATGCCAGTTGTTCGGTAATTGCTCATTTTGCTCAATTATCAAACCTTTTATTATTGAACCATGCCACCTTTTAGCTTTAGAGATTTTAACGTTTGCTAGCATTTTAAAAAATTTCTTTCGGTCTCACTCTATTTGTTTGTGTCATTTTCACTCAAGCCCAATAAAATGTACAAGCAAACACATTAGAAGCATTCTGAATGCCTGTGTCTGTAGGAGGTCTACTATGTAAGAAATATGAATTCTATAAAAAAAAGCTTTTTAAAGATGTTGATGTTTTAATTTATTTTGTAATATATCCATATAGATGTGTGGTAATATATCTTTATGCATGTTGCCGTTTTCTAACGAACCTAATTTTTTTTAATATGTTACAAAGTTGTTCAAACTCCACGGTACCGTGTTAGATAAGGCCAAAATTTATGTTATCTAGAGCAAGAGACCGAAAACAACCGTACGTGATCACAAAAAGTCACTTATAACTCTTATAGGGGCTTAATTGATGTATGGATTTAAGATCATATACGTCGATCTTTGCAGGAAGCGAAACATCTTCATTTTGCATTCTTAAATGAGCTCGTTATGAACGGAACTGGTCCAAAATGAGACTTCCTAATACATAACTCATTTGTATTTCCAAATGTTGGTTGATATATTTCAATCGAAATGAGATAATTTTAAAATACATATGCATATATGTACATACATACATGTATATCGTAGTGTGAGGATATAAAGTGTGCCTCAGGATATAAAATGGCATTCGTTTTCCGTACGCAAATTTGGCAGATAAGCTGTCATTTTTTGAATACAAAAAATAATAAATAAATAAAAAATACATGCCGGAAAGCAAAAGTTTTTGGCACCTTTGTGTCATTACACTATGGTACATACCATGCCACAATTAATAAAGGTATTTTCAATTCTTCTTCTTAGTCGCCATTGCACCAATTTGGCGGAAACCGCGCTTTTGGCAATTCCTTTTGTAGTGGAGCTACCATATTATTTTACAAAAGTGGAAAAAAATTAATTAAAAATGGAATTTTAAAATAAGTAAAGAGTCGTAAGATCAGTTGAGACCAAATTTTAAATACCCGGGGAAGGTTTTTATATCATATAAACAGCACTTGCTGTATGCAATAACTCCAATTAATTT
The DNA here is from genome assembly GCA_951828415.1 of Anomoia purmunda. Taxonomy (NCBI): domain Eukaryota; kingdom Metazoa; phylum Arthropoda; class Insecta; order Diptera; family Tephritidae; genus Anomoia; species Anomoia purmunda. Next base: position 68,188,746 of record OX639997.1, read on the forward strand.
AATGTACTTTATTTCGAAAACTTAGACGGTTGTTATTTGTGAAGTAGTAACGAAGATTTAGCAACGTACGAATTGGGGCAAAAGCAAAATTTTTAGGACACCAATTTCTATGTTATCTGAAAATAAAAGATTAAAATTGAATCTAAGATGATGTTCATTCGAGTTTTTGCTTAGGTTACATAAAAACCAAGAATTAAAGAAAATAAGATTTCGTCTTCCGCGCAGAGGGCACCTGATAGTTATAGCCAGGGAGGGAGAAATTCTAAAAAAAGTGGAAGACGTGCAGATGAAGCGGGCAATCGGCAAAATGATTGAAAGTTTTGTTAGTATTGTTTGTGTAAAACTAAAACAAATTACTTTTATTTCGTCAGCGAATGAGTGGATGCTGTCAAATTGGCAAAGAGAGGACTATAAGATAAGAAAAGGTTGCGAGTTTCTCCTGTTGATAATTATCAGAAAGTCTCAAAAAAGTGGTCATTGATGAAAACAAAGTCACCAATTTTTTTGTTTCGGCCTCTGGGTCCGAGTGTGGAGTGTGTGTGCGCTTAACTTTGAGTGTCCGGGCTCGAATCTTCGACGGAGAAAGTACCATCAAAAATTATAGAAATGCTTCTTCTAAGACCGGTCGCCCCTCGGCAGGCAAGGGCTCGGTGTGCGTCACCACAAATTATAGGAGAAAACCCAAATTATTATTATAAATTATTATTATTATACTAATAACGGAATAAATCTGAAGTTTCAAGTGTACACTTATTTATTTTAAACCAAAAGATTTAAACGTAGTTACCCAGCCTCTTGAATAAATTCTTGTCACTTTCCTGCACAAGGATGTTATGTGTTCGAACAAAATTTTTTATTAAAAACAATCAAATCAAGTTTAGAGGATCCAAGCATTGAAGTCAAAATCATGATCAAATATACAAGAACGTTTCGCTGTTCGATTTAAAATATAAATAGCAGGACCAGATTTGCAGAAGACAGGACAGGCAATTATACATATATTTATATATATTTCCTCTAAGAGTTCAAAGGGATAAAGTTTGCGTATTTATAGGAGGAACTATTTTTTAGTAGCATTGTTCTAAAAGTCGGGTGTAAGGATATTGGCGCCTAAAAAGGATAAAATTGGCACAGTTGCCGATGCCATTTTAAATAAAGCGACAAATGGTTGCACGCTGGATCAGTAAATACCGAGCATTTTTCTACAGTTCTTTTGTTTTTTTTTCATTTTATAAATTTGCAGAATCAATTAAGAGCTATTTGCAGACATTTTCCACATGACATCGGCAAGTGTCCTTCCTTAATATTCTATATAATTAGTCGTTAAATTTCGACTTTTGCTAATAAACGCTGTTGCTTTTCAAATAATTATCTTAAAAAATTCATGTATAGAGAAAGTTTAGTATGGAGCTCTTAAGTGCAAAATGCTTCCTTTTTTTAATTTTATCTTCATATGGGCAGGTTTATTAGACAATGGTAATTTTCTATTTGTTTTTTTTTTTTTTTGCTTATGGGGTATCACTTGTATATGTATACACCTATGAAAGTATCGGGTCTTGCAATAGGAACGCTACAAAAGTTTTTTTTTAATAAAACAAAAACGTTTCGGGATATGAATTAAATACTTTATTCCTATGAAAGTACATTCGATACCATTATGTATGGAAGTTCATCAATCGTCGCTGGCTTGTTGGCATAGAAAATAGACTTGACGTAGCCCCACAGGAAATAGTCTGACGGCGTCAAATCGCACGACCAAGGCGGCCAATTGACTGGGCCATTTCGTGAGATAACACGTTCACCAAACTTGGTTTTCAATAAATCGATTGTGACATTCGCTGTGTGGCTTGTGGCGCCGTCCTGTAGGAAGCACATAGCGATTCCCATTCACAGTAACGTGCCGGTCTTGATCATCACGGAAGAAGTACGGCCCAATGACGCCGCCGGCCCATAAACTGCACCAAACCGTAATTTTTTCGGGATGCAATGTTGACTCATGGAGTAGGTGTGGATTGATGCCTGTCCAATAACGCATATTTTGCTTATTGACGAAGCCATTCAGCCAGAAATGACGACGACCATAAATTGGACGTAGCGCTCTTAAAGTTGAGGCCATTGACTCCGAATTTCGGTAATAAATTTTAATAATTTCGACTCGTTGTTGGATCGTATATCTTTCCATGATGAATTGGCAAACCTTACTGAAGAGAAATGTCAAAAGAGCGGGGAAAAATATGGCGTCGTTTGCTGTCACTATCGGTCTACTTTTGTAGCGTCCCTATTGCAAGACACTTTAGAAGGTATGGTGAATATTTAAAATATTTAGTGTTAAAACAAGGTCAAAAATAACTTTTTATCCGATATTGATAATTTTAGGCTTAAAGTAGTTGCAATTAAACAGGTTAGTGTAGGTACCGTTTGCGTTGATCGCTCTGAACAGTTTAGTAATACAATTTTTGAATCAAGGGATATCTCGAAAAAAACAAAGAATAATCGTATCTCAATAACCTACCCAAACAAAATATTTACAAAATGTGTTTTGCTCTCGCCTACATCTAATTTTTGTGGTTGTTATTTTTGCCTGTAAAGTAGTGCAATCGACTAACCGTTCATATTAGATTAATAACAATACATAAGCACTATGGATTTAGACGTAGACGCTCATAGAAACATATAATTTACCGTATAATACTTTATATAATATAAGGAAACTATTAACTATTTCATTTTTTACTGATTTTAATTTCCGTTTAAAGTTTTTTTCATATTATGCTTGTATGTATATATATTGTTGTGCGATTTTTAACTGTTAAAGTTAAAGGATACGAATATATCAGACACCAGAAAAAAGGGAGTTTGATCCTAAATCCCGATTTCAAAGGTGTATTTGGGATTTTGAGATTACAGTCTAGAGGATATAGACCGGATAGTTGCGAATATAAGACGAATTTAAGTTTTTAACACTTTGGACACCTATAAGGGACGCACATACATTAATTTTTCTATATGTATATAAGAAGATAGATTAAACACCAATACTCGTAACTAGCAATATTGTATTTTTATTTGCAATTCAATGAAGTGTCTTCGGCCTCCTGAACATCCCTTACACTATGTGTCTTAAAGTGAGTACTTCATTGGGTTCATCAGTTCAGCCTTACAAAAATTTGTACAGATTATTGTATAAAAAAATTTTGATTGTTTACAATGATCATATACATAAAATTGAGCATGGTGGATATGGCGAAACTGACAATGAAAGATATTCAACAATATTTATACAAATATAAAACATACATAGATTCAACAAGGTATCGCCAAAGAACGTATAAATAGGAAGGGTTGCACAGCATTTTATTTTCCGTGAAAAAAATGTAAACTTATTTCACCACACCAGAAGTCCTTTGCTCGTATATAGACTTAGATTCTCATAGCCAAATAACGGAGATTATAAAGAAGCTTCAAATCCTTGCGTTTCTCGTCATGCAACTGTAATACTTAGACAACATAACAACAACAACAGCACGGAAAAGTCTTTGTTTCAAAATAGATTCTTATATTATCAAAATTGTTCTGATTTGGTGAATTTGCCCCTTCGAGTTTGATTAGAGAAACCGAACGGAAGATATACCTTTTTTGTTAATAACAATAAACCAACCGATGTTTCGATGTGGTGAAATATCCCGTGGGATTTTTGTAGGAGTATTCGTAAGGTCAAAGGCCGTAGATTACAAAGAGATTTCATCTCAACTTGTTCCTGATAACAGAACTGCGGTAAGTAATATTTCTGCACCAAAAAATTTATTAAATCGAACTAGAATTATATTTAAAAAAAACACATAGATTACAAAAAAGTAGAATGGCCTTTCGTTTTCTGTATATAAATTAGCAAGCGTTAAATTTGTCCGGGCATGATGACGATAAACTAAAACTGTTTGTTCTTATTTTTTTCCGACAGGATGAAAAGTTGATGTATGTAGAGATGACGGAAAATCGTTCCAATATATAACAACTAAAAAATTCTGTTAGCGGAACGGTGAAGGTATGCAAATTCTTTGTTTCTACGTTCTTTGCCATAAGTATCTTCAAGTTTATGATGGTGTGGTGATTTTGCCTACTGGAGTTTTGTTTGAGTAATGGAACAAGAAATGCAATTTCTTTATAATCCACATTCTTCGGGTGTGACTCATGCAAATTTTTTTTTCAGCGTTATTTGGTTTCCTCCCCTACATATATACATACATATAAACATATAATGTTTAATATACTAGTATATTGCTGCTATTCTGTTGGTTTCGTCAGTTGCTGTAACAGGTTTTCCTCACTCCGGCTAATATATTACTGATTTCCTCGTCTTTTCGTGCGTCAAATATTCGTTCGGTATTTCCTGCGGGCGTTGAGCTTCCGGTGCCATTTCGTGTATAAGGAGTACCCGGCGAATGTTGCATTTGGGTGCTCATGGCGCTGATGGACGTCAATGGTGTACTGGTGGAAGCAATGGAGCTGACGCCGGTAGCGTTTGTAGTGGTAATAAAATGATTATAAGGCGGATAACCGTTTTGTAATTGTTGACTGTGTATTTGTGGATGGTGATGCGGAGGAGGGTGGTGATGGTGGTGGTGGTGGTTTAGATGAGGATGCGTGTATACGGAAGTCGTCGGCTGCTGTAGTGGCAAGGTCAGTTGCAAGGGAAATGCCAGTGATGTCGGCGGAGTGCAAGCACTTGTTGCAGCTAGCGTGTAGGGCAACTGGGTGTAATAATTGGAGCCGGCAGCAGAAACCACCAATGAGTTATTGTATGCTTCAAAGTCATCGTAATTGTGATTTGTATCAGGATATTTAGCAAATTTTATGCCAACATCAGTTTTGCTCTGTTCCAGTCCATTGTCACAAATAACTGACGCGAAATCTGTTTCAATACCGCTGGAGTATCTTGTGAATTCATCAAAATGTACACTCGGCGCATAAGAGCTAGGAGGTGTTGAAAAGCTATCGGTGGTTGAGTTGGCAATTGTTTGATGGAGTGTGCCCGTACCGGATATGCTGGTATCCTGAGAATATATGGATTGATAATTTGGACCGCAATTAGTGCCGATCGTATTTTCCGATGATGTGGTGAATACTGTGCCAACGTCGCAATTGGTCAGAGATTGACCTGAGTTAGCGTTCCGTATTGAAGGATTGTCGGCAGCGGAAACGGGCGGATAAAACGTGCCTTTCACGGAATAACCATGATCTAATAGACCACGACTATTGCACGTTACATACATGCCCCTTGTGGTGACAATAGACTTGGGAGGTGAAGTCAGAGGATAGGCTACGAAAGAACTATGTTGCGACTTTGACTCCATCTTGCTATACCTGGTAACTTTTACTGCATCTTTATCGGACGTATTTGACGACTGATTGCGATTTGCTTTGGCTATTTTGGCGCTCCCCGTCTGACTACTGCCCTTCGTATTCGATTTCTGTGTTCCAATTGTTATAGTTTGATTATTGGAGATGGCAGACTGGCAATTGATGGATTCCATGTGCTCAGTATCGGGGTTGCTACAACAATCGGTTGCAGTGGAAGGTGAATAATTGGACCGCAGTGCTTGCTCATAAATACTTGGATTTGAGGAATTGGACTGCTGCCCCTGGCCTTGAAATCGTGTCGTTGGATTATCATCGGCCAAATGATTGAATGACTGATTCATAGATGGCGAGTTGGATGGTTTTTGAGCGGCAGCGTTGGATTTATTGGTGGCGCCAACTTGATTTGACGTACTATTTTGGTCCTTCGCAGATGGTTGCACAGCACGAACTTTCGATTGCTTCTTACGGCGTGGTCGATATTTGTAGTTGGGATATTCGGTCATGTGTATGACTCGAAGTCGTTCTGCTTCTTCTACATAAGGCCGCCTGTCTTGAGGAGTAAGAGAACGCCACTTTTTCCCTATATGAAAAAAGTGAGAATTTTAGTCAAACAAGTATTATAAATGTATAATATGATTTTTTTAATAGGACAACATTTTAAAGAAAACTCTGCATTGACAAATATAAAACTACCAAAACTGCATACTTTTCTGCTTCGCCCCGTGTATCGCTTTTATATTTAATATATTTTCTAAATGTTGAATGATATTTAGATCAAATACACCTTTTCAACTTTTGAATAGTTTACAAATCTATAGCGTCAAACAAGCATGGTTTCCACTTTGGTAATTAATTACTAAACTCGCTTGCACGCTTTCGTAATTTAGTAACATAGTATATATTTTTTGTATATTTTAAATAAGCATCGTAGTTCATTTGTAACTTTTGTTGTTGTTTCTTTTTCTCTTTACTTCACATCCTTAATGCGATATGTGTATGTGTATACGAGTATAAGACGAAGCAAGTACGAAAGAGGGAACGCACCAACTTTTCCCTCAAATTGGGCTCCATATAAAGGGTGTTTTTTTCAGTTGGTCTTTGACAGCTGTTACTTGATTTATACTTAGTTTGGGATGTCATTTCATAATGAACAGACATATTTCGGAACAACGTTTGCAAATCGTGCAAATTTATTATAAAAATAATGGTTCGGTTCGTGCGACGCATGGCAAGAAAATATTTAGTTCAGCGATGAAGCTCACTTTTGGTTGAATGGGTAGATTAATAAACCAAATTGTCGCATTTTGAGTGTTGATAATCCACAAGCTACTGTTGAGACGCCGTTACATTCTCAAAAAGTGGCTGTTAGTCGGCCATAATGTTACAGCCAATGGGGAACGCTATAGCAGGGGCGGATCCAGCAGGGGGAAATGGGGGGGTCTGATAGATTACTTGTATAGCGTAAAAATATTGTATTTGAGATAAATCGAATTCAGATATTTGTTTTGGAATCATTCAGGAATAAGCCATATAAAAATGTCATTTTAGTGTTTTTAGTTGCGTTTTTTAGTGCCATTTAGTACCAAAATTGTTTTGTAAGAAACATGTTTCTGGGGGAAAAAGGGTATTGTGGATTTTTTCTTCTCTCGATTGGACTTCTCACCGACTATCATTCCGAATAACACTTACTCGAGATTTGAGGTATAAAATTATTCCCTTTGGTTTCAACAAGATGGTGCTACAGATAACGAAACAATAAATTTATTGAAGGAAACTTTTGGTGAGCGCATTATCTCGCGTCGTGGGCCTGTGGCGCGGCCTCCAAGATCGTGCGTGGCCTCCAAGGCCCAGGTCTATTAAAAAACACTATTTAAATAACATCATTAAATAACACAGTTGGAATGGATGCAGTTCCCATTTTTAGTTTCGAACGAAATAGGTGGTCTCAAGTTAGAATAATAACCAGGACAGACTATTCAAATATACCTTATATACACTTGACAAGCTACCTCTACGACGACATATCTAAACTTGGGATCCCCGCAAAAAATACGGCTATGTAGAGTGACGATGAGCACAACTTTTAGCTTCATACAGTTTAGGAATGACCTCTCTTATTCGTTCAATCCGTGGGGAAAGTCCAGCATTCTTTAACTTAGAGAAGAAGGCAAAAGAGGTTGGGTTAGTGGTGAACGAGGGCAAAACAAAGCACCTTCTGACAATATGATGAACAGTTGACAAGCGAAAAGGTGGTATACCAGAGTTAAATACGTGAAATAACTGCCAAAATCAGTGGGGTTTTCATTAGGATGGAAAAAGAAAGTGAATGTTTTTTTTGCTAAAAAATCAAGAGGTTCACATTAAAATATTATAAAAGCAGGTGAATTAAATTTTGAGATCTAATTAAGAATTTAGTACTAGCTTTCACATGCAATTATAGCGTTTACTTAAAAAATTCCATTAACGATGTCGATTAAAAGTCCTTTTTAAGATATATAAAACTATTATTTTGGCATTATTAGTTACTGAGAAAAAAAATTCTTTGATATTTTAATAGTGTCATATTGATGCTCAGTTTTTAATTTTGTGAACGAACGATAGGGGTCTTAACCACAAATTGCTATAAAAATAAGCTTTCTTCCAAGTATTTCACCCTTGGAATATCAGAAAATAAACAATATTTATTTGAATGAACACAAATTTGCAAAAGATGTAGTTCCCAAACCTGAATTCTTTTCTTTTTTTGTACGAAACCAGACACGCACAAATTAACATAAATTGGCTGTCGATAGATGTCGATCTATACATCGGGTAAGAGACGCTTCAAGGGTATACCACCGACTGGTAGCTTTGGAAGCTATTGAAAATTCAGTTGCTTTATTTTCCTACAGATTTTTTGAAAAAGAAGTAGAAATTGGGGACATCTATTAAAATTCAAAGCAACCCACATAAGCAATTTGCATAGAGTTTTGCTAATCAGTTTTTGTTCCAATTAGTTCAATATTTACCTAACATCTTGCTAAGATCAGCATTGTGGAGATCCGGATTTTCATCGGCCAATTTCTTTCTCTCGATTTTCGCCCACACCATAAAGGCATTCATTGGTCTACGTATTCTGGTCTCTTTGGCACATTTTGCGGCATTGACGCCGGGACGAAACTTCGCTTCGTTCACTTTCTGTTGTCTCTCCAAGTACGAACAATTCACGGCGCAAATATCGTCCTTGTAATCATTGTAGTTCCATACAGGAGTATCGGCGCCGGTTGGACAGTCTTCGGTTTCGAGCACTGGTACAGTCACGGTCACCATATTCGGATGCGTAAGAAATTTATTTAGCATGACTTGATTATTCGTAAGCAATGGTAGATTCGAATTCAATAAAGGCGATGTTGTGGCAAGAAAATGCGAAGGGTACACAGCATTCGTTTCATTTTGTTGTAAGGTTCTATCGATAATTTCTGTTTCGTATGCAGATTGGTGTATGGCTGGTGAATGTAGGCTGGGAGAAGAATGCTCACTATCGTGTCTAACGCTATACGAATCACTGCCGGCAATACCCATGTTCGGCTCTTGTAGATCGTGGCCGAGATTGTATTCGGATATTCGAGACATGAATGGCTGATATTTTTTATGGCTAAAAGAAATAAGAGGAAAGTGAATATATATTACTTAATTTAATGAAAGAGTTAAGAATTTACTTTAATTTAATATATCAATGTAATATTCATATGTAGGTATTTACACTAGCTGTCGGTATAGCGTATTCTAATAATTAAATAAACTAAAGTGCAATTTATTTAGTTTAATTTTTTTGCGATTGTCTTCTAATGTTAGCGAAAAATACATATTATTCTAAATAACAGAAAATTAAGTTTTGATCAATCAAATTCTCATCTTACTAATACTAAAAATTTGAAAGTTTGTGTGTGGGTATGTTTGTTATATTTTCACTGCGAAACGGCTAAACAGCTTTCTATGAAATATGACACAGAATTAGCTTATAGTCTGGGTTAACTGTAGCTTATATTTAAAGAGAGTTGCCACCTTTAAAAAGTTATAGTCAATTAAATAAATAAATAAAATCACATATTGCGAAGTGTCGACTGGGCAGATTTGGCGCGTATACAATCCATTATAAGGGTTACCATAGTGGAATCAATTAAAATTAGTGACTAAAAGCAAATATTGCAATATGGGTATCATCCGGAAGAGGTTTAATAAAGCTTCATTTCCAAAATGTTTAAAGGTAAATTAAATTATATTAAAAGCAATTTTAAGATATGAATGCCAAATTAAATATTTTAAGAAAGCTTAATTCCAAAAATATTTTCGGGGAGGGTTTAAAAAAATTGATTTAAATTATTATTCGGTTTATCAAATATTGATACATATATGGGTCTCAAACGAAGGAATTTTAAGAAGACTTTATTTTAGAAATACCTTCGAAGGGAGTTGCCCTGGCTCAGAATGGTAAATTTAAAAAAAAATTGATTGAGGCATGGGATTCAAAGAAAGTAGGTTTACGAAAACTTAATTATGAACATTTGTGTTCAGAGTGTTGCCACGTGTTTAAAAATAATAATTTCATTAAATTTTTAAGCTTACTGAAATATAACAGTATTGTTGAAAAACGACTATGTTTAAATAATGTTGATTCATTTCATTTAAATTACGTTCTACATTTTGTTTACAAAAAAACTACTCAATACTGTCAGCATAAAAAAATTATAAAAAATCACTACGAATTTGCAGCGACTTCAAACTGAAATTAAATGGGCTCTAAATCTGCGTACCTTATTTTTTTGTTTAAGTTAAATAAAGTATAACAAAATTAAATTGCTGAGAAAAACTGTTTTAAAAATAATAATAGGAATCATAGCTTCATGTTTAGCCGAACTTCTCCTACAATTCGTGGTGAGCGTCTTGATGTTGTAACACACATTGTGGGACCTACAGGTTTACGCCGACTCCGAATGGCAAATGATTTTTGTGAGAGGTTTTTTCATGGCAGAAGTTCAGTCGGAAGTTTGCCATTGCCTGCCGAGGGTCGGCCTCTATTAGAAAAAACTTTCCTATCATTTTTGATGTTACTTTCCCAGGCCGGGATTCGACACCGAATGAAGCGCTCATACGCTACACACTCAACAAGCATTTATCAAGATACGAGTAGAATTGTCACCTATACAAATTTTAATATGTATGCATGTAAAGACTAACATTAAAGGCAAGTTCTTCTTCATAGTGGTAATATGCTGGAATGCAATTTTTGAAGCTTCTTTAGCACTAAAGGACTGGCTCAATTTATATAACCATCAGATGTATGGTCCGGAAATACCTCTATAAATCTGTCCATAAGATTGAGGTTCCATTTTTCAACACTATAAGATTTATAAACGGTACGTCTTGCATTTCTAACAATAAACTGAGTTGGGTTTCAGCAAACAACCGTCATCGGCAATTCTGAAGTAGGAGTTGATTTTTTATTTAAATAATAAAAAAAAATACAAATCAAATAAATCTGGTGAAATTATTAATTTGTTTCCTTTTCTATTACAAAACAATTCATGTCGTGCGAGCGAAGCCGCGGGTAAAACGTAGTAAATACATAAATGCTTTCGATCTCATTCACAGCCATCTCATTTGGTGGTGTTTGGTTGAATTTTTATATCTCTGAAACAAATTATTTAGGTGAGCTCTATATTTCTTCACCAATAACTAATTTTACATTAATTTCCATTTATATTAACATAAGGCGAACTTTGTATTACACACATATGCCTCGTTCTGATACTAAATATTTTCCTTTAGATACTTAAAATTTTTACACAGATTATTTGCATCTAAATACTGAATTATAAAAAGTTAAACACCATCGATAACGTATGTAAGGATATCGTATTATTACACTGTTTGTAATAAAAAATGGTGAAAAAATCCTGAGCTGACGGTGTTAAAGGCAATAAGGTGTCGAGCAAGTAGAGTAGGTACAATTTCACTATATTGGAGGAAGGGTTTGCAAAAAACAACTAAGCAAAATGTTGAGATGGCTTAAAAATATTTATCTACGATATCACAGTCGTGCTTGACGACTTCAATGCCAGGATGGGTAAGGAAGGGATCTTTGGTCACACTATCGGAAAAGTCAGTTTCCACGACGAAACCTTCGCTAACGGACTGAGATTGCGACGACATTGCTGGGGTTCGAAACATTGTGTATTGTAGCACCAGGTTTCAGCACAAGAAGATCCACCAAGCCACTTGCCTGTCTCCAGATCGAAAAACACGAAACCAAATCAATCATATTGCGATAGACGGACGGCATGCTTCCAGTATATTAGACTTACGTACACTCCGAGGACCGTACCACTCGACTCGGCAGCCATAAGCATAATCCTCTGTACAGCAAAGAACGTGTGTCTCGACGTCGGAAAGCTGCAATCACAACAGAGAGGTACAAACTTCTTCACTCGACTTTCGCACCTTCTCACTAAAAATACTTCTCAGCAAACCGGAATTCGCGAGCATTGGGAACACATTTCTCGTTCTCTACGCACCACCGCTGAGGAAGTTCTTGGATTCCAGCGAGCCCGAAGGAACAACTGGTGTCGGGCGTGACAAAGTTCGGATAGCAATACAGGGCTTAACAAAGCCGTAGGCCCTGATAAGAAGAAGTTGCCTATATCCCTGCAAAACTAATGTTGAGCAACACCACCATCTCAGTCAGAATTGGGAAGCACCCCTCCAAGCCGTTTGATACCAAACGAGGTTTCAGACAGGATGACTCCCTTCTTTAACATTATGTTGGAAAAGATAATTCGAGCAGCAGAATTAAACCACTCAAGCACCATTTTTTATAAGAGTGGGTGGGTGTCGAACGGTTCGTCTCGACGGGAAGAAGGTTCATACATATATTTTGGGGAGTGTTGCCATCTATTTGAAAGGTCGAGTTTAATTGATACATACACAAGTTAAATGAGTTATTAAAATTTCGATGTTAAACGGCTCGGTTTGCTAAGGAGAAGATTTATAGCTCGCTATATTTCGAAGAAAGTATATTTTACTTAAAAAGTCGAATTTAACACGGTTTATATGAAATATTAAAATATGTGCATCAAGCGGTTTTACTATGAGAGGAGAAGGTTCATATCTATATTTTATAGAACGTTGCCGCCTGTTTGAAAAGTCGAATGTAATTAAATTATACGCAAGTTATATGAAATAGTAACAATTTATGAGTGTCAAACAGTTCGCTTTGCTGAGTTGCTGAGAAGGTTTATAGCTGGCTATATTTTAAAGAAGGTTGTCACTTGCTTTAAAAGCCGAACTTAATTATATTATACACAAGTTATATGAAATAATAAAATAAAAATAAATATATAAACCATTCGTTTCACTAGAATAAAGTTTGTAGGTATATTTTAAAGACAACTGCTGCATTTTTTTAGAAGTTAAATTTAATTAAATTATACAAGGGTATAAATATGAGTATTAAACTGCTTGTCTCTGCGAGTTCAAGGTTCATACCGATATTTTTGAGAGGGTTGGCACCAGTTATATGTGCATTTTCTGGTTACATACCCATAGGACAATTAATAAATAGGTAGTAGAACATCTGCCGAGTTTTTCTAGCTTTCTATACATACATATGTATATTTTCGTTTGTCTTCAAATGCTTTAGTGTTAAGTAATGAATTTTGTAATTTTTATTGCCGCGCAGCGATTGATTAAAAATTAGAACAAATTTTTGCACAAGTCGCACATTTAAAACAAAAAAATATATACTCCGATTGGATAGAGTAGTAGTGGCTATGAATAACAAAAAAAAAACCATACAGGCTAAGGCAGCGAGAGGGAGCAAAACAACTGCCAGGTTATCCAGTCTTCCGTTATTGAATTATGAAAACTATCTCTATAAAAATGCAGGGGTACTAAGGCTTTTCTTCAAAAAGAGTAGAATATTTTAACCCATCAATTCAAGAAAAGTTCAAATAATTTCTACTCGCAATGTTAATAAAAAATACAGTAAATAAATCTTGCCTATTTTTAGATTACGTTTGATTGGATAGCAAACGAACTTCGGTTTCGGCCATGTTCGGCTTCGGCTGAAAAAGAAACAGAACTTGGTCCGAACATTTGGCAATTTTTATTAAAAGTTACTATTTTAAAATTGTATCAGAAAAAAATCAAGTCAGCTTTTGTGATTCAAAGATAGCGATATGACACTGAAATAAATTATAAATTAAATAGCGAATTGAATATTTTCTGCTACGAAGATTGGAAATGGGAAATAATTTTGCGTTTTAAAAAAATATTGCAAGTAATTAAGTACATCCGTTTTTCACGATTTTTCCAGATGTAAATAATTTACAAGTAATTTGACCATTAGAATAAATTTGGAAATTTAGTTGTATGGATCTGGTATTTTTATCCAGCTTTAAACTATTCCAACTCTAAATTACCTACTGCTATACTAGATTGCGACAAATATTCATTGCATTATTTAAATTATGGTGGAGTTTACGGTTTCATCCCACTGTGGTACTCGCTCGGCTGGTCGAAGTCACTGTCACCATTGAACTAAAGTGTCCACATAAAATGGACACTAGTGGAACAGCAACAAGAGCGAATGTGGCTAAAGTGCCCGGCAGCCAACAACCAACAGCCAACAGCCGACCATCGATTTATAAGTCGGCAAAATATATTCAAAACAGATATATTGACAGTATCCCTTAAATCTTGCAAAAGGAGGGTAAGAAACGGAAGAATCAAAAACGCTACTCGCAAATGTGCTACCACACCACGGCGGCACTGTCGCATCGCCTCCTGTCATGCTCGCCGCTGCTGCGACAATATTACCCCACAATTTTATGTAGAAGAGGATAGGAAGACAGCTTTGGTGGAGTACTTTGGAGGCAATGCCGGTTTGCCCGATGTCTTCTGTAGAGTTTCAGCGACAGCACGGGGCGACGGCTGTTGTGTGGATATGAATGTGGATGTGGCCCATGAATTTCATTCTTCGGTAGACATAAATGTAAATTGGGCGCGTGCAGCTATTGTATTATCAAAGAAGGCCGCGTCGCTGCCCCACTGCATGCCGACGGTAAGCAGACAAGCAGACAAGCAGGCAAAGAGGCCAACTGCCAACAGCTAGCAGCCAGCAGCCAGACAACCAACAGCCAACAGGCGGACGGACGGTCGCACACAAAGTTGGAAGCATCGAGCGTCGGGCAGCGAGTAGTGAGCTACGATATCATAAGCGGCTGAATAGCCAAGTCTTTCAGAAGATGCGACATATCGACACATTTCGAAGTAATTCGCCTTCCAAGAATTTGGCAAATAAAATATATTCCACTCCAGTTTGGCAGTTCGGCAGCTCGACAACCAGCAGTAGCTACAGGAACGTGGTTTAGTAGAACAACAACTGCAATTGTGAATGCAGCTCCGTTTAAATTTCACTCACCTTTGCCCTCGCCCCTTCAGGCGGCGAGCCAGATGTCGGCGGGGAAAATGTTCTGCTCCATTTATCTCTGTTTGATTTTCCCTTTCATAAAAAAATAAGTACACAACAACAATTTACATAGATTGTACACGTCTAACATATAAATCTATACATATCCACATACATACATAGTTAGGAGTACTGCATATATTTATGTATGTAGGTTTATTTACTTTTGTGCATAGCAGAGCCGAAAGAAATGCATAAGCTTAGCCATCAATTAGCCTAATTGAATTTTTCACAGCAGCACCGCATTTTGACCTTCTTCGATGGTTTACTTATACATAAATCGTTTAAAGCGGCGAACTGTTCTGTATTTTCACTGGCCAAACCGTCGGACAGCGTACCATAGATGCGGCATTTGCGACATTCACGACACTCGCTTTGCGTTGCAAGGGGACATTTGAGACAGGATAATTTATTATGGCCGACTGACATAGGCCACTGTAATATTTTGCAACCTTTAAAGAAATCTTTCGATTGCGCCGTTCTGCTCCCACATTCGGTAGGAACTTAACTGGGTATGCAACATCTATCGTCTGTGCTAAATAAATATCTTCATACATTCATACAAATTTATAAATATGTAAATAGCTATGTACATATGTATTTATGTACAAATACTAAATCGGGTCAATTTATATGGGAGAAAGGAATGACACAAGGTAGGAAAATAGAGTGTGCAAAAATTCTACTATTAGAAAATAAACCTTCATCACTTTCGATTGATTAAAAAATATTTCTGTGAGATCGTTGTAAACATTAATATACATATACATATGTACATATACATACATATATGAATCTGCAAATGTTAAATGTTATATAAGTATATCGTACGACTTTGAAAGATTTATGTACAATAATTTAATAGTGAATAAACTTCAATGATCATTGAACTGATCGGGGCCATTGCTGAATTTATCGTAGTCCGAATTTTCGTAAAATATACGAAGAAGTTATCGCCGAGTCCATCGCAGTACGAAAGTAGCATATACAAAATCTCCAAAAAACGTGCTACGATGAATTCAGCAATAGGGCTGAATACATTAAACTAACCCCCAGTCGTTGTAGTTATTTCGTCCTCCTGAAACATCACCGTGGTATTCTGCGGCATAGTTTTAGGCGCAGTAAACCTACCAAATTTTATCACAATTTTACATTACATTGACAAATTAAAGTTGAGAGATGTTGGCGATTGTTTGTGCAAGAAATTCAAAATTCATAGAATGTTGCATTGGTTTCATTGGATTTTATTCATTATGCCTGGTTGCTGGAACTTTTTTGCTATTGACAAGGGTGCGACTCGCTATTCCGGTGTAGTAGAGCCGAATTTATCGTTAAAAATTCACAACGTAATCAAACGATAGCGCCATTTAGAAGATTCATTAATGACCATCTATTGCTTAAATGTTGAATCTCAATTTAATACGCGGAATGCTACTGGATGGGTACATAAATCAAACGCGTTGGAAGGGTGGCAACTCATTTATAAACTACTTTCAAAATATGTAGTTTCGTGTAGATATATATGTACGTGAAATATCCCGATAACACTTACATATGTTATTAATTAATTCATATTTAATTTTTCAAACAGTTGGCATTCCCTCAAAATTTTTCTAGACTAAGTCCTCTTAAACCTCTGTCGGTTCACTATATTTATATTTTCAGTTGGCACCCCTCTTTGTACAGATTTTCATGATTAAGCCCACTACGTTTATATTAATTTAACTTAATTTAATTTAATCTACTTTTTAAGCAGTAATCCTCTCCCAAAATACTTGCGAAATAAAGCTATTTCTATTCGTTTGACAATCAATAGCAATGTTTAATTTACCAAAAAATAGTTTTTGAATATACAATTTTGTAAAAGGTAGCAATCTTACCCACATGCCCACATACTCACTCACTCGCTCACAAACTTTTACATTTCTAATATCAGAGAGATGATAGTCCAAACTTTTATACGAGTATTCAACGTCTGTAGTCAAACATAAACCCATTAATTACACTGTTTAATAAGATCCTACGTATTTAGGGAAAACCAAAATTTATTGCATAAAAAATGGCAAATGATGTTTAGCCTGCAGATCGGTTTTCTTTTGTTATACCTATTTAAAGTTAAAATTAAACATCGTGGGTTTCCATACGAAATATATAAAAAAAAATGGACTTATTCAGCAGCAGTAAAAAGACTATGTTTTGCAATAAAAACCCATAATAATTTTCAAAAATTTGTACGATAGCGCCACCTAGTGTAAGATTTGCGTAAAAATCACCATGAAAAATGAAATCCTCGACTTCAGAAAGTAAATATATATTATAACTTTCCAGAGTAATTCCAGAAAAAAACATTTCAATTTTTTCTGTTATAAGCCCCCTAAAAATCACAAACATTTGATAGGTATAACAAAAACACGATATCTACAGGCTGAAAATACTTTGGGGTTTTTTTTATGGGAGATGTAATCTCTCATTAACTTTTAGTTTCATCAAATACGGCCAGATAAACCTCCAATTTGTATCACGGTGTTATTATTAACAATAAGATACACATAGATTTTAAATATAAAATCACCGTATTTACATATTTATGTTCGCATTATATAAAATCCAATTTAAATTTAAGCACAAAACGTTTATCGAAATTATATTTCTTTTATGTACCAATGTCATAATTTACTTATTCATTCATGCATACATAGTACATACTTAGATGTACATCATTTGAAAATGATTTATTTTTTTACTGACATGTAAAAGTTGATTCCCGATTCAAAAATAAAAAAGTTACAGTTATACGTATACAGGGTGACTCAGCAAGGCCGATCTAAGGATGTAAATGCCTCTCGGTCGGTTAAGAAGAAGTGCCTCTTATTCAGAATATGTAATCAGGTTTGGAGTGAACACACTTAATTTTACTACACAAAAACAACACCATTGGCTCACTGCTGCATATGTAAGTTTGCTATCGTTCTCAGAAAATCAGCCATAAAAACACACTGCTGGAACAAATTGATATGATTAAATATTTTTTTCGAGCGTCGTGATCTATTCATATATCATCAAGTTCAGGAATACCTCGAATCGAGTTGGCTTCATATTTTCGAACCCGTAATTCGTCGAGTTGTCCATAAACACATCCGACACAAGTCTTTCGTAATGAGAAGCGATTAGTTTAAGTCGGGACAAGCTCGAAAAAAACAATTCAAACGAACCAAGGCGAACTCATATAAGGTGATGTTATACATAAGTAAGACTACAAAATTCTCATATATTTCGTTCCTGCTTTTGCGTAAGAGTTGTCGAAATTTACATACATTTTGTTCTTCCTTCTCCAAGGCTTTGATACGAAGGCAGCAATTTCTTAAATAAATAAAAGAGTGTTGATAACTTCTTTGCATATTTACTCCATATAATAAATGATCGAAATTTTTTTATTTGAAAAAATGATAAAACATCAAATTACCACTTTATTGTACTAAAATGGAATGGACACGCAAAACATGTTCTAAAAATTCTGATTAAAAAGTTTAAAATTTTGATGAAAATTTTTTGAGTTTTGTTTCAATTTGTACAAAGTTAGTAACTTGTATTTAATATGGATTTTATTTCAGAAAAAAGTAATTAAAGCTAAGTAAGAACCAAATGACTTACCAAAACATGTCAATAAGTCTTTATCTGCAGTAATTTCAGCGTCATGATTTGATTTTGTAATATTGCCCGTCAGACAAAATTTTTGTTCAACGGAGAGGAGCAAAAAGACGAAAAAGTTCCCTTTCTATTCTTGCAATGAAAATGCAAAGTTTCAAATAAATCCAATAAGCCACCTTGACCCGGAATAAAAAAAAATCATATTGAATTGAAAAAAACCTAAAATAGGTATACAAAGAAATTAACATTACTATTTTAGCAACTGTCAAATCGCCAAAGTCTTTTATAAGACAAATTATCTAGTACTCAATGCTCCTTTCTGTTTTTCGAAAGACTAACTCAAAGATATGAGAATGAACAAGTCTTACATTATAATTACAGTTAAGATTTTTATGCACAAAAATAAGCCTAAAAATGTATATCATAATAACTACAGGGATAGCGATTACCAATTTACATATTTTTCTTATAGATATGATGTGACATATTTTTAGCCTTATTTTTTTTTTTTGCATAACTGTATACTTATATAATCCAAACTCTATTTATAATGCTTAGAGATTATAGATCTAACCGGCTAATATGTATATACTAAAAATTATATTTTATGTATTTATATGTAGACGCTTAAATTTGCATTACAGATGCAATCGAATATAATAAATCTCTATCTATAAAGTTTATCTGAAAGAAAAGCAGAGATTTCTGTACTGGGACTCCAGGTAGGAATAATATACCGTATAGGTTTCCTACCGTGTAAATAGCGATTTGTTTCTACCGTGTACAGTGAGTTTCATTGATGTGATGTAAATATATTGGCTTGTAGATCAGAAAGAAACAGTTTGTTGATATATTTTTATCTTTTTGGGTAAGATTTTTGTACAAGAATGCAACAAGTCTTTCAAACTCTCTTACCAGCTTTCTTACATTTGTCTTTGGAAATAGATAGTTCATACTTTATCATAATAGGAAATTTCAAAAATTTCATTTCATATGGAAACGAAAAAAAAAACATCACATTCTTTTATGGTTCTTATGATAACTGTTAATGAAAACTTTTTTTAAATGCCGTCAATAAAAATCAATCAACCACTATGGTTATTTAAGTCCAATATAAAAATCATTGTTTTTTTGATCTATAATAACTTTTTACAGTGAATCATTTTATAAAATGGTATTCGATTTTCGAGCGTTCATAATTCATATACTCCATACATTTTCATTGCGATTAAGATTGGAGCTATAGACCGTTCCATCACGCTAATGCCAACATCAGGTTGTAACTTTCTTAATGTTATTGTGTTATTAAAAATACCTGTAGAATATGATAGTGTGATTGTTCGCCAAATATCAATGTATGTTGTCGAATTCGTCAAAGCTAACAATTCCCACATTGCGTGTCGCAAGTTTCGTTCTTAAGTCTTTTGATTTTCGGTTAAGATTTTTGATCTCTCGGTGGCTTTACTAATCTTACTTTATTTAAAAAAAAAATTTTCAAAGCTTCGTAGCAGGGGATTTATCAACGCAATGGCTAATTTTGTTTTAATAGTAATATAAATTTATGTATTTGAAATTAGCAGGTCTCTGTTTCAAAAATGGACTTCTGCGCCAGTGCGATAAAATAAAATTATTTGCCAAAGCTTCGCTATCATAAATCGTTCAGGTGATTTATGTGTGGTCATCCTCAACCGCACACCACTTATAGTGTTTTGTAAAAATTTTAATGAAATCAAATGGATAATGACATGGTGAAAATATAAACGAAGCTTTTCAAAGTATATCACATCAATAAGGATTTTCTCAGGACCAAGATTAAAAAATAAAATGGTAAGGTTAAAAAAATTACTCTCCGCAAACAAATTGCGTTGAAAAAAAATTTAGTTTTTTACACAAAAGCTCTGCCCATAACTGAAATTATTTTAGATAAAAAATAAATAATGTCATTTATAGGGAATCGCATAGCACAGGAAGGCTACAAGTTAAAAATATGTTTTTCATATTTGTGTTGACAAATGAATTGTTTTTGTACTTTTCCAACAGAAATTCTCAGAGAGAAGAAAGACAAAAAATTATGCTCACAAAGAGCGTAACGAAGAAAAATAAGGGAACGAGAAACTAGCAGAAATCAAGCTTTTGACAGAATCAGTATTCAACTGTATTCACAAAGACTTACATTTTGCAACATTTTATCATGATTTATTGAACCGCACAGTTTTTCTGTTATATATTCTAAAAATATGTGCAGCGAACGAATAAAGACCTGCCTTTTTTGTACTTTTAGCCGTTTCTTCCTTTAACGACTGCTAATTTCTGCTAGAAAAAATTTTTTTCAATAAATACTCCAAATAATTTTTTTCAAAATTGCTTGAAATTTATTTATTTTCTAGCGATTAGTAATACCGGTTCAGCTTCTTTCTTAAAGACTTAAAAATGAAGATGTTTTATTGTCATTTAATTTTTTTAATTTTTATTTTGTTAAGTTATTAACAGTTTTTAAATATTATTGGCATATCAATCGCTTTAAGATCGCTGTTTTGCTTAATGTTATATTATTCTGCATAACAAAACAAAACGTTTTTCTCTTGACGCATAATGAATTTTGTATGGAAAACTTTTTCCGTGCATATGTACTATGTGAGTAAGCCGCATGAGCCTGAGGGGAGTGATGGGAATTAGAGCATTGAATATAACGTCGAAACTTTTGTAATTTTTCCACACAAAATATAATATGAACTTAATTTAAACTAATTTTTTTAAGAGGTGGCAATCCTCTCCAAATATATTTCTCGAATAAATCTTTCTTAAGCCTTTTTCGTTTGACACCAGTGTGCTAGAATTTTAGTTACCTTACCAATTTAATTGAATCAACGTTCTTTAAAAGATGACAGCCGTTCTCACAAATATTAAACAAGTCATACATCAATAATTGGCTGAACTTCTCATAAGTGTAATAAATTCTTTAAATAGGTGGCAACCCTCTCTAAAAAAAACTACTTCAAGCGAACTCAAAACTTTTAGTTTAACATTCACATTGTTAAATTTTCATTTATTTATTAATTTAACCATTAAAATGGTGGCAACCTTTGTCATAAAAATTTTGAAATTAAGCTTTATTAAACCTCTTTCGCTTTATAGCTATTTTACAATATTTGATTTCACTTATTGTTTTAATTGAATTTAACATTTAAAAAAAGTGGCAACCTTTTTAAAAAATTGCTTTATCAACTATACATGTGCCAAATCCAAATTTCAAAAAGTCGTCAAAAAGCGATATAGGATTTAAATTATTTATTTAATCGACTAACTTTACTAACAGGTAGCAACTCTTCCAATTTACTTTAATTACACAGATCAACAAAAAAAAATGTTGTACATGGGCTTTGCCCTATATATTCGGATTCTATGTTCAATTCTATAAAAAAAAATGCAATTACGAATCAAAAATATTTGGTTTTGTAGAAGTTATAGCGATTTGAAAATTTTGCATTTTTGCACCAGGCTAATGTAGGTCCTTTCGCGCTATTTCGGTCGATAGAGGGCGGCGGGTAGCTACCTGATGCAGCGATGCATCGAAAAAAGATCTACTTAAAGCACAACATAGTCATCTTAAAAAAAAACAAAAAAATGTGGCTGAGAAACATTAAAAAGGAGATAAAAGGTCCCAGATACACATGATTTTAGGTAGATTTGGCAATTCGTTAAGTACATATTAAGAAACTCATTGAAACTTTTACTGACGGATTGGCAGGCCTAGCAATAAAGCATGCCAGCAACCTGATAGCGTTTTTGTAAGTAAAATTTTTTTTAAGAAGCTGTAGTTTCTTGGGTCACTCGTTGTGGGCGACACTATGTTTTTGCATATCACAGAGGAATGATGTCTTCGAGAAGTTGTAAACGAGCGGCTAATTCGTTTTGCTATATATGTGGCGAATGTATTAGAAGAAGACAAAAAAAGTTTGATTTAACTAAAAACACAGGGATTTGCATAAACATTCTGGAGCGTAAGTTTATTTTCTCTTTTTTATTGTACTAACTGTTTCATATATATATACATATATCTATATATAATTGCATAATAACTGAAATTGTTTTGAAATGCTTTACGTTTTATTATAGTTTGGT
This sequence comes from Anomoia purmunda, assembly GCA_951828415.1. Lineage (NCBI taxonomy): Eukaryota > Metazoa > Arthropoda > Insecta > Diptera > Tephritidae > Anomoia > Anomoia purmunda. Next base: position 68,211,382 of record OX639997.1, read on the forward strand.
ACCAGGGTGAGAAAAGAGCCATGAAGTTCGCAGTGCCGAGGATTTGGAGGGAACCGAGTAATCATGACACTGATTGCTATTTTTGTGTAGTGAAACCACTGAAAGGGAAACGTTTAAGGAAAACAATATATCCGGAACTACCATCGACATCGTCTCCAGTACCACATTCGGAACAAAATCCTGTACCTGATCCACCTGTGTTGGAAAAGCAACTATTCCCTCAAGGCAGGTTTCAAATACCGAGTTCATCTGCATCCGTACATTCCGAATTTGTTCCTCAAATTGAACCAGCAATACCACATCTCATCAACTCTGAAGATCTCAGTGACTTAATAAGAGACTTAAATCTATCAAAAGACAAAGCAGAGTTATTAGCATCGCGGCTTAAACAACGAAATTTACTTTCTTCTGATGTTCGAATATCTCGGCAAAGAAAGCGTCATGAAGAATTTTCTTGTTTCTACAGTAAGGAAGATGGACTCTGTTTTTGCTATGACGTGAAAGGTTTATTTGAAGCAGTTGGTATTCCTTGTAATACAAATGAATGGCGCCTCTTTATCGACAGCTCAACAAAAAGTCTAAAAGCAGTTCTACTACACAATGGGAACAAATTTCCATCTATTCCACTGGCACATTCCATACATCTCAAAGAAAATTATGACAGTATTAAAATGATATTAACTGCAATCAAGTATCGGGAATACAAGTGGGAAGTTATTGGAGACTTCAAGATGGTTTGTTTTTTTACTGGTATGCAAGGTGGATATACCAAACACTCCTGTTATCTTTGCCTATGGGATAGCAGAAATGATGCCGCCCACTATCGCCAAAAACATTGGCCTGAACGTACTGAGTATGGAGTGGGAAGATTTAATATTAAACATGAAGCAATTGTCGATCCTAAAAACATATTGATGCCGCCATTGCATATTAAATTGGGCCTTATTAAACAATTTGTGAAGGCTCTTAATATTGAGTCTAAAGCTTTCAAATATTTGCAGACTTTTTTTCCAAAGCTGTCAGAGGCGAAAATTAAAGCTGGAGTCTTTGTTGGCCCTCAAATAAAAAAAATTATGAACTGCGATATTTTCCCGGACCTACTTAGCAATGAGGAGAAACTAGCGTGGAACAGTTTTAAGGCAGTAGTTCATGGCTTTCTTGGAAATCATAGGGATGAAAATTATGATGAGCTGATAACTGGCGTGATTACAAATTTTTCCGCCATCGGATGTAGAATGTCGCTAAAGATGCACATGTTACATTCACATCTGGATAAATTCAAAGATAATATGGGAGCTTATTCAGAAGAATACGGGGAGCGATTCCATCAAGATATAATGGAGTTTGAGAAACGATACCAAGGCCAGTATACGGAAAGCATGATGGAGGACTATATTTGGACGTTAATAAGAGAAAATGTTACCGAATATGGCAGGAAAAGCAGGAAAAAGCATTTTTAAACATTTAAACTGTATTCTAAAACTAAATTTATAAGAATAAATCTTAAATTGATTTTTACTATACTACAATAAATCAAATCTATGTCAAATTTTGATGAATTTTCATGTTTTTCGTTATTCTCATTTTTTTCGAACAAAACCAAATCAAAAACTTTTTTATGTTCATATTCTTATTTCTGGGTGCATAAGGAATAAAAAAAATATACGCACGACCCATGTACAAAAATGTTGTTGACCAGTGTTATCGGTTTTGCTCTATTTACATGTCACTTTTTACTCAAATCTGAACAGCGTTTTGGAGGTGAAAAGGTAACAAAAATACTCACACAGTATCTTCCACACAACATGTGACATTGGTAATATTTGCAGGATTATTATTTTTTTCAACAACTTTCCAACTAAATACTTATAGCGAGAGCATATGGGACAAACAGAGAGAAAAAGAGCATTTTTAGAAAAAGTTATTGAACGCAAAATTCGTATAAGCTTCCAGACAAATAGCTGATAAACTATAATAACAACTTATTTTAATTATAACCTTGATCATGTAAATTTTTATTTTTTAGATTTCCCCCTATCCTATCAGTTTTCTTCTTCTCACTCGTTTCTTAATTTTATTTTGGCAAAATGCAAATGAATACTTGTACCAAATTGTTTTGTTTACATTTGTGTTTATTCACATTTCTTTGACAGCTGCAAGTTATTCACAGCTGGACAGCTGGAGTTATTGAACGTTTTACACTAAAGAACTTGCAAATTCTATTCATATTTCGTAATAATTTTTCTTTGTCTTGTTCATCGAAACTTCAAATCACCTTGCTAAATGAATTTTCCGTACAAATTTTTGTTTCTGGAGATTTTTTAGAAAAAATTGTTTAACGGAAATTAATTAAAAAAGATAGAGAAGTTTAAGACCTCCCTTAGGCTATCAGCGGCCATCGGAGTGTGTGCTCGCTTCATTCAGTAGGCCATGGGTTCGAATCCTGACCAAAGCAAGTATTATTATTACCATCCACAAAATTTATAGGGTTTTTATCTTTAACCAGTAAATCGACATCATGACACAAATTCTCAATGGGATTGAATAGTTTTTGTTCGCGATGCGTCCGTACGACTGAAATTGGTTTAAACGACGACGTACTGTTTCAGCCAAAATATTTACTCGGTGTTCATCCTTCAATCGATTCATTATTTCACGAGACGTGAGAAAAGGATCACTGCAGCAATCCTGCGGAGTATTCTAACTGTCTTGTCAGACGTATTTTGTGGTTAATAGATCGAATAGTATTATATAACATCTTTTTAGATCATTTGCTTGTTATCGAAATTTTCGTAAAAGACTTTCCATCGTCCTTCAGTTGTTTTATTATTTTTCTTGTTTCAGGTGTGCAACGCTTGCCGCTTGCCATTCTGGTAATTAGGTAATATTCTGTAGAAAATTGTTCTATTTCTTCGTTTACATACTTTTTTCTACGAAACCATAGATATGAAGCTGAAACATAAAGCAACGTGAAGAATGGAAAATCAATAAAAAAATAATAACTGGGCAAATGTGCTATTTATGCGGACATCGCTGTAAGTCTGAATCGGTAAAGTTCTGAACGAGTTGTTAAATTTTTTCTTAAACCAATAAAAACATAGCCGATTTTTTTTTTTTGATACAGCCTAATGTGCATATGTATTTTGGCTGTTTGGCTGAAAGTCCTCTCAAAAAGAAAGCTGTCAACAAGAAGGAGGGGATGGGTATAACTGAAAACTTTTTTTATTCGTCTGGGGACCGAACCGGTCTAACGTACATGCATACCACAATAATAGTTAGCTAGGTTCGAGTCCTGCTGAAGTTTAGAAAGAATAAGTCTGATGAAGAGATGTGGTGATCTCCGAAATTGCAACTATAACTTCCACCGCTTTTATTCATTACTGCCCTCTACTCGTAAAATCTACCGCCGATGGTCAGAAAATGTAAGTTATTGCATAAAAAATTGTTAAGTTATTCAAATTAAAAATCGTTTGTTAGAAAAAATAAGTTGTAAATTAAGAAATAGCTTTCAATAATTGGTTTGCACAAAAAATAATTCGACGTTTTACATAAATCTGTAATCAATATCAAAAATTAATGAAAATATGTTGGTAATTAAGTAAGTCGAAGTTGTTTATTAGAATTAATGCCAAAATATAATTTAAATAAACTCAACAACATACGAATTTTTCATGGTACCGGTGGGTGTGTCCAACTGTGCAATAAGTAAAGCAGTCGCACAGCGCAGCATCCACTGGAAGTTGCAGTTCATTGGCTGCATCTGCTTAATGGTAAATTGGTTCGCTCTCTGAGTTGCGGCTCGGTCGCTCGTTGGCTGGCTGGCTGGCTGGCTGGCGTGTGCCAAGGTGTGCGCATGTCCGTTTCACGATAAACCAGTCTGGGTTATTAATACTATATACTCTGTACGAGCTGTGCGGCCGCCATAGCTTACTTACTGCTTATGCCATGCGGCTTGGAGATGAGTGGTAAGCAACCAAACCACCAAACCAGACAACAACAAAACCATCCGACAACCAAGCAACCAAACAACCAAACAAACAACCAGGTGTGATATGCTTAAATAACTTGACGCCGTCTTATCTGCAAATGACCAATAAGCATTGCCGTCTTTAGTTTTCAGAGTGCAATGCTGCATTTCCATTACCTCTTTCTGAGTGCTTTCACATACATACAAACGTGCATGCAAGTATATAGATGTCTGTATGTGTGGGTATGGTAATGCGATTGAGTGGTACACTTTTTCTACCTGAGGTCAGCTGATGATGCAGCATTAAAGCACGACACAACTTTTTAGTGACGATGCTCGAGGAACGATTGGTCGCTATAAACACGGCATCTTCATAAGAGCATACATATTTATGTGGGTACATTTGTATGTATGTATGTAGTATAGGTGTAGAGATAAGATACCCACATTTTAATGCATATGTACTCATATGAGTCTGTTTGTTTAGACACAATATAATTAATTTACTTTGGTCTCTCTTATTTCATTGTCTGTTGGAATTTGTTAGCCTTGCTGGTTCGACCTAATTCTCACAGCTCGCGTGGCAAGACGATAATGACGACAACTTACCAACCTGAATTGTAGTTGCTCATTTCCAAAACATACATTTTAGCGTGACTATATTTTTAGCATAGATATTTAAATACAGTGGATCAAATTTGAAGTCGGATAGCGATTTTTTTTTGTACCACTAACAACATTTGTATGTTGAAAAAATATATAGTTCAGTCCTTAACAAAATCCATACAAATTAAATTTAAATTTGTTTCATTAAATCTTGGACCTAATTACTGAGAATTTCTATATTTTTTTTAGTAAATAGTTTTATGGCCCATTCAATTAAATATACATTTTCGAAAAGAGCATACCCCACATATTTTATATGAATGAAATCTAAATGCTTCACTGCATCTATTGTGTTCGAAAAATCCACAACTTTGATATTAGTATTACTCTCTACTTCACGGTATTTACATGAGTAATTTCGAAAAGGGCAGAACTCGCCGAGATGACCCCTTTTTGGATACATCACAAGAAATAATTTAACGGTAAGCTCATATAATATCTTTTCTTTTGTTCACGCCATTTATTACAATAAAAGTATTACATCGTACACTGACAAATAAATGGAATGTTGAAAAATTAAGCACAGAAGATAATATTATTTTCATGAATTTAGCTTAAATTAAGTTCCAAAGCCAAACCTTCATGACGAATTATGGAATATACCTATACCTAAAAATCCAAAAGTTAAGTTTCAAGTTTTGACTTATTATTAATTTGTAACCTTTTATTGCTAATTTGGCCCAAACTATAAATCTGAAGTATATTTTTTAAACTTTCCACCACTAAGAAATAAATTAATTCTTTTCATTCTTGAATTTTTTTGATTTTCTGATATGTTCCCTTTTCGAAATTGCATATTTAATTTGAAAAAAGTGCTAGCTTGAGACACATAAGTTAGTATGAGTTATATGGGAGAAAACAGGCATCGAAAATAATAGTTGTTTTCGAAATTTCAATTCCAGAAGTCAGACGGAAAGAATTTGTCTATTTCATAATTGAAAATAGCAGTATGGTGCTTGTTATGTATTATATTGTTTGTGCTATTGTATGTTCTGTAGATATAATCTATTTCCTAAATAAGCGTTTCTATTTACATTTTCATTTTAACATTCACCTTCCTTTGGCAATTATAATTTTTTTTTTGAATTTAAACATTAATGTTCCGCAAATGGCTGAAGAAAAGTTTAATGCTGAAAATTCAAAAATAAAAGTCAACTTTTACGTGTTAATTTTTTATTGAACATATATTCAATAAAAAGTAATGATTAGTTGTTGAATTTGTCGGAAAAAACATTATTTGTTACGGTATCTGAAAGAAAATGCGCAACACAGTGAGTAAGAAATTATCAAAAACCAAGATTAATATTTAGTTTCAAGTTTGCAATTTATCACAATAAACTTGAAGTTTTATAAAAATTTAGTAAATGATTAAATTATTGCTTAAATTTCCAACTTTGTGTTGAATAAATCGTTTTTATAGCAAATTAATGAAAAAGCCTTATAATGGGAAATGCCAATATCATAAAAAATAATTGTCCAAATTCATATTTGAGACACTGTATGTAAATGAATATCTATATTGCATATATGTATGTATTGATGTATTTATACGTGTATATTAATATACACACATAAATATATAAGTATATGTACGTATACATTTTAGGGTTGTCTAAAAAAGCGGTTGTCTGTTTTCGTAGCATAACATTAAATGATTCCAATAACCAAAAAACAACACGTATATATATATATGTATATATATATATATATGTATATGTGTGTGTATATACAAGGTCCGTCAATTGATGTATTACCATCCTTCAGCGGTCATATTTGTTGAACTACTCATAAAAAACACATCGAACTTGTTATGATGACACTTAAAGAGGTGAAAGTCAAAAGATATATAAAGTATATACGCCCTGAACAAATAGATTTAACGCAAATATGTCAAAATACCTACATACCTACAAATACCTGCACTGCACGGTTTCTAACTTTTAAAAGCCATAGTCAAGAGAAAAGGTAGTCGCATCGAGCTGAAGATATATCCTAAGTATTTGATTATTTTCCACAAATTTTTGTCTTTGAAATAATTTAAAAATAGTTTCACACAAAAAAAAATGGGGTCAAACCCCCAACACTACTGTCGACCCCTATATTAAATTCCCGGCGAAATACTATTGCGAATTTAGTAATTTATTTAATACTCAAATACATAAATTTACTTGGTTACACAACAAATATATTTATTCTACTACTCTTCAAACTTCAACTTCACTTGGCAAGGAATTTTTATTCTATGCACTTCTATAAAGCTTTACAGATATTCGAGTCTCGTTGTATACAAATACATACATTATATGTATATATAGAACTATCTTTGAAATTTATATTACAATTAAAACAAAACAAAAAAAATAACAATGAAAAGCACCACAAAAATGAATAAATCAAAAATAAAGGAAGATGTGTAAAGCAACTGAAGGGGATCAAAAACCTTAACTGAAAATCAAAAGACTTAAGAACGAAACTTACTTTACGTAATGTAAAAATTGCTAGTCATTCATTACACCTGATCGAACCACGAAATGGATAATATACATTGATGTTTCCCAAAATATTACTTGTATTTCTAAAAGGCAGTAATACTAAAAAATATAAAGTAGGGACACTTGAAAGTCGAAGAGTATTTTATAAAATTGATCGCAGTAAATAGCAATAATATATCATAAATCAATGACATGTATATTGTGACTAAAAAAATAAAAGTGGCTAACTGATTTTTCATTGACAGCTATTATTAGAAATATGAATCGGAAATTATGAATATTTATTACAACCTTTACCTTTCTGGCCTATATTTGGTAAGATAATTGTAGATTACCTGGTTAGGCAATTTGAAAGACTTTCAGTATTATTGTACGAGCTCGTAATTAAACAGAACATTCATGTTGAAAACCTTTTTTGACAAAAACCCAAAATTTGCTTATCAAAAGCTGATTTGAAAATTTATAAGAAATAATTAAATGAAAAGTTTTATTTATTCAACCTTAGTTGGCTTGCGCCTGACCAAAGTTAATATAATACAAGGTAGAAAAAATGCTATTGCTAGTCTTTTCTTTTCTTAGTTTCGCCACTGGGTTACGCAAATGTCGAACTCATTTTTGGTGCTATGTAATGGAATTCAGAAGTCAGGAAAATCATTTTATAATAAAACAAGATCTCATTGAACTAATGAACAATTCGAGTATTTTTTCTAACTCAGCAGATTATAAGAAAATTTGAGATTTGGAATTATTTTAAGATATATTAAGTTGATTCACAAGATGTTGTAATGTATAATATATAATAGAACATAAAGTAATAAAATTTTAAATTTCAAAAGTTCTGTTATTAGATTGCATAAGAAAATAATCTACAAGAAGCGACTTTGTATTTCTGAAATTTTATAATTTGATGACTGATGACACATTAGGACACCTGGTGAATCACCTAATGGTATATATGTAAATATTTAAATCCATATGCAAAGTATCTGTAAATATCAAAATTTTTTTTTTTTAGAAGCATTCCCATTTGTTATACCATTGGATAAAAATTATTTTCAAATTGTTGTGGGGTGTAAGAAATATATTATTATATTTTTGATAAAACAAAACTAATAAAATATTTGAATAGCTGCCTTTACACTTTTATCCTTAAACACTTTGTTTCTTTTTGCTGTTCTAAGCTTTTTAGTCGGTGGTTCTAGCAAAACTATCGTTTTCCTTTTCGTTGTCGCTATATTAGCATTTTTTTTAATTTTATTTGTGTTCTTATTAATCTCCGTATTTATATTAATCCGATACCGGCAGAGAAGTTATTTATGCCCCATATTGTGTTCCGAAAATAAACCTAATCAAACCATAAATACGGTTTCTCAAAACATTGTGATTCCAGCGGCATCTTACTATATATTTTTTGTGGGATTTCTTCTTTGCATAAAAGGTTTTATTAAATCCAGTTAGCTATTTTTAAAAACGTAATTCAAGAAAAATTTTAATCTGTTATTCGTTTAATTCAGCAGTTACAAAACAGTGCATATTTCAAACCGAATTTCTTAACTAAATAATTATCAGATTTTGCAAAGATTTATTTTAAATAATTGATACATCCATTGACTACACGTGCGTGAAAATTAAAGATCGGATGACGCATGCGGGTACTATAACCTGGAACCTTTGTACAAATATCTAAACCGTACCCTATTTGGACCCACATTTGATTTCATCGATAAAACCGTACTCTTGGCGATTCTATAGAATGACTGGAACTTACATCGATGCAGCAATGTAGAAGCGAAGCAACCAGGCACAGGAAACCTTTTCATTCGCCGGCGTCGCATATAAAGAGCTAGGATGGCATCGCAATTGAGAATTTTATTTATTTTGTTTGAAAACTGAACATAACATAAAATTCAATGTGACGAGGATAAAGATTGTGAATTGGAACGGATTTGATAACTTATGGTCTAGCTGATATAACAGCAATAGAACTTCAGTGGAGAACAATTTATTTATATTCCTGGAAACAGTTAAGTAATTTTGTTAATGTTCTTTTAGTTCTTCTGCTTATCAATACAGAGCCAAAACAAAAGTTCACCAACAAGAACAAAACAACTAGAATTAATTTATCCATTTATCAATTATAAATAAATTATAAAATATAAATAAAGTTCGGACCATGAATAGAGTTCTTCGAAATATCACAACCACAGCGCCACATTGAAAAAACAAACAAAAAACTACGTATGAGCATGCAAAATTAGTTAGTGCCCTGCGTGTGCTCGTAATCTTACACACCGGCCAATTAAGATGACACGAACGGCTGCGTTAAAATATGCACGTATTGTGTACGATTTATGTGCATTGTAAAGTAACGATGCTGAATAACACCAATTCAGATTTGAACTATGAACACTTATGCTCCAACTTCATATAAACTTCAAATTAAGTTTGAGACTTAGTTACTTACAGGTCTATTCTACACCAGTAACAGAACTTTAACGGTAATAAAACACTCTGGTAACTTTCATAATCTTCTCATATTCTCGCATCGGTTGGTAACAACGTAATAATAGCGACAAAATATATTTTTACTTTTACTCTGAAAGCAGATTGGAGTTAGAAACACTTGTTCCAAGCATATACTCAAAAAAAAACTATCTGGATTGAAGAAATATGGCTATCCAAGTAAGAAAAATGGGAATGGAATGGCGCTTTAGAAATATTCACATTTCATTTTAGTACAAAACTTGTGTTGTAATTTTGTTAATTTTTAACCAAAGCTGGTAATTTTTTTTTTGTTTTGGGAAATTTAGAAAAAGGAAATTGTATAGCTTTATGTTTGTCCTACAATGATCGCGAACTGAATTATATCAACTGGTCCAAGAGCTAACAATTTACCCTAACTTGATTGCCGAGCACAGAGCGCCGGACTATCTTCGCTTTGTATTAACTTAACCAATGACGATTGTTTCTCAAACGTCGCCACATAAACTATTCAAAATCAGATGTGCCTAATTGTTTTGCCTTAACTCTTCAGGTTGCTATTAAACTATATTAACTTGAGTTTTTTTCCATTTTGATCTACTCCTCAGAGATGGATGAAAAGCAATCTGACAAAGCTGACGTAAATATTTGTGGGCATATGATTTGGTATCTCAATTCAGCTTAACGTTCCGAAGAAGAAAGATCTGTGATCTACCTTGTTGTGGTTAGTAGCGTGTAATTTTTTCTGGATTTTTTTTTTTTGATGATTGTATGAAAGATTCGCGGTTGAAATTTCGAAGAATTCTTAAAAGGTGTTTATTGAAAATATAAAATTTTTGGGCAATCGAAAAAAAAGGGTAAGGCATTGAAAAATGGTGTCGAGTTGGCAGTGGCTTGTCCTGCTGGTGTAAGTTCTATCACCAATAGGAATGATCTGAAACATGAAAAGAATAGCAAAAAATTTGTAAATGAGAAAGTTATGAGCTATTACAATTAAATATCGATTTTCGCTCATGCTTTCTGTTATATGAATTTTCCTTGGGCATAACCATGCACACACTTTTGATAATTGCTGAACTATTGCGCCTTGTAGGACTTCCACCAGATCGAAAAGTGTAGTTTTGAGAAAAAACGTTTAAACTTTTCCTAGCTATAGATAATCTCATAAACGAAGAAATACTGCGTATACTCGTAAAACGGCCGATAACTTTTAAAATTACAGAAATTTTGACTTGAAATTTCAGGAGTACATTCTAAAAACAAAATAAAAACTATCCGATAGTGCAAAAAAAACTTCAAATTTTGATCGAACAATATGAAAAATATTTCTGTTTATACTTCTGTAAATACGTTCGTAACAAGCTCGTCCCAATTTTTTTTATTTTTATTTTATTGAAATATTAAATATCTTTTTTACTGATGTCAAAGATCATTGAAAACGTAACTGATTTATTTATAAGGGGATATATGTATATGAACAATTCGTGTTTGAGAACAGGGTCTGTCTGAATTAGTTCACATAAACGTTCACATATGTACGTCTATATCTATTTCGCTTGCTTAAGGCTGTTACAAACAACCGGTAGGGGAAGAAAGTTATAATACCATTGGCGCTAGTGCGCTGGGGTCGTAGCAATTCCATTTTTTGCCATGAAATATTGTGATATTGAAGTTGAAATAGCTTCTGATTTCAATTGTAAAACGTGGGTGCCTTTAATATACAGATAGTAACTCACATAAGACAGTAGCAACCGTATTACACTTCACCTGGTAAATATGTATATGAAGCTGTACTTTATACGCCCGTGCACCCTCGTTTTACGAATTCATTCATACAATGCTTTTTGAAGCCATTTTGACATCACAATACAAATTTTGAGTTCGTTTTAAAACTTTTTGGTTCAAAAAAGATTTTGTATTTGCTTTATTTAGAAGTCTCATTTACCGTCATTTATTTGTTGAAAAGCTGCATCTCAATTTGATATACGGAATGCTACTGAATTTTTCTGACCATCGATTAGTTAGTTATAAATATAAATCAATTCAGTCTTTCAGTGTTCAGGAAGTCTCAAAATGAGCAATGTTTGCGCCAGTATGAAGGACAACTTGCCTTTCGTAGCTGTACATACTCGTGCATGCATATTTATGTACATACATACTTAGATTTAAAAAAAATTAATTTACAGGTGACAACACTAGTCAAGAATGTGTCTTCATAAAAGCTTTCATATCAATTGAATTGAGTCATACTTTAATTAACTTAAACTGAGAGAGTTTTTTGTTACTCTTAAAAAGACGGTAACTCTATTATAAGCTGCTCTCAAAAGAATTTGGTGTAAATATGTAAGTGCAATATTTTTATTTTACTTGCGTTATGTATTAATTTGTATTTAATTTTTCACACAGTAGTTCGATGCTTAAAGGCTTACTAAACTTCTATGGGTTAACACCTGAATTATAAAGCTTGATGAATCTTACAAATTTAAATGAATTTTAATTAAGCAGGTGGTAACTCCCTCTAAAATATTGTTTAATTAAACTTCCTTAACTTGTTTCGCATACCACGAATACCACTCTAAAATTTACATAAATACTTGCAAATTATTTTCCTTTAGAAATTAGCACAGGTTTTTTTTACGTTAACGCAATTTATCGTTAATTGGATTGCCCGGGAAATGACTGGAAGAGACCACATTTATAAGTAAATAGTCGTTGGGATGAAATAAAGGGTGCTCCATATAATGGTTTCTTTTTAAATATTAAACAAAATTAGTAAACATAAATTTTTTATGATGATTCCAGCTCTTTTGTATAACAACGTTTAATACTTTTCTTTTCCTTTTTTTGTATTCTGTTTGTTTTCACTAACTGAATAAATACATTTAAATGTGAATGTAAGTCTACTTATTTTGATACAAATTTGCTACAACAAATCATACTTCGATATAACGTACTTTTCGATAAAGCGATATTGCTTTCTCACCCAGGTTATTCTCCAAACTCAGTCGCCTGTGACTATTGCATTAAATAAAGCGCAAGCTCACTTTTCGTAGCTGATTAAAATTTAAACCCCTCGCAAATGCAGAACAAAAAATTAAATCTACATATCCCTGCACTATTTTGGTCCAAAAATGTAATTCTAAACTTATAATTCTTTTTTCGATAAAAGAAATTGCCACCAAAAAGTCGGTATAATTTTCGATGATACTCGTAACAACCAATCTCGATTTCAAAAAGTATATTTTAGAACCCAAAATGCTTGAATTGAAGCTGTCATAATAAGTGGACTTTCGCTAATACCGCGCATGTACTATATCTACTTATAGTTAACGAGTAAGATTTTTTTATTTGTACGCTTATTTCGACCTATAATATTAAATTTCGTTATTACGTTTAAATTTTGACCGTATTTGTTTAGTGCTGACCACAGACGACGAAAATGTGATCTTTTTTTCGTGTTGCGCGTATATTGTCATCGTTTGAGCGCAGCTTAAAACTAGTCAAATGTTTAGTCAAAAAGTCACATGCACCTTTAATTACTTATACAGTGCTACATACCATCTACTCAATTCGCAAAATAGTTTGCATTTGTTTTATTAGATATTTATCTAACTAATGATGAAAAGTTAAAAAGGGACCAAGTTGGAAACTAGAACTTTTATTAGCGAACTGAGAGTAGCTTATTTTAATTTCCAAAGAGTTTTTGTGACTCCCTCGCAAATTGCAATTTACCTCTATCATATGGACAGAAATGCAAGCTTTGGTACAGTTTTGACATTTTAATTTCATTTTAGTATTACCGCTTTTGAATATAACTTAAACTGCTCAAAAATTTATAATTGGAAGTTTCTGGCTCTTCTTACAGTTTTTTGTTCTACAAAAAAAAATAAGACTATGTAGGTTTTTCGCATGGAAAGATATTTTTTTTAAATTTTGACGTAATGAGCGTATTTCAGTAATTTATTTAAGAGTCAAAGTGTCAAAGCATGATAGCATATAGCAGGGATAGACTGGCACTAGTAAAACACAGCGGACGAAGTAACGGACCACTCAAAATGCAGCACTCGGGGCGGTGACGGGATGTCTTATGATATCGCCTGAATACTTCTACTACCTGTCCCAGGAGACTTGTAGTCTCCCGATCCTTAAGTACACTCCAATAGGCTTCGAACTAACAGACGCGATCCGAACATACCTGACACATCAACTATTCTTTTACTTCCGCCTAGTCAGTGAATGTCTTTAGCAGGGTCAAGCCACCACCAATTGCAAGGGAGACCTCCAGCTGCGTCGTGAGTCCAGCGGCATTCTCGTCTATCTATGATTTAGATATTGCACTTATATATCATCAACCCAGACATTGCTATCATTCAAAAAATAAACTTTTTTGAGTTAAGTTGACATAAACCCCCATAAGCTCTTTTTTGTGTTCAGTGAAAAATTGAAAGCGGTGTCGGACGTTAATATGTACTAAGCCTTACTGTGGTGTACAAGAAGGCAAAGGAGAAAGGGCAAATTCAAAGGAGAACAAAATGTCATGATCAAGGAAAATAGAAAGACGGCAGCCATTAATAGTTGTTGGTTTGTAAAGAAAATGTTTCGTCATTCGCTTAGCTGACTTTCTTATGTACCAGACGAATCAAGAAGTAGCAATCAGCTGATCTATCAACGTCACCTCATATGAATTCGCTTTTCTTTCAGTCACTTCGCTATATGTACTTCGTTTGAATGCAATTACAGTTTTGGTTCATTGAAGTTAATTCGCGTTGTAGTAGTCTAATTGTAAAATGCAATGTAAATGCTATAAAATTTTATTAAATATTTTTTATTTATTTTTTTTAATGCATTCCCAATCAAATAAGCAGATATTTTTTAATTAAATTAAATTCAACTATTTTTACGTCACAATATGAAATTCGTAAACTGTTTTCAGCTATTTTTTAAAGGATTTAGCAATAAGCCTCGAGCCTCGAAAATGTCTAGCCTCACTGCTTCTGAGTGAGTTGAATTCGCTGCTCGGTAAATAAGACGAACAAATGATCATTTGAATAAAAACCATACTTACTATATGTATATATGAAGATATATAATACATATCTGTATGTACATATGTATATAACTTAGTTTGCCGTCGAGAAATAGCTGGCTGAGCAGTTAATTTTTTTCGTTTAGCATGGAAAATCTTACCATATCTAAATTGTTTGCGTACAAATGTACACACACACTTATATGTATGTGTATAGTATATATGTATAATATACATTGTATATGCAATAAAAACCAAATACATACATAGATATTTACAGGTGTGTACATACACTATGTATAATAATACATGCAGCGCGCCAGTTATTTATAGTTTTTGTTTAGCATTGTAATAAAATAGTACGAGTATATCCGTTTGCAAATTCTGATACATATAACTTTGTATTTATATATGTACATGCATACATATATATTAACAGTATAGTCTACTTAAATGAAAGCAGTTTTCACATTTGCCACTTTGGTAAATCGTTACCAAAATTGATAGACACAACTCAGTTTAATAAAAGGTAATTTTTTTTCTTTTGATTCTCGTAAACTATATCAAAGTATTTGGAATAAGAGAGTACACAAGTTTTCTTTACTTTACAACGTTACTTGTAATATTTTCTCATAACTCATATGTAGTTATTCTGCTGATATGAGAAAGAGATTTTCAGAAATACACTCATTTTCTCTATTCCATGAAGAAATGCTGCTTATATTAAATTAGTGTTTCTTACCGAAATCCTTTAAATGTACTGTGGTATAAAATAGAAATTTGTTTATGAAAATAGTACATTTGAATCTCGACGTTCCAGATACTTCTTTACCCGGATGCTGGGTGATTGCTTTGATACTTTAATTAATCATAACCAGTCGTGGTAGAATTTTTTCAGCGATCCAGTTAATTAAAACGAAATACAATACATATTCAAGAGTTTAACATATTAGTTAACTTCTTCATAAAGAACATAACAAAATAAATTATTCATATGTCCAAAAACAAATTAGTGTTAACTTGTACTCCAATGTCATAACAAATAAGAATAAAACGATTCACAAGAAGTCGTTGATTCTTTTTTCTTTGCAATCCAACAATAAGCACCTAAATAAATTTTAAGCTTAGAATATTTTTGAATATATCGCAATTGTCTTTATCATCCGTTGAGTTATTATAAATACAAGAATTGTTGATTAGTTAAAAGAGATCATGCTCCATCCTAAGCTTCCTAATGACTACCGCTGTGCTGTTTCATTTTTACAACATTCATAAAAATGCGGTCAACTTCTGCGTTGCTCTACGGCAAAACTAAACAAAATTAGAAAGCCTAACAAAAAAATTCTTCCAAGTGCGTTTTATACTACAAAACCTGTTACCAAAAATCAGCTGTGGAATCTAAGTTGTATCGTTGGTTTTAATGCAATTTTCGTCTTTAATTTTCCATGTTGACTGCATTAGCCCAATGGCAAGGGATCATCATTTCATATGTAAAAATTTCTGTTGAATCCAAATATGAAGCCAGAATATAAAATCAAAGAATGATCTTTTAAAAATGCAGCAATCCCCTGCTTTTCAAAATTGAAACATCAATACAGAAATTATAGATAGTTCAATAAATTTTCCGGCCTTAAGTTTTTCTGAAATTTAAGGAAGTGGGCTTTGCAAAGTAAAACCAAAATATCAAGGGGAGGTAGGAATTTGAAATCCTTATAACTCCTACATTAATATTTCATTTAAAAAAAAAAACAAAAAGTTTTGCTTCATTTGTAAAATATCATTATTTGATGCCCAAAAAAGAAACAGGAAGGAAACATGTTCATCTATGTTAATATTGACATCGGAAGAAACATTTTTTCTGAAATTTCAATAAAATTTGTCTATAAACCCGTCTATCAATAATCATCCGATTAGAAAATGTTATATTAGCTACTCATTACTACTAATTACAACTGAGTGGCTTTTTCAGATCTCGAAAAGTCATAACTTAGCTATTTCTCAAAAATTTGTTATAATTATTTTTGTTCTGCCTTCTTGTTCGGATTCAGCCTATTAGAATTTATATAAAAACATCGCAGGTCAAATAATTTTTAAAATTTTATGAACTTGTATTATTTCATTAGATATATTCCAATTTAGCTTGTTTGAAGTTTTAGAAAATGTTATTTTTTACATCGTTTAATGCTTCTTCACTAGAAAATAATTTTATATTTTTGAAGTCCCTTGGCTCAAGTAATGAAAAAGAAATTTTTTAAATTGCAGCTATCAAGAAATACTTAGTTCTTCAAGAAAATGTACAGCAACGGCAAAGTATAATACTTTTTCAATCATCAAAAATAATGAGAAAACTACCACAGCTATATCGTAGAGGTTTTTCTGAATGTGCATCAAATATTTTTGTTTTTTAATGTATTCTACAGAGTAGTGGCCACAGCATTGGAACAGACCTAAACTTTTGAAAAGGATATAGCGCAGAGTTTCCCAACCTTTTTTGACCAGGGGCCACTTTTGATTTAATTATTATTAGCAGTAGAGAACGACCTTAACTTTGGCTTCGGTTCGTCCATGTTCGATCACAAAAGTTCGGTTCGATTTCGGTTTCGTCCAAAAAAAACTGAACTTTGGCCGAAAATTTGTAAATTTTTATTAATTTAAAAGTTCTATAAAGTTGAAGTTTTAATATAACTATCTCTTTTTCGAAATGCGATATGGTTTTCAGAAATTATTCATTGCAAATTCGATATTTTTCTCAACGAACATCTGTAGCCAAGAAATTGTGACATATGTATGTAAGTATTTTCAGTTGAAGAAAATTGCTTTGAAAAATATGTGTCTGCTCCTCCATCGAGTGCATCTAATGAGCAATTATTCAGTACTGCAGTTCAGCTTTATACCGATTTACGGAATCAGTACCAATGTGGAAATGGTTATCTAATAAGCAGGAACCAAATGGTTGAAAAGTAAATTATATCAATATAAAAACAAACTTTATTTCGAAAGGTTTAATTAGCATTAGTAATTGTAAAATCAAAAGTAAATAACATTAATACACATATTCTATGCCTAGCTGAGTAATAAAAAAACTGTATACTCAAAATCCCAAAATCTGAGGTCAAGATTAAGAGGTGAGGTTAAGGTCAAACCCGTATTTCGGGGGTCTCATAGTATTTTGATCAAAATTTGAGCATTTTTAAATAGATCACCACTTTTATATGTTGCTGAAAATTTCTGGTATAGATTTGGGACCTTTCGGGATTATTTTGGAAAAAGTTCGAAATTATCTTGGCACTCGTTCGTGATCATTTAGGAACCAGTTCCAAAATACTCCCCAGCTACGACTGAAATACTTAGTTCCGTATTTCAAGACTTAAATATTTTTTTTCTCACTAAAATTGTCTTACTGATAATCGCTATAGAAAGGCTATTACATAATCTTATACATAAGTCTCAAAATATTATATAATGTAAGTTTCAAAGCAATCGTTGACACCGGCTTAAAACAATTTTAGCGCTCATAATTATTATCAAAAGGCGTTTATAATTTCAGTCCCAAAAAATAATTATAGGTGAGTTAAAAAATTGTTATCATACTATAATAATTACATAAGGGAACAAAATTAAACTTTGCCTGTTGTTTGCTAGCACTTTGAGGTCGAATATACATTCAAACATTGTAGACTAAGTGTGTCGGAGTTCATAGAACAGGTGTATTTTGATTACTTTGGAGTCCCATTGGACACCCGAGACAAAAATATACATGGTCCCTAATATGCCATGTAAAACATGTGTGAAGTCTTTAAGATTATGGACGAATAAGAAAACACCCAATTATAAGTATCAAACACCAATGATATTGCGGGAACCTTCAAATTATCAAGTTCTTTATTATTTTTGTCTGGTTTAAACAAACAGAATTAATAAATGTAACCAATCGAAATGGCTTTACCCAGTTACTCGGCCAGTCCTGTTCTCCGGCGATGCGCCAGTATCCCAAGCTTCTTCATCTACATACATACATAAAATTATTACGACTTGAAAAAAAAAACTCTTCTTTAAGTGTTGAATGTGGGTAAGTGGGATTTTAACCCAGGTATTCCTTCTGAACCCCAACCCTTTAACCAGGGAGACATCTGTTCATTAACCAAAAACCTTGGTATTTCTAAAAAAGCATCGGAGATTCTAACTTCTCGATTAAAGCTTAGAAATCATTTAAGCCCAGAAACAAAAATTTCCTACTATCGTAATCGAGAGACGGAATTGCTTTCATTCTTTTCTGAAGAAGACACCTTAGTTTTCCATTCATATGTTCCTGGTTTGTTGAAAGCAATGGGAGTACAGAGGTATGTTATTGATTATTCTAAAGTTAGTCTAAAATGTGTACTTATGCATAAACGCAATAAGCTGGGTTCAATACTGATTGCATATTTAACAGTAGCCAAAGAAGTAGAATTGAGCGCAGAGAAACTTTAACCCGGTTTTTTGATGGTCCACAAATAAAAAGGTTGATAAAGCATGAAAACTCGAATAGTTACATGACTGATACTGAAACAAATTTCTGGAACGAATTCTTCGGACAGCATAAAAATCTCTGGGAAGCAAAAAGTAGGACACATATGCAAAGCATATTGAACTTATGATGTCACACTTCCAGCAGTTTGGTTGTAAAATGAACATCAAGGTGCATTTCCTCCACAGCCATTTGTACGGTTTCCCTTAAAATCTTGTTTAGCTGGGTGAATCTTATAAAAGAAAATTTGTTAATAAGTAGTGGTTCTTTTCTAACGGGTTTCTTAATAAAAAATATAATTTTCTTTAAAAATGTGTTTTAATTATATCTCAAAAACTAAAGCTGATACAAACAATCTGAGTTCAGAGCAGAAATCAGCATCCCGAAAAAGTCGTAATATTTCATGCAACAAAAATGCTGTTCCCTTGTTTTAACAAAAGACTTTAATAATTCATACACAAATTTGGATGACTGTGACAGAATCTACTGTACTAAATACATATGTATTGTAGTATAATTTTGTATTTGGGTGTTTGAATAAATTTTATTATATGCTTATGTACTTAGATACCTATGTATGTAGTTATGTAGGTACATTTGTAAATTTGCATATGTGTGTGTATGTATGTACATATGAATGCGTGACGCTGAACATCCAATACCCTTTACTCTCCCACATTTTCACCAGATTTCATATCGTAAATATATTTCGATTTATGTATGTATACGAGTATATGTGAAGGGCTACCCAAGTATTAGTATTGTACATACATATGTGCACATAAAAATAAATATATATGAATACACGTCCATGTTATGCTATGTACTCTCGTATGCATGTAAAAAATTTTCACAACTACATTTTCATTCATTATGGTTATTATCTCAAAGATATGTATCTACTACTACTTTTCAGTTGGGTGTAATTAAACAAACAAAAAAAAGCTACCATGGGAAAAATGTAAATATTACTTGTAATTTGTTAGCAGATGATGTGGTTGTTCGTGATCATATGAGGGTTCCATTTTACTACGTCTTGAAGACTATAGAAGGGACGGTATTCGCGACGGTGGCGTTTGCGGTGCTTGTGTTGGTGTTGATGGTGACGGTGACGGTGCTGGTTGTGACCGTTGTGTTTTTAGCAGCACGATCGGTGACTCTGCCACAAACTTTAGCTTTGACTTTAGCAACGGCCAAGTAGTAGACTTGAGACGACTGGAAGGGGGCGATTATAGATGACGGTCTGTTGCTGAGTGTAGCTGTGGTTGTGAAGGTGGTAGCCGCGACAACGGCAACAGAAACTTTATATATTCGCACTAATATATGTTTGTATGTTAGTGTGTGTGATTGGGCCAGAAACATTTTGTTTAATACAGCATTATTCCGTTAGGTTTCCCTCGCTATTCACTATCGCTGCCGCTGCTGATGGCGCTGCTGCGTTTGGCTATTTCTTTTTCTATTGCTGATGGCTATGTTCGTAGAGTTAGTGGCAACAAGTGGCTTCGATACCCGCAGATACGTACTAAATGTTGCAGTCTTAATGACGGTCGTAGTATGTGTGTATGATTGTTAAATTTACTATGCAGCGTTTAAATATTTGCAAGGCATTACCCTAAAGAGGCAACGTGCTCTAGTTTGAATGCAATTTCATTCCATTTGTTACCACCAGCAAAGCGAAAAGACGTTAAGTACGGGAACGGATACACACTGTAAAAATTTACATTTGTAAATACATATGTACATATGTAAATATATGAACATCTCGAAAATAATTCTCACCGATCACATTATTCGCTTTTACTTATTGTCGAGCAAATATCATACACATATTACGCACATAAGCAAATATTGTCAAAATCACTACCTTCGAAAAGCAAATGGTTGGATATAATTTAAAAATAAACACATTATATATTTAAATGCACTGTATGACAAATTGCCATCACTTGTTTGTTCTCGAAAACATTTTTAACGAACCGATGATTACTTTAACTTGATGATTTATTTGAAATTTTCAATACGTGGTAGGCATGTTTGTATGCATGTGCATATAAATGTGCGCATAATTATATCTTGGATATTTTTGTCACTATACTTTTTATATAAAATCAACATCACTTCATTTAGTTTTGGAGTTTTAGATATTTATTTCATTGATTATAAAACACAAACGCACGTTCTCCCACGCAGAATTGGTTTCTTACAAATTTGCAAACTAACGATTGAATGAAACTAACGTAAAATAAATCTATATTAGTTAAACAGACTTTAACAAATAAATAAAATGCAGTTCTCACTCAACTTAATACATGCGATATTTAAACCAGAGCTGTTAAGTAATGATTACTGATAAACGTAATTATTTTTTAGGAATCCATTAAATGATTAATTTCCATTATATTTACTTTTCAAAATAAACAACTGATTACCATTAAAAATAATCGAACGAAAATCAAAAAAAAAGCTGATGCGATCAATTTTCCGATTACTTTAATTTACTTTTTAATACTATTGTTTTTTTTTTGAAGGAAAGTAATTAGTCGTTTGGCTTTTGTCGCAATAAGAAAACTATAAAAAATTATAACAGATGATGTATGTACACAATGAACGCAATAGCGCCTATATATTAACAAATACGAAAATTAAACTCGCTTTTAACAACACAAACAATTTCTTTAACAATACCAACAATTTATTTCGGTTAAGAAATGTATCCCTGGCCTATGTATAGTTCTTACAAAAATAAAATAGTCATTTAACAGAACCTTCCAAACTCCTACTACCGTCAATGCATCACTTAAATTACTGTAAAGTTAACTTTTTTATATAATCTATGCTAGGAGAAACATGCTCAGCACTGGAATAATCTTCATCATCTGTAATTCAAACAATTTATTTAACATAATAATTTACCATCGTCTTCGAAATTTAAAAAAATTAAATTTCGTTTTGACAAAACTTTACTTTTACGATTATCAATCTTAAAAAAAGAAGTCTTCCATTTTGCGTGTATAAAAAATCATTAACTATGTTGTCAGTCATTTCGATTTGCTGCAGAACATCTGGAGTCAAGCGAGCACATGTACTGAACATTTGCTTTAACAGCATCTCTAGCTTTTCAGCAACAAAACTTAAATAGATTCCATGTTGTTCTACTAATTTCTGTAAGTTTGCTGCTTGCTGTCGTAAGGATAGGAAGAAGATACACGTAAATCCTCTCCACCTTGCCGAAAATCCATTGCATCTGCAATACCTTCCATAACACATTTGAACGATTCCAAATAATATATGTACATACATTCTCTGCAGATGAATGCTCACGAAATAATTGGAAATGTTGAGCAAAGGGCTCCCAATAGCTCTACTCCCCATTGGTGATATTATAAAGATTACTAAATTCGAGAGAAGATTTAGATCGAACTAGGTAAGAAGCAACCTGGAGTGCGTTTTCACTGGGACACTTACAGCTCTAAGACTCCCGAGTGTTTAGGAGCTAGTGCTTTTGGTACTAGAACACACATCTGTGCCAATGGGAAGTATGCTAAACATCTTCCAGCAGAGGTATGCGTCAAATTCCTGTGTGCAGAAGTTAACTTAAAGATGAACTATCAAAACTAATGTCTAGTCGCTTTAAATGACACCCAAGAAACACTCAAGGACCTATCATCGTATGAGGTTAAATCCTCATTAGTGATTGAGTGCACAGAGACTCAACTCTCAAGCAACTCGCAATCGTATTCAGCTCCTATGGATTCCGCGCCACAAAAGGATCGAAGAAAATGAAGAATCTGATAGATTGGCTAGGAACGCGGCCGCAAGGACTCCTATAGAATCCGAGTTCTTCTTGGCGATAGGGCAACACTACAAAATAATTTGGCATTTATTCTAATAAGATAGATTTAGTGAAACTTTTATGACTTGTGACTGTAAAAATTGTATTTGTTACTGTAAAACTTGAACATACTACTTTACAACTTTTGTTGTTACTTTAATAATATCCTTTTTTAATTAAATAAATATTTCCATGGTAAGTTTCATGCTTACAACACCGAAAATATCTTTATCGTGAATGAAAACAATGAGAACGAAACATTTTTTTCGCAGACCAGTATGCAGCTTAGACTGAAAGGACAGAATTGGAGTTCTTCTAGTGTCAGCGGTAGACTGATAAAACGTCAATGTCACTAAATTACTCGACTTTTCGTTACCTACCCGCAAGAAAAAATACTCAGTTATTTTCTCGGTACTTTTTTCCATCGGAATAATAAAATTCATTAAAACTAATTCTGAAACTTTTCGCAAAAATATGAAGATTTACATATGTGATTTGAAAATACCTCCAAAATTGAGGTATATTTATTTTTTTTAAATATTTTCTAGAAAAAATCACCTCAGAGCGCAAAACAGTTTAAGATAAAAAGCTCTTCATAAAAATGTTTCGACAGAATATTAATAATGATATTTTTGAGGCTGTTCTTGAACGTTTTGAAAGATTGGTTAAAAAAACTTGAATAAGAGGGGAAGCTACCGGTGGAAATCGAAGAATAATTTCTTTTAAGCAAGATAGTTAATTGGCGATTAACCGTGCCCAGGATGACCATCCGATGCCATTACGGATTAAAAGAGCAAATTTTTTGGAGGTGGCAGTGCTGATAGAAGAGAGACGGCTAAATCCTAAAAATCTAGCAGTTTCAATTGGGCTTTCAAAAACAACAGTGCTTAGAATCCCTCTGGTTTTTTAGTTTGATCCTCTATCAAAAATGGTCTTTCGAGCTCAGCGCGACTGAAAAAAAGAGCGAAAATGACACCACCTCAAAAAAAATGTTTGGCTATAATCTTTTCGAAGGAATATTCGAAGGAATTTTATAGATTTATAGGATTTCAAAGACAGCAATACAACGGAAATGGCCAATTCCATATTTTCTAGCAAGAAGCTATTAATGAAAAACGTCGAGAAAAGTCGCAAGGAATGTTGTTGCTTCATGACAACGCGCCGTTCTACATATCGTGTGTATCCAAGGATGTCATTAAGAGCTCGGTCATCCATTATATTGACTTAGCTTGACTCCAAAAGAAAAATATTTATTCACGAAATTGAAACGCGACTAGCGAGGGGGAAAATGTAACAATGATAATGCAGTGATATTTTGTTTCATATATTTTGTCTGCAAAAATGCAGAGTAATTTTTTAAGGGTATGGAAGTGTTTGCAAAGCGTCAAATAAAGGGATATTTACTCTTCATTTTGTAGTTGAGGTCAGAATCGTTTGGGCCATTATATGTACATATATACCAGTACTTGCCCTTAAAATGTTTTGAAAAATCGTATTAATATATTATTATTGTCGGAAAAGGATGCCAGATGTCAGGTATTATAACAGCATTAAGCAACCGGTATAGATATAGACACATATACACCAATATGGTTATAATGAACAGCGAAATAGTTAAACCATGTTTGTCTGTGCGTCCGTCCGTGCATCGAATAACTCTAGTAAATATTGAGCTATCTCAACGAAACTTGCCACATATATTGCCTTCGCTTCAATAGGAAAGTAACCCCGCCCACTTGGTGGTATTTTGTAAAAATTATAACGAAATATAAATGATATATTTCTCAAATTGTATTGGAAGAGAAAACATCGCCCTTTTGTGCATATATACATATATATACATTTCAAGTTGACACAGCTTCAAAAATTGTAAAAATCACGCACACCCCTCATATAATGGTAATTTAGAAAAAATAAAAATGCGATATTTTATTAGCTAATTAGCAGGATGGGGTTGGAAAAGTAAAGGCATGGAATTAAAAATTTTAGGAAATATGTCAGCCACTGCCCACTTTAAGGCAAATAATAATAACAATAATTAGCCTCTCACATCATATAGCTCCATGTTTGGCCGAACTTCTCCTACAATTTGTGGGTGTTCGTCATGATGTTATACAATATAATTAGGGACCTACAGTTTTACGCCGACTCCGAACGGCAAATCATTTTTTGAGAAGATTTTTCAGATTTTTTGCCAGAAATACACTCGAAGGTTTGCCATTGCCTGCCGAGGGGCGATCACTAACAGAAAAATGATTTTCTAAAAATTTTATGTTACTTGCCCGGCCTGGATTCGAACCCGGCCCAACGGAAAGAAGCTACCAATGCGATATCTAGCAAAAGATAATTTACCGAAATTAAATATGGAGGATGAGATTAGAAAAGGAAATACAGGAAAACTTGTGAAAGTGGGATGATGCCGCCAACTTTAGAGAAAATAGATACGCCTCATTTATCAAACTCTACCAAAGTTGGGACACGATTTGCTTTTCAATTCAGTAAGCATAATTTCGAAAATTATTGAAATCAGACAAAAACTACCCCCACTTCTGATATAATGGTAATATATACAAACCCGAAAGGAAATCAATATTTTAGTAACTTTAAAAGGTAATTTACTCAAACTGTATATCACCAGGATTGGGTTGGAGAATGGATTACGGGTATTTGAAGTGAAGTTTCATCCGATTTTAGACTCTTATTTACTTGGTATAATCTAAATTAAAGGTTGAGTCAAGTATTATTTTCCATTGTTATTGGAAATGCGTACAACTTGAGGTTAGAAGATAATCTCCATTCATCCTACTAATGTAATGCATGCTTTCAGTAACCACACAGACCGGGTAAATTTTTTTGAAGAAGCAAACTATTAGAATGTGCTATATTAAAAGTTAAGTTTATTTTAGACACTCAATCAATCCCTTTTAAACATTGTTGCTCTGAGGGAAGTTTTAATGCTACACAAAGAATAGAGAGGCGTTTCGGCGTTAGCGTTCATGGGCGTCTTGATATTATACCACAAATGAATGGTACGCTCAGGGGTTTGCAATTGCGCTTAGAATAGAATACGAAATTTTGCAATTCGTACGAAAAAAATATAATAGCGCCAAATGTTTTGTTTTTGCGTCAGAATGAAAAGTGGATGCACCATAAAGTTATCCAAGTAATTTTGACTTAGTCACACAATATTAATGAGGAATATGAAATAACAAGACTTTTTTTATTGTTTTCATATTTTTTATAATACAAAAATATTTAGTATTAATGCCTGAAAATTGGGAATATTGCCTACAAAATATTAACTCTGCATTTGTGATTTGATCTTTAATACCTTTGCATGATCTAAATCTACTTTTAGAAACTACAATTTTATTATTTTATTAGCATAACTTGAATTTTCATATACTTCTTAGAAAGTATTTAGAAAGATATAAAGGGGCCTGACTCTCTGCGATATGTAATGATTTTTACTTTTTTATAATAAGCATATTCATAATTATCCTCTTTTAAGAAATTAGATTATTGTAGTAGAAAAATCGTTTAACTTGTAAAAATCGTGTTGTGCAAAAGTAATCATCTTTAATATTCCTTTATGTGAATATATGGACAGTTTTAAAAATGTCTGTATACAATGTAATCTCCAAAATCCAAAAATCGTTCCCTACTTCCATCGTTGAGTGCGGCTTCTCACGGCGGCCGTCATAGCAGAGTGTGACCGTGGCATACAATCATCTGGAATTACCTAGATTCAAATATCGGCCGGGGTACGTGACATAAAATAAATAACAAAAAAGTTCTAAACATCCAAGTGTATACATATCTACCATTCGGAGTCGGCGTAAAGATGTAGGCTCCTTAAATTGTGGTTTTTGTCACAAGGGGAACTCCAAAATTTCGTAAAGTGCAACAGATTTATGTTTCATTTTCAATACAATCCCAATTAGTCTGCATACATTTATTGGATCAGTTAATTAAATTTTCTAAACCTTCTAAAAAATACTTTGTACCTTTCGCTTCAAAATGAGCCAAAATTTAAACATTGGTCTCATTGTCCTCGAAAATGTTCTTCTCAACTCTTTTTTTTTTTAAATTGGAAACGGATAAAAGTCGCTGGACACCAGGGCCGAACCAACGTTCGAATCCATGCATGTGAAAGCGGCCATTCCTACTCTCTTCTTCTGAACCGGTGCGTTATCTTGGAAGATTTTCATAGACGTTTTCCCTTTATGACCTCCTTGAATTTATTTAATATAATTGCGTAGTATTCTCCTTTTTTATAATCTATGAGCAATATCCCCTCGCAATCCAAAAAACTATAGCCATCAATTTTCCTGCCGACTCCGACACTTTGAACTTCATCCCCAAGTGTGTCCTTTTTATGCCATTGCATGGACTCCTGTTACGACTCAGGTTGAAAGAGATGAACACATCTGTTATCTCCAATGGCAATGAGCTCCAAATCTGTGCAAGTTCATCTCCACACAACTCCAAAAATAGATTAGATGGGTCCACGCGCTCCTTTTTCAGATGCGGTATGAGTATTCTGAATACCCATCTTGCACTGAATTTTGTCATACCCAAATGATCATGCAGGATTCACAAAATGGTTGCAACTGATAGTCAAACTAATGCAAATAACTGTTTTTCCTTCAGATGGACATCTTCCACTACAAGTTTTTCAACTTTTTCCACGATATCTGATTTGGTTGCGTCGTCTTCAATCGTTCTATATTTCTGCGGGTTCTTTCGTAATTGCTACGCGAAGGTTTAGGAAAAAACGAAAGTCGAAAATTTCTTAACAAAAAGACTGGACAAATTTGGATAAGATTTGGCACATATACACATAGTTCGCCTAAATGAATCCCATATAAGCAGTTTTTAAAGAGAGTTGCCCCCTTTTAAAAGGCTTGAATTCAATTAAAGTAAAATCAAATATTGCAATATGGGTATTAAACGAAAGCGAAATTTTCAAAAGATTTTGAAAAAAGATTTCCAGCTGTTTGAACATAAATAAGATTAAATGCATATGTATATAGGGTTGCCACCAGTTAAAAACTGAAACTTTGCGTAGATATTAGTTTCCACCCCAATAAAGTTTTAGGCATGGGTTTCTTTGCTTGGGAGAGGGTTGCCATTTGCTTGAAAAGTTAAATTCAATTCAGTTATCCGCAAGTTATATAGGAGAGCAACCGAAATGCCTTATCTGTTTACATATGAAAAGGGCAATTAATAAATAAATATAGGCAGGGTAACGTCTGTGGCGGTGAAGTTGAGATTTCTACAAACCGTGTTTACAGTTCAAATATGGTTCAAGTCCAAAATACGTATTTGCCACGTATGTGTGTATGTAAATATAAATTCCAGTTTTTTTGTAATTGGCGCTGGAGCCGAGATAACTCTAAAAAGTGTAACTATTTCCCGATTTATAAAGTTTTGTAGGCATTTTACCCGAGTTTACATCCTTGTCCTGCCACGGTTAAACTGAGCCCGCCTTTTTCAAGTTTAATTCTCCTAGTAAGAAATAATGATGCCGTATTATATTATTTCAACTTTAGCATTGCTGAGATATAATTATAATAATTATAATTTAATATATAACTATAATTAACTATAATAACTATAATTTTTATGACGATGATATCAAATATATAAATATCTCTAACGCGTAAAAGTGATGAGCAACATAAAAACTTAAATTTTAAAGCGGCCTTAAGCTCAATCTGAGAAGCTATTAAGTATATATTTTATTCGTAATGAAATTGAGGAAACATATAAGTTTTAGGGACCGTAAACATTATGAGCTTATATAATAATAATTGATATTTAATCATTATTTTAAGATTTTTAAATTTTCACTAAATATTAATCAAAAAATTATGAGTTTTATTTTTATGTTCAGAAAAAGTAATCATATTATCGAGTTATATGTTTTTGCTCACAATTAAAACTCGTTTTTGAGTGTTATTTTTCGCTCTGAAATGATTACTTTTTGTATTGCTATTTATAGATAAATAATAATAATCATTTAATTAGTTAAATATGTATTTCTGGTACCAAAATATTATAACTTTTTGAGTATTTTTTTCATTAAATGTAATCATTACATTTTGAGTTATATTTTTTTGGTCAAAAATAAAACTAATTTCTTGATCGTTATTTAAAAATAAAAATTAACTGAGTTTTACTCGTATTTTTTCTTTCGTTATTTTATCTCTCAAAAATAAAAATTAACCTTTGCATTTTATACAGCGAAACTCGTACAGTGACTTTTTAATGTTCATTAATTTTGTATAGAAATTTAGTTCATTATATAACATAAACTATTATAATCAAAGTAGAAAACTTGACTTCAAAAATTTCATCGAATTTCAAAAAGTTTCAATTAAAATTTTTAGAATGCAGGTTTTTGCCAATTCAATTTTAGTACAATAAGCAGTAACTCAAAAAGTAATGATTATTTTTGATTAAAAAATAAATAAAATTTAAAAAAGTATTATTTTTTGTGACCAAAAAATTAAACTAATTACAGATTCATACCGATCATGAAAAAATAGTCCCATACATGTGTATACTCAAAATTATGTTCGTAAATGGAACATTTTGATTTTTTCTATTGAAATTTTAAAACCCATCATTATTTTCAGTCTCTGATAAATATGTTTGACTTCAGAAGGTAATTTTACATAAGAGCGAGTTTACGTGAGCTTCACATATTAATATTTGTTTTGTGTAAATACAGTTGAATATCTAAAAAACTTATGTATAATTTATTTATGGTATAATTTATTGTTGCTATATCGTAGGTTCCCGTAACTCCTAATCTTATTTATATTTAGCAAACAACCTAAATTTACATTAATATAACGTAAATTTATGTATGTTAGCGTTTCCATGGAAACGTAATCAAGACAACTCAACATTTCACGCAGTAGCCTGATACAAATTTTGATCAGCAATTGAAGGCACATCACGAGCTTCGTTATCGCTTCTCAATTTGGACCTTTGAGCAGCGCGAAACGAAAGTAACGAAGTTATGCCAAGAATCCATTAACATTTGAGCAAGTCATTCGTTGGATAGAGGCAAAAACCGTCACCAAGGTTTTGGAAAACTTGGTTTGAAATCAAAGCAGCCGCATTCTATAAATAATGGCATTTTTCGCTTATTCGTATAAACCTATAATATGTATGCCCAAAAAAGAAGTATGTTTATTATGATATTTTTTTTAACCACTTTGAAATAATGTGATTTCATAAGGTGGCCAACCAGTTTTCTTTTGTAGGCTATGCTCTTCTCTGAAAAATGTCCTCCTAAATGTCGTCCTTTTTGATATTTGTCCTTCTGATATTGGCAAATGAATTTTGGACTAGTGAGAAACTTGAATGAATGTTGATACTCTAACTGAACCACTCGCCGTAAAATTCTACATATAAATGATATTACCAATATATGGTTTTTTTTCAAACAATTTTTTTTACATTTATCGTATTATAGTTTATTATGGCTCCTATGAATACCAATGAGCCAATGAAACATTCTTCGTTATATTTTATTTATTTGTTTACAGTAGAAGAAAAGTTCTACAGCAAAACTTACTGTTATCATCATGCTTAAAGACTATGACATTGCTTTAATTCTATATATTCTTAATTGTGGAAATAAGTCTTAAAGAAAAAGTTACGATACATTGTCTAAAAGTGTAGTAACTATTAATGTGTATTACTCAAAGTGGAGTATATTTAATGTTAGCTGGTTATCACGCATGGTATATCTCAGCTTGAATTTATCAGTGATTTTGCCTATACGCGCAGCCAACATCTCAATGTTATTTTCCGGTGGAATAGTCCCACGACATGTTCAGCATCATTCTTAGGAAGGGTTGGATTTTCCATAAGGGCTTTTTTGTTTACATTCTTGCGTGTAAGGACACCCATCCTTAGATGAATTCCGAACACTGTAAAGTCAAAACCTTCAATATGTTGTGCCTTGTAAGAAGAAGTTCCGACTTGTCATTTTACCATTTTTATCAATAAAATCACAATAAAAACCAATTAACTATCATTTCCTCCGTCGTGAATTTCGAGTTTATGCAAGAATACATTCTTTAGCGCCCTTTTCGGCAAAAGTCACTGTTATACACGTGTACCCTTGTTTTAAGGATGTTGTGGATGAACTATCCCAGCAAAAAGGTAGTAACTTCGACAGATGTAATGTAAAATTATTTTCGGTCGACATTTTTTTCAGATTGAAAAGGGCGCCCTTTGTCATTTCCCCAAAGCGTCAATTTAGGTAAATGCGGCCCTGTTCTTAGGAGTTTAATATTCATAATGTGGTTTTCAGGCAGAATTTTAAAAAATTTAGAATTATATTCAATGTTGGCATAATAGGGAAAAAATGTAAAGTGCCGGAAAATTCTAACTGAATTTTTTTCACCTGTTTTCTTTGCTGCCGGTCTTTCCCATTTCCTTCTATATTTAAGATATACAAAAAAATAGGAAAAATTCGCAGGAATTTTCCATCAGCTTAAATTAATTGCGCTACAAAACTGCGTACCAAAAATGCTTCTTAAAAACTAAAATTCAAAAACAAATTCTGTAAATTTTTGCTAATTTACTCCAATCACTTTTACTATCTAAAAAATTAGCGAAAAATATTTTACAAGAAAAATGTTGTGGATTTTGTAAAAAATCATTGCGTGATCACTACTGTGTTGCACACTGTTTTCGTACGAATTGAAAATTTTCAAATTTTGGTATAACAATTGTATGGCATGATTCAAAATTTTCATTCGCTCGAAAACAAGAATATTCACCATTATTGACTGTCTGGAGACTGAAGCGAAACCATTTTTTAGTATCTTAATTATAAAAAAAGGACTGTAACGGTTACAAATGTTATAAAGTGAATCATGATTTAATCGTTATAATTGGATTAAAACAAAAACAAACTTCTCACAAAAAACAATCGCCGTTCGGGGTCGGCGTAAAACTGTAGGTCCATCAATTTGTGTTACAATGACAAAGCGCACACCACAAATTGTTGGATAAGTTCGGCCAAAATCGCTAAGCGGTTATAGCGCAAATTAAGTAAGTAAGTAAATTGGACTACAATTTTTCCTATCAAATTGAATTGTTATATTGTGTTTTTAATTCTTCGATGATTTCGATGTAATTTAGTTATTACTTGTACATTTTTAATTTTTCGATCAAATTTTATAGATGGTCCTGATTTTTATTTGTTTCAATCAGCAATAATCGTTATTTTAGGATTTACAATCTCCGATTTTCTTTTCCGATTATATCGATCATAATAAATACAAAGAAACTGGACGGGGATGACAAAAATAGCAACAACACCACCTATAACATTTATTTTTTATGGAAAATATTTTAATCTAAGACAAACGTTTTTTTTTATAGAAAAAAAAAAGTTTAAAATTTTTGGTTTTGAACGAGGTCTTTCCAAAAAAATCAACATAACGGTTATTTTCCGTCCCTGATATAAAATGAAGTTACTTAAAAATTGGCAATACATGTAGATGGTGATCAACTGTGCGTTTGTGAGTGTGTTTTTGTTTTTAGCTATTTTTAATAATTTTTTTACTTTAATTTCTGCGCGCCGATTTTTTTTTTTTTTTTGGATTTTTATGCTTTTACATTTTGCAGAATCACTATGTTCATACTCCTTCCTAGTCACACATTTTGTTATCCTTATTTTTACAGTATATTGTTGCTATCCGCATTTTAATGCACTTATCCCGTAGCTATGTATTAATATGTTTTATATATACACATACCTACGTACAATAGATATGTATTCTCATAGGTGATATTCAGATTACGATTTAGATATTGGTTACATGTAACGAATATGACATCACTTTCTTTAAATTTTCCAACGATACACTTATTGCATCTTCTTAGCGCATACTTATTATTTACAAAAAATACCACATATTTTTCACTAAAAAAAAATGTATCAAACGAAAAACTGTTCACCGTTGCGTAGACTAACACTCGTGACGTTATAGTTTGCGGAGCGTTTGGTAAAGACTAGTAAACTTTTGGTTTTCGGTCCGCATGAAAAATCAAAGGCCGGACGGATCTCTCACACATAAATTTACGTTGGTATGAACTTTTATACATATCTACACGGCAGTGCTTTGGTCAAATACAAAAAAGTCCGCAATCAACACATACACCAGCGCTCAGATGTGCAACTCTGTTTAATTATAAAACACAGCGTTTTTAGTGGCCCAATAGTACCAGTGCCATTGCGAGTGCGAGTGGCGAGTGCGGATATCTACATACATACATACATTTGTATACCCTTGGGAAAAAACACTAATACCTGTGTGCGCGCGCGCACCGTTTCGAACTGCTGCAACGGAACCGAATCAAACTAAACTGACTGACTGCGGATCACAACAGAGTTGTATGGGTCCATGCTGCAAGCTCTACGGAGTTCCGAAAACAAGTTGGTCATGGGAAATTCACTCAGTAGCTAAAGACTCAACATTTCTATATCTGTATACACTATACTATACATATATGTATGTATATATGTACATAGTTACGTATTTTTGTTGGTTTAAATGTGTACTAACTGGCCCCAAATAGAGCTTATTTGTAGTTAGTGCGGTGAGCTAAGTAGAGCGGCGATGAACCGAGTCGTTACTCTCTGTATAATGGCTGAAAGTAAATACATGTATATATGTATGTATTGTATTTGTAAATATATATGTATGTATTGACAAAGCCAGATATACACAGTGGATGCCACCACCACCTCAGTAGATGCAATCCTAATTAATAAGTGCTAAATTTTTCTAATATAAAAATACATATGTACATACATACATGAAAAGTTTTGTGATCGTCTGAAGTTAACATATGTACATTGTAATTTTCACTTTACAGATATTCCCCAGATAATATTTTTGGAAAAGTATAGCGGATTACAAATGAAATCTTAATTATTTACTTCTTACCACTTTTGTATGCGCGGGATGACCAAGAACCATACATTCATTCATTCATTAACTTAATCCATGTACTATGTGCATTTGTACAGCAATTAGTACGGAGAGTTAATCTGCATCTCGGAGTTATTTACCTAAAGCAGAGTTGAACAGATGAAGTATGAATAGAGAAAAACATAAGAGATTGGACACTTGCAATTGGTGGAGTTTTGTTCTTGTCATATAGCTTAGAGTTGGCACCAATACACTCATAGATCTGAGCAGAAATGAAACACTACAAACCGGCCATATATGTATGTATGTATAACGTTTACTGACTGTAAATATGTATTTAAAACCCCTACAATAAATGTGACCGTTTCGAGACTAGCACAAAAATAGACGATTTTAGAGCGATAATGTCTCGAAATTCTTCTCGCATAACTCTTTTATCTACTCCTTTTTCAGTTTTAGTTCAGAAAGTTGCAATTCAAATTCAGAATTTCCAATTCAAATTCAGAATTTTCATTTCAAACTCAGGCAATCACAATTAAAATTCAGAATTTCCAATCAAGTTCAGAATTTATTTTTCAAATTCAGAATTTTACTTCAAATTCAGAAACTTCCAATTGAAATTCAGAATTTCCATTTCAAATTCAGAAAGTTGTAATTCAAATTCAGAAATTTTCATTTCAAATTCAGAAATTTACACTTTCAGTTCAGAAAATTTCAAAATTATGTATGTATGTAGACCTATAGTGTGATTCACTAACTTTAAACGATATGACAATCGCAATTATTGTCGACAATATTTGTCGTTTGTGCATTCACCGACTTATTCTTAACGACACTTATCGGCTGGCTTACTGTATTTATTCAAAGTACTAAAGCAAGAATGATAGAATACAAGATTGCGCCTTCCCGCGGTGAAATTACAGATCTCGCCTTTAGTAAACAAGAATACGGGAGAGAGAAAACTGAACAACTTCCAATATTTTATTGAAAAACGTGTTCTAATTGTTCTAAAGTGTAAAAGTATGAATTTATAGGCAGACATTTAATAAATAAATTCGCAAAATACTAAAAAAAAGTGTCTCTTTTTCTTAATTTGTGAAAAAAGCTTTGTCTAGTTGAAGTTGAGAATTGCCAAACCCGGCAAAACCAAAGTAGCGGTACTTCTAAAGGCGTCACCTTCAGTATTCAGTACACCGTGGTACTAAAGAGTGTAATCTCTGTCAAACCAAATACCAAAATGGGCGAAAAACAAAAAAATCAAAGTGGAGTAAATATTTGACGTATGCTTATTTGGCAACATGAGAATAAACAATTTGTGTACACATTAACCCATTTGTAATTTTTTGTACTTGAAGTATCATTTTGAACCAGCAGTCTACAAAGCGAATTGATTTATATATGTATATTACTTAGAACCAGGAACCATGATGGTTATAATTTAAAAAGAAAAAAAATTATGATTTAATCATTAGTTCGTAAGTGTATTTTTTCGATTGAAAATAATCGTTATTCTTGAATTTTTATTTCTTCCATAAAATCTGATCATTATTTTGTCGATCAAAGATAATTGATCTGCTTAGATTTTTATTTTTACGATCATATTTGATCGATATTTTTTAATTTTTCTTTTTTCGATTAAATATAATCTTTATTCTTGGATTTAATATTTTTCAGTCATAATTGATCGATATTTTATGATATTTTTATGCGATCATAAAATATATTATTGCCATCGCCGACAAATTTGTTTCTTTTTGTTATGATCGAAAAATTGTACATACAGAAATAACCATTATTTTTTATAGAAAAAATAAAAATTAAGAAAGCTTTATTTCAATTAATTTTTTCAAAAAATTGGGTTTTTGGTTTTACAATTTTGTATGTATTGCATTTGTATTACTATTTTGTAATGTATTTTTCAATTTTAATGTTCAACTTTCTGATTGAAAAAAAACCGCCACTGAATGACAACATATGTACATGTCAAATAAGAGTAAAGAAAAATTAAACGTCATATATTTTTTCACTTCGTTAAATACACTTTGCTTCTGGTTCAGAATACGGTAGCTAAAATATATGTATTTGTAATTGGCAAGTGCGCGGTCTGCCAATTCATTTTAAGCTGATCTCAAACCTATGTGATAATTTTATAATGGACACTTCCTGCTCTGAGCATAAATTAATTTCAATATCGGCCCGTCTTAATGAAGAAAGAACGCGGTAAGTACATAGTTTACATAGTTTGGTTATTTTTATAATTTGAATCCTACATCTTCAATTTTTTGCTAGATAAATGCGACTCTACAATGGAAAACCCATCCATATACAGGGTGCTCCATCTGCTTCTCCTGTATGGTAATGTTAAATAACTTTTGAAATAAACAACAGGTTGCAAAGAGTTTTATTTTTTATTTAGTGCGCCAATTTTGTTTATCAACCCCGCCAGAGAGGGTGAAATGCGCCTCATCGGTCATTAAAACTTGTGTCCAAAAGGCCGGCATGGTTTCCAACATTCGGCCGATTGTTTTAGAAGAATTATATTCTATACGGTGAAGCAGACCATTAATAAAATTTAATGGTTTGAAGCTTCCAAGAAAATATATCGGTTGACAAGTGGCGAAGTTATTCAATGTTTACATACCGGAGGCACAGATGGCGTACCCTGTATTGCGTTCTACTGTACCAATTTTTGAACGTACCGCATCGCACTGTTTAATCAAACTTTATCGTCATTTAGAACTCATAAACGCCATCTAGAGTTGATAAGTTGAAATTAAATCTGATATACGGAATGATACATGATTTTGCTGATCATCTTAATTCGCTTATTCAGGGGGTTATATAAAGAAGCTAGTCTGTAAAAAGAAAGCCTCAAAAATTAGATTCCAGGCCAAGGTCAATGTTTGTGCTTGTATGAAAAATAGCCTATCTTTCTTTTTTTAAATAAATAAATTTTTGAAAAGTGTTTTACATGTGGAAACTCTATTCGGAAATTTTTGAAAGGTGGCAATTCTTTTATAAATTGCGTTCAAAACAATTTGATTTAGATAAGTACGTGAGATATCCTCTTTTCACCTGAACTTTAATTAATTTGTTTTTAACTTTTCAAAACATTTGGCAACCCCTCAACAATTTTTCGAGACTAACGGCACTCAATACTTAATTGGAAATGGAATTTTTTCGCCGCCATTCAAACATAACTGAATTAATTACATAGATTATTTTCCAAATATTTTTTACATAAAGCCATCTATTTCATTTCAAAACAAATGGCAATCCTCTTCGAAAGCGTTTTCGTATAAAACTTTTCATTTCGCATTAGTACTGAGTAATAATTTGTAAAATCAGTACGAAAAATGTATACCAAAACAAAATATTTTTTTCTTTTTTTTAAGTGTTTAATTTTTCTACAAACCCTATTTCGTTTGAATTCAATGCTTCAATATTTCATTCAACTTATTAATTCAAATTAATTTACCCAAAATATATGCAAAAAAATAGCTTTTTTAAACCTCGTTCGCTTGGCACCCATATTTATATAATTTTTACTTTTTGAACAGGTAGCAATCCTCTGCAAATTTTAGTTTCAAAACTAATTTATCTTAGACCTTTTAGTTTAACATAGATATTAGAAAATTTCATTTCATTTATATATTTACCTCTAAACAATTGCTAACCTCCTTTCAAAATAATTTGGAAATTGAACTTTATGACACTTTTTTCGTTTGACACCCATATTGCAATATTTGGTTACGCTTATTTAATTGAATTTAATATTTTAGAGACGTAACCACTCCATTTGGAAAGTAGTGTTAATCCTAATTGCAGACTATATATATGACACCTTTTTCCCAAATCTGTATAGTGGTAATTTTGAAATATGCGAATTTTCTTTATTTATTTAGTGAAATTTAACATTAATAATTACATTGTGTTTTAATCCAAGTCATAAGTTGTATGTCTGTCAAATTTAATTTAAAGCTGCTCAGCCGTTTGGATGTGAAAAGGTAAAGTAAACGCACTCGCATAATCACCCACAAACTTTACTTATATAATATTAGAAGGATTTGGATATAAAGCTCTAGCTATTGTGGCTACTTAACAAATTTGGACTCAATATATGTAGGATGAATTTAAAAATTCATTTGCACTTGCTGAGCTAATTTTCAATTACAGTGTCCGAAACACTTATAATATTAATGATACAAATAATTTTTTAATCAATATCACTGGACCACGAATTTCAACTTTTTCTCTTTCCCAGAAACGCCGGTATGAAATTCGTATGTAAAATCACCCCCTGATTTCGAAAATTGGGTTTATTTTTGATTCTATGGTACCGTTTTTGAGATATTTGCAATTTACCGTTATTCGAAAAAACCAAAAAGATGGCTCCCTGTTAATTACGTATGTATATCTCACGAACGCAATCTCAAGCAATTGCAAAAAAGTTTACAGAATCTGAAAGACGATAAATTTTGCTATAAATGCATCATACATTGTTTTTTGCTCAACCAGATAGTTTTCGAGATATTAGCTTATCATTTTAGATTTTTGTTTTTTTTTATGAAAAAATATGAAAAAAATTACTCTATGCGAGGGCAGCATTCCAAAACCACAACTTTTTTTCCAGATATTTTTTCTTTACTTAAAGCTCTGTTTAATTAGAAAAAAGATAAGCTATCATCGAAGAAAATCGATGCAAAACTACGTAAGTTATAAACGATCAAATAAAAATACCCAGGTTGCGCAACTTCAATGTATGTAAACATACATGTATTAAGGGTATAAAGTGCAAATGGGATATTATCCGGATAAACGAATAACACCATAACAATGATAATACTTTTTCTTTAAATAAATCAAATAGTACTTTTAATACTCGAATTGTTTTATAGTAGGTAGAGTGGTAGCATCGAAAGGAAGAGTGGTTGGGTTCGAAACCTGCTGTAGGCATGTAGTTATAAACATGTATTTCCGTCACTTATGGGTAAGTATGCAGGTAGATTTTCAAAATTATAAGACATAGAAAATTTTTAAAGCCTACATCTAAAACAGGAAGTATTTTCTTTTCCCGGCTTCGTATAAAAAGGAACTTTTCTGTCTAGGTAAGACTTGATTTTTTCAATTTTATTCTTGTTCCGAGTATAAATATGAGTTAATGCGCCTTGAAACTTCATAACATCTGCAAGGCTCGCCGGAGATAGTTCAGTTCATAAGTCAAATTTCAAAACCGTGATTTATTAAAAAAAATAAAATGAGTAAAGGGATGCGAGAATGTGAGTGTAATAACGATCCAGATATGTTCTGTTTCATGTGTGGCCAATATACTATCATAAGGCGACGACGAGTGTTTTTAGATCATATCAAAACTTTATACTCCAAGTATTTTGGCATTGAGCCCAAAAATGCTGAAAAACCATGGACACCGAACACTTTGTGTACATCGTGTCGAGTAAAATTGATTCAGTCGGAATCAGGACAACAAATAAAATTTGAGACACCAATGATATGGAGAGAGCCTACTTGCCATTCAATAGAGTGTTATATTTGTCAAAAAAAAGTACTTGGCGTTGGAAGATCAAGAAGAGTAACCTATGCTAGCGTACCTACAGTGACATTACCAGTACTACATTCAACGGCAGTTGCGGATCCAGTTCCATTGTCAACAGTAATATCTGAGTGCGGAGAATCAAGTTGTACTGAATTTCGCATGGGAAACGAGAGAAACGTTCTGTCACAAGCACAACTTAATGATTGGATAAGAGATTTGGAACTATCCAAGGAAAAGGCCGAGATCCACACTTCTCGTATGCAATAATTTAAATTTCTGTCATCCGGTGTAAAGGTGATATATTGTAAACTCGTCACGAACC
This sequence comes from Anomoia purmunda, assembly GCA_951828415.1. NCBI lineage: Eukaryota > Metazoa > Arthropoda > Insecta > Diptera > Tephritidae > Anomoia > Anomoia purmunda. Next base: position 68,251,202 of record OX639997.1, read on the forward strand.
ATTTTCCAAACACTATACCAAGAACGACAGTATATGCTACTGCAACGACATTCCTGGTTTATTCAAAGAGTTTGGTCAAACATATGATTCAAAAGAGTGGCGATTGTTCATAGACAGCAATAAACTGAGTTTGAAGGCTGTATTATTGCATATTGGTAACAAAAAGCCTTCTATCCCGATCGCACATGCAGTAAATACAAAGGAAACCTACGAGGAAATGCAAAAAATACTCAAATTCATCAAATATGAAGAGCATGATTGGAAAATATGTTCTGATCTCAAAGTCGTGGCAATGCTATGCGGTCTACAAAGTGGCTGCACCAAACACTGCTGCTTCCTGTGCAAGTGGGATAGCCGAGCTCGTAAGGACCACTACGTCAGAAAGGATTAGCCGGAAAGAGTCGAGTTTACCGTTGATGTGGATAACATCAAATACACCCCTCTTGTCAAAAAAGAGAAAATCATACTTCCACCATTACACTTCAAGCTCGGTCTCATTAAAAACTTTGTTAAGGTTTGGGCAAAGAAGGCGAAGCATTCGACTATTTGAAAACATTTTTTCCAGATATTTCTCAAGCCAAGATAAAGGAAGGTATTTTTGTTGGACCACAAATAAAAAAGGTGATCAACAATAATCAATTCAAAGGACTACTCTCATCAGTTGAGGCAGCAGCGTGGGAATCCTTTGAAAAGGTCGTTGCTTCTTTTCTCGGTAGACACAAAAGCCCTAACTACGAGCAGATAGTGAACGACTTAATCAATAATTATGCGAAAATGGGTAAATATTAAAGGCTTCTTAAAATTAATATCCCAAAATTTTATAACTTGTTTACCTAACTAATATTTTCTTTCCAGGCGTAAATATGTCTTTAAAAATTCACTTTCTCCACTCACATTTGAGCTTTTTTCCGGCAAATCTTGGCGACGAAAGTGACGAACATGGCGAAAGGTTTCATCAGCAAATGAAATTAATTGAGAATCGATATCAAGGATTCTGGGACGTCGCAATGATGGGTGATTACTGCTGGTTTCTCATAAGAGAAACCGATCCTAAACTGAATAAGCGTCAAAGTAGAACACATAATTATTTCGACTACATAGTAAAATCAAATTAAGATAAAGATTGTTAGAATATAGTATAAACATAAATAAATTTAAAAAAAAGTTAAAAATATGGGTAATTTCATTCATAAATTGAACTTTTAACTCAATAGAAACAGAGCATAGCTAGATATTTCACTCTTCTTTATACCATACATACGTTTTGAGGTATACGTTGAAATTGCGCAACCAGGGTATTTTTATTTGATCGTTTATAACTTACGTAGTTTTGCATCGATTTTCTTCGATGATAGCTTATCTTTTTCCTAATTAAACAGAACTTTACGCAAAGAAAAAATATCTGGAAAAAAGTTGTGGTTTTGGAATGCTGCCCTCGCAAAAAGTAATTTTTTTTAAATATTTTTTCATAAAAAAAAAAACAAAAATCTAAAATGATAAGCTAATATCTCGAAAACTATCTGGTTGAGCAAAAAACAATGTATGATGCATTTATAGCAAAATTTATCGTCTTTCCGATTCTGTAAACTTTTTTGCAATTGCTTAAGGGAGCCATCTTTTTGGTTTTTTTCGAATAAAAATGAACTCGATTTTCGAAATCACAGGGTGGTTTTACATACGAATTTCATAACGGCGTCTCTGGTAAATTTTGGCCGTCGACCAGTGTATTTAAACAATTGATTTTTTTCGATCGCTATTTCTATTTCTATTATTTTTTCGTTCACTTGTTATTCCCATTTAGAGGTTTAGTTTTAAAATTAAAGAAAAAAAATTGAAATTTATTGACTAAATTCACTGGCCGAGAAGGCTTTAGAGATAATCAAAAGCAGTGCGAATTTTGTGAACCGTTTTCGCGAAAATTTCACCACGTTCATGTTTTATGTCGTTTTTTTACCGAAGGTATGGCCATGATCCATATTTTTTTAAAGTAGTTTCTTTCTCCTATATTTTTTACAGACACTAAGACATTTTCGGCCGAATCAGCTACAACCCAGCAAACAATTTGATAAAGAATTTGGTCCATATACAACTAATTTGTTAATAGACTTGCAATCTTGTATGTTTTAGGTGATGAATCTTGAATTACCCCTTTTTGTTTTTAAACTTGACAACTTTTAAAACTTTTATTTTGATTTCTGAAGTTTTGAAAGCAAATTTTGCGATTAGCTTGAAATAAATATAAGAAAAATATTGGAAGTATTAGAAAAAGTGCGTTCACGCTTTCGCGACAATAGGGATTGTAATATCTTCCAAAAGCGATGGGTTTAACAATTGAACAACTTTTGTGGCAATTAATGTTATTTTTTTTTGATTTACAGTAAACCTTGATTAAGTGCCACTGCAGTATTTTATGTATATATTTTATATTTTTCGACACAAACTCAGAAATTGAGTGATTCTTAAGTACCTAAAAGAGGTTTTGTGTCAAAGCCGCTTAATAACAACCAAATTTTGTGATCCAATGAAATAATTTCTGATATTAGTTATTTAGATAAGACCAATGTGAAAATATGTTTTCTTATGTATATCGTCAAACTAGTGTTAAATGTGTATATAAGTACATATGCACATGTGTACATCTAACTACCTGTGTTACTTTAAAAACTATTAAAACCAATGTAAGTTCAAAATAGTACAGATGTAATTAATGTTATTGTTTATTGTTATTGTTTAATAAAAGCAGACTCCCTGAGGAAGACGCGAAATGCGTTGAAACGCGTAAGAGGGAAACAGAAAATTAAAAGTTTTCGTTTTTACTCTTGTCGGCCGAAGCAGCTCCAACCCAGCACACAAATAATTTCTCAATAATCCATGCCCTTAAGCTTTTTTCATGGTAGAAATGCACTTGAATGATTGACATTTCTACCGCCATTTTTTTTTTTTTGTTTTCATTCGTATTATTATTCTATTGCAGCTTATGTATGCAGTAGTTTAAATATTTAAAAGGAATTTCGTTGTCTAAATGTATAGCTGTAGTCAGAGTCGTCGAAAGAAAACTTGGGCACAGGACTAGCCGCCTGGTAACAAATACAACAATTGCCTCAAGGCGAATTCATATAAGGAGATGTTGAGAAAGTAGCTGAGTGAATACGCTTGCTGAACTGAATATCAAAACTTTTGTTTGTTGTAATTTTTACCGATTTTCATTGTCATTGTTCGTACAATTTATTACTGTAGGTACATTTTTGTTGTTGTATGCTCAACGCCAAGGGGGATTCATAGAAGGTGATACATTATAAACAAGGCGAATCCGCTCTGTATTTTGTTTGTGTAATTTTGCTAGTGAAATGTCAAAAACTTAATTCACCCAGTTTACTCATATATTTTGTTTGTGTAAACAAAATAACCTGCGAATTTTGAAAGAACAAGCATTTAGCTCATGACATGCTATCACCTTATAAGAATTCGCCTTGTTCAATACCACCTGGTATTAAATCGCCTTGAATTGCCTGTAAATTGCTATTGCTTTGCCAAACTGAATTGTCAAATGCTTTTAAATTTTTACGAAGCTCATAATGAGTAATTGGAATTTCTATTGTGGAACTGGTAGAAGTTTCTATTGTACAGGACTGAGAATCCCGCATTATTTAATACTATTTGTACGAGCATGTGTCATTACTTCACAGTTCTAAATAATATACATATTTATATAAAACAAGTAGCTTTGCAGACTGCTGGCTCAAAATGATACTTGATGCTTTCCATTTCCAGACAACCGGTCAGGTACAAGCATGACTTTTAATTTCGACCAAACTCAAATACATTGTTTGTTGGTCCAAATAATGAGACACGTATTTTTTCTTTTGGCTCGGAAAAATTTTTCGCCCGAATTAAACGCGATTTTGTTTTTCATACAAAAATCGATTATTCAAGTTGACAGTGAGAATTTTTGGTTTTAAATGCCCATAACTTTGTCAAAATTCAATGGATTCTAGCAATGTTTTTACTAAAATGTCGGTTGTTCTTGGTACTTTAAGATAGAATAAAATGATTGATTTCCATTATTTGAAATTTTTTATTTAACAATAAACAAAAAGTGAAATTTTTTTTAACTTTTATTTTCTCAAAAAGTGTATTTTTTTTGCTCTGAAACTTTTTCACCGGGAAATAGACACTTTGAACTACAATCAGTATAAATCACCAATAGCAAAGATTTTTTTTCGGAGTTATGATTTTTTGTAGATATAATTCGTTTTTCTGGTACATACTGTAATATTCTTATATTGTTTAACTTAATGGAACATTATTATATAATATATCAGCAAAAAGTAGTGTTGTGATCGTGTTTTGTGTATCAAATAGATATTAAAACACACTGTCTACCGCACAGTTTACGAAATAAATAATAACAGTTACGAAATAAAGACATTTTACTTCTATTAGTGCATTAAGCGATCTACACATAAAATTTGATTTTAGGAAACTTGCAATTATTTAGCACTTTGATTATTATTCATCATTTCAATTTTTTAAGTGAAAATTACTGATTACATTTTAGCATGTAAAACAAAAACGAATTATATCTACAAAAAATCATAACTCCGAAAAAAAAAATCTTTGCTATTGGTGATTTATACTGATTGTAGTTCAAAGTGTCTATTTCCCGGTGAAAAAGATTCAGAGAAAAAAAATACACTTTTTGAGAAAATAAAAGTTAAAAAAAATTTTCACTTTTTGTTTATTGTTAAATAAAAAATTTCAAAAAAAGGAAATCAATCATTTTATCATTCTATCTTAAAGTACCAAGGCATTTTAGTAAAAACATTGCTAGAATCCATTGAATTTTGACAAAGTTATGGGCATTTAAAAAAAGAAGCAGGCTGTGTCAGAGACACGGCCATTAAGTTTAACGTAGAATACGCAATCCGATAAGACAGAAAACATATGTAACAATAAATGATAAATAATACAAGCAAATTAATTTCTTTATTTGATAGTTACTTTGGATGATATACATAAGCTTATGATAGGAAAAATAGGATAAAAATGTTTTTAAATTATCAATTAAATTTCTCGCAAAAACGAAGTCAATGGCTGTTATCAATAGTAAAGATAAATGATAAATAACAAACGCGAATCAATTTTATTATTTTTTTTGCAGTGCTTGGCAGCATTTTCTCTTCTTTTACTCTACTTTAACTTGCCCGCCTAAAATTATGCAATACAAAGAAAGGGCTGCACGAGTACATTTAAATCGCCCAACAGCAAACACTCAACCAAACACCACACACATATTTGTGTGCATGTGTTGATACAATTTTCATTTGAGAAATTTAAATATTAGGAAGATATCAACCAACATGAAATGTATGTCAAACGAAAGCTAACATCTTCATTTGACTACAAAAAAAAAAAAAAAAAAAAATTAATCGAGCCGTTTCCTTATAATTAAAGAAATAGAGATTACAACAATAACAACCTGACATTGGTGCCCATACCGTAAGGTAAGACGTATTCTACGCCAAAAAAAATTCTCACTGTAAACTTGAATAATCGATTTTTGTATGAAAAACAAAATCGCGTTTAATTCGGGCGAAAAATTTTTCCGAGCCAAAAGAAAAAATACGTGTCTCATTATTTGGACCAACAAACAATGTATTTGAGTTTGGTCGAAATTAAAAATCATGCTTGTACCTGACCGGTTGTCTGGAAAATGAAAGCATCACTTCAAATACACAAATTTTTTATATTCATGCTGTCAAATAACCATACGTCAAATATTTTTTCTACCTTGATAAATACATTTTGGTGTGTATTTGGAGTTCGTTTTGATATAACAGGTCCGCTTCTTTGTAACCGACTTGCAAAAGAACACTAGGTAGGATAACGAATTGCATGTAAAGCAACAACACAAACTCGGAAAAATATGCGAGTTGAGCCAACTCGGTAGAATGATATCCAACCTGAGGTGTAGTGTTGGGAAGTGATATAACTGCGCTATTGTATATGAGCCCGAAGAAAATGTATGGGAAATTTCAGTTATAACTACATACATCAACAAAATATTTGCATCACAGCTATTTAAATAGCACTATAATACCACAACAAGGTTGCTTAATGGATATTTTATCCGTGTTGTGTTTTCATTCAACATTTAATTGTAAAACAATAATAACAAGTTATGGTGGTGAAATAAAAATTAGGTGGCAATCATTATTCTTGTTCACTAAACCTGAGCCAAAAATTAAAAGTCAATGTAATCGTTAAAAACCATAAGCAGAACATGAAACATCGATTTAAAACATTAAAATCCAGATAATCATTTTTCTTGAGCGAAGAGATAAAAATCAAATAATAATAACTACTTTTGACCGGAATTGTAAAAATTAATAAATAATAATTAATTGTGCTGAAAAAATAAAAATCAGACAACGATGAGTATAATTTTTTTCCTTATATTGATTACCATCCATGCTAAAAGTTCTACTTTATTTGGAACAACAAATACTTTCGTAGAAAAAATCCAACGCACTTATTTTCCAATTGTTGTGAATGTTGTAATATCATAACCCTAACCGAAGTTGAAATACGCCACACTATTTACCGTTATTTGTGGAAGGATTTCCATCATTGCGCGTGAAATATCATTAATATTTTAAATAAGTACTTTATTCAGGATAAGTACTTTACAAAGTCTTTCTGTCTGTTAGATAGATTCTAGAGGTTAAAATCAAAAACCTATCATCAGAAGATTTATTTGTTCGACTGATTTATTTACGGACTTTGTTTATCGTGGAACCAGCATTAACACCAACACTAATGGTAGCCTCGAGATCCAATGAAGAGTCAGCAAATGGGCAGTAAAACCCTCTCTCGATGAACGAAAACCACGCTCTATACGTCTCTCATCATGCCCGTGCCATCGTATGGCGCAGAAGCATGAACACTGTCAACATCAGATGAGATGGCCCTTGGAATGTTCGGAAGAAAGATTTTTGGATGGACGAGGGAACGATGAGTTGTATGAGCTTTATAACGACAGCGACATAGTACAGCGATTTAAGATTCAGCGGCTACGTTGGCCAGGTCAAGTTATACGTATAGAAGAAAATGCTCCAGCCTTTAAACTATTCAACGAGGTACCCGCTGGTGGTGGCAGAGGAAGAGGAAGGCCTCATCTACGTTAGAAAAACCAGGTAGGGAATGACTGGGCTTCACTTGGTGTGTCTAGCTGGCGCCAGTTAGCAAAGCAGAGGAGCGACTCGCGCGCCTATTTGAAATCGCCCAAAATCGCTAAGGCGGTTACAGCGTCAATTAAAAAGAAAAAGATTTATTTAATTCGATATCATCCATAGCCATAATATTCAGATAACGCCTTGGAATGTTGCGGGACTACAAGAAATGAATCTTATAATATTTTCAAAAAAAAAAAGAAGCTGTTACTAATGATAACATTGAGCAATTGCATTATTTTCAGAATCTAAAACAGCGCATAACAATTGGCTTTCCCGTAATGTCATAATTAAATTGTACATATTTGCAAATAGGGAAAATAAATACCTTCGTAAAATAAACGTATATACATACATGCATATGTATGTACTTATACATTGCATGCCCGAATGCATGCGAGTATAACACAACAAATAAAATTTTGACTAAGCCAACGCAAATCCAAGCACACATATTTTTTTGCATTTTAGACATAAAAATAGTAGATACCTACCGCAGTATTCAAATGCAAAAAATACTTCATGATGTCCATCTGAGGCGAGGTTGAATATAAACAATATTGCACATGTCAAAACTCTGCTTACATAACCCACGAACCGTTCCTTTTACTGAGAGGTAGAACTGTTTTAATCTCTGATAAAGCAAAATTACACCTCAGGCGAAAGTGCGTACACTTAGAAAAATTTAAATTAAATGCATATTTGTGGTTTAAATATAACAAAAATTAAATAGTCGTGGTTTTTCGAATCGACCAAGTCCATTGACCCGAGGAATAAGAACTGATATCTTGGGAAATATGTATGAAAGACATCCGTTTTTTACTCACCCTTAAAACTAATTTTATTTAAAAGTAGTTATACGCAAAACCAAAAAGTGAGATGTTATATTTAAAAACCCTTTTGCCCCAAAAATGGATCCTCTATGTATAAGGTCCTTGTACAAAAATGCGTTTTTTCTAACCACCATATCAACTTATGACCAGCTGACTAAAGTGTGAATGTAAACGTGCAAAGGGACCTTTAGAAGTTCCCAATCTTGTCGCCCACCTCTTCCTTTGAAAAAGCCAATTCACAACAACTATATCAAATATATATATATATGTGGAGGAGTATCCTGAATATAAGCGCTTGACGAGTTCGTATAATTATAATATTAAAATTTAAAACCAGTATTGTAATTAACAAATATATTAAATTAAATTATGTATGTTTGTATGTATGTCCGCAGTTACTTCCTAAATCACTTGGTAGCAAAATTTGGCAAAGCTACTCCAGACTTCAAAAGGATAGTGGAGGGCTAAAAATTATTTTGATATATAAAAAGAGTGTGGCACCTCAAACTAAATTTTCCGTACTGCATATCTCTGCAAGTATTTGTAGTAGATAACTAAAACTTTTTATTTGTTTTTTTTTGGATGATTCACGGTTATGTAAGGCTTATCACAATATAATGTTTACGGAAAATTTAGAAAATCACAGCGTATTCATATCAAGGATATCAATGATAGCTACAGATATGCACTTCAATTTCAAACGCCTGCATTATTCAATTCAATTGACCTTCACAATGCCCATCAAGAAGGCGCAAGATCAGTAATCAGTTGTGGTATGAGTAAATCTTACCAATCTACGCTTCTACCATGGGCAATTATACATATGTAGCAAGCTCCTTTTTACTAATACTTCAAATAAAAACACCAGCAGAAAAGTAGTATATTCCAAACAAAACAAAATTAGAATGTTCGAAATTCGAATTTTTTTTCGTTAATTATTTTTTTAAAATATAGTTAGTTATATAAAAACAAGAATATAAATAAAACTTACAAACTTTGTAGAAAATGCAATAAATTTTAATAAAAAATATGATGAATTTTTAAATCGTATTTTTAGAAAACTTTTGGGTAAGCATTTACATATGTAACCAATCGCAAGTTTCAACAGCCTAAGAATTCCTATTCATTTTTGAGAATGATTGTCTCGGAAACCTTTTTTCTTTTAACGTATGCACTTTATATGCCAAAAATTGTGCCAAATCTATGTGCTAAAATTAAGTGAGCTACAAATCTTAATACACATATTATTTTAAAAAAATCACCAAGTGGTCAGTTGTTTGAAGGACAGCCGAAATTATTCGGCATAGAATATATTCATAAAAACTTCATTGTAAGGAAAACTGAGTTTTTTCAATAAACGTAAGTATCCCCACTTAGACATAAAAAAGCAATATTTATTGAAAGAAACCAACTAGTTGAAAATGATAGGCTAGTCGACTAGTTATTTACGGTAAATCGAAAAAGTTGAAAGAAAGCGGTTAGTCGATTATGTGAAGTCGACTATTTTTTAAACAACTTTTGCTAATCGATTAGCCGGTTACTGGATTAACAACACTTCCGCAGTTTTATGTAATTTGTATGACAGCTTGATTTAGTGAAATGTCTTTAGTTTAAAGTGTTGATAATAAATTTTAATACGGTTAAATATTCAAAAGACTATAAAATTGTAATTTATACCACAACTCGACTTATCTAATAATAACAGTAACAGTGGGTCATCATATCTATTATATTATAAAACACTTAGGTAATTCACAAGTGCTAAGTTGTACGTTGTATCGAGTATGTACATAGTATGTAAGAATCGTATTGAAATAAGAATCTTGTGAATAACCCACTTTTGTCTTATGTTATATTCTTTTCGTACCTCACCAGCTGATATTGAAACCCTCGTTTAGTTTATTAAATACGTCATATAACACCTTATGATAATGTCATATATAAACCTTATTTTATGTAGCCGATACCCCTTATAGTAAGGATACAATTTTCATATAATAATATGGTCTTATTTAAACCTAAGTTTATTTTAATTATAAATCCCATAAAAATGTGTTTCTACTTCTCGTAATTAATTATAATAATGACATGTAAAGCTTTATTCTATACGACCTATAATCTTTATACATATGGTGTTCTCTCAGAGAGAGATAAACAGAAAGAGAGAGAGATATACCTTATGGACATCATGACGGTGAATTTGGTGGTAAATAAGGAATTGTTCCTTGCAGATTTGATGTATTACATTATAAGCCTTATGATTATATGAAAAACGTCTCATATAAGGCAACAATTTTCTCACAGTTCCGTGCTATTCGATATAATAACTTCACCATGTACAATTTTGACAGATTAAATTTTTTGTTTTGCCTGTCGGAGAAATTCCCACTGGTTAGTTACTGCCGCAAATTTGACCTTTTGATTTCTGAACAAAAACAAAAAAAAACAAAAACTAATCGATATGAATAAGAACGCAGTAACAGAAAAGTAATTATACTTTAAGATTTTTGCGAAATAACTAAAATATGAACATTCATTATTAAAACACATAGAGGAGCGCTCAGAGTTTCGATATGGCAATGTGGTAAAGTTAAAACCTATTAGCCATATACCACATGCTCCCTGCACGCGAAATTTTTCGAAATCCAGGGGAATTTCCCACATGTCTTGAATATCAAACAGATTTCAACGAGATTCTATCGAAATCTTCACTTTTGTGAAACGAACAAACCTTTGAATACTAAAAAGTTCAACACATCAGACTACTTCATTTAAAATGCACAAAAACATTTTAAAATTAGTAAAAAAAATTAAGAATCAACACCAAAAATTCACCGGAAGATGAAGAACTACTTGTCACGGTACGGAAGGGCAAGACTTAAGACCTTCGTGAATCCAAAAAAAATTTAATCAAATTATCAAATGTCAACGAAATCGAAAGAAAATGCAGTGGCTTAAATAAGTTTTAGGAATTCGAAATCGAAATCTCAGATTTCAGGGCAGAGGGATTGTAGTATTAGAAGGGATAAGTGAGTACCCCAAATATCAAATAGAACTACGAAACTGGTATGCTCGTTTCCAAGGCATTAAACAAAAAGTACCAGAACAAACGTGTATCTAAATCGCTAGTAATTTATACAGTTTTTTTAAATCGTGCTAAGCATGATTATTAATATTAATATATTACTGATATTTAACCCATTTGAATAATAAAGTACATAATACTGATATTGATTCCAGTTGAGACAAATTAATTGCATAAATTTATTCTAGGGGGGTATTAATGAGGGTTTTATTCAAATGAATAACCTTTTTTATTATTTCTGTTGAAAGTAATGCGAAGGTGGTAAGTAAAACTTCCGCAGTTTCTATTAACTTTGTAATAAAAAGTTCATTAATACATTAAACTTTCGGTATGTCTGTGATTCAGGAAATTTAATTTTTGATTCGTCCGTCCGATTATGCTGGCATGGCTCATTCCTCTAAACTTTTCAAATATATGTATTTATCTCTTCAAAGACAAATTTATTAGCTTCAAAACTGTTGGAAAATGCTAACATTAATTATTTATTTTTTATTAGCTCCTAGACTTCTACGGGGTTAAACCCCAAAACGGTAATAAGGAAACGTCAACTGTGCGTACGTCAACTATCTGGCACGCTTTATTTTATTACACTAGGTGTTAAATATCCAATTTCTAAGACTAATAATTTTTTGTAGAATCTTACTGGGAGCAACTTGTGCTTTGCTTAATAACGTGTGGCAACATTTTTTCGAAAGTTCAAAATTTGGTCTGGTTGAATTTCAAAGAAAAAGAAACTATAATAAGACATACACATTTGAATTTTAACATTCTATGACGTTCCAGCACCTTGTGAATCCCCCAATTGTGTTCAATACATGCTCTCAAAATCATAATCATACAAAAAACTAAAACACGTATTTTATGCTCAGAAAGTCCACACCAACTCTCCCCTATTCATGAACTTCTTAGTATTATAAACAAAAATCTGCCCAACTCTGAGCTATCCTATATAGAGTATTTTTTACCGTTTCTTACTCGTACTATGAGTTCTACAATTTACTTTCAACACAAACATAATAATATTTTTTTCTTGGTGCATTCAGATTTTCGGTAACTTCAACTTTATGGCCATTAAGAGCTTATCAGTTATTTGTTTTTGTTTTATTTATGTTTGTATATAAGCAAAGATCATTTAGCGATACGAACCGCAATGTCACACGCCCACTTTTTTGGAGCAATTCGGTGCCCTTTCGGTCTGATTGTCGATGCCGACGATGAAGTCAAAGCTGATACCAGTAACTCCGACGCCAGTGCTGCTGGTGCGAATGCCAAAACCTTACAAGTATTTTGCGTTGATTTGCCTTTTCGTCTGCAAACTCCTCAATATGAATGTGTTATTTATGTGGATGTGTGCATTTAGTGTGTAAATATACACATCGCTACGTACACAATTTCTACGCTTACTACTGCAGTCGCCAAATGTGCACTCCCACCGGGAGCGGCGCAAGAATTTGTTCTGTGCGCCAAGTATTTATCAGCTATGCACTTCTTGATCATCTTTTTGCAATACTGAAGCGCATAGTATAAAATTTAGTATATTAGTAATTATATTTGTAGACTAGGGTGTTCTATCTATGTATGTATTTTCAAATTTTTTGTCGAACAGATTATATCCATTCCTTAAAGTTTCCTTTAGACGTATGGCAGCTTTTATAAGTTTAAAATGTTATTAATTATGATGATGAATGAGGGTTTTGATTAAACTTTTATTATATTCAAAAGTACGTATTTATATATTCTTAAGATCATTAAAATAAAAATCATTTTTTTGAAACACTGTGATACAAAATGGAGGATTATGTTTCCGTAAATGATAGATTACACCTCCCATAAAAAAATACCGAAAGGACTTTTTGTCTATAGATGTGGTTTTTTAGTAATACCAATTTAAAGTTTGTTATTTGTAGGATACGCTAAATACAGCAGAAGTTGGGTAAAATTCTATCAAATAATAAACCACATTCCGGAAGGTTGTGGTATCTTATATGCCGGACACATTACAACGTAAATTACGTATTTTCGTCCAAACTACTTCGCATAAACCAAGTGCGTCATGGTGTAATAACGCAAAGTGAAATATGTTCACGTTCCTCTCACTCTAACCGCCATCTTGAGCTCCCTTCGAAATCCAGTGTGCCCCTTTTTGCGAACTTAGTTTTATTTTGCAAGGATTTGGAATAAAAAGCGCTAAAAATGGTACATTATCAAAAAAAAGCATAAAAGCATCACTGATCGTCCTTTCCATCTTTGTTTTTACTGTTATTCGTTGATAATTGAAATTTAAATTCATTAGAATTTGATTTCATTTTGGAAAAAAATCAAGATTTTGAAATATTCTACGAAATTTTTGGAAAACCAATTACTACAATCGTAAGTATTTTATCTATATCATATAAAGAAACTACTAATAAAATTTTTCTTAAGAATTTTCGATGTTGTGTGTGCTTGTGCATATCATAAACTTGACTGACTGCCTGGCGCCAGCATTTCGTAAATTCAATTGCAATCCGCTGCTGCACACGTACATATGTAAGTACTTTTGTAAAATTGAATTCAATCGGATGATTGACCAATGAATTTTTTCCAAAGCTTTCGACTGTTTGGTGTCTCCTGAACTGCTCGTTTTTCTTCTTCACTGCCACTTCTACGTAACTGCTGCGCGTTTTTCCCTCACCACTGCGACTGCTGAGCGTTTCCTTAAAACTACGACTCCTCCGTAACTGCTGCGTAACTGCTGAGCGTTTTGCATCCACACGGAGGTTTCTTCTGCTGGTCTACAAGTAAGTACCCTGGCAATACCAGTAGGAGTAAATATAATGGAATTACTACACAGCTTAACCAATACTGATCGCTGCACTTCCAGCTTACATAAATTAGTTTAGAGCTACTCTTTTCTCTTTCGTCATACTTTCGTTGTGGGTTATCACTTATGATTATATGTAAGTATTAATACATGTTAAACACTTTCTAATTGCAGCCTTGTAGAATCATCGCAAATAGGAGATATTGAAGCTTTACATGAGGATACGTTAGAGTATGTAGGAGGCTGCATACTTAGGAAGCTGAGATTCTCTCACCATATAAGCAAGGAAAATTTATTGAACATTTAATAAAAAAGAAGCGAAGATTGTGATTGCGAAGATGAAGTTAAAAAAACTATTTTTTATCATGATTTCAAATCAGAAAGGTTAATAGTGCATATATTTCCGCGAGGTTTCTCTATGAAAATATTATATATCAACTTAAAATAAAGAAAATTTTTTAGTGTTCAAACTTAGTAAATATTTGTTTTACAAGTATCCCGCAAGATATAGCATATAGATTATATTAATATACAATTTTAATAACAAATTGTCAAAATCTCTTTTTTTTTATTCCCCCAAAGGGCCTTTATTTCTTCCCCTTTTTCTCGGTATCCGCAATCTAAGGAAGCGTCGAAATGAGCTGTCACTACGTATATCACCTTTGTTTATTGCATAATGCAAGTGCGTCCACAGTTGCCATTCCTAATTTATCTTGACAGCTCTGTAGCCGCAGAGTTGCTTAGTTCTCTGATCAAAGATAAAGATGTAAGAGGTTGTGTACATTTTTCATGTATTTAAATTTTATTGTTATTATTAGAGTCAACATTATTTGTTCATGATTTCGTTCTTGTTTTATGATAAAATACCTATTTTCATATTAGTTTATTGACAGCTTTCACAGGGCGAAATTACTTATTTTAACCATAATTTGCTCATAAACTAAGATTGAGCCATATATTACAATAGTGCGTCCGGGCTTCTACTGTTGTTGGAGTCGAGGATTCCATTTTTATGTTGATTTGTATCTAACACTACCGCTAGGTGGCCATTAATGGTTCTCCATTGAAAAAATAGTGTGGTTACTATTTTTGAGGATGAGGAATCCATTTTCGATGTCTGTTTCATTGTAAAACTTACCCTACAGTCAAGAATGTAATTTTTAACTTCTAGTTTCATACTATTTTTGGACTCTCATATCATTCTTGCTTTTCTTTAAGAGAAACAAAATACGTATTTTTGAACAAAAAATTTAAAAATTAATTTCCTTATACTCGTAAAATTACTATCTTTCTCATAGAATATTTTATAGAGTCATATTTTCTCATAATAAGGCTATTTTCTCTAGCAAACTAATAAAATGATTTTCGTAACAATGTATAGTATAAGCTTGACAATGAAATAAACATCTAAAATAAAATTTTCAGCGTAAAACAATAAAATTACAATTCGGCAACGAAAGTTCATAAACAATAGCAAATAGCGCCACCAAGCGTAAGTTTTAGGTAACTTCAAAAATTAAGTCATTGACGCCTAAAACTGTAAGATTCCACAACTTTTAAGAAGAAATTAACAAAAAAAACATTTCATCAAATTTTACTTAATTTTTCTTGTATAAAAATCACCAACATAAATACAGACAATAAAAGACCAGATATATAGGCTAAAAATCATTTTGATATATAGTTAAAGAAGGTGTAAACTTGTATTAATTTTTGGTTTCGTCAAATACGTAGAATCTTGTTGCACTGTGTACTAAACTTTTTTTTTCTCACTGGATACCACTATAGTTAAGTTCAAGTTTTTGATACATTTGCAATTTACCATTATTCAACTGTCAATTGAAATCAATTGAATCATCAATTGAAAAGTAAACATTATATACGTAACTTTTTGATTTTCAAAAATTATAGTACTGCCATGAAAAAACTTCTCACTTCGAGCCGAAATTCAGTAGAAAACCAATTTGTAAATCTAATTTACTTTACACGGTTCACAACAAATGTATTTGCGAACAGTAGGAAAATGCATTGGCTGTTAAACGCAAACGATTGCTCAGTCACGAACGCTCTTAGCTTTTACTTAAGCATAACTTAAGCACAGACTGTGAACCCGGGCACAGTTTTTGAGAAATTGATTAATTATTTCAGATTGTATTTTTTTAAAACAAAATGGAAAAACCCATACTTCAACAAGGGAACAATTTAAAAAAGCTATGACTCGTCCGCAAGTGAAAAGTGAAATGTCAAAAAAAAGGTATTTCCACTTCAAACCTTTTGACAGAACTCATGTCTGTTGACATACACACAATTTTACTACCGCTGTGATATTGTGTATGATTTTTATTTTAACATCATTTTATTAGGTATTGGTTTTCACCGAAAATTTAAATAATAATATTAATTAGACTGAAAGATCTTTCTTTGCCTAATCCAGGCTATAACTGACGGGTTATCCCACAACTTTATGAAGGAATTATTTATGGGTGAATAAATAATTAAACCCCTTCTAATTATATAAAACGTTTTTTCATAAAAGGCATGCATTTTTTTTTTTAATTTCCATTAATTTATAATATCTTTATATTCGACCACATAAAATATTTACTTGAAAAGGCGATATATGAAAAAAGATTTCAAGGCTAAAATTAAAAACCAAATAATAAAAAATCTACGGTAGTTTCTAGCTACTTCAAACTTGCACTTTAATTAAATAAGCTATGCAACTGCATACCCATATAATGTGTAAAAATTTTTCTAAAAAAATTAAAAAGTTTTGAGAAAAATCGTTTGAGTTTTTATAAATTTTGTATAAAGCTTGAAACAATGGTTTGCATGGTTTTTGTTATACAGAGAACTACTTTTTTATATAAAATTGACGGAAAAAATTATCATTTAAAACCTTGCTAAAATTGTAAAACAATCAACATTCGACCGCTTTTGCCCGCCAGTGAACTTGCATATACTAGTATTGACTTTTCGCGACTTGGGTGCTTTATTATTTTTCCATCAATGTTCATCGTTAATAACAAAGAAAAAATGTTTCCCTTAATACAAAAGAAAAAACGTTTCCCACTTAAAAGTTAAAATTTTCATGATTAATCAATTTCTTAGAAGCTATCATACCTATCAAAATATGATGTACATATACATATTCGTGATTAACTGCAACCAAGGCGAATCCATACAAGGTGGTGTTATAAATACAACTACAAAATTCCTATGTATTTTGTTTTTGTTTCTGCGTAAGAGTTGTCAAAATTTAAATACATTTTGTTTTTGCTTTTACGGATTATGAAAGCTCATACGCAAACGCAAAAACAAAATACATGTACATATGTAGGTGAATAAAAAAAAATCGAATCGGCTGCTCTTATGCCATCACCTTCTATAAATTCGCAGTGATATAATTGCTGACATAATAATCGGTGTTGACGCTGGTTCCAAGCATGGTGGTAAAGATTTTCAATAAAAAGCGCTTAAAATGGTACATTCACATAAAAGCATCACTGATCATCTTTTTCATCTTTGATTTTATTGCTATTCGTTGACATTCGGCATAAAAATCGATTAGAAAAATTATATTTTTTTGATAAAGACAAGAATTTTCAACTTTAAAAAGAAATTTTGGAAAACCAATTGCTAAAATCGTAAGTAATTTACATACATACTATGTATATCCGATATATTAAATTATGCTACACTCGTAAGTTTTGCAATACTGGATTGGCCGTTTATTAATAAAACTATTTTATACTTTTTCGCGGCTGTGTGTACTTTATATCAGGTATTGTGTGACTTTGCTTTGTGGACTGTGGCTCCCACTTCGCGGGCCTTATCTTCCGCATAGCTGTTTGTGTACCTTATCCACGTAAATACTCTTGAAATACCAGTAGGAGCAAATATTAATTGAATTACTTCACAGGGTTTCGGCTGATTGGTGTTCATAGGGCTGCTCTTCCAGCTTAAATAAACTACCCTTTCCACCCACTCCTTTTTTTGTTATAAGTTATATTTTACGATAATCCGCTTTTTAAAGACTTCTCAAGAGTTAAGTAATCAACTTCACACTCAAACCTAGGTATTGATTTTCATATAATGTTCACTATGTTTTTCATGAAATTTTTTTTCGTCGTTTAATTTATTTTTTACAAACTCTATAAAAATCCAAAAAATTTTCGAACTTTTTAACTAAAATATTTAGACAACTTTTAGGTATGTAGTTTAGTGGCTCATTCGATTTTAGCTTAATGTACAAGTCTGAAATAGCTTAAAATTCCGATTAATTTAACGCATGCAGTTCATATGACAGAAGATATGCAAACCTGCCAGCAAAAAAATATACGGGAATTTATATAAAATCCATGCATTATGGAAACATTTTCGTAAAACCTATTGCCAAAAATCAACCGAATTTTTCAGGCACTTGTAAAGGGTGTTTTTTTTTTAAACTGATAGAACTTTAAATTGAAATAAAACACATAAAAAATTAAGTATGATGCCAATTTTTTTTATTTGAAAGATATTTTCATGACATTTAATATTTAAAAACGAATTCTGGCATATGTCCGCCACGACTAGCTTTGGTGAATCGGATGCGATCAGTGCAATTTTGAACCAATGGACAAAGTCCAACTTGTTAAGCACGGCGGCGAATAAACAAATTCGGATCTTCTCCAACACTATCAATTACAGCACCAATATTTTCTTCTGTACGTACAGTTCTTTGTCTTGTTGTTGGTTTTTCATCGAGTAGAGTAAATGTTGTTCGAAATTTATCAACAGTTCGACGAATAAACTGCTCTGATGCTCGATTATGTGGACCATAACATTCACGAAGCGCGAACAGAACACTGATTTTTAAAGTAAATTTCCACAATTTGTAAACTGAACAGAAATGTCAAAACGAAATGTCATTCACGAGCTGTCAAGTGACAGCTATCCCTATCGAAAGTTCTATCCAAGAATGATAGAAGACCAGATTACGACTAAAGGTCTGCATCGGAATTCATTTTGATTCACTATGAAGTTCTCTAGAAATATGCTACCTACTCACACTTTTACAAAGAGCGCACGTAAGGAGAGAAGCGAAAATGTTAGGCGTCATATGTATGAGTACAGTACTCATGCAAAAAAGGTTCTGTAAAAGAGAGGAACATAAAGCAGAAGTACCAAGCTGTTAAACTTCCACAAGTAACATATTCCTTCACAAGCATTTTTTAGTATTTTTGGAAGTTTTGGTTTAATGAAGCATACGTTTCTAAAATGAACAAATTATTAGTACGCATGCATATGTATACATGTTTACCTAACCCTTTCATGTCATTTGTTGCTTATAGGCAACATTGCATATTTCTTTCGATAACTCCTGGAAATATCAATACTTTTACAATCTGTTTTTTTTTCATCTCTAACAGACATCTGCGAGCACTAGTTTGCGAAGTTTCATGACAAAAGCATATGTATACATGTTTACCTAATATGATCACTTCACTGATGATGTTAGTTTTGCCAATATTGTAATGCAAGAACATGATTTGGTCGACAATTATGGAATTTATGACAATAGTACTCTTTTTTCTGAAATTAATTTTCTGGCCAATGAAAAAACTCGCTCTGATGGAGCACTACTTGCAGGGGTACATAACAGATTACAACTAACGTTATATAAATCGGTAGCTGTACCCGATGCATATTCCACCACTGCAAAATGTCAAATTCATCATTAAAAGCTATTTCCATGGTTTCAAATTTGTGGACTTCATCTTCAACTCTATCGCTGCTACTTGATACTCCATACTCTTCCAAAAAGTCGGAAAGAAGTTCTGAATTTGAAAGAGATATTCCAGGTGTGGTGTCCATATTATCGTTTTCAGCTACGCTGCCTAAATATCGTGTCATAATTTTTTTTAACTCTGTTTTGATATTAATTTTTTCTCCTTCAGAAAAATTGTTTAAGTTTGTTTGTTGGTGGAAAAAGAAAAACCGCTATTTTGTGCAGAATATTAATATTTTTTTTCAACAATTTCCGTTAAGTAGTAGCTCAATTTTTCTTTCAAACGCTTAATAATATCGATATCTTCCACATCAGCGGTACGTTTTTTTTAAGCGATGAACATATACATATGAACACCCAATGCATTGTGGCATAATTTTCGCCCTCTAATTTTTTCGAGGTTTCTTCAAATGGACTTAAAATTTTTACAATGGCCTGTATATGACTTAAATTAAGATTGTGGATCCTTTGCATTTCCTTTTTCTGTTGAAGAATTGATGTAATATCAGCCCAATTATTTTCAATTGATGTCATAAGGTAAAAAATGGTGTTCCAACGAGTTGGAGAAAAGCTCTTCAATGTTGAATGCAGCCTTGAATTAATCCCAGATTTTTTGAAATATTTTACGAGTTTTGTACATAAATTGCTTAGTTCAAAAACTTCTGGTATTTCTTTCGTTGACTTTTCCACGGTATTATTTAACAAATGGTTTATACAAAAAATGTGATTGCTTGAGTTAAACGCTGACACCATATTGGCACCTCTGTCAGTCACGAATATAACTTTCTCATTAAGTTCACAATTGAAGTCTTGCATAGTTTTGAGCACTTTCATTTTTACATTAACACCTGTCAAAGAATTTTACATACATACATATTAAGAAGATAAATATTTCAATTCGTTATTACATATGTACACCTCTACTTTCTAAGAAGAAAGTCATAACCCAAAACAAAAAATTTGACAATACGCAAAGGATTTAAAATTTTTGTAAAATATTAAAGTAATTATCAAACTCTACTTTGGTCTTTACATAGTCAAAGGTTTATTTAATTATTGTTTTAATTCCTAAAAAAATGATAATGAGAAAAGTTGCAAACAAAATTTATTTCCATAAAGATATCGCTATGAATTCTTTTTGCTCAACATAATAATATATGAAGGCCCTGCTTGAAAACTTAACTCAAAACCAATTTTGCATTGCTTATGACAGTCTTCCAGGAAATCAGCGATATGTACATACATACTTTTATTCGTTGGCATATATAAACATAAATATAAGTACATACATAAATATGACGTTGCAAAACGAAGTAGATACATATCTTCAGATGTAGGTATGTATGTACTTAGATAAATCTACATAGTCTTGAAAAAAATCGGGACATGACATTATTTATTTGTTTGTTTTGGCGTAGAATACGTCTTACCTTACGGTATGGGCACCAATGTCAGGTTTTTATTGTTGTAATCCCTATTTCTTTAATTATAAGGAAACGGCTCGATTATTTTTTTTTTTTTTTTTTTTTATTATTGATAACAGCCATTGACTTCGTTTTTGCGAGAAATTTAATTGATAATTTAAAAACATTTTTATCCTATTTTTCCTATCATAAGCTTATGTATGTATATCATCCAAAGTAACTATCAAATAAAGAAATTCATTTGCTTGCATTTTTTATCATTTATTGTTACATACATATGTTTTCTGTCTTATCGGATGGCGTATTCTACGTTAAACTTAATGGCCGTGTCTCTGACACAGCCTGCTTCTTTTATGTTTGATTTTTTTTTTATAAAAGTCTAGCTCATTATATAACAAACACTATATAAATCCACGTTTCAAACTTTGTAAAAAAAGGGAAAATTCTACAAGATTTCATACAATTTTCATACTTTTTAATTCGAATTTTTATAAAAATTCAAAGAATGCAGTTTTATGGTCCATTAAATTTTAACGCATTTTTTCCATACAAAAAAAATTGTCGGGGCGTATCGAAATGAAGTTCTTCATACTCCGGTAATGGAACGAAACAACTTCCTTTGGGTTCAACTTCTTTACATATGTATGTAATATGAAAAAACGCGATGCATGGATAAACCTCGAAATTCCATTAACTGTTGCAGTTTTTGGGAAATAAAACATGGATTTGTAATAAAAATATGTCGCACATTACGAAAAAAAAAACTATATACACATGTCTTACCAGTACTTTTTGCACCATCCATAGATTTAAGCCCAAGGAGTCTGTTTTTTAAAAAGTTACATTCAGTCTCTGCGTTAATATATTTGTTGTGAAACTCGCAATAGCAATTTCCAAATTAAAGGCTTTTGAATTAAAAAAAAAAGTATATTTTCGAATTTCTTCGAAAATTATTCCTTTTGTATCTTTCTGTTTAGGTGATAAACTTTGTAAATAGTTAAAAGTATTTTATTGAAAGACAGTTGTGTTATAAAAATATGGAAAATGTAAAATTTATTTTATTTTATTTATTTAATTAGAATTTGCACCAGGAACCACCGGTTATGGCGGCCACCGTAAAAGCGGTCAATGGTCAAACGCCAAAAAAAGCTTTGCAAACAGAAAAGTTATAGAAACCCTGGTAACACAAAAAAATTTTTTAAGTAAGAAAAGTTAACAAAAGACCCCATAAATAATCGTATTTATATGGTTTTATTCAGAATATGATGATTTTCAGAAACGTTATGTATATTTTTCCCGAGATTTTTCAAAATACCACACTTATATATCTACTTTAAATAAAGTTGAATTATCTAATGTTTAAACTTAGTAAATATTTGTTTAACAAGTATCCCGCAATATATAGCATTTGGCTTAAACTAATATACAATTTTAATAACTAATTGTGAAAATCTCAGTTTTTTGTTTTAATTCCCCATAGGGTCTTTTTTCTTCCCCTTTCTCTCGTCCTTCGCAATCTAAGGGATCATCGAAATGAACTGTCACTACGTATATCACCTTGTTTATTGCACCATGGGTGCGCAGTTAATTTCTTTTATAAGCGTCACGAAAGACGCAATTAGCAAAAGTTGACAGCAACAGCAAAGGGGAGCGGGAACACACGAGTCTGTACAAATGATAGGGAACAAAGCAGATGAATTGAACACTGGTCGTTAGCACGGTGTACTGAATACTGAAGGTGACGCCTTTAGAAGTACCGCTACTTTTGTTTTGCCGGGTTTGACAATTCTCAACTTCAACTAGACAAAGCTTTTTTCACAAATTAAGAAAAAGAGACACTTTTTTTAGTATTTTGCGATTTTATTTATTAAATGTCTGCCTATAAATTCATACTTTTACACTTTAGAACAATTAGAACACGTTTTTCAATGAAATATTGGAAGTTGTTCAATTTTCTCTCTCCCGTATTCTTGTTTACTAAAGGCGAGATCTGTCATTTCACCGCGGGAAGGCGCAATCTTGTATTCTATCATTCTTGGGTCGTTAGAGGAAAGTAAAAAACTTTACTTTAGGTTGTCCTTTCGACATGGCTCGAAATTAAATTAATTTATAAATTTGCATTTTCAAACATAATTTATATAAGGCCCGTTTTAATGTAACCTAGTTGGAAAAAAACACTAGGTAGGATAAGAAATAACATGTAAAGCAACAACACTAACTCGGAAAAATATGCGAGTTGAGCCAACTCGGTTATGTGATATCCGACCTGAGATGTAGTGTTGTGAAGCAAAAAAGCGCTCTATTGTGAATGGGCTCTGGAAAAATACTTGGGAAATTTCAATCAACTGTCAAATCTTGTTTGTTTTATGGATACATAAACAAACCAAATAAAAATGGATCAAGTGTAAGTAAAATTTGCGCTTCGTATATTTCACATAAAATTATGAATTAAAACATGTTTGTTATTTCAGAATACAAGAAAAAAGGCGAAAGAGATGGTCCCGTGAGGAGACAACAGGGTTTTTGAAATGCTACCTCTCTCGGAAAGCGGAGTTCGAGCACCCAAAGAGAAAGAGGTTGGCCTACGTGAACGTGTTAGAAGACATGGTGTCAATGGCGATCACGGTAGGTTCAAGAAATAAGTATATGTTTGATCAAATTATATTTATTAATCCACTTCCAGGACTTTGAAAGAACGCCGCTGTGCTTGGACAACAACAGCAGAACTGGCGTCAGCCCGTGCTTTGCCCCCTATATGGAGGGGTTCATGTGGGTTACAGACCGTTTGAAACACTTTCGGTAAATGTGCTGTCTGGAAAAAGTAGCTAACAGGAATTACTCTGTCCAGCAACAACTTTTTAAAACGTAACAGTGAGTTTCAGTAAAAACCTTGTAGTGAATTTTTTGCAATGTTTTTGATGTAAATTTTTTGTGCTCGTTTTTATAAAACCCGTGTACATGCGGAAGCATCAACTTAACAATTTTTCAAAAAACATCGGTAACATTTTGCTGTACAATGTACAAGGGTTTTATGAAAGGGAGCAAGACGAATTTACACCAAAAACTTCACTAAAATGTTTTTACTAAAACTGGATTTTTTTAATTTGCTTTTGGTTTGTTATTTTATTTGTAATTAGAATAAGAAGTGATCTGAATTGAATTTTATATGTGATATTCCTTGGGAATTTGTTTTAGTTTTATAGATTTTAAGTTGAATGAAATGCAATGAATTCTTGTAAATATTTTTATTAGTGAATTTAAAGATATAAATATATATGTATATGCAGTGAAATTTTTAAATAATATTTTGTTGTATTAAATAATTAAAAAGGGCTTGCCTTCTGGCAAGGGCTGCGTCTTGATTTCATTCTTCAAAACCTTCATCAAGTGCAAACGTATTTTCTTCACTCACATCGTTGATATCGCACAAATTTGCTAGTTGCCTAAATGCCACAGTATTGCTTACATACCAAATGTACATACATATGTATACATACACGGAATTTTTGTGGTAATATACGCGTTCTACCACCACCAGATGTGGCAGGTACACAGTTAAGACTCCCAATACTTCACTGAAAATAAAATAGCATTAAGTTTATGCATTTCTTTTGCACACATTTTGTTATTACTTGTTAGATATTCTACCGTTTGGCGTCTTAGCCTCATGTGCATTTTGAAATCTAATGAAAACAAGTGATGATAGGACACCAAACCAGTATCCCGCAAATTTACAAATCAATCCTCTACAGCAACCAGATCAATACGGTCAGCAACTTATGCACCTTATACAGCAACAACAACAACAACTTCACAACTTCAACCAATGCAGCAGCCAATACAGCTTCCACAGTTTAGACTTTTAATCAACCACTTTATCTCCAATATAAAGTTAATGATAAACACTTTGTACACAATTGTACAAAATTGAAAACAATAAAACAGTCTATTTAGTTATTCCAATCTTTAATTATTTGTTTGAATTCGTAGCTTTAGTTTTGCTTATTTTCTCTTTTCAGCTCTTGTCACACCGGCAGTTTCAAAAGAATAGATATATATTTCAAAGAAAATGAACACATTTCGAATCAAACAGATTATGTTAAACCTAACATACAATACAAAATGAACATTGTATTTTGCTTACGAAATAACATCTAATTATTGCATCATCTCTGTTAATTAATAGCGCGTTGCATGCATGCTTGCCAGACATCTGCAAAAGCAAGGGTTGCCAACACACCTCCTCAAAATGCAAAGTTCATATCTAAATTGATATGTAATTCAAACAGCATCTATACAAAGTACTCATTAATTACATTTCAGTTTCTTAAACTATATTTAGCATTTAGATAAGCTTATGATTGGTTTAATTTCTTAAAATCTATAGATGTGACAAGGCCGTTATTATCTGGGAGTAATAATTACAGTCCAACATTTGTTGCAAGGATTAGGAAAAACCCAGAAAAACCTAATCAGACCAAAAAAAAAATATTACATATATATAATATAAAAATAGTAGTCAAATACTATTTATGTCAGGTTCAGGCACGTTGTTTTTCAATAACATCCATTAGCCGGTTAAACCCATTTGGCATCTTAGTTGATTGAAACGTGGAGCTGGAAGTGGTTTTGTTAAGATATCTGCAATTTGCTTTTCTGTGGAAATATAAACAACTTTTATTAGTTTATTTTCAATTTGTTCTCTAGTAAAATGATACTTTATATCTATATGTTTAGATCGTTTGTGACAAGAGGGGTTATTTGCTATACTTATACAACCCTGATTATCTTCAAATAATTTAATTGGTTGTTTAAATTCTATTTTTAAACTTTCTAATAATGATTTAAGCCACAGTGCTTCTCTAACTGCCTCGAATAAAGCCATATACTCTGCTTCAGTAGATGAAGCAGCCACGGAATTTTGTTTTCGTGTATTCCAACAGATTACATCCGATTCAAACATTTTAAATAAATATCCTGTTGTGCTCTTTCTATCGCTCTCACTACCACCCCAATCTGAGTCTACATAACCAATTAAGAAAATTTCATAGTTAATATTCTTTTTAAACACTAGCTTTGAATCAATTGTTCCTTTTAAATATCTCAACACCCTTTTTAAACATTGCCAAAGTCCTTGGTTATTTTTCTCACAATATCGGCTTAACAAGTTAACTGATGTACTCAAGTCTGGTCTTGTACATATCATAACATACATTAAACATCCTATCAGACTACGACATGGTGCATCATATTTATCATCAGAATTCAATGCTTCCTGATTTAATTTGCTTGGAAGTGGTGAATTTATAGAGTTACATTCATCCATTTTAAATTTATTTAAAACCTTTTTAATATAAGCCGATTGACTCAATCTTATTTCATTATCATCTCTATCAACCTTTATTCCGACAAAATATTTAATCTCAAAGAGATCAGTCATTCGGAATTTATTCTTTAAATAAGATTTGAAATTGTTCATAGTATGAATATTTTCTGTTGATATAACTAAGTCATCAACATACAATAAAACATATATATTCTTAAAAATGTCTCCTTTGACCAGTATATATATACATCGGTCCACAGGTGAATTAACAAAACCAATTTCTTTCAAAGCTTGTTCAAATACCTCGAACCAACATCTAGCAGCTTGCTTAAGCCCGTAAATAGATTTATTCAATTTACATACTTGCCCTTTTTCACAAACTACTCCTTGAGGAACCCTCATGTATATTTCCTCTTTTAAGACACCGTTCAAAAAAGCGGTTTTTACATCCATGTGGTGTACTTTCAATCCATATTGATTTGAAAAAGACATTATGAGCCTAAAACTCGAAATTCGAGCAACTGGTGCAAATGTTTCATCATAATCAATCAAGTATTCTTGCGTGAATCCACGCGCCACAAGTCTTGCTTTATACTTAATTGGTTCGCCAACTTCATTATGTTTAATTGTAAAGACCCATCTATAATCTACGATATTTTTGTTATCTGGTATTTTAACCAGTGACCACGTTTCATTAATTAAATGAGAATCTAGCTCGTCTCTAATTGCTTCTTCCCAGCTTTTCTTATCACTTCTATATTTTATTTCATCAAAAGAAAGAGGAGTATTCTCAATAGAAGACTGGGCATTCATAATACAATTTTCCAAAAGATCTTTATATGAAATTTGTGGTTTATCTTTTAACCTATCACTTTTTCTTATATTTGTCAGCGGTTTTGAACTACTTGGTTCACCTATATCTTCACATATAGTATCACCAGATAAAACTGGATCGGCATTTACTTCTTCCGTTACCATATTCTTAGGCTGTTCATTTAACTGCATATTACTTTTCATATTTGCAGCTTTATTCTCACAGATACCTGAGGAAGTACCCATATCCGAGAGTATATCCTCGTTTCCAGTATCAACCATGCTTTCTTCATTGTTTAATTCAGCATTATTATGGTCAAACACAGCTCTAGAATTAATCATATTTGATTCATCAACAATGACATCTCTAGCAATCTCAAATTTTCCAGTTTCCGCATCCCACACCTTATAACCATTTGGTTCATATCCTACCAGTATACCTTTCCATGATTTTTCATCAAACTTTCCTTTTCTTATTTTCTTATGAACGTATACTGTTGAACCAAAAACTTTTAAATATTTCAGACTCGGCTTTTTATTATGCCACATTTCATATGGTGTTTTATTGCGTTCCCTTAATGCATTACTTGGGCTTCTATTAATTAAATATGTAGCTGTCAATACAGCTTCGCCCCAGAAATATTTTGGTAGCTTAGCTCCTATAACCAAAGAACGAGCTTTTTCGGTTATAGATCTAATCATCCTTTCGGATACACCATTCAATTGCGGGGTATGCGGAACTGTTAAATGGTAACTAATGCCTTTTTGAACACAAAACTCCCGCATTTCGTTTGACAAATATTCCCCTCCATTATCAATATATAAATTTACAACTTTAAGGTTAAAATGTGCTTCACTTTTCGCAAGGAAGTCTTTAAACATAGCAAAAACATCAGACTTATAAGTTAGTAAATATGTGACACAGTAATGGGTATATTCATCTACAAAAATTACATAATAATTTTTTTTATTAATAGTTGAAGGTGATATAGGTCCACATACATCTGAATGAACAACAAACAATGGTCTATTTATGTGGTCCTTATTCTTTGATTTTTCAAAACTAAGCCTAGCCTGCCTGCCTTTTATACATACCTCACATAAATCATCATTAGGTTGTATATTTTCAATTAACTCAATGTTATCAACCATTTTCTTTGATTTCATTTCTACAAATTTACCTTTACTCATATGCCCTAACCTCTCATGCCACAAACTATAATTATTCTTATTTGCAGTTGATACATATGCCCTATTTGGTAAATTAAAATTAACAATAGGAACATTGTTACTATATTTACCCTTCATAATAGTTGTATGATCTTTATTGATCATTACACCTCCTGGATAAAACAAAACTGTCATACCAGCATCCTGCATCTTTTTGACAGATATTAAATTGTGAGGAACATCAGGGCAGAATAATACTTCCTTTAAACAAATTTTTGCTTGAGTACTGCTACATAACTCAATTTCTCCCTTCCTTGATGCATATATAAATTCACCACATTTTGCCACAGAGATTTTTATAGGTGAATCCAAATACGCAAAAGTCGTAAAGAGATTTTCATTATTTATTATATGATCTGACGCTCCGGAGTCCAAGAGGAAAGAAATATTGTCATTTTCACAACACGTACGTTTTAGCATAAATGCAAAGCCAGATTGGCTTGACTGGCCTGATTCTGGCTGAGTAGACACCATTTGCGCTTGTTTGTTGCTAGCCTGACTATTTTCTTCACGATTTTTTTTATTATATATAAAGCAATTCTTTTTGATATGGCCTGCTTTGCCACAATGAAAACATTTAAGTTTGTTATTATTAAACTTAGTTTTATTAAATTTGTATTTATTCTTTTGAAAATTTTGATTTCTGTTTTTAATTATTGTAGGTTTATTTTCGTTTCTAGTCGCTTGCAAAATTTTTAGACTAGTGTCCTTACAAGATTGTTTTAATTTAATTTCCTGATCCAATAATCTGTTCTTCACGAACGCCAAAGTCAAATTGTTTTCAGACAAAGTTTCAATTGCCGTAATAATCCCATCATATTGGGAAGGTAGGGTTAAGAGCAAATGGGATATTTTATCCATTTCATCCACCTGAGCTCCGGACGCCAGCAATTCTGTTACCAAATCATCAAATGTATTAAAATGATTTAGCAATGTTGTTTCACCCTTTAGTTTTAATGATAATAATTGTTTGCGTACAGATAGTTGTGAGGCTAAGCTTTTTCTTTCATATATTTCATCTAAGTTTTTGAAAATCTCTCTAGCACTGCATTCGCTTTTAGCAAAACCGAGAAACGAATCACTCAAATACTCTATAATCAAACTTTTAGCACATCTATTTAGTTTCTCCCACTCATCCGTTTTCTCGCCGTCCTGATCAACAACCTGTAGCGCATCATTTTCACTTAAAAGTGCTCTAACGCGAAATTTCCATATGGAGTACTTTTCCCCATCGAATGGTTTAATATTGCGCTTACCTTTTTCCATCTTTATAAACTGTATTGATACTTATCTGCAGTTACTAGGCATGGACTGGGCCCATAACCTAATGAAAACAAGTGATGATAGGACACCAAACCAGTATCCCGCAAATTTACAAATCAATCCTCTACAGCAACCAGATCAATACGGTCAGCAACTTATGCACCTTATACAGCAACAACAACAACAACTTCACAACTTCAACCAATGCAGCAGCCAATACAGCTTCCACAGTTTAGACTTTTAATCAACCACTTTATCTCCAATATAAAGTTAATGATAAACACTTTGTACACAATTGTACAAAATTGAAAACAATAAAACAGTCTATTTAGTTATTCCAATCTTTAATTATTTGTTTGAATTCGTAGCTTTAGTTTTGCTTATTTTCTCTTTTCAGCTCTTGTCACACCGGCAGTTTCAAAAGAATAGATATATATTTCAAAGAAAATGAACACATTTCGAATCAAACAGATTATGTTAAACCTAACATACAATACAAAATGAACATTGTATTTTGCTTACGAAATAACATCTAATTATTGCATCATCTCTGTTAATTAATAGCGCGTTGCATGCATGCTTGCCAGACATCTGCAAAAGCAAGGGTTGCCAACAAAATCTGCCTCACTCATTGCATCGAGTACCTTCAAAATTGGAGCACTTCTCATGTGTCTTGTTTTCACTCTCCGAGTCTTTAGAAGAGCTGGCATATGTATATCGTTTCCAATACTTCTAGTACTTCTTGCATCTCTCTATTGCGACGTGATTCGCAATGCTCACCCGTGTACAAAGACATCATCTACAAAAGTAAAAGGTTATTTAATTCATTTATTTAATGTCTTTAAATAAATTTAAAAACTTACCACAGAATTCTCAGAATTACTCATTTTGTTTTGTTCACTAAACAAATCATATGTTTAATGCCAGATTTTGTCAGTGTTGTGAAGTAACTAAAAGGAAATTTTATCCGAGTTGGAGTGTTTTTTTGCAACTAGGTTACAGTGGGGCCATTTCTTTGTAACCAAGTTGCAAAAGAACACTAGGTAGGTTAACAAAATGCAAGTAAAGCAACAACACTAACTCGGAAAAATATGCGAGTTGAGCCAACTCGGTAAAATGATATCCGACCTGAGATGTAGTGTTGGAAAGTGTAAAAACTGCACTATTGTGAATTAGCCGCCAGAAAATACATGGGAAATTTAGATTTAAGACCTAAATGGTTTTTATATGCTTAGTATTTGTAAATATATAACTACATAAACCTAAAAATTGCCGGCACAACTATTTTCCGTTCCGAAATACCACTAAACAAATCGCAACATTCATGAAAGAGCCTAACAGGGTTGCTTTTGCAACTAAAGGAAATTTTACCCGAGTTGGGTACAAAGAAGCGGGCCCATTAAAACGGGCCCATAAGTATATGCATACATATTTTCCATGCTAAACGAGCGGGGGCATTTCCAAAATATTAATTATCAGATTTAAGTGATTGACGGCTTAAGTTCTTCGTCTGATTTTATCACGATGTGGTGCTTTTGAAAATTCAATATTGCAGACTTCTATGTGACAGCGACACACTTCTGCGAAGTTGTAAAATCCGAGCCTTATGTGTATCGACATTTAAACTGTAGTCGGAGGATTATCTACTATTTAATCTTTTTGCAGCACCAAAGAACGTAGATATATCCAGGTTCTTTGGCAACGCCAAATGGGTAAACACGTCAGATCTGGCACCTTCATCAATGAATATTGTGAATGATCATTTACTTCATATTTTGCGTATGGTGAGGCACAGATTTTGCCGCTGTATATACTACAAAGTTTTCGGTGTTTGATTCCTAAACATATTTAAATTATCAACTTTAAATAAATACCCCAAAGCGTTGATTTGTGAAAATTGTGTAAACATTACAATGGATCTTTCTGGTCCGCAATTAATTTCAAACATCTTGTCAAGTGATGAACTTGAGCAGACGCCACCCGTCGTACAGGAAAAATTGAAAACTTGGATAGACGGATTTGTCGATGAGTACTGCAAAAATAAAGCTGCTGCTAATCGCCTTCGTAAGTAAACAATATTATAGTTATAGATTTAAGCAATGGAGACATTTTGAGTATTCTTTTTTCATTTTTAACAAAACAAAAATCTAACCTCAAATAAATGGCGTCTTCTGCACTTTTGCAAACTGCAAAAAGGCTCATGCATGTACATATACACATATATGTAATGTATACATACATACATATGTATGTATGTATGTCGATAAGGAAATTCTGCGCACCGAATTCTCACATTAAATTTATTTATGTTCTCTATATTAATATTTTAATAGATGACTATGAACAAAAATCGGAGGAGCTGCAGGCACTTATTCAGGACAACGAATTGAAGTTAGAGAATCAAAATAAAAATGTTACGGAACTACGCGTTCAACTGGACAGTGTTTCAAGCGAACGTGTACAATTGCTTGAACAATGCAGTAATCATGAAACAGAAATGGCTGCGCTTAGAACCGAACGAAATTCCGTGGCTGAAGAACGTGACTCCTTGTTGAAGTTAATCGAACGTCAAAAGAGTGAGTTAGATAGATTACAGGAAGAAATGCATTCATATCAACAACAGTTAAAAAATGCTATTACTGCAAAATGTGAAGCTATTACTAAAGTCGATGAGATAGAAAGTCAAAAGGTCGCGCTGGATTTTAAGGAACGGCGTATGGACCAGGAACGTACGATGCTTCATAATCAAATTCGCACACTTACTGATGATTTGAATAGAAATATAGCTGAGCTACAGAACATAAGACGTGATAATACAATGCAGGGCATGCATCTTGAGGCAAGACTTGTAGAGAAAACAGAAGAGCTAAAAATAGCTCAGGGCCAATGCCTACAATATAAAGAGACAATTGAAAGACTTACTCAAAACGTTCAAGATCTTTCAACTAAACTTTTGAGTCAAAACGAGGAAGCAAACAAGATGATGGACTTTTACAAGAAAGAACTCGAAGCTAAAACTAAATTGGCAGAACTGTACAAAAGCAATTGTGAGGACACTGATATTGAACGTAATGAATTAAGTACTGCAATAACCGACCTTAAAAGAATGTTGGCCGAAGCAAGTGAGCAGTATGGCGACCTCGAAACAAAATTCAAAGCTACAGTTCTTCAGCATGAACAAGAACTCGAAGAACGCGACAAAGTTTTGGAATCACAAAAATCTGAACTGAAACATGCCAACGATTTGTTGAAAGAGGTACAAAATGAAACAATGGAAAGTGCTATATCAAAAATTGCTCCGTCTGCGGCAATCGCTAGTCGCCTCATTCGAACCGATATGTCACTTACAGAGTTATACTCATTGTATGTAAAGAGTTCCGAAGAACTTGATATACAAAAAAGAGAGAACGCCCGTTTAAACCTTCAATTCAAGACAATCTTACAAGAATTGAGCGAAAACGCGCCTGTAATTAAAAAGCAAGAGCTAGAATACGAGAAATTGATTGAAACGAACAACATTTTGGCACACCAACGCGACGAATTGTTAAGTAAGAAAGCTGATATGGAAGAATTAATGGGTAATGCACATTCCAAAATCAATCATTTAGAAAGGGAAAATAAAAAACTAAAGAACTCGCAGAATGACCTTAGTCGACAAGTTTGTTATTTACTAAAAGAGGTTGAGCAATTACGTATCGGACTTATTTCGGACAATGGACCCAATCAAAGTGGAAACCTCTCAACAACTGACGACGTTATTTCCAAAAAATTAGTAACATTTAGCAATATTGTTGAATTGCAGGAAAACAACCAAAAACTTTTACTTCTTGTCCGAGATCTTAGCACTAAACTAGAAGATGCCGAAACACTAAAGCAGCAAATAGACGCTGCAGCTTACCAAGAAAAAATTGAAAACTATGCTAAGAAATTCCAATCGATGCAAGAAACTTTAAATCAACAAAATAATACAGTAGCCACATTGGTATCGAAATGTGAGCGTTATAAGAAAATGTATTTCGAACTTCAGAAAAATATACAGAAATCTGTCCCAATCTCAGAAGTGAGCGATTGCGAAGATGCTGATATGGGCGAAATTGATGACATTGAAAATAGAAATTTAACTAACTCATCTACTCAAAGCAAAGGTCGAAAATCAATTGAAGCCAATGGAGAACGCCGTATACGAGAATTGGATCAACAATTACTGGAAGTTAAAGAGCAATATAAAACATTAAAGGAA
The DNA here is from genome assembly GCA_951828415.1 of Anomoia purmunda. Lineage (NCBI taxonomy): Eukaryota > Metazoa > Arthropoda > Insecta > Diptera > Tephritidae > Anomoia > Anomoia purmunda. The sequence goes on from OX639997.1 coordinate 68,285,224, forward strand.
CAATACGAATATTATACTCAAGAGAAAAAGAACAATGAACGTATTTTGAATGAGCAGTTTGATTCAATGCGCACGGAGGTGCGAGAGTTAACATCGACAAATTGCAAACTAATGTCATCACTTGAATATAGCAAGGAGCAACTTAAATTACAACAAAAGAATATATCTACCTATAAACAACAAATAACAGCACTGGAAGATCGTAGCAAAAATTATGAAAATACCATTATAAAACACGAACAGACCGTACATTTTCTAAAGGACGAAGTAATGAAAGCACAGCATGGCCATTCGTCTGCACAGAGCGAAGCATCTCACATGCGAAGTGAAAATCGTATTTTAAAGGACACAGTGAATCGTCTGCAATCCGAAAAGGAAGGTTATCATCGCGAACAACAGAATCAAAATTTGTTATTGAATAATTTGGAAATGATCAAATCGAATTTGGAACGTTCTGAGATGGAGGGACGAGCAAGATTGGAGCAAAGATTAGATGAAACTGTACGTGAATTGTCGGCTCAGCGTCGACGTTTCCAGGAGGAAGAAGATCGTTTCCGTGAAACCACAAGTGATCTTAAGCGACAAGCTGAGTCTGCAAAGAAGTGTATGGAGGACGAAAGGGCCCAGTCTGAAAAGCTTCGCAATGAATTACATTCGATACATGAAGAGCTCGCGGCTAAAACAAATCAAATCGATGAACTCAGCAAAAAATTACAAGAAAGCTTAACACCATCTAAAAATGACAATCCTATTGCTTTAGCAAACAAGAAAGCACGTGAATTCGAAGTAAAACTCGAAGAAGCCAAAATTGAAATAAATTCCTTAACATCTGAATTGGCAAAGTCGCGGGAGCATGCCGATCAATACTTCAAGATGTCTCAGAGTGCAGAAGCAGAAATTAAAAATCTTCATGAAGTTCACACTGCATATACCGCAAAATCCGAATCTCAAATAAAAGAATTGAAATTAATCGAATTGAATTTTAAATCAAGAGTAAGTGAACTGGAGGCAGAAGTGCAACTCGCCTCCGTAACTGAGGTACCAAATTCGAATCATTCCGATCAACTGAAAAAATCCAAAGATGAATTAAAAGATGCTTTGCAGAAATTAAGTGAATGTAATCGCAACCTACGCTCGCTACGCACCGAGAATATGTCCCTTTCGGAATCGTTGAATGCAGTACAGTCAAAATACGCAAATGAAATGGTTTTACATTCAGCTGATATACAAGAACTCACTAAAGTAAAGGCTGAAATAACTAAAATACAAGATCAAATAAATGGATTAATAACGGAACGAGATTGTGCGAAGAATCAATATGAAGAGCTTAAAGGCTCACATGACGAATCTCTACGTTTACTACAAAATGAAAAGGACGAAATGGAGAAACGGATAATTGACCTCAACGGTCTCAATTCAAGTTTGCACGATCAAATAGAGGCATTGACAATGAAATTAAGCATACTCAGTCAATCTCAACCATCAAATGTATCTTCAAATTCTTTAAGTGAATCAACCATGGACACCTCCGGCGCGGATTTGTCGCGTTCACGATTAGAAGATGATACTAAAAATAGTGATCAATTGTTGCAGATAATCAAATATTTACGCAAAGAAAAGGACCTTATAGATGCCAAACTTGACATACTGAAAGCCGAGAATGCACGGTTGCAATCAGAGAATATCATTTTACAAAAGAAACTCGACGAATTGAAGGGTAGCGTTAATCAAGAACGAGCGAAGTCGGAGACATTGGTAGTCTCTGCGACCAAACATGAGGAAATCCTACGCAAGATCGAAAACCTCAATGCAATTACCGATAGCAATCGAATTTTACGTGAGGAGCGCAACTCTCTAGCTTTGCGTGTGAAAGAGCTCAACGAACACATTACTGGCATTGAAAATGATTTGTTGCCTTTGCAAACTCAAAATCGCGAGCTTTCAACGAAAATCGAAGAGCTTACTTCCGAAAATACATCTTTACGCACAGAGGCTATTAAATGGCGTCAACGTGCCAATGTATTGGTCGAAAAGAGCAATAAAAATCCTGAGGAATTCAAACGTTTACAAACCGAACGTGAAAATCTTGCCAAGATGCTGACCCATGAGAAAGAGTTGATGAAACAGACTACCGATGAATTAAACGCCATAAAGACCGAAAAATTGCAACGAGAAACTGAGATAACATCGCTTGAAAAACAGATCCAAACTCTTAATGAAGAAAAGAAGAAAGTAACAGATGACTATTCTGGTGTGCGACAAAATAATATGCGTATGTTGCAGGAGATAATGGAATTACGAAATAAATTGCTGCAAAAGGAAGAGTCATTGCAAAAACTTACCGAAGAAATGGAATCCAAGGAAGTTCAATTGCAAGACTCTAAGAATAAAGAATTCCAGATTCGTAAAATTGCCAAGCGATATAAAGATTCTTACTTGGAGTTATCAAATAAAACCGCAGCCGCTTCAGCAGATGGCGCAACAACAGCGCAGGACAATATGGACCTTAGTGGTAACAACGCTACAGAGGGCGCTGCTAGTAGTGCTACAAGCGCAACAGCAGCTGTTACAAATGAGTTGGAGCAACATCGCAATACTATTGAAAATCTGAATGGGGTAATTCGTACAATGCAAGAAGAAAGTGACAAACTTCGAAAGGACTATGATGATTTGAAAACTGCTGTAGAAATCGACGACCGCACCAAAACTTTATTGCGGGAGGCAAAGGCACGCATTGTCAGTTTAACTGAATCTAAGAATGCCATCAGTCAAGAACTCAATACCACGAAGACTAAGTTACAAAATGTTCTTCAGACTTCAGAAAACGCCGATTCTACCATCAATAATATCAAAACCCAATATGAGGAAACTTTGGCTAGACTTGAAAAGGAATTACTTGAACAAAATAATCAGAATAAAGAAGCCATTGCCCGTCTGACGAGGGAAAATGAGTCGTTGCTAATGCGTATTAATCAACTAAACCGACAACTTGGTTTGCAGCAATCTGCCAAGCCCTCCACTAGTTCAGTGGCCATCACAGACAAGGGCTGCATTTCGGAGTCATCACCGCGTACAGCAAATGTGAAACCGATGTCAGGATCGACAACTGTGCAACAATCGGCTACCGTAACACCATGGCGCGGCAGTGAAACTCCCTTGGCTAGTATTCGACCAATATCAGTGCAGAATAGTCGCACAGCGGCCATACTACCAACTAGCCAGCAACCTGCAGCCGGCGGATCATCAACATCAACGTCCACTTCGTCATCAAGCACAACAACCGCTTCGACTGGTTGTAGCAATACCGCATTAGTGCCACCACAGCAGCAAGTGCATACTACTGGGAGCAGCACGATTGAGTCAATGTCTTCATCACCAACTTCATCGCACACAGATTACATGCCATCCACTAGTAGTTCGGCTTCTGTAGCAGTTGCTGCTATTCCACCGATGGGATCAACATCTGCAGCTGAAAGTTCTCAAGAAGCCGAGAGCGTGCAACAGCCTCAACAAAACGAATCGCAATTGCTTGTTGGTGGCGGACAACAACAGGTGGTAGCCCTAGTATCACCACGAGTTGAAGGTTCTTCACAAAATGTCCCTTCACCAAATTTACAACTTCAACAAGATCCAGGAAATCAACAACCCAGCACTTCTGGCACCACCAGTTCCAGCTCACATATTGCTGTTAGTAGCCACAATCGTCATACACCTTCTAGCAGCAGTGTTACCACCTCTCAGGCCGGTACATCGGGTGGTCATAAAAGACCACGTGAACTAGAAGGCGACTCGTCTACGAATGTTGAAGATAGTAATACTGATAAAGCAACTAAACATGCAAAACGCTTGCGTGGCTCTGAGCCAACTATGCTAGGAGTGACCGAGTCTGGCATTGATGTTGAATATCAAGTACCAACGTCATCCCAACGTGATCAAGAGGATGATATTGTTGTGGTAGACTCCGAGGAAGAAGACGACGGAATGATTGAAGCTGATGATGGACCAACAGATGGTGATGCTGAGCATGAAGGGTACGAGGACTCCTATGAACAAGATCAAGATATGGATGAGAATGAGATCCCAGAAGTAAATGAAAGTAATTTACACGCAGATGTCGAAATTGATAACAATGAGGTTGATGTAGATGAAGGCATTGAAAATCAAGCTCAATGCACGTCGGGCACAGACAACCAATCAGATATACATTATAATACCGGAGCCAGCACAAGTCAGGCAGCAGCAGCCGCAATGTCACACAGTCATGAGATGGATAGTCATCAACAGAGCCAAACTATTAGTAGTGGTAGTTATGAATCTAACACCAATGCACCCCAGCCGACTACACAACAGTGGAAGCAGTCGCGCCCACAGAAAACGACTGTAATGGTCCCACAGCAGGGATTGGGAGGAAATGTAAGTGAAAGTGGTGAGCAAGATCCAAGCGGAAGTCGTCCATCTGACAGGTAGGTGTTTGAAAACCCAATGCAATTAAACGCCCGCGTACTAAATACGTATGTATATGTACATACATATGTAATAAATAATTTTTTTTGTTTATGAATAGTGGTGCAGAACTAGTGAGTTCTCCGCAAGGTTCAAAATTTGGAGTAAGTGAGACTGGAACACATTCCGAACAACACGAGAACAAAATGAGTGCAAATGAGGTGACCGATGAAAATGTTGTGGAAGGTGAGGAACTTGTGGATGACCTTAATGATGAGAACGCTCCGGATGCCGCAAAAAGTGGCGAACCAAGCGACGCTGTGCTGGCCGCAGAAGAGGATATGGAAAACGCTGATGAAGAGTTCCCCGAGGAAGCCGCTGCTGTAGAAAACCCTGAAAATGCAGATAGCGAGAGTAAGTTTGCATACAAACAAATAGATTTATTTCGAGCAGTGTTTAACTGTATGTAAAAACAATTTAAAATTATGTTTTGCAAGGTCATCATAGCAGCGGCGCTACCCAATCTGAAATGCAAGATATCCAGCAAAACCAGGTCGAAGCAACATCTGAAGATAATGAAGGCGCAGATGGTGTTTCATCGGAAGGTGAAAAACAAGCTGTAGAGGAAATAGAAGTGAGTATCTTAATATTAAAATCGACAAATATATTGAAACATTTTATATGTTCTTTAAACTTGAAGGAAGAGGGACGCGAAGCCGAAGCCTCCACATCGCCATCAATAACAACACGTTCTAAGGCTATTAAGGGCACGGGTAATGTACGGAGACCTAATCGTGGATTTCAACGTGGAGGTAGACCAACACCCATAATTTGGCAAGGTAAAAGAATCGAAAAATGTAAGGAACTTCTCTTATAGTTTATACTACATAACATTAGGGGTTTTTCTATTAACCGATATGGTTAGTCAGTCGGCTGTAGTTGCTACTGCCAAATCACTTTAAATTTAATTTTTCGCATCATAATCGCAATGGGACAACAGACTGAACAGCTGATGATAGCCAAGAAATCCAGATGGAGAATATTTTGTTATATAGTCAGAACATTGCGTACATCTTATATAACATGCAGATAGTTTGAGGAGTTTTGTGCCATTCCCACGACAGTCGGTTCTACGTACCGGAATGACCCAGGTTTCACCCGGCCAAGGACTGTTGTTTCGGCGATCTAACCCTGTTTAGATCGGCCTACCCCATAAGTTGTCTGTCTCTCCTGGAGCAACTCCTTGCAGCAGGGTTGCTTCACCTCCTTCTGATCAGGGCTGGCATCGAGCCTAACCCTGGTCCAGAAACCTATTTCTGCTGCGTTTGCCAGAAAAAGCTCCATCCGAACTCCACTTCGGTAAGGTGTAATTCGTGCGACGGATGGAGCCATCTTAAGGTCTGCTCAGGCCTTAAGACCCATAAGGAGTGGTCCACAAATTATGTGGCCCCATGTTGTTCGCGCCCTAAGGCGCCCATAGCCTCTACGGCTCCCCTAGTTGCACCTAGTGCAGAACCTCTACTGTTCGCAGGAGCACACAACAACATGGACGCTCCACTCCCCCCCCCCCCCCCCCCCCCCCTCTCCCCAACCTAGCTCCGCCACCCGTGTGGGGAGTAGCCAGCAGCTCCTGGTACCCCACACAGTCTGTTCCGTGTGTCAGGCCAGGATATGCCGGAATGCGACATCAGTCAGGTGCAATTCGTGCCAAGGCTGGTGTCACTTTCGAGTGTGTTCTGGCCTGGGCACCACACGTGAATGGCTCCCTGTTGTAGAGCCTTGCAACCGCACGCGCCAGTGGCTGCGCTGCCAAACAACACCATAAGGCAGCCCAACGTGCCAATGCATGTGCAGCAGGGTCCAGGTGGGCAACATCACCCTTCCCTCACACCCCTCTCCGCGACGACTCTACCGAGGCAAACGAGACTCCTTCAGCTGAACTGCAATGGGCTGCAGGGCAAGATTGAGGAGATAACCGACTTTATGAGTCGGCATAATCTGTCAATAGCTGCGATCCAAGAAACGAAACTGCACAGCAACTCAACTCTGTTGAGCTGCAACGGATACAATGTGCATCGTAAGGATCGCGAGCGAGGTAATGGTGGTGGCTTAGCATTCATCACCCATCACACAGTGCAGTATCGTCTTATTGAAGAAGACATCGACCGCAGGGACACTACCTTAGAATGTCAAGGAATAGCTGTCCGGTCAGGCGATGTCGAGCTCGAAATATTTAATATTTATATACCCCCTGTCACCTGCTGCCCGGCAGGATATCACCCTGACATAGGTGCGTTCCTCAGAGGTGAAAACCGATTGGTAGTTGGTGACTTTAACGCGCACCACGATCTCTGGCATTCAAGCCTACCAGCTGATCGTAGGGGAAATGATTTGGCATCTCGATTGACAGACCTGCTGACTTTGTCTCCGCGGACCATCGGACCTATATCAACTTTAAAAAGGCTGACTGGGTCAGGTTCGCGGAGTTCACCGAAAATGCCTTCAGGTCTCTTCCCACACCCGCTGACGTTCGAAAAGGCGAACATAAGTTCCGCAAGGTGGTTGCGTCAGCTGCGGCCCGCTTCATTCCGGCAGGGAGGATCCCCGAGATCCGTCCCAACTTCCCGGCTGAAGCGGCCGCTCTAGCGAACGAACGCGACCACCTTCGCCGCTCCGATCCCCGTAATCCTAACATTCAGGATTTAAACGTGGAGATTCGGAGGCTGGTGGACCAACACAAGCGGAACAAGTGGGAAGAGCATCTGAAGTCCTGTAACCTGGTCACGGGTGTTGGTAAGCTCTGGTCTACCGTGAAGTCCTTATCCAACCCGACGAAGCACGACGACCGAGTGGAAATTTCATTCGGGGATCGTGCCTCGTCGGACCGGAAGAGATGCGCGAGCTATTTTAGCCGACAGTTTATACTGCATCCTTCGGGGGATAGGACCAAGCGGAAGGTGACCAGGAGGCTGTGCAAATTACCGAACAACAGCGCGCCTCTTGCCTTCACTTGTGGCGAGGTAAAGGAGGTCATCGGGAAGGCGAAAGCCTCCAAGGCCATTGGCCCTGACGGGCTAAGCGTGTTGATGCTGAAAAATTTAGGCCCCGCGGGAGTTGAGTTCCTCACTGGGATCCTCAATTTGTCCATGGCCACCCTCATCATTCCAGACATCTGGAAGGTTGGGAGGGTGGTCCCACTACTGAAACCAGGGAAACCGGCCGACAAGGGTGATTCCTATCGGCCGATTTCCCTGCTTTCACCTGTGGTAAAGACACTTGACTCCTCCCGTATTATACATACCACCTTGGGTCAGCTAAGCATCAACATGGCTTCCAGAAAGTGCACAGTACAACAACAGCACTTAATGCCATAAACACACAGGTGAACCGTGGTCTTAACCAAAACCGCCCCTGCGAGAGAACCGTCCTAGTAGCGTTGGACCTGTCGAAAGCTTTCGACACAGTTAGCCACTCCACGCTACTAGCTGATGTGGAAGCATCAACTCTCCCGCAGGTACTGAAACGGTGGACCGCGAATTACCTGTGTGGTCGTCAATCATCAGTATGGTTTAGAGATAGAACATCGAAACCAAGGAGGATTAAACAAGGGGTACCGCAGGTTGGCGTCCTGTCCCCATTATTGTTTAATCACTATATCTCCAAGCTCCCTCAACCGCCAGAGGGAGTCACGATTGTCTCCTATGCTGATGATTGCTCGATAATGGCAACCGGCAATGTAATTGATGATCTGTGTTTGAAAGTGAACGGATATCTCTCTGATCTTGCCCATTTCTTCACTAGCAGAAACCTGGCGCTGTCCCCTGCTAAGTCCTCGGCGACCCTTTTTACCACCTGGACGAAGGAGGTCAGGCAGGATCTTAACATCCATATCGATGGCACCCCCATTCCGACGGTTAACCACCCGAAGATTCTGCTCCGGCAGCTCTTGGGGCAAAGGCAAAGAAACGTTGTTGGCAACATACAAGGCGATTGGCCGGCCGGTAATAAATTATGCTGCGCCAGTTTGGTCGCCGGGAACCAGCAGAACACAGTGGACGAAGCTGCAGACTTGCCAGAACGCCGCTGTGCTCCGAGTTAAGGAGCACAACCTCATGCTCAGCAGGCAGTTCCTTGCTGGATGTCACCGCTCGGGGCATCCAAATAGGCACCTGCTTGCAGTGGAGCTGCCCCTCAGGCACATTAGAAGACATCTTCTAGAACTAAAGGACGAGATCCAGCCACTTATCACACAACCGCTGGATCCGGAGGCGTACCGGCGGGTCCTAAGCAACATCCACAGAGACACAGTCACGAACATCATTGACTCCCGCCAGGCAAATGCAGTCATCGGAGCCCAACCACCACCTGTAGCAGATGAGGAGTCCCTGCTGCCCCGCGAGTCCCGCGTCACTCTGGCACAACTACGATCTGGATACTGTAGCAGGCTCAACTCCTACTTATCCAGAATCAACCCCGACATACCCAACACATGTCCGGCATGTGGAGATTCTCCGCACGACACCAACCACCTATTCACATGCCCTCTCAAACCCACTCATCTAACCCCCCTCTCCCTCTGGTCCAACCCTGTCGAAACTGCACGTTTCCTGGGCCTCCCCCTAGATGAGTTCGACGACAACGACCATGGGTGAATCCGCTCTTTACGGGGCGCGACTAGCCGCTACAACAACAACAACAACAGGAGTTTTGTGCCCCTTTTGTATGGAGTGGCACAACTGAAGGCCCACTTTCGCTATCCATTTGCAGGACTACTTCAGAATAAGTTTTGAATTAGTTATTCAAAAATTGCGTATTTACTCATAAACAAATTATACATAAATTAATCATAAATTGAAAAGCACATCTAGAAGGTATGGTAGCAAATACTTTTTGCATGACTTTTTGGGTTAAGCCTTTCGGAATGGCTCTACTTTACTTTACCTCTAAATTATATTCTGGGTATAAAAAGGTCCTGTGTGTGCCTGTTGGTAAGTAGTTTATAGACTCGAAAACTACTGAAGCGATTGAGCTGAAATTTATAGGGCGTGTTTGCAAAGGTGTCTATTCGGTAAATAAATGGCGCTGATGTCGATATACATATTTATTTATATTTATAAGAACCATATTTAAACGATTTGATTCAAATTCAAAACATGTATTAGCCACATACATAAATGTAAATATTTTGTTTAAAAAAATAAACATATATATAGGTGGCGCTTGATCTGAAATATCTATAAAACCATATTCACAGTTCAATTTGATTCAAATTCCGAACATGTATTTGTAGGGTGTGGAGAAGCAGGCCATTCGGTCATTTCCGAAATACTGACAACTACTTGCATTAAAAAACTTTGTCGCAAAGCAGCACTGCCACATTTTTATGACGATCGCGTTGTCGCAGGGCCATTATAACACTGCGTTTACAAACGAAAGCATTTTTACAAATTTTACACCTAACAAAAGAACTACCTTTACTGCATGGACTTTATTTCAAACGCTTCACAAACCTAATGTATGATTTTTATAAATTTTCTGATTGCAGATAACGCAGGACACTCGCGCAATGTATCACCAAACCACCGCGGACAAGAGCCTCCCGGTAGTCCGCTGCGAGGTTTTCCAAATCAACGTTCGCAACGAGCGCGACGCATGCGTCGTCCAACTGGAGGAAATTACGGAAACATGCGTTATTCATAAATATTAGCTATTACAAATAGTATTTACAAAATACAAACAAACGTACATTAAATATTTCTTAATATATTTATGCAAACATAAAATTAGATATACTTTCGAAAACTGCAACTCTATTTTAATTATAAATACATTTTTTTTGCATATTCCACTTTAATATACGAATTTCTGTTATGATCGGTGTAATGACTATATATATATATATATATATCTGATTGATTCGTGTCGACTAAAAAAGTAGATATATATGAAATAAATATTAGACACAGCAACTAGAACCAGAAATGGGAGACTAGTGAAGTTTGTGAATCATTCCTAAACTGTCAATCGTTTCCTAGACTAATATATGTATGTACCCAATACTCCCAGAATTGATAGAATACAAGATTGCACCTTCCTCAATAAAAATTATGAGAGTAAATTGTTTGCTGCGCCATCCTAGAGGTTGAGTCAAAAATTAATTCACTTCATTGTTACTACCTTTTACTAATTAAAATCCCTTAAAACGCTACCCAAATAAAGTAGAAGAGTGCATAACCATTTGACAAAACCATGCTTTGTAAGCACGAAACCAATTTTTCGGTGAGGTGCTGATAATGTCAAATTAACGAAGAGATTAGCGGTCTGCGAAAGATGCAATATTGTCAAAGATAATATGTTGCATTCCATCATTCTTGTAATAATTATTTCTATATTGACAGTAAAAGCTAGTACCGTCCGAAAAGATTAAATGCCTGCTTTTATCGCCTTGCTGTCTGTGTTTTGCTTTAATTTACATTGAAAGCATTAATGACTTGATGAACAAATGGTATCTTTAAATCCTGTCAATGTAATCAATCTTCTTTGGTAATCCCCTGTAAGCCTGCGACAAACTCATATTTATGCTTTTGAAAATTTATAATTTGAAATATCGAACTGTTTTGTTGACTCAAATTCAACCCATATATTGCAATCAGCTGATTTGCTAAGAATGATAGAATACAAGATTGCGCTGATTGATCTGGAATTCGTGCGAGTAACGTCGCTGTGACGTCACACCAGATTTACTGGTGGAAAGCAAGGCGAATTCATACAAGGTGGTGTGAAGAAACAGCTGAGTTTTACTTTTTTTTCAGTTCGGCGAAGCGGGTGCAATGTCAAACTAGTTTTGTTTGTTTACATTCTAATTTGTGTGTTTACATTCTAATTCAGATACATTCAGATGACATAACTCCCGCTCAAGGCGCAACAACAAAATACATACGTTTTTTCTTGCTACCACCTGGTATGAATTCGCCTTGGGTGGAAAGAGTTTAGAGGAAACACGTTAGAAAGAATACACAAGATTGCGAGAATACATTGTACTCACACGGTTTTTGTAAACAAAAAAGTATCGTTTGGCTTGGTATGTAACTTGTACAAGCTTGTACCAAATTCCGTTCATTTAGTCAAAAAACTTACGAAAGTTGCAAGGAGAGAGTGCAATTGTGACAACTCATTAGCAAGTAAGGAAAACCGCTGGTTGTGGCATATGGTTGCTTTTCAGTCAGCAAAACAATTAGATATTTCAAATTATAAATTTGCAAAACGTTAAATATGAGTGATTTATGAACGAAAGAAGAAGCGATTTATTAACGAATAAGGGGGGGCGGAAACTATAAGTAAAATTATGCAAAAAAATGCAACTGTGCGGGCTTGCTTGCAAATGCTTACTGTTCGCGAAAAACTCAGTGAATTATTTTACTGGGCTTTTGTAATGGACACTTCTAAAATTACGTAGAAATTCTGTAAAATTTTTCAAGAGAGGTTTAGAGGTTTAGCGGCAATATGTACCACCTTCTGTATGTTTTTCACCACGCTGTTTTGCTTACTTGCTAGTATGTGGTGGGACAAATTTTCCCACTTGTAATAAGCTAAAATATTCTCTTGGCATATCCGGTGGAAGTATGCTACTTCTTTGTAGTCTACGTTCTTTGCCCAGAACATATATCAGTCAATTACGCATTTGTTCGAAAGAGTAGGCGCTATCCTGTTGATCAACGAGAAAAGCAAAAGTAAGGCCTTGTCTCAATGCGAATCCATACAAGGTGGTGTTATAAATACAAATACAAAATTCCTATGTATTTGGTTTTTTTCTGCGTAAGAGTTGTCGAAATTTAAATACATTTTGTTTTTGCTTTTACGGCGTTTGAAAGCTCATACGCAAAAGCAAAAACAAAACACATGTAGGTGAATAAAAAAAAATTAAATCAGCTGCTCTTATGCCATCATGGAAGGACATTCCAGTCAGACCCCGGGCGAGGGCATGGGTTCCGGTGACACCATCGGCACCGGAAAGCATCCTAAAGATGCTTCAGGTGATGAACCCGGCCCTCCCAACAAGTGATTGGAGGGTCGTCCGGGTCGAGGACGCGGAAGGCCCTTCGAGACAAGTGGTCTTGTCCCTAAACAAGGAGTCCATCGGACTCCTTGAGAAGAGGCAAGGCCGCGTCTGCTATGGCCTCGATGAGGTCATCATTAAGGTGTACCGCGGGGACGCTCAGCGTGCCTCTGGTGCGGGTGCAGCAATGGACGTGGACATTGAGGCACCCGAACCGGAGCCGGAACCGGAACTCTCCGACGCTGAAGGCAGCGTCTCCTCTCAGACAAACTTTGCACCAACAATGCACAGGATGTTTGCGGAGGAGGAGCTGCTGCTCAGCGACGGAGAGAGCGTGGCTGATGTCACCGTCGTGGCTGGAGGGGAGGCAGCGGTTTTCTCGCATGAGAATTCTGCAGATAAACCTCCATCGATCTAAAGCAGCCTCAGCTGCTCTCCTAGGTCGCCTGAGCAAAGGCGACGTTACGGTGGTACTCATTCAGGAACCCTGGGTTTGTAACTCAAGGGTATGTGGGTTGAGTGCCACCGGCTTTAAGCTTTTCGTGGAGCGCGGTAAAGGTAAAATTAGAGCCTGCATTCTGGCTAAAGCAGATTTAAATATCTTTCTTTTACCTAATTACAGTGATGGCGACGTCACGGCAATTCTTGCGGAGATAGGGGGAATGTCACTGGTGCTGGCATCGGCTTACATGCCGTACGAAGCCGAGTACCCCCCTCCCTCTATGGTGCGGAACTTAGTGTCCAAATTTGAGAGCGGACACATGTTGGTCGGCAGCGACGCAAATGCTCACCATGTCAACTGGGGGAGCACGGACATCAATGATCGAGGTGAGTTACTCTTCAACTACCTTCTAACTACTAACCTACTTATATGCAACAAAGGTAGGGATCCCACCTTCATTACTAGCAATCGTAAAGAAGTTTTAGATATAACTCTATGCAGTGATAGTCTATCTGAATTGATCGAGAGTTGGAGGGTTCTAGATGAACACTCCTTCTCTGATCATCGTTATATTGAAATCGTATTGAACTTTTCTATTACCAGCCCAAAGGTGCGAAAAAACCTAAAAAACACAGATTGGTGCTCTTACAAAATGTTATTTGAGGATAGGCTAAACAGCGAACCTCTTATTGAACCTAATTGTATCGGGGATCTAGAGAACATGGTGGACGTTTTTACGCTGACCTGCTCAAATGCCCTAAATCAGGCTTGCCCTGAACCAAAACAATGGGGCAAACGTAAACCCCATTGGTGGTCACGCGAGTTGGACTCACTACGAAAATCTTGTAGGAAAAACTTCAACAAAGCCAAGAGACTTAGTCTCGAGCTGGTATGGCTAGAGTACAAAAAGTCTCTTCAGACCTATAAAAAAGCTTTAAGGGAGGCAAAGAGATCCTCGTGGAGAAACTTCTGCGGCGGCATCGAGGGTGCTTCCGAGACGGCCAGGCTAAGGAAGATTCTCTCAGGATCCCCTAACCCGATAGGTTTCTTGCAAAAGCAAGACGGTTCCTGGACCTCAACGGGAAAGGAAACCCTTGAATTGTTATTAGATACCCATTTCCCTGGTAGTACAATTGCGGAGGAAGGAACTCCTCCGCTCATCTCCTCCAACCCCGTTAACATACCGGTTTCGGAAGAAAAGGTTAAATGGGCTATCCAAAGCTTTAAACCATACAAATCTGCTGGGCCGGATGGGATAATACCTGCCCAGCTAATTGAGACACTGGAGCTGTCTGCAAAATGGCTCTGTACTATTTTCAGGGCCTGTTTCAAACTAAATCACATACCGTTGGCATGGAGAAATGTCACGGCTGTCTTTATTCCTAAAGCCGGTAAGGCCTCACACACAAATCCAAAGGATCTTAGGCCTATCAGTCTATCATCCTTTGCTCTTAAGGCACTTGAAAGGATTATTAGTAGCTACCTGTCCGATACCATCGACAGTAGACTACTGTCTAATGACCAACATGCCTACCGCAAAGGCAAATCTACTGAGACTGCACTCCATAGCTTGGTCGGCTATATTGAGAAGTCTCTCAGCGTTAAGGAATTCTGTCTTGTAGCCTTCCTGGACATTGAAGGCGCCTTTAATAACGTATTTCCAGAAGCTATAACTGGCGCCGTTAGGGATCTAGGGGTTGAACACTCACTGGTTGACTTTATCGGCCAGCTACTCTGTTGCAGAGTAGTAAGGGCTAAGCTGGGTGCGAGCGAATTGTCACGGCACGTGTCGAGGGGGACGCCACAAGGTGGCGTCCTATCCCCACTCCTATGGAACCTCACCGTAAACACGCTACTGCGAGATACGGCATGGGGTGGCGCAAAAGTCGTCGCGTACGCCGATGACGTCGCGATTGCAATCAGGGGGAAGTTTCCGCAGACATTATGCGAGCTGATGCAACGAGCGCTTCGGGAGGTATCCAAGTGGTCCACCCATTGCGGGCTCAGGGTCAGCTCAAGTAAAGTGGAACTTGTACTTTTCACGAGAAAGTATAAAGTGCCTTCTGTGACTCCACCGGTACTAAACGGTACCCGGTTAAGTCTTTCTACAAGTGCCAAATTTCTAGGCGTTATTTTAGATAGGAAGTTGAGCTGGAAGGAGAACCTAGTTCAACGTCATGAGAAGGCTTCTGTAGCCCTCTACACATGTAAGAGAGCCATAGGCAAGAAATGGGGGCTAAATCCCCGGATCTGTCGATGGATTTTCACAGCGGTCGTCAGACCAATACTCCTGTATGGGGTAATCGTGTGGTGGCCTGCATTAGAAAAAGAGGGTAACCTTAGACTACTCACCAAGGTGCAAAGATCTAGTATGATCTGCATAAGTGGGGCGCTCAGAACTACTCCAAATGAGGCCTTGAACGTCATTTTAGACCTTATTCCTTTAGATTTGGTTGGACAACAAATGGCAGCGATGACTGCTTTGCGACTAAGAGAGACATCCCAGTGGCACCCTGAAAGCCAAGGGCACTCTTGTATTTTGAATAAGTTCCGCTCTATTCCGAGCAGCACGGATCGGTGCGCCTTGACATCGGTCTCTGAAAGTAATTTTACTACACGTATTCCAAGCAGGGAGGAGTGGAAACTTGAGTTTCATACTCCACCTGATAGCATTGTCATCTATACAGATGGCTCGAAACTCGATAATAAGGTAGGAGGAGGCGTTTTCTCACGAAACCCTCTCCTGCAAATTTCCTTTAGGTTACCAGATCACTGCAGCGTCTTCCAGGCTGAGGTCTCAGCTATCAGGGAGGCGGTAGAGAAGATTGGGACCGGGATTACAGGAAGAGACATCTTCATTCTTAGTGACAGCCAGGCTGCAATCAGAGCTCTGAGCTCTTTCACTTTTAACTCTAACATCGCGCTGGACTGCCGCCTATCTCTGCAGGAGATGGCCAAGCAGAACAGACTGTACCTCATTTGGGTCCCTGGTCACCGGGACATAGAGGGAAACTGCATGGCAGACGAACTTGCAAGACAAGGTACGACCAAGCAGATTCTTCAAGATAAAGAACGCATTGGTATGCCGTTTGCCACTTGCAAACTGCTACTCAGAGATTGTACATATAAGCAAGCTGACAATAGATGGAGGCAAAATACGACCTGTCGAACCTCAAGGCAGATGTGGCCTAAATGGGACCGGAAACGGTCGCGCAGCGTTCTCTCTCTAAGTAGGGAAAACATTTCCAACGTCATCGGGGCTCTAACAGGGCACTGTCTGATAGGGAAACATGCTGAAAGGTTGGGAGTACCCTTCCGAAGATGCTGTAGGAGCTGCAAGAACGACGAGGAGGAGGAATCGATCTTGCATTTACTGTGTAAGTGTCCTGCACTGTGTAGAAGCAGAATGCGATATCTGGGATCACCGTTTTTTGATGACCTTAGTGAGGTTTCAATTGCCGAGGTAAATTGTCTGTTGAAGTTCATCAGCGAGGCAAAATGGTTTGGTGAGGGGTAATTTTTCCTTTTGGATGGTACAAATTTTTCCTTGTGGTAACACAATGGGCCTCCTAATATTGGCCTAAGTGAGCCGCTGTAGGCGGCTGCCACTCCAACCTACCTACCTACCTATGCCATCACCTATAAATTCGCTTTGCCTTGTCTCTTATAGTTCCATGTTCTTTGACACTTACGGGTCTATTCTGCACCGGTAACATTTTTATTACCGGTAATAAAAACGTCCGGCAACTTTTAAACCCTTTTGGTATTCTGCACGTTCTTATTACCGGAAAATTTTATTACCACCGCACTAGGTGGTAACTACTAGAAAACATCTGACGTTTATTTACATTTTTGTAATAAATTAAAGAGTAGTGAAGTATTAAACGTTGATTTATTTATTAAACTAATTGCAATACGAGTTTTCAATATTAAAAACATAATGGCGACTTCTTTGGTAATGTTACTGCTGATTGATGAGGAGGATGATGAAATATCCCTACGTAGACAGCAATTGAAAAGTCTTCGGAACAACAGCGATCCATTTAGATTACCAAACGAAATTTTTAAACAGAATTTTCGAATGCCGAAAGAAGCATGCAATTTCGGTGCCTTCGGGGTGTTCTTGCCTTGGAGCAGCTCTGGACGGTCCTTTACGAAGGCTACATACCAGCGTAATTGCTGCTGGGTTGTCCTTGCGTATTTTCTGCAATTAAAAATTAATGATATTATAATAATTTATTAAATTTACTTTAGTAAATCACTCACTTATTCATCTCCATTGTGATTCGCTTGTAAAATGTGTGTTCAAATTCACACCACACCAAAGCAAACACCGTATGGTGAGTTTTACACTGTTGACAGCGTTACCAGTGTGCAAGAATGCCGGTCACAAGAAGTGGTAACATTTTTCGGTAATAAAATTTGCCGGTTACAAAATTTCCGGTAACGTGTAGAATAGACGTGTAACAAAATAATCTTATTAACTTATCTTTCTCGCCTTCAGTCTTCTCTATACATATGTATTTATATATACCCACTTGTTCTTTGTCCCTTCTTATACATATGTAGTTCTAAGTCCTTTGTAGGTATTAACTAAATAATTCTTTTTATAAAAAAAAAAAAATATTATCATTTCATATGCACATGTACCGTCCGCAAAACAGCAAAATAATCAATATTTATTAGAATTTATTCTCTGTTAGAAAATATTGTCTCTGATCAGCTCTGTTAACTTGCCGCTCGCAATTTTTCGCCTCCTTCAAAAATGTGGTGTTGTTCTCTGGATGGGTCTATTGTAGATTTTACGACTTCTGAGAAAAATGTCGTTCATTAATAAATGCGTGCATTTCATATCCCCGCAAACATATGCGTCCCTCCTCCAGCATATTTTTCGCGACGAAGACAAGGATGCAAAAATCATAAATTGAAAATTTTTGTAATTTTCGTTCAAATGCTCGCAAATAGAGATGTGATAGTGCATAGGTATTTATTTTGGCCCGCCCGGCATGTTTGTACGTTTTTATAAAGAAATTTATTATTAATAATCTATTATGTTTACTTATCATTATAAACGACGTTTGCCCCGAAATCCTGAAATATATGCCATTTAAAGCGATAATATTATTCCAAATCGGCGCCACCAAACGCATTGGCAGTGCTAACTGCTAGGACTACTTGCATACATATGTATGTACATATGTATGTCAATACGTCGTCAAAATTTTGGTCACATTTATGGCAGTGTTAAAATATCTTATTTCAAATGTAGCACAAGTAGGAAAATAATAAATTTAGGAGTCGAAAATCTACCACCTTTCAAGAAATGTTTCTGCAATTGTCTAATTCGAAGCAAATATTGATATTGATATAATTATTGTATGTTGCGTTTTAAGTTATCTTATTTTTTTCCTCTTTTTTGTGAATGAACAACTCTTCCTTTGATTTTATATTGATGTATAATTACAACTTTATATTTATGAATATGTTTATATTATTTATTTATTTTTAAAGATATTATAAGAGGGTGTCAAGCCGCCGAAATTAACTTCGGTAACGCGCCTATCGCCTATCTCAATGGTTGTGTGGAATGTACGAAATACTCATTGATAGTTTAAAAAATCCTCGGTGTTCATTTTATCATAGAGGCACCTATGGAAAATGTTATAAAAAATTCACCATTTGACAGCGCTCTCAAGAAACAAAGAGGTTCTTATCTAGTCATCTTTGACAAAAGAATTTCAACGTCTTGCTAGCAAGTTCCTCCAAATTTTGCTTTCGCGTAAAAATTTGCAAGTAGATATTTATTTTCGAGAGATTACAAATTTAGCAATTTCGTTGCTGGACTTTTAGACGAACGCACCTTACATGATTTCTCTGCAATCGTTAGTGATGTGTTTATGGCCAAGTATTTACCAGATTAAATACAACCTGTTGCCTATTTACCGGGTATTTACCCTCAATTTGGATGTAAACCATGCCTAGATAATACATAAAAATTACCATTTGAGTAAAATTAAAATGCATTTTATTCATAGTTTGTCATGCTAATTTAAGTATTTTAAAGCGTTTAAAATATACTTTTTTCGTGATGTTTTTAGTCAGCCGTGGTGATGTTAACCCAAAAAATAATTGCAACTGTTGGATGCTGGTTCTTGCAGAATACACAATTTGTTTAAACAAACTTGCGCAGGAAGCCAGCAATTTATTTTCGCTGCAGCTGTTACAATACAAAGTTCAGCACCTCACATTTATTAGTGTTTAACTTTTTGTAAAAATCACTCAAAACTCTGAAAAATCATCTTTTTAAGAGCAAGTTGTGACGTCAATCCTTCAAATGAGGCAAGTAACGTTGGTGCTTCTGTAGTCACCTTCTTTTCTCTGCATCGTGTGTACTCTAATGCGGCAATACCAATTTTTTATAGTGGAGACGCTAGATATATTTTACAACGGATTTTTCAAATTTCCCCGCGTAGGTGTTCCCATAAAATTAATTTTTAAAATGTATAAACATTTATATACTTTTGGTAATTAGCCAATAAGTATTTGCCTGTAACTACACATTTATAACTTAAATATTAACTTGATTTATTGGTAAAAATGAAACCATATTTTTTATTCCTTGCAAAAATCTTCAACTTTCGTTGAAACGAGTAACGAAACGGTGAACGAACTGTCTGAAAAAATGATTTTTTTTACTGCTAAGTGAATTTGAATAAGGTGGCAATCTGAAACTGCCAGAAAAGTGAAAAAAAGGCACAACATGGCTAAAAACTTAGGTTTCAATATTTATTAAAAACCAGTCTATCTACTAACATATTACCAAAAAAGAAAAATAGAACAATTCTTTATCCTGTGTTTTCTTCTCATGACATTCACGTCTACGCATCAAAACGACCCAAATTCGTATCCAGCCAAGGAACGTCACCTGAACCGCATTCTCCAGTTTATGCGGAATGTTTCAGGCTGTTACAAACAACCTGTCTTCAAAATTCTTACTACACTCGCTCTATGCAGATATAAACATTTTTTAAGACTTTCAATTATACATTAGAACTAGACTAATTATCAATACAATTTGGCAAGCATTCCCTCCCGGTTCAGGGAAATATTTCTAATTATTCAAAAAAATGTTAGTAAATTTGCCGTCCAATATGTACGAATATTCCCAATCAATGCAGAGTACCAGCAACATTTCACTTGTTTTTGTAGTTTTATATATGTTTTATTTGGTTTTTCATAGAAACTATAAACGAATGTAAAGTTGATTTACGATCTTGGACGCTCCTTTTTCTCCTTGTACAATGCAAGCAGAGAAACGTTTGCCACCTTAACGACCTTGAAACGTACACCGGGAATATCACCTACGGCGTGACCTTTACGACCGAAACCAGCAACCAAGACTTCATCATTCTCTTCAATGTAATTTAAGCTACCGTCACGTGGAACGAAAGCTGTAATTTTTTTGCCATTTTTGATAAGCTGCACTCTCACGCACTTGCGGATAGCAGAGTTAGGCTGCTTAGCTTCAACACCACTGAAATTATAGCAAACGTTAATTAAAGAAAATTGTTAAAATAATATCGATTTCAAATAATATAAGTAGGTATATGTATATGTTAATTAAAAATTAATTTGATGAAAGTGATGCGCAGCTCACAGTATAATCCTGTGATATGATATATTTCACATACAAAACACAAAAATATACTGCGGGCCGCACAGCCACTAGCGGCTAATACACTTGCACTCTATATATATGTGAGCTTATTTAACACCCGGCATTTGAACTCACTGTTAAGATTATTTTTTGAAGTTCTACATACACTTTTTCAAGTACAATGCCCTTAGCGTGGGACGCTCCTCCAAAAGGATTAGCCTTCCATCTGGTTCCCAAATGGGCCTTTTTGTAGTCTTTATCAGCCCAACGCTGATCACGACGATGATTCACATGCTTCCTGGCTGTGCGAAGACCTCTTGGCTTGCCTGTAATAAATAAAGAAAAATCAGGTAAGATATTTCATAAAATTCAGTTTGTTAGGGACAACTATATACCCATCAAGATTGAGGTTATGTTTTTTTTTTTTATAAGTTTAAGTATATCACCTCCCCAAATAGTTCAAAGATACATGTTATCGGCAAAAATCATTTATCTTTAATATAACTTTCTCGAAAATTGTAAATGTAAGCAAGGGATTTGTATGATGTTAAGAGATAGAAAAGGATAACTTAATGCGGAGCTTCTCCCAACTAGCCGACTGAAGCAAATCAGAACAGCAACCAGTTCTCTATTCTATATGTAAAACTTTTACTTACTATCACATATTTTTCACAGTCGAGCAACACATTTGTTGAACAGTACGCGAATATTCATTGAATATGTTTTAAAACGAAATAAATGATCTAAATCTGCAACTCACCCATAATTTCCAAACTTTCTCAAGCAATGGCGGAAATAAAAGAACGAGCTGCCGTTCGGATCGTATACATCTTTCAAAATTGAGCTACAACATGTCAAGCTCAAAGCATTGGTTCTTCAAGCAGGAAGGGTTCTGAAAGCTGTGCAATCCCTTACTATAGGTTTGCACTGTCAATAAATAGATTGGTAATTTTTACCTCTACACTCATACTCATGTTTTTGTAGGTCAAACCTTGGCATAATTGGAGAATACGTACAATTCTCAGATTATACAAATTTGTATATAGATCGATAGGAACCTTTGAACTGAGCAGAATCGTATATTTTTTTTTTTGGAAACAATAAGTGTAACAATTATTGAAGGTCAAAATGTCAAATGGAGCATTTCTTAATATTAAAATATTACCTGGGTAATAGAAATGCATTCAAAAAACTTAAGTTTATATGCAAAAATCATAAGTTGTTTATTAAACAAATACATGTTTTGTGTCAAATCACCTCATTAAGAGTTTACAAAGATATATGAAACGAATAGGCTTTAGCTTCCGCTCTTGAATTAAAACAACAATAAGACTACTTTTTAAAACTGACTAGCAAAAGAACACTAGGTAGGAAAACGAATTGCATGTAAAGTAGCAACACTAACTCGGAAAGATAGTAGATAGAGTTGAGTCAACTCGGTAAAATGATATCCGAGCTGAAATATAGTGTTGAGAAGTGAAAAACTGCTTTATTGTGTATGAGCCGTAAGAAAACATATAAGAAAGTTCAGTTTAACTCCAAATTCGTGTTTATTGATGAAGCATTTTTGAACTCATAACCAACTGTACCAAAAATTTGCCAGCACAACTATTTCCCGTTCATGAATAGCGCTAAACAAATCGCATGTTTCATGAAAGATGCTAACAGGGTTGTATTTGAAAGTAAAGAAAATTGTGTCCGAGTTGGAGCGTCCTTTCGCTAGCCGGTTACAAAGAGGCTTAGTGTTTTTTTTGTGGCGCGATCGGTGGCGCTTACGCGCAAACGAGTTACATGCAAGAATACTGTGGATATGAATTTCTTTCCTTCTCCCATTGCTTTAACATGGGAAAGCGAGAAAGTTCGTTAAGAGTTTCTATTCAGAATCGGCTTGAATGTATATATATCAAACGAAAGCTTAAATATATTTTATTGGGTGAAAAAATGGGAGCTTAAGAAAAATTTGTGGTTGCTTTTACATAAATTAGATTTTTGAAAAAATTTATCGTGTTTTCCTTTTCATGTGGATCAATACTTCCACCATAGGAAATTTCAGAGTTGCATTCGTGAAATTGAGGCAATTTTTCCCAATTTCATCTAAATTGAGAGATGTATCACAATACGATATGAAATTGAGAATAGCGCAGAAATTGCACAATTTGGGCATCGTGGAAACACAGTCTTACGTAGAAAATTAATTATAAAATGTGTGCTATACAATTAATCATAGTAAAACCGGTTGAACAGATCTTGTTAAAGAAGTTTACTATATACACATCAACTTATTTAGTGATTTTAGTTAGATTTCTAGTGTCAATTCCAACAACTGAAATCGATGGCAAGGTTTTTCAACTCATTTATTGGCTGAACAATAAGTTGATAAACCTGCCTCAAAAATATTAGGTCTGATGCCATTTTAGTCCGTTGTGTCCGTTGTGTGTTTTCTAAATTCCCAATGAACAAAACTCTCTGTTTATGGCGAGTACAAAAAACATAAAGCAAGCGAGAATTCGAAGCAGGTGAAGACCACCTGTAACGCTTGATTGTACTAGCATTAAGGCTTGCGCAAACAGACGAGGTACGGTACAGAGCGGTAAAATCCCGAAAAATATGTGGTACCTGGGATCACTCAAATATACGCGCTATTGTACACAGCGTGCACAATTGATTGCGTCGTACAAGCACATAAGTATATCGTAACCAGGGTTCTAATTTTGTGCTAGAGTTCTACCCAATTATATTTTATAAATATTAAACTTTCCTTTATAGAAACATGAAGTAAACAATACTTATACGTTGATTTACAACAATAACCACTTTTAATTACAAAATAAATAAAATAAATTTGAGGTGGTTAGCTCGTTAAAAATATTTTCAACCACGAAAACTTTTGCAAAAATAAAATGGGTGTGCCTATCGTAAAAATCGGTTGAAAAAATATAAAGAAAACAAGATAAACGCGCTGGAAACTGTTAATGATCCCGAATCTTTTGTGTCGGACCGAAATGCGTGAGTATATCTTTACCGCATATTGTATGGGATTATACAGCTCTGTACCGTACCGTACCCGTTTGCGAAATAGATGCACATGCATATTTGTATAAACAAAAATGTTTATAATGAAAATAAAAATCGATTAAGTCATGTTTGTCCGTCCGTACATCGGATAACTCGAGTGCATATTAGATATCCTAACAGAACTTGTTACATACATACCATGATAAATTAAACTGTTACGGAGAGCAATCATTTATATTTCTTAAAAGTATTGCCATTGTGAATGCGTGCTCTTGCTTCTGCAAGGAATATTTTAGTTGTATTTATAACTTCACCTTATATAACTTCGCCTTGTGTATTTTGTTTTTGTTTTTGCGTATGAGCTTCCAAAAGCCGTAAAAGCAAAAACGAAATGTATGTAAATTTTGACAACTCTTACGCAGACGCAAAAACAAAATACATAGGAATTTCGTAGTTGTACTTACATATATGGATTCGCCTTGCCCGGTATTTCTAAAACAATTTTATCACTAATTTATTGTAAATTCCCTTAGAAAATAAAACTCGCCCTTTATCAAACATATGTACATCAAAAACAACGAATGAAACAGAGTTCTTATTTGTATTTCCCGCGCATTAAACAATTTTTTATTTAACTTTTTAGCATGTTTAATGGAAGCCCACCAGCTACTCGGATGCCCTCAAAGGTATCCGGCTGGCGGTGTTGCCCGAGAACTATCCGGCGGTAGCGCTAAGTTCAGAGGACCTGACAAATCTGCAGGAGACAATAATGGACGAGGTTTTCAAGGGATGGACCCACCCGCCATCGTTTTGTGGAGTTTACTTTCGGTCAGGGCTGCTACTGGTCGATTGTAAAGATGAGAACACTGCAACATGGCTTGCGGAGGTAACGCCCACACTCGGAGCCTGGAAAGGCACGAAGCTGTGCACGAGGGGAGGAGAGGAGATACCCCAAGGAGTGCGGACAAGCCCATCGAGCACGCCATCGCCCAAAATGAGAGAATCCATACCTCGGCTTGGCGTATAGTGAGAGGACACCGGTATACGACTAGTCGTTGGTGTAGATGACTCCTCATCTGAGGAGGGATGGTTATCGGCTGAACTACAGGTTGAGCTTTGTTACTATAAGGCCCTGGCGACCAAAGATCGCGGGCGAATGCGAGGCAGCCTCGAAGCAGGTGCAGGGTGACGAGGACTCTTCTTTAAAACCTCAAACCTCTGCGCCGTCTACATCGACCATCCCTCCTCCCAGAAACATTGCTCAAGATGGCACAGAGGTTCCCTCTACACAAGAGTTAATCGAGGGGCTCGACTTGAGCAAACTCGAGCTCGACAGGAGGAGCGAGAGCGAGCTACGGCTCTCGGAGGTAGACGGGCCACAACTATAATGACCCAGCTCATGACAGTAGCCCAGGCCAACCTCCACCGCTTCGACCGTTATAGCGAGGAGGCTTGCCTCGGAAGATCTGGGCATAGTACTGGTGCAGGAGCCGTGGGCCGTAGGTCAGGTAAGGGGCCTAAAGGAAACCAATAATAAGGTAACATGGGATCTCTCATCTGAGAGGCCTAGAGCTTGTATAGTGCTTAAGAACAATATTGAATACTTTTGCATTACAGAATATCTAACGCAGGACCTGATAGCGGTGCAGACAAGATTGGAGGTGGACAAAATCTCCATGAACGTGGTTTTAGCGGCCGCGTACTTTGCTGGGGACAACACCATGCCCCCAAAAGAGGTCCAGGAATTAATAAGGTACTGTGAGAAGGCAAAGCTGCCGATAATTATTGGTTGCGATGCCAACGCGCACAATACCAACGGACGCGGTGAGTCCTTATTAGAATACAATATAAGCAGTGATCTAAGTATACATAATGTTCGGCACAGACCAACATTCATTACCAGAGCTAGAGAGGAAGTACTTGACATAACACTCAGCAGCAAACTGGCTGACGATTTGATCTCGCAGTGGAAAGTTTCCTCAGAACCCTCTCTGTCGGATCCCAGAATCATCCAGTTTAAGCTGAGCGCTATGATAATGAACAGTAATCCAAACAGGAACCCCAGGAAAACGAACTGGGAGAAGTTCAGCAACACATTAAGCCTAAATCTGATGCATCTGCGCCTGAATCTGAGTCCTATATAGGGAAAATGAGACCATCACAATCTGATTGGGAACTAGCTAAAAACTTATTTTCGCAACACTCAGTGAGATGGGCCATGAACTCGTTTGAACGATATAGGTCTCCGGGGGTGGATGGTATCTTGCCAGTGTTATTGCAACAGGGCGGCGATCAGATTATCCCACACTTGGTAAAGATAATGAGGAACTCCATTGCATTGTCATACATTCCAACTGTGTGGAGGAGAGCCAAGGTAATATTTATACCAAAGGTTGGAAAAAGGGACTACTCCTTGGCGAAGTTTTTCAGACCAATTGGCCTAACCTCCTTTGTACTGAAAACAATGGAGAAGATCATAGACAATGAGATCAGGTCAAACACTCTGCGGCGGAAGCCACGACATTCCAGTCAGCATGCGTATAGAGCAGGAAGGTCCACTTACACTACCCTGTACCAGCTAACGACGGAGATACAGAGCGCTTTTGACAGTGGTGAGACCGTAATATGTTCATTTCTGGACATAGAAGGAGCCTTCGATAACGCCTCACATACGGGGGTATGCAAGGCGTTGGAGAGAAGGTAGGTACAAGCGCCCATCTATCGATGGATAGAAGCTCTGCTTAAGACTAGAACGGCGGAAACTAGTGTAGCGGACAAGGTAATACGGCTGAAAACCAGTAGAGGTTGCAAACAAAGGGGTAGTTTTATCTCCTCTATTGTGGAGTCTTGTTGTAGATGAACTCCTACAAAATTAACCGATAATGGAATTCGCTGCCAAGGATATGCAAACGACATTGTCGTTATACCTAGAGGCAAGTACGAAAGCACATTATGCGATATTGTGCAAAGAGCACTAAACCTGACAAAGGCATGGTGCGCTGGAGTGGGGCTTAATATTAATCCACTGAAAACAGCCATTATACCTTTCTCTAGAAAAAGGAAGTTACCAGCAATGATCAATCTCATTGGATGGTACACAAGTTCCTGTGGTAAGCAAGGTGAAATACCTGGGTCTAACCATGTACTCTAAGCTGCTCTGGAGAGAACATGTGGATGCAACAGCATCCAAAGCAACTAAGTCAATAATGGTGTGCAGACGTCTAGCGGGAAAATCCTGGGGTTACAGCCCGAACATACTTAGATGGATGCACACCATGATAGTCAGGCCGATAGCAACGTATGGTGCAGTGGCATGGGTCTCAAGAGCATCGCTTACCAAGCTCCAACGGCTGGCATGTGTATGCATAACGGGAGCAATGCGTTCATGTCCAACGGGGGCGCTGGAAGTGATAGTGGACCTGACACCACTGCAGATAAACATAGAACAGTCAGCTAATAGAACCCTACTTAACATAATTAGGGAAGGTAATGGAAAAGGTAAGATTATATCATCCAAAAACATGGAGAAGCTGAGCATCCAGCTTCCACTTTCTCAGCTTCCAAGGGATGAGATCTTCAAAGTAACTAAATTTGAGAAAAGATTCAAAATTGAATTAGGAAACAAAGCTTCATGGAGTACGCCCTCGCTGGAGGGACACCTCCGAGCAAGCACTCTGGAGGGTATAGGGGCCGGGGTATAGGGGCCGGGGTCTTCGGTCCCAGAACACACCCGTCTGTATCAATGGGTAAGATGCCAAGCATCTTCCAGGCGGAGGTATATACCATCCTCCTGTGTGCAGAGGTAAACTTAAAAAGGAATAATCGCAATGAGTGGATAGTCATTGCAAGTGACAGCCAAGCAGCACTCAAGGCACTATCATCGCATGAGATCAGATCCTCATTGGTGCTTGAGTGTATAGAAAACCTCAACTCTCTAGCAACCCACATTCACATCCAGCTCCTCTGGGCTCCTGGTCACAAAGGCATTGAGGGAAACGAGGAGGCCGATCGATTGGCTAGAGGTGCGGCAGAAAAAACACCCATAGGGCCCGAGCACGTCCTGCCGGTAGGTCGACATACCATAAGGGAGGTGCTCAGGGCAGAGAAAAATACCTTAAAGGAAAGACACTGGCACCAGATGGCAGGGTTACGCCAGGCGAAATGTCTATTGGGAGGGTATAACAGTAAACGATCTAAACAGTTTACCTGCTCTTTGACTGCGAAGCCGTCTCAAGAAAACGGAAGAGATATCTGGGCTCATATATCCCCGATCAGGAACTTGTACGCTCGCTACCACCAACCATCATCTTAGACTTCGTAAGAGCATTGGGGTTAGAGGAGGTACTAAAAAGAACGGAGGGTACAATGGATCGAAAGGTCGAGGTGCAAACCTCAACACTAATATCTATCTATCTATCTATGTTTAGTGGAGCAGTCTAAAAGAGTCGAGCGCATATGCCCAGGACTAGACGCAGTTGTAGCCAATAAGGCAGAAATAGGCGAACACCAGAAGGGACGTTAGGCCAATGGGTAGGTGAGATACGACAAACTGCAATTTGCAGAATAAGGCTGCGGTGATCTAACTGGTCACGTAAGAAGAAAAAGTTTAGCAAGGGATTGGGGGGATTCGGTGGTCAGGTAGTGTTCTAGCTGTTTACTTGCACTATCATTAAGTCTACCAAATCAATTAATCAATCGCGATATATCGGCGACTTCTCTTGCTATCGAAAGCTTATTTAAAGATAGAATAGATGGGGTGTTTCGACCTTCTTCTCACGGGCCTTATCCAATAATTGGCGTATCGTTCATATCTGGTCGATGGTAGATTTACCATGTCTAAAGCCACCCTGATAAGGCCCAATCCAATTCGTTGCCGGTTGGCTTCACAATACACCTTCGCACAATATACTTGATAGAATCTTATACGAAAGGTTAAGGAGGCTGATCTCGCGGCACTTGGCACATATTACGGCGGAATACGTACATATCTCTTCATTTCTCAACTCTCGGTAGCGTCCCCAAATAGCCCTGTACGTCCTGTAGGCAACGTCTTTTCTGTCCAACATTCCTCATCGCACTAGTTGTGCTTTCGGACTCGCTGGAATCCAGCGGCGGTAAGTAGAGAACGAGAAATGCCCTCCCAGTGCTCGAGAATTCCGGTTTTCTGAGAAGTACTTTTAGTGAGCAGGTGTGAAAGACGGGTGGAGAAGTTTGTAGCTGTCTGTTGCGATTGCAACTTTCCGACGTCAAGTTTTCTGCGTGTATTTAGACGTACTTTCTTTGCTACACGGATGCGTAAACACATCTTGGCTGCGACAAGATAGTGATCCCAGTCGATGTTCGGTCCTAGGAGTGTACGTACGTATAATATACTGGAAGAATGTCTTCCATCCGTCGCAATATGATCGATTTGATTTCCGCGTTTTTCGATCTGGAGACAGCCAGTTTCAGTCGGTTAGCGGGGGTTTCGTCGTGGATACTGAACTTTCCGGCAGTGTGTCTAACGATCCTTCCTTACCCACCCTGACATTGAAGTCTCTAAGGATGATTTTAATACTGTGACGGGGCAGCACTCGTAAGTGCGTTCTAATCGCTCGTAGAAGTGATATTTGCTCTCATCGTCCATCTCCCGTCAAAGCGTGGGCACAAATCAGCGAGATGTTAAAAAATCTAGCTTTGATGCGAATCATGGCGTACCGCTCGTCCACTGGAGGACTTCGCGTCGAAGTCACTCCAACCCTAGAAAATTATTTCCAAAAATTATTTTCCGCTCGGGGTCGGTAGGTTTCTCAATTTGTGGTACAATATCAAGATGTACACCACAAATCGTAGAAGTTCGGTCAAGCATCGAGCAATATGCTGTAGACGCCAAATGATTAATTGTTTGCAATAACATAAAGCAACCGAGATATATATAGGCAAATATATATATATATATATATGTATACCAAAGTGCAATAGACAACTCGAGCAAATATTAAGCTATCTCAACGAAACTTGGTATATACATAATCCTAAACTCAAGTTAGTTTGGTATTGCAAAGGGGCGAAATCGGCCAACGCCAACATAACGGTGTTTTGTGAACATCAAAAGCATGCCATATTTCAGTAACCAGAAGAAATTAGATACATAGGATTGGATTAGGGAAAGCAATAAATGTAAAATTTGGTTTTTTTGGCGTGGCTCCGCCCACTTTAGTTATATCTCCGAAACTATGTTACCACACTCTACCAAATTTGGTACACATATGGAGTTGCACTAAAAAATACACAAAATGAAAAATTTTGGAAATTGGCGTAACACCGCCCACTTAAAACTAAATAGGGATATTTCTTAAAGGACCTGAACAAACTCTGTAAAATAACCATGATCCACTTAGAGGGAATACATATGCATGTTGTCTTCAGAACCACTTCGCCGAACTCTACTAAATTTGGTACATGTATATACATATGTATGTTAATATAAGTATGTATACACAGCCTACTTTGCCAAATTTGTAAGAATTTAATAAAGATGGGTTGAGTACTTTGGTCGCCTATAAAGAACTGACATTCATTTTCATCGGCTGCACCCGAACTTAGACTCTTATTTACTTGTTTTATTTAATATTTTGATAAAATATACCCATAATATTTTGATAAAATATAGCCTATCTTATGCCTAAGGTTACTCTCTAGCGTTCAGTTAAAGTGTCATGAAAATCCCTTCAGTAGTTTCGGAAAATACTGCGTTCAGACGCAAAGAGACAAACAGACATTGACTGTCTAAATATTACTATTTTATATTAATGTAATTTTTTAAGAACTTTTTAATGCACAGACACGACTTTTCTACAGTTTTATTATAATATATACTTAGAAGATATAGAAGATAAATACAAATGTGTATCTACATACATATGTACTTTCGTAAACTTTATAATTTTTGTACAGTGATGCAGGTGGTACTGTTCTAATGACCCATTGCCTCCTCACTTTTTTTTAGAATGCATTGCACGCATTCGCGACAAATGTCTTCTACTTATAAGTGATTTCATTGTTTTTTTTGTCTGATTATTTGTTTTGCGTCTACCGGTCGATATGGCAGTGGCCATCCATCCGCGCCTATTATGTATAGCTATACAAAGTAGTCCATGTTTGCGTGTACCACGCACAAACCCACATACTACAAATGTAGTACCTATCATAATATGTATGCACATACTCGTGTATCTACATATGAATGTATGTGTGTTTCTCGTGCTTACAAGTATGTGGGATTGTGTGCGTGAACCCGTACGAGCAATTATCAAGCCCCAATGTGATAATGTGACGAAACTCTACACACGAGTACTCGCGTCATTGCTAAATGATTGGGACTCTGGTGTGGCGCTAGCGCCCATAGACTGACGCTTCTGCCGCTGGTAGTAATGCCTGTTGCCTTATGATTTTTTTATATGAATGTTGGTTGTGTTTTTTGGATTGTTAGCATTGGTATTGGAGATGGGAATGGCAATGTCGCTACTTGTTCAAGCGCCAGCACAATAAACAACAACACTTCTATACCTATTCCCATTCATTGCCTGGTATCGAACAAAGCTACCTCGCCTCTCAGTACTAATCGTCAAAGTTCAACGCATGAGTTTTCAGAGAAAAACTTTGCTGCAAGCATTTACCGCTGCTGAAATCAACTGATTGTGAGCACAATTCAAATACTGATCGGGTTCTTTACTGTTTCGTTTATGCTTTAACATAGATTTGTGTGTTTGTAGGTAAAAGCTGTTTGTGTCCCACACTTTACATATATTCGAATAATTGTCCAATGCATGCTGCGCCCTTGTTGACTTGTTGACGTACTCAACATGTATTTACAACTGCGATCAAAAAAATAGCAGTGGTACAATTTAAAACAATTAAATTAAATATGAAAGCGTACAAAATAGTGTAGTTCACAATAAATAATGAATTTGAAAAGTCTTTCTGATAATAATAATATTGACTAATATAGGTTAGGTTGAATAAAAACCAGAAAATCACAAATATATGAACTAGCGAACATTTAACTTTTTCAACTGGTGATTGGGCAGGTCATTTAATTCACTCACTAATTCGTTTTCTGCAATGTTGAAGCACGAGTATGGTTACCATGTCCTCGGCAAAAAATTGTAGAGTACATACGTCCCATGGTAATTAACTTTTTCGAGCTATTAACTTTTCTAAGCGGTTTTCAAAATAGAAAAAAAAAAATACAATAGTACTAAGCGAAGATTTTTCGGAAATAACACGTTAAATTTATTTAAATGAATTACTCTTCATCATCATTTATTTATTATCTTAAATTTAATATTTACCGACTTGTTGAAGTAAAATTATTATTTTTTTGTAAAGGGTGGTATGAAGAAACATTGAAACATGAAATAATTTTATACCTCAATCGAAAGCAGAAAAAATCCAGAATACCCTTTTTTCCCCTACTTCCCAGAAACATGCTTCTTACAAAACAATTTTGGTACTAAATGGCACTAAAAATGCAACTAAAATCACAATTTGCATCTTAGTGACATTTTTATATGGCTTATTCCTGAATGATTCCAAAGCAAATTTCTGAATTCGATTTATCTCAAATACAATATTTTTACGGTATACGAGTAATCTATCAGAATCCGAGCTCTTGGGGGGGAAATGCCCCCCATTTTCCCCTGCTGGATCCGCCCCTGTATTATATACCCTTATTTGGGTAATTCACAAGGTCTCTTATTTGATACTATTGTTGGATGTGCTATTATTTTTGAAAACTGGTTTATTTTGATTACTTTTCATCTGAAACAAAAACTTTATTAGGGCCAATGTTAAAAAAAACCCTTTCAGGGATCCTCTAGCTCTATTTACACCAGCGTTTCCCAATCTTTCTTTTCGACCAGGGATCACTTTGATCTCATTATTATTACCAGGGACAACATGGTTTAAAATAAACTGTATCGATCTAGAAAAAAATTAACTTAAGTAATCGTAAAGTTAAAAAGTAACAATACTGTGGATTATTATATATGTATGTATGTTATTATAATTGAAAAAAAAACTCTACGTAACAGTGAAGATTAACTTGGAATGTCACATAGCCCATCTTGAGGGCCTAGTTGAGTAATAAAAACCGTACACTCAAATCCCCAAATACATCCTCAAAATCTAGACGTAGGGTAAACACCCCGTTTTTTGAGCGCTCACATTATACTTGCCCCTAACTTTAACAGCAAAAATTCGTTTATCAACTACTCCATAGAGCAATGTTTCCCAACCAATGGTCCGAGCGCTAAAATATGGCCCGCGAAAAGAGAGTGCGTTCGCGTTCGTTAAACGCTAAAGATGGCGACACATAGTATGACACAGAGAAGTTGGAGAAAAATCCAAGAAGGACTTATTGAATTAAAAAAATATAGAAACAGTAAGGATGGATTTGAATCTCATTTGATTAAAAGTAAGTGATAATATCCATGCAGCTTTGAGCAAAAACAGAACACCACGAATTCAAGAACTTGGACAGAAGATTCAAGCTGAAAAATTTTATTGATACAAACTGAATTATTTACTAGAAACTTCACTACATGACAAAATGCGTTTTGTTTTAAGTATTTTAAAAGAGTATTAAATTTTTCGAGTTTTTTTACTTTTTTGGCATAAAAATGACTCTAACAGTGAGGAAATCTATGCGAAATCTATATTAATGGTGTGCTAGATATAAAGCTTGCTTCGCTTTACGTGAAAGTGAGTATTTACAATCATACAAAGTTTCCCCCATAACCAACGCCGACGCCAAAGCGAAGCTGAAAGTTCGCCAACTCTCAACTTTTTGCGCGCTTTGACAATCAACTGATTTTCATATTTCTTATATTACTCATTTCACTTAGAAACAGATCCTATACTCCGATTTTCTACGAAAAAAACAAGGTAAATTTAAAGTTTAACCCAAAAATGCTCAGTATTATAGTTTTTTAACTTTTCACAATAAATAAATGAGAGCTGACAAAGCATTTATTGTGGCATCCCTTTTTGGGTTTTTTGCTTTTCGGACAAAGTTACAAGATTCATAAATTAGAGTTGTAAAAATTTGAGGACAAGTCAACCTACACTGATGAGGAAAGCCAGTCGAATGTTGATAATTTTACAATATTAGCAAGTTTTATAGTCTATTAAAGTTTAGTGTAATAAAGTGGAGTTAGATAGAAACTACTGTTTTTTATTTATTTTTTGAAATTTTAGCTTTGGAATCTTTTTCAAATATAATCTATATAAACAATTACATATTTGAAATGTAATAATAGAATTATAAATTTAATAGCCACAGGAAACTTGCATTTTATTCTACTCAAATTAAATAAGCTATAAAACTGCATTCCCAAAAATATTTAAAATGTTGATGAAAATTGGTCATTTTTATAAATTTTATTTCTAAACATTCTTCCAAAATTTTTTAAAACTTTGAAGGAATTTTGTCGATTTTTTATAAATTTTGTATAAAGCTTGAAACATTTATTTACATGAGTTTTGTTATAGTATGCACTGTATTTGTATATAAAGTTATAAAAAATTCTTGAAAAACCTTGTCAACATGGGTAAAACCGCTTTTTGCTCGCAACTGTATGTTGAGACAAACTCATGAAAACCCTTTACCAGCCCGTATCGCAAAATCTAGACGTGATGGAAAATGTGGATGCCATTTTCATAATCAAATCCAAATTCATATAAAATATGATACTACATCAATTATGCTGTTGTACCGTGAAGTGAAATGTTTTTTACAGATTTAATATGTAATAACTTTTTAACAAAGTTTATCAACTAAAAAATTTATATAAATTAAACATTTCCGAAAAAGCGCTAATGTCCTTATTGTTTTAAATTTAAACATCTAAACCACAAAGAGTTCACCTCGGATTTACGGAAGAGATATATTGACGCAAAGGGACTGAATGTATATTTAATGGTATGAAGGTTAGTTATTTTCGCTGTTCTGGCGAAATTGCTTATATCCCGAATACGCTTCTTTGGAAAAATGAGTTAAACTCATTTTTATGTTCAGTTTGATAACGACTCTAGATTTAAATCATTGTGACATTAATCTGTTTTGAAAATGTGGTAAGTCCATTATTATAATTCTTTACCCATAAAATGATCATAAAAAGTTTTATCTACAAAAATCATTACATACCTGCACCCATACATATTTTTTTTAAATGGACTCGCATCACTTTCGAAACAAACGGGTCATGTGTACTTCATATAATGCATAACACATATAAGATATCAGTCTGATTTCTAGTTTGGTTGAGGGAGCTGTCTGGGTTGAGAGAATCCCACCTGCACGAATTAGATTCATCTACCCCGATTCTACTGTATTTATGTATATAACCCAATGTGTATGAGACAATGTGAAGGCAGTCTTATTAAAACAGACAAGTTAAAAGCTTGTTTACACTCCATTAACCTCTATATGATCACTGCAAAGATCAGACCCAAAAAAAATCTATATTAGCTTTTAAGCCATAATTGAATTTGGAAAATTGTGTAAATTTTGGGTTTCTTTTTAGACCAGTAGTGCGATTCACTAACTTTAAACGGTACGACAATTGTTATTTTTAGCGGCAAAATTTGCCGTTTGCACTAACGATTTTGCGGTTCACTAACTTATTCTTAACGACACTTAACAGCTGTTTCGTTGTATTTATTCAAAGTGGTAAAGAGTGGCATCTCAGTCAAACTAAATGCCAAAATAAGCGAAAAGCACAGAGGAATAGCAAAAAAACAAACGAATGCCTGCTGCCAAATAAAAATTTGAGCGATGTTGTTATATTTCATGAAAGTGAAATAGATATTAGTTTGTTTCAAACTACAAACACTTAAAATTCTTTATATATGTATGTATATTGCAATGATCCATTGTAGCAGAATTCCGGACTCTTCTATGAGTGTTTTGTCATCAACTCGACTCCAAGGAATATGCGGAATAACCTGCAAATATGCCATGGTTATCGTTTTCAAACTTCGCGTTGTGCTCCAGCGTATTTAGGATTTACATACATATATTAAATTTTTTTTAATTATAATCATTTATATATCTATATATTAAAACTAAACTATATTTCTGTTTTTATACATGGATCCTTGTAAAAGTTTGCTTTTACCATTTGCATATTAATTGAATAGTAGATGCGGTGGTTGGCATAAGCCTCCTCATGATTCCTTGGTGGCAAAATTGATACATACATATGTACGTGGAATCGACGGCTCCAATACAGCCTCCCACAAAGGGAGACGAGGCCGAAGCAAACATTTCTTTAGCAGAATGGCGTTCCACTTGGGTCATAGGAAACCTCACTTTCTGGTGAAACAACGAATCATTGACTGCATCCGTTACCCGATGAATGCCGGCTTACGGAAAACTGGCTCATGGATATTCCCCATTGTTCACCTACGAGTCGTTGATAGCAACCAGTTGCGAAGAATCTTAACGCCGCTAGAACCTACCAATATAAAAGTAAAATTTAAAATTGCATATAGGCTTAAAGATTGCACGAGCTACCTGTTTCTTAGTTGATATTGCTGTTATTCTGGATCCTCTTATTTGGTTATCAAGCTGATAAATTAGGTATTCAGCCAAGTCTGGAGTTAACCGATACAGGTTTTGAAAGTCTGTTGCATTTAAATGAAAGGGATTGTCCACATCTCGGAGTAAACGTCGATCCACTGTTGGAGCGCTTTCTTCTTCATCACCTCGTGATAAATCATATGCCAAATATTTAAACGACATTATTTAATGTTCCTTTTTTAATTACAAGAAAACAAATCACTGAATTTAAAATTTTTCTTTTATTTAAATTGAAATCACGAATTTCACTTTTCCCGATTGAGTTAACAACATAAAATTTGTTGTCGTTTAGTTGTCTGTCATCGACTAGCTAACATCAACAGCTGATTCGGCGAATGCGAAAATCGTTAAAAAATGGCTACTGAATAGCAGGGTCGCTAAAATTTTGGTTAAGTTGAGTTAACCAAACGAATATCTCTAAAATAAGTTAGTGAATCGCACTACAGTCCTGCTTAACTAATTGTTCCAAGTCCAAGTCTATTCAGTCAAAATTTACTCTTTTAAATTTCAATGGGTTAATCCAGCTTCCTGATAAGAATCCATTTCATCAATATTTTTTACTTAAACTAGAATTTTGGATAAGGTTGCAGCCTTCTTCATTTTTTATATACATACATATATGGATGTACTTATAACCTTCTTCCTCAGAATGAAGTGCGCACATTTTTGAAAAGTCTGCGCAGATTATATTACAAGCTTTTGTCTCCTCTTTCTTTGAAAAGCACGTGCATACAATTTTAGTTTTCTGCATATGACACCCGATTATTTTAAATTATATTTTCTAATTCGTTATTCGTTACGTTACGTTATTTTTTCACAAAATCGAATGAAAAATTTTAAAATTCAAAACATGTAAGGTTTGATATAACAAGACTGCCGAATGACACTGTTGTCTATATTTAACACACTTTCTTCATACAACCTTATGTAACGATTGTTGATATAAGTAATCTGAATTTTCTCGACATGCTCTATTAAAGCGGGTGTTTCCGCTCTTATAGTAGACAAAATTACAAGATAAGCTGAATCCTTCAATTACATAAGTTTACAAAATTTAAAAACTTGGCTGACTTGAGATATTTTTCTATTAATTGTAATATAAAATGTTCCTCTGTATCCGCTTATGAAGTCAGAATATAAAAAAGCAGAAGAGTTTTTGAGATATAGCAAAATTTAGATTTTTTGAGATCTGAAGAAAAGATATCACTTAATTGCAATTATCACTGAACGTAGTTGACAGATTTTGAGAAAAACAGCGTCTTACTGTATTTGAAATAAATTTTTCTTTGAAGTCAAGCAAAGAAACTGAAAGTAACCATATTCTATTATGTTGATATCGACATCGAAAGTAAAAATTTTTATTCAATTTTAGTAAAAATTTGGCAAAATTGTCGATAAAACCCTGAATAGCTCCTAAATCAATAACCCGATTAGAAAGTGTTGTTCATACAAATTATAGGGAATTGTATTAAATTTAAATAAATAAAAAGAAATTCATATCGGTCAGAGATAATTATAATTAAGTGACTCACCTGTTTTTCTACATATGAAGTGATGATCAGTTGTCATACAATTTTTTCCGAAAGAAATATTTTTAAGAACACTAGGTTTTTTACACTTTTCACACTTGGAATGATTAAGAGAATTTTCCAAAAGATGCCCATCCTTTGTGGAGTGTTCGTTTCCCACTGCTATTATTTTAACCGCAGTTGTAAGTATGTATATACACATCCATATATACATATATACAAACATACATGCCTATGGACATACAGATGTACATATGTAGCCTAGCATTGCTTGCTGTCAGTCTGTTGCTTTGCTACTTTTACTTTGCCGCTTTGACTTTGGGGCTTTTTGCTCTTTTGGCTTCGCCGCCTTTCGGTTTCAACTGCTGGTTGTTGGTTGTTGGATGTTGGCTGTTGGCTGTTGGCGCTTATGCGAGTATTATTGTCGCTATTTTGCGCTGTTGGCGCAGCCACAAAAGTTGGAACGGCCTGGTCGCGTACTGCCGCTCCATGTTGCTAGTTTGTGTGCAGTGCGATTACATATACATACATACATACAATATATACATATGTACATAGGTACATATTTAGATGTAGTCATATCTGTAGCCAGAGCGGTTAGCCGCGCACAATTCAATTCCTTTAGTTATCTGAAAGCAGTCTGAGGAAACGGTTGCGAGCTCATCACCACCGGATGATAAGCAGTCGTCGTCTATTTGCAATTGATCGGCACCATTGGCGATTATTAGTTAGTGTTTAATTTTCGCCTTCATGCCACCACGGTTTAACCCACACGTCTGCGTACAGTACGGAAAGGGGTGAGCACTTGTACACACACACAGATGTAGCTAGTGCATCGCGCAACAGTGAACCACGCACCGCTTTTTTCACTAATCGTTTCTTGTTTCGTCAGTTTGTATTTTGGTTTCATTTGTTGTTTTTTTTTAACAGTGCTAAAAAAGAATACACATACATTCATATATGTACATACATATGTGCTTGGGAATGCACATATGCACATAAGTACTTGCATTTATACAAGAACAAATTTAAAGAAAATAGAATAACAATTACATGTCGAGCACGAAAGGCAGAATTACACGGAAGACAAAAAGTGAAAAGTATTTAAATTTAGTTAATCGAAACACGCAGCGACTGCAAGAAGCAAATACATAATTAGTTAAAACAAAACCAAAAATAAATAAATTCGCAAATAGCGGCCTAACAAACGAGCACGTTTGTTTTGTACATCAACAAAAAAAATTAATAATAAATATATGTATAAAAACTAGTAAAATCACTAAACACTAAATACGACGACGTGCGTGTACGAATTACCCGATAGATTGAAAGACAAGTTTGTGTGCGGATTTAAGTTGCCATCAAACCGCCTACCTTTCTCATACATACATACATACACCATACACACATACATATGTACACATGTACAATCGGAAAGAAAAACAACCTGATGTAGAAAGTGTCACAAGTTAAATAGTAGAACGCCCATTGGTTTTTCGCCCAGGTGCATTGCGATAATACCTCCACAACGTTTTCAACGATCGACCGACTATCCCCATCCTGAATAACATTGAAAACAAAAACCTGCATTACTTCCGTAGATGCAAGCAGTTGACGAGTTGTGTTGGACGAGTGGAAGGACGGAAGCAACGTAAAGTAAAAAAAAAACCAACAAAGATAATAACTATTATCCAACACAAAGAACAACAACTGCGACAACGATAACAGCAGCAGCAGCAGTACTAGTAGTCATAATAATAACAAAGACGACAACAACGCCAGCGACGACAACTAAAAGAATTGTGCAGCGGCTACAACGATTAATTTTGTCGTATTCATTTATTTATTTATTCAATATACGGCAGGTAAATGGAAATTATTATCATAGCTTACATGCTTACATACATACAAACATATATATTTACATATGCACATATTTTCATACATTCACACGCACGTGACGGCAACCCGCTCGCTATGCGATCGATCGTTCGGATTGTCAAACTAATCAACACAGAAACTGGTTGGTTGGTCGGTCGTCTTATGGACGGTATTGAGACACTAGCATGCGACTCGCAAATAGCCTGGTTCTACTACAATTCCCTCTGTTCGTGCGTGCCCCGTTGACACATTGTGCATATTTGTGTACATACTATTGTACATACCTATGTATGTATGCACATATGTACATGCATTCATATCTTCAAGTGTGCTTTTTTCGACATTCAAATACAGGGAAAACTTGCCACACACACCACCATCACCAAAATTGCATCAGCAACAACAATGCCATTTGTACATAAGTATGTGTGCGATGAAATCACCAACACTGCTACCACGTGCAAATGTGCGCGCCGGACTTGTTCTCCCAGTCGTTCGATCATAAACACTTAGCGGTTCGCGTTGGCACTCACAATGGGGCTTGCCTTGGCACCGGCAGCCGGCACGCGGTTTGCGCACACTACAAAAACACTTGCGACTATTACTGCATTACCGCATTTGCTGCTTTGACGATTATAATTCTAGAAGGCATGATTTGCGCGGTGGTGTTGGTGTGGCTACTGCTCCTACTGCTACTGTTACTAATGTGGCTATGGCCGAGACTGTTGGCATTGGGCATGACGTTGCTGGTGTTAACGCTCTCAGCTCAGGAGACCAGTCTCTGCGCGACGAGCAATTGGCAAGGCGGTGATATGTACTATGTGCCATACCAGGCTCTTGATCTCTTAGTTTCATGTTAGCTGATGACTAGGCAAAGCGCATTAAAGTGGTTTCTCTCCTATCGAAGTGGTTAAAGTAAAAAAGAAACAAAACAAAATAAATTTGTATTGCTTTTTTCAAACACAACTAGTGCAAAGAAGACAAAAATTAATTGAATCAATACATGTTTTGTGATAGATCTAACTCCAATCGAATAAAATTAGCGCATTTTATAGATAATGATGATATTAAATTATGAAATACTGACCGACGATGTTATCTTTGTTTTAAATAAACAATTTAAAAATTGTGATTGTAATGATATCATTATGTAAACTGATCTGCTGAATTTGACCGTTATCACACACTGATAACATGGATCTCTAAAACAATTCCCAAAAAATAACAAATGAAATTTTCATATAATATTGTGCACACCATTTTCTCTAATTATGTAAAATTATGACTTGAGTTTGGTCGAGTTTACATTTAGTTGTCTCGTGGAATTTGTCACCAATTCAACAGAAACATTGATTAAAGTTTTTCGCAGTTTAATAAAATTGTAAGTAATCTGTTTAAGAAATATGTCCCAAAGCATAAGTAATCTAGTGAAAGTATAATAAATGTAGTTTGATTTACTAAAGAATTAAACCAATTAAAGAATCAGACCTCATCATATTTTAGGTTGTACAAAAAAACTCGGTTTACCCCCTCCGTGAACTTATTGCATGGAATATCAATTGATTATGTTATAGTTTCGGAAATATTTGTAAAATATTTTCAAATTTAAAATGAAAACTATCTTTATCATTTGTAACTATTTTATTTCATCTACTTTTCTTCTATTTCTACCATTCATATTTTACTCCGCACTAATTTAGATCATGTGTTTTAAAACTAAACGCTGTGCTAAAGGTACTTGAGGTCCATCCAAAAAAATTCGAAATTCTGTAAGAGCTTTGGAAAGTGAGTTTTGGTCGAGCTATTATTGTTACCGCTCTTTAAAGCTTTGAGGTTATACTTATGTTTGATAATAATAGTATAATTGGGCAATACAAAAGGTATAGTTTCCAACCAGTAGTATCCACACTGTTGTTGTTTGACAAGCAAAGTTTAAATAACACTAATGCAACTCTGTAACCCATGTTTATTGAGTGCCGTAGTTCGCCATACAACATATGCGGGGTGTTCATGAGGTTCTTGTTTTCATACAACTCTTTGTTACAAATAAAATAATTTTACGTCATAAAGCTCGATGTTTGGCCGAATTCCGCCTACAATTTCTGGCGCGCGTCTTGATGTTGTACCACAAATTGTAGGACGTACATTTTTACGTCAACTTCGAACGGCAAATGATTTTTGTGAGAAGTTTTTTCATGGCAGATATACACTCGGAAGTTTGACATTGTCTGCCTAGGAGCGGCCGCTATTAGAAAAATGTTTTTCTATAATTGTTGATATTACTTGCTCCGACTTGGATTCGAACCCAGGACACAACGAATGAAGCGTGCACGTGCTATACACTCGTTTACATCAGCCGCCTGCTCATAAAATCCGTAAATAGTAAATGATCTTAGATGCTTGGAAAGGTATTCAAGATGCACAAAGTTATATTTTTTTTAATATATAACTGAACAGGGGTTCGTAAGAAAAATTATTTTAAAGGGAAGAAATCAGTTTGCGTCATATGGTGACACGTTTCCAATAAATATAAGATCATAAAAATTGATACATATTTACAGATTATATAAACTTTTTTTATACATATATTTTATGCATACAATAATGTGACTAGGTAATCAAAACCGTGAAGCTAAATTTACTTAAAAAAGATATCAGAAAATATTAGATGCTATACCCATTTCTCCTTATTATGACAAAATACATTGCTTAAAACACTACAAATAACTTAATTATATAGTTTCATGTTCGTCTGATGAATCACAAAGGCTTGATCTGATTATAAAATTTGTGAGAGATGATGATCATTCGTAATTTCGAAATTGTAACAAGAATTGGCTAAAAGTTTTACTAAACATCGAATACGAGCATATATTAAGCAACGAGTTAGTTAAACATGTGTGTTCAAGTACATATGTAACTATACTTAAATTTTAAAATTAGCATGTTCTTTCTTTTTACACCAGCATCACTGAAAAATAAGTACAAATTTGCCAAGTTCAGAATAAATGTTTTCGCTTGACAACATTTTAAATTCTCTTCCACCCAAAACTCCTTGGTCCATGTCACTTTTCTCACGGTTTGGTTACGAGTATGTACCTGGTTTTAAAACTTTCAATGTATTCTCAACGGAAAAAAGTAGTATTTTGTAGAGAATTCATATTATCCGGTACGCGTTGTCTTAATTAACTTAAATTACATTTTTCTTTTTCGTCATTACCTACCTACTCAACTTCAACTTTAAAGTTAATATATTCCTCGAAAGTTTAGGATAAATGTCGAGTTGGAATCAAAATCATATAATTTCATTTTTAGGATGTTCGTATTTTAATTAATTTTGAAAATAGCATATTAAGCGGAAAAGATTTGAAAAATGGTACGAAGCTTTAATTCAAATTCCGACGAGGCTAGAGAAGCTATGATTGGCTTTAAAATTTTGAACGAATTGTTTTGCTGAAAGAAATTGAAATAAATATTCCATTTCCTAGTTCTTGGTGTTTTACGCTTTTTAAAATAAACCCTTGCAAAATAAACTCCGAAATTTGCCTAATTAGTGACCGTGTGTACCCAATTTGGTATAGTTTGGTCAGGTGGTTCGAAAATATACCTACATACGTATTTGCTCTAGAGTGATTTCCAAAAAAGAAATTCTCTAACTCAATCCTAAATATACAATTTAAGCAAGTTATCTTTTATAGTTACTGAAATACCTCACTTTTTTGGACTTTCGCAAAATAATTTTATGTGGATGTGGTTTTTATCTGATTTTGCCTATTTGCAAGGTTGAGATATCTCAATATTTGCTCGAGTTTATGAGTGGACGGGCGGAGGGACGGACAGAAGGACATTCATACATGATTTAATCGATTATCCTTTTCATTTTGGTGTTTACAGGCAAACCTCGATTACGCGGAACTTTTATGCTGTGTGTCTATTGTAATAAATTTATGGTCAGTTATCTATTGTAAAAGGTATACAAATTTAATATACTGAATGGGCAAAGTTTTAACTTTGAAAAAATTTATGATATTTGACATAAATCTTCATATATAAATATCCAATATGTATGTATGTGCGGTCATATGTATAGCAGCTGATTTCGCAGTGTTATGGAGGAAAAAGGTGTTAAAAGTCAAGTAGTCAATATGTTTTATGATCAGAACAAAACTGTAAACCCACTAAGCTTTGTAATATAAATACATATTCGTCAATTTGCATTATACTTAGAATTGGCAAGTCAATTTATATTCACAGGTAGTACACAGGGCAAAAGTTTCAATATCTAGCATTCCTTTCTGACCATAAATAATTATTGTTATAAGGTTTAACTAAATAATTACTTTTTAATAATTATTATTTTTGAGTTTCACTCATTGTTTAGAAAACAACAGTTAATTTTTTAATCGGAAAATGTTAGTTTTAGCGCAGGAAAAGAGCATTTCCTTTAATGAAAGAAATTCTATATCCTCGAAATAATAGGTATACACATAAATGAAATAGCATGCATTTTGAAGTCTGAACTAGAATATAAATTATTACCTTTTCTGGAATTAATACACCATGTACAGCAGCCCCTGATTATGTAACACTCACTTTAGTGCTATTTCTGCATACTGAATTAAAAAAATTGATAGTGCTAAATTGAATATTAACTTAAATAACATATTGGACGTTGTTGATAAGAGTAATTTTTTACTCTTATTTCAGAAAGCGTTATATTTTAAGTCGTTGGATGCGTTATATATGCCCTTTTTTTTTGTATTTGTGGTTTCTGTAATGAATGTCGTGAGATTCTAACAACCACATATGTATATAGAATACACACAGGTATACACAACGAATCCCGAATACCCCTGGTGCCGTAGTTGTTTTTCCGTTTAAACCGAATGTTATTTTACTTATTCCCGTGTGGCGAATATTCAATATAAAATAGGAAAATATTGCCGATGAATATAGTTGTTTTCCCCCGAAGAAAAACAAGGAAATATTAGAGTAAAATTTTTAAAAATTAATTGTATTTTCAATATTATGAGTGAGTTGGTGTATGCTAACTTATATTCATGAAAGGTGACAAAAAACTATTTGATATTAGGGCAACCCTGTTCGTATCTTTCATGAAAGATGCGTTTTTAGTGCTATTTAAGTTGTGCAAAAAAAGAAAATAGTTGTTTTTAGGTTGACGTAGTTATATATTTAAAAATAATTAGGTCTTAAACTGAAATGTCCCATGTATTT
Organism: Anomoia purmunda; assembly: GCA_951828415.1. Lineage (NCBI taxonomy): Eukaryota > Metazoa > Arthropoda > Insecta > Diptera > Tephritidae > Anomoia > Anomoia purmunda. The sequence goes on from OX639997.1 coordinate 68,330,107, forward strand.
TATCCAGCTCCGGGTGTTTTCACTTCCCAACACTACATCTCCGGTTGGATATAATTTTACCGAGTTGGCTCAACTCGCATAATTTTAATAATTTGTGTTGTTGCATTGCATGCAGTTCGTTATCCTACCTAGCGTTCTTTGCAACTCGATTACAAAGGAACGGGCCTATTATTTTTTATCAAGTAACGTAAATAAATATGTACATATGTATGTATATAATAATTGTATATGAACAGGTTATTCGATTACTCTTTTTGTTAAATCAGTTTCTGAAATATTCGAAAAATAGCAATTCGAAAAAACTGGTTAAAAAGTTTTGAATTGAGAAAATGCTGATTGTAAAAAACAAAACGAAATAACATTAAATCAAGGAGTTGTGGATAAGACTAAAACAACCAAATAAAGAAAAGTCTAAGTTCAGGTGAAGCCAAATTTTAAGTATCCGGCGCATATTTTCAATTCAAATATACATTACTTGTTGTAAGTCATGATTCAATAATGAAAGGTTTGATACATAAACAGCTTTGCTCCTCACTCTTCACATGACCTCTCCCTTAGCTAAAACAGTGTTACTTCTTTGAAAATTTATCTATGAATTTTATCAAATATTTTTAAATGGTAGTAAAATTCAAAAAAAAAAAAGAAAAAAAGATTTAATTCGCTGACATTTTTCGTAAAAAATGTGACAATTTGAGTAAGTATTTGATAAAAATTTGCAAATATATGGTTTTATTTGCAATTCATTAGGTAATTTGTGCATCTAAATCGTGATTGGTATACTGCTTCTTAGCCCGTTAAGTTCCGTGCCCTAGTTAATTTTTCTCTACACTCGTGTGCGACCGCGAGTTAGAAAGACCTTTGCTGTTTCCTATCTTTTTTATAGGATTTCTTTTCAAAGCCCATTGCTCGTTGTGATCGTATTCCTACTCTTCCTCACCCCCACCCATGTGCCATGGCTTCCTTGCCAAAGCGAGTGGGCATTCCGAATTTCGAGAATTTAAATTAATATTTAAAAAAATGAAATATTATAAATAAAAGTTAATATATATATTTAATTAGGACCTTAGAGTGTGTATGCCATTAGAATAGATAATAAGCATTTCTGACCAAGTGAAATATTAGTTGTTTCTTAGTAGGTTGCTAATAACTTGTGTTCCCGAACTTCACTGTCGCCGTTTTGGAATGGTTTTCTGCCCAATTTTATGTAAATTGTTGAAACGTAGTCCTGTGATTAGATAGTTATTTATGGTTATGTACTTTTAGTATCATACATTTTTCTGTACGTAATATAATAAAAAAAAAGTACTTACTTTGTTTGAAACCATCAATAACCTTGTTTTTGTAATCAAGTGGAAGGCTAAAAGCTCGATTTCTGCCGCTTTGACTTACGTCGCGATTTTTCGGAGCCGACCCAAAACGTAAATCAAACGTGTAAGAGAAGTCTCAAGAATTGTGTGAGTTTTGGTGAACGAATTAATATGGATCACCTCAAAATATGTAATATTGGCGCCCAAAGGAATTTATGTTGCTTGGTTTTTATAAGAACAAAGAACTATATCACATGTTTTTTTCATTGTGAGCTACAAAAATTTAATTGTACCTACCATTTCAAATATTTACCACTAAATGTAGAAAACTCACTTTTATTTATGTATTTATAATAATGATATTTGTTAATTAAAATCAATGTTTGCATAACGAAAGAGTTTCGAATCGGAAGAATGCATCAAATATTTCGTAGACTACGAAACATATTTGGATTTTATGAAACTTAAATTGTACAACTAGTTGCATATTTTGCGTACTTGTCAAACCTTTTTTTACAAAAAGGGATTACATTCTTCCCCTTTTCTACTTCCTTTGCAAATGCAACCTTTTGCACGGGAGAGCTAGAAATTAGCTGTCATTATGTATCAAACCTTTAATAATTGAATCATGGTTGTAAGTTACCATTACATGAGATAGGTTTTGTCGGATTTCAAAAAACATGGATTTCGAAAAAAATTCGGTACAAAACGTAAACCACGGTTCGGAAAACCGGCTCAATCACCTCAAATCAACGAAAAAAGGTCAAATATTGAAAGTTATAAAGTACGTCTTACATACATATCTACGATCCAAAAATATATCGGAATTTACATAAAATAGCTGTTTTTTTGGTCTTGCTCAAAGTATTTCGACTTCAGCGTCACTTAACGGGTCAGCGTGTTAGCTATGACGAAATCAAATGACTAAACAGTAAACTACGAATATTTGATTGAAATCCATTCAGAAAACTGTTGCAGCCGTATTTTCTGCGTACAACGAGTACAACTCAGCCGTTCTAGTTCGAGTGTATGTATATAAATACTTATATACATATGTATATCATGACGATCACAAATATTACCACAATCATACCTACCAAATCACAATCGAGACCGATGAGAATGAACGAACGTAGTACTAACGTGCAAAAATGCCAAATTAAAAAGTGTTGTTGGTACTCCAATGCCAATAATAAATATTGTGAAGCAAGCAATGTATGTACATACACACACATACCTACATAAATATGTATATACAACATGAAAAGCGATCCTGACACCAATGCTCCATTCAACATCTAAGTTAAAGCTCCAACAGAGTGTCTAAGTAGATAGATTTGCGTGTATGCGTAAGTGTTAATGCACATGTATGTACATATGTATGGATGTATTTTCTATAAGTTGCTGTACGAGAATGTGCAATACGCGCATACCGCATGGGCCATAAAGCACACAAAACGCCAAGTAAAAATCAAGTGGAGCCACATACATACATACATATATCATGTGAGTGGTGGCATAATGCGGCGTGCCGAAAATTTATCGCAATTATTCATACACTAGTTACTTATTTAAAATTCCTATATACATACATACATATGTACATACATGCATAAAAAACACGCAAATATTATGATTGTGAATTCATTATCAGCTTCACGCAACCAAGGGGGTATACATATGTATGTATGTGCTTAAATTTTGGAAGAAATGTCAACATATCGAAGATTGTGTTTTCTAGCTTTGGTTGAATTTAATTTAATTTAATTTTATTCTAGATTCAAGGGTACTGCATATTTACGCACATATGTACATATATACATACATACACACGTACATATTCCCTTCCATATTGTTGCTTTCGAAATATGTGAAGAATTTGACCTTCCCGATAATTATTTATTGCGATCAATAGTTGCAATACTAAATATTATGGTTGACACGCGTAAATACTTGAACTTACATATGTATGAATATCAGTATCCACATCCATATGTACGACTAGTTATAAACTCGAAGTTAAAAGCGCTCCATTTAGCATTACAGACATGCGTAGAGGCCTATATGCACATACAAACACACCTTCCTTATTCTAGTGCGCCTAAATAAACTGTATTCTCTATATGTAGAGTATGCTGGGGCGGATCCGTCACCTAGGTTTCAGAAATTTGTCAATAAATTTTAAGTTTCAAGATTTATTTTTAAACTCTGATTTTTGGTTTATAAAATATGTACATACATTAGGGTGCATTACTCCCCATATAAACTTACAAAAAAAACTCGGTAAGGTTTTTGCATCGGAATTCTTAAATTCATTACATTTTAGCCCTCATCGGTCCTCTTAAAAGTTTGTCGAACATTTTTTATCTTGGAATTTTTATTTTCATAATATGTCGCATTTGTGAACATTCAGTGAAAAGATATCAATATAAATTACTTTTAGTAACACCATTTTTTTAGAAAAAAAATGTTGCGAAGAAATAAAAATTTTCTTTATTTTAATTTTAGTTTGGCACATTTTGAGCAATTATCATGTGTATATGCAAACTTTTTTAAAAGATTGGTTTAAGAAAAAGTTGAATAACTCAGGAAAAACTTGAACGATGCAGAGTTATACGCTATCATTGAAAAGGTATTTTATTAGTCTTATTTTCTTGCGAATGGGCATATATTCATGCCCAAATTTTTTCGCAAATCTTATTGTTATGATTCCTTTACTTGTTGTTTAAAAGCTTTTTAATCTTATATATAAAAATCTTTTGTCACGTGTTTGTGGTCGAACTCCTCCAAAACGGATTGAACGATTTTTACGAAACTCTCTATATATATTTGGTAGGTACGAGAATAGGTTGTAAAGTATATTTTAGGCTTGGGAGAGGGTTGCCACCAGTTGAAAAGTCGAATTTAAATAAATTATGCACAAGTTAAATGAAATATCGGGTCTTGCAATAGGAACGCTACAAAAGTTTTTTTAAATAAAACAAAACGGTTTGGGATATGAATTAAATTCTTTATTCCTGCGAAAGTACATTCGATGCCATTATGTATGGAACTCGATTTCTTTTGCATGGGCACCACGGGCACGCTTGCAGAAGTCCAGACGCTGATCCCAATTTTCGACGGTTTCCAAGCATAAATCGGCCGATGCTGCTGCAATTTCACGCTCAATATTCGTACTAAGTTCATCAATCGTCGTTGGCTTGTTGGCATAGACCATAGACTTGAGGCTACAGGAAATAGTCTAACGGCGTCAAATCGCACGACCGAGGCGGCCAATTGACTGGGCCATTTCGTGAGATAACACGTTCACCAAACTTGGTTTTCAATAAATCGATTGTGACATTCGCAATGTGGCTTGTGGCGCCGTCCTGTTGGATCCACATATTGTCCAAGTCCATATCATCCAATTCGGGCCAAAAATATTTGGTTATCATTGAGCGGTAGCGATTCCCATTCACAGTGCCGGTCTTGATCATCACGGAAGAAGTACGGCCCATAAACCGCACCAAACCGAAATTTTTTCGGGATGCAATGTTGACTCATGGAGTACGTGTGGATTGCTGCTTGTCCAATAATGCATATTTTGCTTATTGACGAAGCCATTCAGCCCGAAATGACGACGACCATAAATTTGACGTAACGCTCTTAAAGCTGAGGCCATTGGCTTCGAATTTCGTTAGTAAATTTTAATAATTTCGACCCGCTGTTGGATCGTATATCTTTCCATGATAATATAAATATGGCGTTGTTTGCTGTCACTATCGGTCTACTTTTGTAGCGTCCCTATTACAAGACCCTTTACTAAAACATCGATGTCAAACGGTTCGTCTTGGCGAAGAGAAGGTTCATACATATATTTTGAGCAGGTATTATCAAACTATTTTCCATGCTTTTTTAAAGTAAATATTGCTTTAGTTACACACCAGGATATAAAATATTAAAATATGACTGACAAGCAATTGGTATCGGCGACGACAACGTCTGTCGCGTTTTTTAGTTTTTTATACAAATGAAAAACTCGAAAATGACATTAAAGCTTCCAATTTACATATTTAATAAAAATAACGGATTCTAATGAACTGTTGCTGAATTAAAAACGCCACTCTTTAGTAAAAGCGTTATATTTATGTATGCACATATTTGCATTTATATTTTATGTTAGATTGAATTTTAAGGAGCTAATAATTCGTAAATATGTAGAGTACTGGTTTTCCAAACAGCTGGACCCATTTGAAAATACCTTCAAAATGCAGTTATTTTCTCCCCCTTTTTAATTCTTTGCAAATACATTTAAACTGTTTTATGATAAGAGTTGATTTAGTACAGATTTTCTTTTGTATGGGGAGTACATATGTACATATGTACATAATATCACGTGTTTGTTGAATAGTGGGGTTTTTAATTCAGCAATAGTTCATTACTTTTATTACAAATGTAAATTGAAATATGTCAACTTTAGTATGTTTATAAAACTCCCTTTTCGTGTGAATTGGTTATACAAATGACACATTGAGCTCAGATTAGCTTAACACATATGTATGTATGCATGCCAAGAGAAAAATAAGAAAATATTAAAATTCTACAATCAAATACTTGCCCTTTTTGAATATTTTAAATCTATGAAACAAAGAATAATTTATGGTAGGTTTTGTTATACATTACTGAGGCTTTTGTGGGTCGAAAACGATAACTCTAGCCAGTATTTATATTCTGATAAAAGTATGTACATTAGCCATAGCTTCAAATATTTTATTTACACAAAAAATTGCGCACAATTATTTGATTAGGTGCTTTGAATGAAAGATTTCTTAACGAAAAATCACTCGGCTCCAAATATGTATGTACTTTACTCCATATATGTATGCACATATGTATGTACGTTTAGTGGTGTGATTTATTATTGTCTACTGTCCTTCATATTCTGAAATCGCTCATTGTTATTGAGCTTTTCATAGCAACATAATTCTCATTTTGGCGGGGAACTGAGAATCGGCTGGTAATCAACTAAGTTAGAGTCCTTTACTTAAGTACGCACAGGTTCGCAAAACCGGGTTTTTAACCAAAATCAAGATTTTTGGGGTTCTAAAAGAAAACTAACAACACTTCCCAGGTATTTCTGCTTATACTTCATTTTTTTAAATTACTGTGTTATATCTGCGGAAGAAAAAAAATCATGCCACAATTTTTATTTTGATGGATCACGAAATTATATAAGAAAATTGTTTTTACTTTCCACCAAAAATTAATAATTACTGCTGACCTTAAAATGATTTGTATATGAACATTTTTATTTACATTACTGATAATGATAAGGTTTCCAACTTTTAATAGGCTACAGCTTTTTGTAGCTCAGTTTAAATATGCCCATATATGTATGTATGTACATATAGTATATATAAATTTTCAGAATTGTTCGAACTTTCCATCCGTAGCGATTTCCTGCGTTATAGGAGGGTTTTTCGAAATCTGCTTGTTAAAACAAATTTCAAATTGCAGTGAAACCCAAACAAAGCAAGGCGAAGGTAGCAGCGCCTTGAAAATGTTAAAGTTGTTTGTTTTCTTTGTATTGGAAAATTCACGATTTCTTTCTGTTTTGCTTTCCACCCGCTCGTTTTCGGATGTCTTTCTTGATGTCTCGGTTATTCACACCACTCAAAAGCAAAAACAAAAAAGTGGAGTTCTTGTATTTGTAATTATGATAATTGTAATTATAAATCTCCAACCGGGACAGCAACAGTTAGCAATGTCGATTAACTTCGATATAAAATGATTAACTTTTGGTTGGGACATGGTATAAGGTCTAAAATATGCAAGCCAGTTAATTTAAATAAACATCCGTTCATGTAAACCTGTGTGTGGTTTCATGGTGTGCATAAAAAACAGAGAATTAATCTGGCTAATTGCGCAAAAAGCAACAACAACACATACTGTGGTACATTGGCTACGTACTTGCCCAGCAAGTCGTAGGTGGTGGGTTCAAATGCCGGTGGAGTCGGGAAAGGAATCTGATGAGGAGATGTGGTGATCTAAAAAAGTAGGTATCATTTCTACCACTCCTGACTATTGTTGTCTTTGTCCAAAATACTTTTCCTCATACTGGCCTTGAGCTCAAAAATTAATATTGTCGTTTAATTATTCACAAAGCTAAAAACAAAAAATTGAAAGTGTTAAAAAACTATCAGTGGTATAAAAATATCAAGCGCATTGTTTAGGAAATTCCATTTTCGCATGACTCGAAAAATGGGAGCACTGCTGGCGTGTTGCGGAAGAAAATTAGGAAAGGATACTCTGGGGGCATTAAATCTAACAATTAACAGAATATTGAAAACCTTTGATTACAACATCAGACAATATATACCATGCGCGGCGACTTCAGGCACCAAAACTGAAGGTTATCAATATTATTGGGAAGGCAATTTTGAATAAAACGAAAGAAAGCCACCCAATCAATTGAAGCAAAACGATTTGCAGGAGTGTTTTTGGCTCCCCTCCGATTTTCGGAGAGCTTATTGATGAGACATAATCAGCCTTATTCTGATTAGAAACTTCTGGCGAATTTATTTGCTTTCCCCTCTGCTTTAACACGGGAAAGGTAAAAACATTCCCCGGTTGTCTCTATTCAGAATTGGCTTAAATATCTGCGAAAACTCAGTAGATCTGTATTGGGGAACACCCAGGTGGTATGGGCTTTAAGCCAGAAAATAACTTTAATCTCTCTGGACTTAACTCAAGAATGATATAATACAAGATTGCGCCGTGCTGCGGTGAGTGACATACATATCTGAAGTAAAAGTAAACAAAGAATTGAAAGGAGAACGAAAAAAGGTGTTTTAATTTTGTGAAAATGTGAATTTACAATTTATAAAAAAAAAATTTATAAATAAATCTATAAGTACAAAATACTAAAAAAATATAAAAAAAGGTACCCCTTGCCGCTCATTTGTAAAAAACAGCTCTGTCACGTTTGATGACAACAGTCAAAATCATAAAAACCAAAGTGTTACATTGTACTTAGTATAGATAAAAAAACGTTTGACGGGTTACTGAGAATTTTGAATTATAGCTTAAAATGTGATATGTTCTATATTGTACATTTATTTATGTGATCAGTAAGTTTTATGTGTCAATCAAAATATAGCATTTAGTTGCTAGCAACGGTTTACTGTTATAGAGTTTTAGCAGTGTATATGTATAAGTATGTATGCAAGTGAGTATTTAAATAAACACGATATTGAATTTTGTTTTATCCATTTTAAAATCCATTGAGTTTTGGCAGATCTCTTTAACTTTTTTATTCGACTACATAAAGACCCATGGCGAGAAAACTACTGCGTAAACACTTTTAAGTTGCTATGTATTGATGTAGAGCTTTTAATTTCTTTTTTTGCGTAAAAAACCAATACGCGATAATTATTTTTTTATATTTTAGTGCAAATAAAGTCGACTTTAAAGTCGATATATAGCCTATTATATGATAAATTCATTTTCCCTATGCTAGCTCGAATTAATGGCTTGATAGTACCAACCTTCGCACGGATATTCTTTGTCAATGCAATTTGTACATGGAACTCTATTCCAATGGTTTGTATTTTGGAAAAATTTTAAATATTATATTTTTAGGAAATCACATAAAAGTACATGAATTTGGAATACTACAAATTACATATGTATATGTGCATACAATAGTTAAAACCTCCTAATAAAAACAAAAGTAAGCTCATCAGATTTATTTATTCTGGTTCACAGTTCGTTGTATTTATTGTATTTTGTTTTACTAAATATTCAGCTAATCGTGACTTGGACTGAAATTAATTTATACATAAACCAATATACATGTAGAATTGAGTCGCACCGATTTGGGTACCGATAACTGACTTTTAGCGATTTTGACAGTGTCACCTGATTTTTCCATGTCACAATTGATTTTGTGTATAAAAAAAAAAATAGTGTGCATTCTTTTCAACGTATGTATATAACAACATTGCTGTGTATTGTTTCTAAGGTATTATCAACACATTTCCCCTCAGTACTCTCTCATGTCAAATAAAATATTACGTCACAGCGGGGAAATTTCCACATCAATCAGGGCAATCCTATTTTCCACCATTCTTGCTATGTATGTAAGTACTATGTATACATTGCGCAACGCGTTCGCTTCCATAGTTATTAGTTTCCCATTTGGCAAATGCTCGCATCTGAACGTTTCGTAACATAATCTTAGTTATCTTTAGCAAAATCAAATAATCTCAAAAATAAAACTGTTTTATTGGGCTCATACATATATGTACATAAATATGTATGTGTACTAGCGCCGTCTTAAGGTTTTGTGAAAGTGTCTTAAAACAAATACATAATTTAAAAGCTACTTAAAACTATTCATTATTATTGATTTGAATCAGATTAGCGCACAAAACACAGAGAAGCGGCTATTTCGGTAGATTTTTGAACTGCAATCCATCTTAAGTTTCAAAACACAAAGACAATTATAAAGAAATTATTTCATTAATTAGTAAATTGAATCTTACTTTATTGTCAGAACATCCTTATGAATAATCACCGTAAGTTTTATGAAAACCAAAATAATATGAAAAGCAAAAATATAAATAGACCAAGCCGTAGCAAGCTCTTTTGGCGCCCTAGGCAAATTCCGAAGTTAGCGCCAAGCCTACACCTTAGGAGATTGTAAAAGATAAGAAAATTGGTTTTTCGATAGGCATGAGTTAGTAATTTATCATAATAAATGTGTGAAAAAATAGAAATATATTTTTATGAAGTGAATGTGTCTATACAAGTTAAAAGTGTTAGCCACCAATTTGGATTTTATCGGGGCCCGAAAATGTCACCTCATCACCACCACCCGCTTACGACACCACTAATGTCTACACATATTGAGTGTTTATTTTTTAAACGCTGATAGTGCCAATGTCATTGTGCAATGATAACCTATTGCACCTTTTCGTTGTATATTAAAATAAATTTAAATCGATCTATGCATGTATGTAAGTCCATATACATATGAATATGTGACTTTATTTAAATATTTGCGGGCGATACTATTTATATATATATATAATATTGATTTAGATAAACTGCGTCAGTTACTAGTTTCAAAGATATGTATATCTGAATTTTCAATGTTTGACTTCTTTTTCAAGCAGTGGTGGTCCCCTCGGACCCTATTTGGTTTCCAAATCGTTAAAAGTTGCTGGGTTGTTCCATGGAGCCACAGAGAAATAAATCTGTACGCGTTAAATCTCCCTAACTGGGTTTGCAATGGACTGGACAATTTTAAGAAATAAAGCGTTAGTCAAACTTTTCGTTCAAAAAGTCGATTATTTTATGTAAAAGTCTACATTTTTGGAAGTTTTCTAACCGTAATATCTATGGCGTTGTTGTTGCCCATGCAAAATTGAGTAAATTTTTCTTATTAATTATGTTATTAATGCATGCAGATATATATATCTATGTGTATATATTTATATAAATGTGTTATAGTCGATTGTCTATGCCTACTTAAAATAAAATTAATTAATTCGAGGTCAAGGGGGTGTTTGGTGTTAGTAAAAACAAATAATTTACTTTTTTCCAATATATTTCGGTTACACTACGGTAACCGTCTTCAAGGCAAATGATTTACACGTCCACACTGTTCGACGTGGAGCTTTGTACTATATATAAAATTAAATTAAATTATTGAGTCCAATCCAAACAACCAAAAACTTGAGCAAAGCGGCTTTGAAGATTTTAATTTACATATACGCTCATAGTAAAAATTAATACATATGTATGTACATATTTCATTCTAGTGAACCCGCAACACAACATAGAAGAAGAGTTAACGGCTATCTGCCTACTTAATTCGGTTTTGACTCAAGGTCACATAAAAAAAAAAACAATCTTCCCAAAAGAAAAAGAAACTCAAATTTATTTTTTTATTTCTGAGAGATAAAATGACGCTCAAGGATCAGGTTTTACTTTCGCTAAGAAAAACACTTTCGATTACAAAAAATAATGATTAACACCAAAAAGAAAACTATGAATAAAAAAATCAGTATGAGAGTTCAAAAACCAGTGTTATGCTAATCAAATCAGTACATCTGGCAATCATACCTAATAACATTGAAAATGATGTACGCTCAGATACAAAACAATTAGGTAAATCCATTTACCGCGATTTAATAGCCGAATTTTCATGGAACCGATGAAGACCTGATCTAATTTTTTACCCCGTTTCATGTCAAAGAAAATATATTACAAAGATATTAGTTTACAAAAATGTTGAATGGCGTTTTGTTTTCAGTGGCAAGAAATGGCTCGAGCAAAAGATGTACACGTCTACGCCTGTGTGACGCGGAGTGTACTATTTGATGGCTTGTTCAGTATTGTTTATATTGAAAAAGCTGGCAACCCAACAAACATTTTTGCAATTAATAACGTTTTCTTATTCTACGAAAATGATGCCATGGACCCTGCGAATATGTTGCATTTTTATATTAGAAAAGAACAAAAAAAATTCCACCCTATCAATTTCACTTCCATCATCAGTTTCATTCATCGAACGCAAAAAAATTAGACAAATAACTTGCATTTAGTGTCAAAATTAAGAATTTCGAACAAAACTATTGCACGAGCATACAATTAAAATTAGTTGCGGAACGCTCACCCGTACGTTTGGTAGAGGATAGAAAATGTTGCCCTTATGTCAGATCAGAGTGCAACATTTTGAGAAAAAAACAACTATGAAAAAAAAGAAAACGCTATAAGTTTTTTTTAAAATACTTTATATTTGATACCCATAGTGTTGTGTATTAGCTGCCTTCTCTCGAAAATAATCGATTTCATTGTTTTCCCAATACGAGCATTCTTATCTCCTATTGTTTATTATTATTAGCCTAGCTAAACTAGAAAATCAACATAGATGAAATATACTATGTACATAAAATGAAAGGTGTTGAGTACATTTGCATAAAATTATCAAATTGAAAATTCGTTCCTGATCTGAAAATTTGCGTGGGAGGATGTTTATATTTTCATATCGTTAAAATCGTTGTGGGAAGATGAAGATATTGAAGAATGCGAAAACTACAAATATGCATACAGACAAATTTCATTCTTAGTTGCTTTGCGTTGCCTTTTTAATGTGACAAATATTTATGTGCATACAAACAAAGAAAAAGCATAAATATATTAATGAAAAAAGTGCCTTTTTTTGCATATTAAAAAAAGTTTTCTAAAGAAAATGATAAAAGCATAAAGTGCCTCCGATTATTGCAGTGTTACGAGCTGGACAAAATAGAAAAAATCTCATGATGGAATAAATAAAATGTTTGATGGCACTTATCAAAGAGTTAAAAAACTTACTTAATATACAGAATTTATTAAGAATTAAAACTGTCACATTTTAAGCGTTTTTCACATGTCTTAACAATCGCCAACTTTTCTGAAAGCTGAACATATTCCCTACAGGTTACTTTATGTTTTTTTTCCACGTTTGGTACTTAAAAAATTCTTTATGTATCTATGTATATATATAAAAATGTAGCAGTGTTCTCTGTTATTCCTTAAGCCCGTGCCATGGAGATATTCTGAAAATCCGTATTTATAGTACGATATTGATGATACTAGAAAAGTATAGTGGTGAAAATTTTTATTTATAACTCAATTTTTATAAAATTGGAGACGTATGTATAATGGGAGTTCGTCAAGAAATACAAAAATCGATCCGGTGGCGCATAAGTCGATATATTCAGAAAACTCGTATATATGGTTCGTTATTTATGATATTAGAAAAGTATAGTACGAGTAATGGTACGATTATCCAACTTATATGCTATTGAAAACCTTAATAAGTTTGTGTACTATACGATACTATGTTCGCAAAAAAAGTATTATATATTTATTTAGTTCAGAATCCTGGTGCAGTTAAAAACAACACCCCTTAGTCAACTGGAGATAAAGTTGGCCCTTAATATAGTGCAGATATTTTTCCCAGATATCCCAATAAAAATTATGTACAAAAATTACTACTTATTTTAGATTCGTTTTCTTCTTTACTGTGGCTACGGGACTTTGTTTTTAAATTCATCGAAGCTGCATTTTTAGCGTTAAAAAATAATCTGTATATACATATGTATGCACATATATGGAATCGTAGTGAGCAACGCGGATGAAGTCGCGGGTATCAACTAGTTAGGAATAAAACCTTAAAAAAATGAACCAAAATAAACGAACTTAAATTCTCGTTGTCTATGCAAATCGTAGCAAAATTGTGAATAAAAATGTAGAAATAAGATAATGTAAAATCGAAGTCAAAAAGATTTCCCTGTAACTTTTTACAATCTAATTTTTACGTTGCAGTGTAGAATGCTCGAAATACTAAAGAAATTTAAAAGAAATGTCAAAAGTAGGTTGGCTGATAAATTTCGCTACCGGTGAATATTGTTCGGAGTAAAAATTGAGCGTTTGGATTTAAGTCTTAGTTACACCACATGTTGAATTTAAACATTCTGCTAATAATATTCACCAAGTTATCGCTTAAATAAATTATACTTTTCATGTCAGATTTTGAATTTGTTTTGTAACCCTTTGTTAAATTGGGAAGAATTATTTGAATAAATTTTATGAAAATAAAACCACGTCTACTTTGTGTGTCCACGCTATATATTTGGACGCAACTCTGTGTGCATTAGCTGAGTGTGTAGAGTGTGCGCGCTTCACTCGGAGTGTCTCAACAACATTAAAACGCCATCCCTCGGCAGGTAATGCCAACCTGTTAATGTATTTTTGCCATAGAAAAACTTACAAAAAAAAATGTGCCATTAAGACGAACACCGCAAATTAAAGGAGAAGCTCGGCCGAACATCGAACTATATGTTGTAAGCGCCAAATTATTTTATTATTATTAAATATTATTGTTATTTTTATTATTATTATTATTATCGTTATTATTGTTATATTTTTAAAGTTCCAGTTTGATTGACGTCAAAATGATCCTATTTGCGTATGTACATATGTGGTTAACTAAAGTTTATAAATAGACATTAAGTTATACATATCATTTATAGTTGTATTTTTATATATAGAAAACTATCATCTAAGTGTGAAGTAGTTAATATACTTATAATGCAGATTGTCCATAATAAATTATTTTGAAATACTTTTTTCGCACATTACATTTTTTTTTTCCTTTAGTAACCACATACTCGTATCCCATTTATACGCCTACATATGCACATATGTACATACATACTTACTTACACTTATATATACATACGTATACATATATGTATGTACATTAGTTTGTAAACTTTTTTTAATCAGTTTAATTTGGATAGGACCAGAGAGTACGGTTGGGATGCGAGTGCCTAGCACACCTGCAAAGTTAAAGAAATATCTCAGTTTCCCCCAAAGTTATTGCAATCAGTTTTAATATTTTTCAAATTCCCTACAAAATTCATCTGTATATCAGCCCAACCTATTGCATTTATATATACACGCAAATATACGTATATATATATATATATATTTTTTATTTTATTAAATATCATAACACAGTGAGCATGCTCTACTTTGCATAAGTCCTCTCTCTTATCAGAAATCGGAAAGTAATGGTTTGTTGCTAAATTATAACGCGGCACTCAAAGTTCATTTACATTCCATCGTTGGGTCATTAGACTTTTGTAATCTGTTTGATTACAAATCGTCGATGGCGATTCAAATTTACTCTCAATTTACTTGTATACAAACATATGCACATAGTAAATACTAACAACGATAATTGGCTCAGTTGTCGGACACTTCGTTGGTTCTATAATGTTAACGAAGGTTTAAATAAATTTTATGAAATATTTGCACAATATGTAATTGATAAAAGTAGTATTCCTTTAATATGGTCCTTGTCGAAAATTATGCTAAATTCGGCCATCGATATGGGGGGAAGTAAAGTTGATAGAGAGTTATATACCGTATTATTACGTACATACCAATATAATAATTACAACATAATAGATCGGTTGCTAAATTATTCATTTAAATGGATGCCCCAGGCTGAACCAACTTTAGTTATGAATTCTGTGATGAAATCAAAATTTTACAAAAGTTTTACTGCATATGTGTAGGGAATTAAATTAGTTTTTTAATCAAAAATCAAAGGCGGATCACGTAGGGGAATTGGCGACCATGAACAACTGGAGGATATTGAATTTGATGGTTAAAAAAAATCGAACAATTATGGAAGTAAAACTTTTTTCGCCATATGCGCTCTTCCGCCTTTAAAGTTAGTCATCACTTTTAGCGTGGAAAATTGAAGCACGACATCTCAAGATGGTTAGTTAAAGCTAATGCCGTATGTGCATTAAGACATGGTTACAATTATATCAAAGAAAAGTTGTCGAATCTATTGAACGCACTGGAAAATTTCATCGTATTGCACAATTTCCCAACGAATTTGCATTGGTTGAGAAAAAAGCGACTTTTTTATAATTTAAAGGGCTGTTAGGGTTGTTCGTATAGGGGAAGTACGTACCGCGACTCACGGGGAAAATGGTCCAGTGTTATTTTTTGCAATATGCATAACATTTTCCAATATTTTACTAAAAATTTATTTAATTCAATAATATAAACCACAAAAATTTAAATTTTAAAGTTCGATGTCTGGCCTAACGTCTTCTACAATTTTTGATGAGCGTCTTGATATTGTACGACAAATTGCAGGACCTATAATTTTACACCGATTCCGAACATCAGACAGAGAATCTTTTAGTCGGAGTATAGCCATTACCTGCCGAGGAATAACTGCTGTATTAAAGCGAATGACAAACACTTGAGAAGTACCATGTTATAGGATAGACTTAAGAGTTTGGTCTTACGCATACATATGTATGTTGAGTGATATTAAAATTTCAAAGTTTAGAAAAAATTATATACCTGATATTCTAATAAATAAGGGCAACCGACTTTCCCATTACACTTATGTAGAAGATTGCTGCAAATAGCTGACGAGTAGCTCCATTTAAAAATAATGCACCGACAAAAAAAAATCGATTTCCATACGAAAAAAAAATCTTAAATTATACATACAGTGACTCAAACAATTGATCATATTGTTATTCGAACAGTTCTTTCATTTACCAATTTGTTCGTTAATTTTTATAAAAATATAGTTCGTTTGTTAAAACAAATATAAATCAAAATTTCAAAAATTGTTGTCAAAAGTTCAAACTTTTTTTTTAATTTTTAGAAAACTTTTTAATATGCAGTTTCGTACATCATTCAATAGGCTAAAAATTCTTACTGGTTTTTAATTTTTCAAAAGGTTAACCAGCTTCACAATGAATTTCGCTTGTAAGTCTGATTTCCATAGATATATAACTTCAATTGAAAGAAAAGACAAATCGGTAAATAACACGTCCGTAAGTAAAATATGGCAACAAGTGTTCTCATTTTACATACTGCCGGCTGGCATAAAGGTAAAGTCATAAACCAAATGTATGTATGTATGCATGTATGTATATGAATGACGCCAGAAATCGCTAATGTCAATGAGACTTCAAAACATGTATACATAATGTACATGTATTTAATTGCGACAGTAAAAATATACTTCAAAATACTCTAATTAATAAAAGATGCTAAATAGCCAATGTGTGTTTATTAAACTGGCTTCAGTTTTTACGAGAAGTACTTCTTTCTTAGTGTAAATATTATTCAGCACGTTTTACCTTTACGATAACAAATGTAAACATATGTAGATATGTATGTAAATATAAGAAAGTAAAGAACAAAAAAATAAAGTATTTTTCAGCTCCTTGCTATGTTCTGAGTCTGAAGACAAAGGCTTTCTCTGCATTTTGTAAAATATTATACACTTCATTATTCCACACCACACGCATTTACTCGTACTATTATAAAGTAAATTCATGAGAATTTTATTTATTTTATTGTGAAAAAAACAGAAATACAAAGAAGAATTTCGGTTATGGCGTTTAACAATTCTAAAAATTTAAAGAGATATCACAAATACAATAACTGCCAACTTGGGCCAGGAATATGCAGTGTTAATATTTTTTCAACGAATTAATACAAATCAAATGTTTTCACAAAAACCCTTGTACATAGGTATTAAATATTTACGTACACACATGCACACATATGTATGTATAGGCATGTGTACTAGAGAATTTAAATAAAATTACTATATAGAACATTTAAAGGTGTTTTCTATTTAAAAAAAAATGTACTCATTCGCATAAGTTTGGAAAAAAACAACAAATCAGTAAGCCCGCTAAACAACATTGACGACATTGGCACACATCTATATACAATATGTACAAATAGCTCTGTATTAAAATAAATACGTACAGACATTGATAGATTATATTTAGGGGCTCGGCAAATATTTGTACACACTGAAAAAATGTTGTTGAAAACAGAAGAAATAAGAAATATTTGCGAGTTTAGGATTCGAGATTCGTATAAAAAGCTTCAGCGCACATTTTTGTGGAGGAGAACTGGACTACAAATCAGGCCCGTATACAAGTTTTTTTTTTCGGAAGGAGACTGCGAATTTATCATTGATAATTTTTTATATACACAAATCTTTTACTTAATAGAAAAATTACAAAATTGAATAGCTCTTTATCTCGTAATTTTTCTGAATATCATATGGAATAATGAATAGTACAATGAGGAAATAGAAAATTTGAACTTTATTTTTATTTATTTTATTTCTGTCTGAAGAAGTTCACGTTTAGCCTGCGAAATATTAATGCCGCATAAGCGCGAGTCAAGTTAAAACCGGCTCTAAATAGGTTAGAACATACTTTATTTACAGTATATCTTTTCTTAGTTATAGTAGAGATAGCTTCGGCATTTTGCTTAGGGAAAAATGTTAGAGCGACGAAAAGCTGTTTTTAAAACTTTTAAATTAAACGAAATGTCACTACCTGTGTGTTAAAGTTGTGAAAAAGATTTACTTGTATGTTCTATTTTGAACAACTGGAAAGGGATTTAGATATTATAAATGATTCGCAATTATTAAGAACACCAAAAATATATAAAGAATGATTTTATCCGTTCGACTAGAGATTTAGTCAACACCACAAATGCCAAAAATATTATGGTTCTGTTGCCGTATTCGACAATATTGCTAATAAGGGTTTCATCTAAACATATAGTCACTCTTATAATCGCATAAACATTTAAACGTATACAAATTTGTATAGAAACTCGGTTTGTTTCTGAGATTTATACGTTTATCGGCAGTTTATCATTTTAGATAAATACCGCTAATGAAAGAAGTTTGTCATGTGCGCATTTTCTTGAGAACATAACACACCATAATTTACAAAATCTGTCGATGATATGGAGCAATGAAATAATCGGAGGGCCATCACTGAATTCATCGTTGAACGAATTTTCATGAAATCTACAAAAAATTATTGCCGAACCCATAGTAGTACAAACGAAACTTTAGGGACACGATATCGGGCATAAAGTATAGATATGGTAGTGACTCGTTCAAAAAGTATCGGGTAACCATAAATATCGAATACTCATAAATTTAAATACTCGATATCCAAAAAATCGATCTTAAATTAAAAATGAAGTTCATTTAATTTTTTAAATAAAACGTTATCTATTTATAAGTTAGAAAGTGTTTGTACAAGTACCAATAGGTCGTTAGCTTGATATGCCGAATTTGAAGACTCCAGTTTTGAAAAACTGGTACTCTCCGGTCCATCATTTTATTTTACCAATATGGCTCTTGGAACTGAAGCAAAGTTGACAGAAGAGGGCACACCTCATCAACAATTGGAAAGGTATTAGCTTACAGGGCGACCTTGATATCAAAGTGAATTAAAAAAATATTTACATATCTTCACCGAATTGAAGATTTTATTAATTTGTGAGCGATATGATGATGATTTCGTTCATTAAGGTTTTTACCCTAAACTGCTTTGAGCTCTGTCAGATGCTGTTCCACCCTACACTTTTAGTGCACTCATCGAACGGACCTAGACTTTTATAAATTAATGAAGCTTGCGCAAAGTAGGCAGGCAAGTAGTTAGTTGGGCCTAACACTAACAAAAGGCCAAGCAGTAATATTTTGACGCTTATGAACGTACATCAATATTCGAAAATTTGCTAAAAATTCGGTTACAAAGTTTGAAATTTGGATAACAGTTTTATTTAATTTGTTGAATTTGTATAAATATTCTAGAAAGATTGCATTTTCGACAAAATTATCAAAACTTGTCAATACACAAAAATGAGTCGTCGGGAGAATATCTTTGTAAGCGATAGTTTTTTCAGAACTAGTTTTTTGCACATTACCGTTAAAAATGATCTCTTGTATCATAAGGTCCCGAAAATTCCTCAATTTCAATTTCTATTACGCTCTAAAGTCATTTATGAGTGAAAAACCTTGTAAGTGTAGTGATCGAGAACAATTTCGAGTAAACAAGAATATTTAGGAAGAAATGGGAAAGTTTTGATTTTAAAATTATTCTAGAAGCGGTAATGGGTAAAAGGTTGCAGAAACAAGAACTCTTCATACCAATTTTGTACTACATTACCAAAGTAAAAAGTTAGAGTTTGAGTTTGCATGTGTTTTAATATTAAATGGTGGCATTAATGTTCATTTACGGATTTTTTTCTTTTTTGTTATTCATTCTTATCGAATCATGGCAATATGCGAGGTTTATAGGTTTTTGGGAGGAATAATCAATAGAATTCCGCGGCCCCAAAATATCAGTATTCATCAGAGTTCAAGGCGAATTCATATAAGGTGATCTTAAACAAGCAGCTGATTGAATTCGCTTAATGTCAAAGTAATGTGTTTGTTCTTACTGTCATTGTGACTATATATGCATTCGCATTGCCAGAGTTTCAACGACGGTTGTTCTATAACTATTTTGTTTTTTCGTAAATTACTATCATTTTTATTTCTATCCTTTTATTTGCCAAAGATAAAAACAAAATAAAATCTATGTATGTAAGCTCATCAAACACACAATGCACTAATGGCAACTTTTCACTCTCAAGAATGGTAACTTTTCACTCTAAATCGGTCATCTTGAATACCCTCTGAAAACCTTCCAACCGTTGTATAAGCATATTAATATTGGATATACGGTTGTACCCTGTGTAGTAAGGTTGAACAACCGATGTGACGGATTTTGGAGATCGGAGTCAACGATTGTACAATGTTTTGGGGCGTGTACAGTGAGGTTGTACAACTTTTTTAATTTCAATTTTTATTTTTTTTTTAATATAAGTGATATTTTCTTGAACAGCAGCATTGGAAATATTGAAAACTGGACAAATTCATAGAAGCTTACAGAAAATTTAGCGTGTTGTGGAATGTTTAGTGCCAAGTATTCAGCACGACGCATACAAAAATAATAAAATTGTGCAACGCATTCTACAACTTGTAGACCAATGGTTGGAGCGTATATACTTTACATAATGCTTTTATCTAAAAACTGCTACAGGGAATTTAACAAAATAGTACTAAAAAGCCTACATATACAGCGTAAAGCAAAAATGGCATTACTGAATTAGCTTTCGGTGTTTGTCAAGGGTGATAGGGAGAAAGGCTAAGAAAACTTTGAAATTTTATGGTCAATGAAGAAGTTGGTTCAAATCAGTAGGTTGCCAAATTCATTTAAATAAGTTTATATTATACAATACTTATATTTATGTATGTATATCTTCAATTGAACCTGCATTTTTTGGTCTAACAATCCATAATCTAATAATATATTCGTAAATAATAAATAATAATTGTTTTATCAAATGTGTTTTAAAAGTGTTTTACACTTCAATAATATATTTTAAACTGGGAAAAATTATAAATTTATATTTTAATTATTTTAATGAAAAATTTCTATACCCGCCAACTGAGCTGAAGAACTTCAGACGTAAACAAATAAAAAAAATTTAATTTCAATTAATTCGAAATTAAAAGGCGTTACATAATTATTATTTTTGTTTGAATTAAAATGTTGACATTCTGACCGCTGTGAGTGTGACGATGTTGGTTCTATTACGTCAACACACGGTGAGAAAACCATATTAGCCACCATTGGGCTTTTCATCTTTACATACATCTGCATATATCTATACACATATATGTGTTTTTACAGATAACTTTCTTGAAGACTTCTAGACCGAAAATTTAAAAAACCAATGTATGCACAATATCAAATTATTCAAGAATTTTAAAATGTTCAAAAAATCACAAAAAATAAACTATTTCGGAGCACGTAAGTGAAGCAATTTATTAAAGAATCATCATTTTAGTTCCATTGTTTTTAAAGTTATAGTTAAATTAAAAATCGTACACTGCGACTATTCAAATGTGGAAAAAATACTTTTGTCGATTTATTGTATCGAGTATCTCGTGATAGATATATGTATACATTTCTTCCAATATGAGTACTGACAATAAATACGTGATTTTAACTTTTTTTAGAAATCGTGTATTTTACGTTAATTCTGGAATATGTATAGTTATCTAGATACAGCGTTATGAACCGACACATTCTTGAATTTTTTGGAGATCACCTTATCTCATCATCTTCTTTTGAGTATCCCCAACACTAAAAAACGTGTTTAACGTATCAGTAGCTGCTGTTCCCAATTTGCTTTGCAGTAACCGTAATTTGCTTATTTTAATTTTGCTCAATACGCTATTACAAAACCTGGATGATTGGGAAAATTTAAGTAGAGTGAATGTATTGTAATTAAAACAATTTCTTTTACCTATTTCATTGTGGACAATGTTCATAAAATAATCATTTGTAAATTAGTCCTCAAAAATTACACTAATTTTAAAATTAAATGGTTTTCTTTGGCGGATAACGGAGCGAAAATGTCACAATATTCTAATCAATCTTGTTGGGTGTAAATAAATTTGTTCCACCTTTAAAAAATTTGGCGCGCGTCCATAACGATTTTGGTGATTCCATCCTCCTATGGCGGAGTACTCCATTAATCTGCCTTACTTGAAGCTTTAATATAGCATTACCTATGGTCCCAATGATAAAATTTAAATTTCACATACATACATATATCAAAATCAGCTAACTCAACTATATTTGCTGCAAATTAAAATCAGCGTGTCTCCTATTACACGTCATTATCTACTTGCGTTCTGTATTTGATTCGAATCCCTACAGGACGTTTTGCGTGATTGAGGGGCAAATATACAAATATATAAGCTTTTAGATTTATAATATCTTTACTTAATACCGTCATAAGGGAAACATTAAAATTTTAACATACACTCAATTTACATACATACATTGTACATTGAGTGCACTTCCTCGTCCATGGGTTGTTCGCAGGTAAATGAATTTTCAATTAAACTGGTTTCAATCGCTAATGGCGAATAAACAAATATATATTTCTTAAGAAATTTCATATTCGAGCTTTAAATAGTTTATTATTTTGAAATACTAATTTCTTCTGCGTTGAAAATCGTTGAGGCATTGGCAAACTTCTGCTCAACTTCTTTTGCCGCTGTAGTGTTATCTGAATTAGGTCATCAAGAATTATCATTAATTTAATGGAAGGCACTGGAATTGAAATCCCTGCAATCTTAAATATTATAACGGCGAGTTTTTTGCAGCTATAGTGTCAATATCATTATTTGTCCAAATAAGAGTTTTCAGGTCAATGTGCGAACTATTTAATATACATAATTTCTGTATTGTAATGAGTATGTGTCTTTAATTGTATTTTTTTTTTGCATTTTCTTTTACGTATTTGGCCTAATTTACCGAGTGGAATTTGGAAGACATAGAAAGTTAATTTTTGCTAGTTAAGAAACTATTTTTAGAGTCAAGAACATATGCGCATATGGGTAAATTCTGGCGTGCAGACGTTAGGTTCGGAGGTTTCTTCAGGTCATTTATTTCAATATATTTATATCCATATATATGAACACATATTCAAGTGCTCTAATTGGAATATTTTAATTGGGACATAATACATATACAAAAATACCAAGTTTTCTAAATTTTTTTCACAGAAAATTATGTTTTTAAGTCCAAGTACGGATTTTAGGCGAAATTCATGACACCTTTTGGTTAGTATTATGAATTCATAATTTTAGGTTAAATGTTGAAAAGAAAATAAAGTGGAGTTTGTAAATATGGCAGATTACAATATTTCTTATTTATATGTTTCTAGTTATGGTAAAAAATAAGAATAACCGAAAGCATTCGATTATCAATTGCAATTAATCGTAAGTGATTAACCGATTAATCGGTCTTTTTGGTGACTGTTTTATTTTGTCCTTATTGAATGTGCAAATTTACGCTATGAATTCAGCGCCTTAAATTTTGTAAACCAATTTAAGCAAAATTTTTAAAAATATTTTTAAAAGGTGTCAACAAATAATTAAAACTAAGCAACTTTTTTTTATTAATTTCATGGCTTTATGACTTACGACATATTAGGACGGACACCGTGTGAATCACCCAATTGTTATATTTTATTACTTTGTTTCTTTCACTTTGGTTTGATAATTAAAATCGAATCTAAATAATTCACACTTATGTATAGGTATATGTGTACGGATAGTTTTATTTACATTTTATAAGCAATAAAAAGGCCAATCTTAATAACAGAATTTAAGACTAATAGTTTTGACCAGCATTTCGTTGTGAGTTTGTTTCATTTTTTCGTAGCATATAACCCGCTTTGGGGAAAAAACGTTCCATAATTAATTAGTTTAACAGCCTTACGTAATATTACTGAATGGTTAGAGCGGCAATTTCTGATTACGTGATTTTGAAATATGAGAGTAGTAGCTGTCTTACACTTCTTCACTTTGCTAAATGGTGATGAAGATGCCGAGGCTCATATCGCCGATGACGGTGTTAACATCCTGTCACGCGACCTCGATGAAGTTCGAATAGCAATAATAAATAAAAGGTGCATGCACAGGCTGATTTATAGAATATGATCGGATAAATTCATACCCGCCAATTGGAATTCAAGTGCGCTCTGTCCAATCCACTTGAAAAGCGATCCTGCAATGTACGCCAAATATCGCGAGATCAGCCTCCTTAACATTTCATATAAGGTTCTGTCGATCGTATGATGTGAAAGACTGAAGCCAGCCATCAACGAAATGATTGGACCTTATTCGTGTGGCTGCAGACCTGGTAAATATACTATCGAACAGATATTCACGCGACGCCAAATATTGGATCAGACCCGCGAGGATCGAGGTGTGTTTGTCGACTTTAAATCTGTTTGGGATAGCACGAGAAAAATTGGCTATATGCCACCATGTCTGAATTTGGTATCCCTGCAAAAATAATACACCTATGTAAAATGACACTGAGTAACACCGCCAGCTCTGTCAGAATTGTGAGAAGTATGTACTCGTATATACAACTTCAAAAAGAAGCTTACTTATGCAAAATTCGTTTGCAATGATTGTAGAAAAAAAATTTCCACGAATGGAATTAAAAACTGAACATTTTTTAGTGACTTAATGTATCATTTATTATAATTTTTATATATTTATTTCATTGCCGATGGTGTTGCGGTTTTCTTGCATATAGAAATTAATATTGGTGATGCAAAAATATTCTAAAAACTCAACGGTTATTTATTTATTTATATATTTCAAAATAAACTCAAATCGGTATCGATACATTTTTATTCCAATAAGGATGTGGTTCACTTGGCTGATTGTCTCGTATAATTCGCTCAATATGTATTCAACATTTTCTTGCACTATGCAACGAAGCATCCAAAATCTGTGTATCTCAATTCCGTAATGAAAAGCTTATTTAGTTTTCATTACTAAAATATTTGTTTTTTACAAAGAATTAAAATAAGGAATTGAATTTCATCATTACTGTTTTTATTTCTGGTTAATTGCATTTATTGAATAAAATTTTATCTCAGATTTATCTGTACTATACCTATCGATTGTTTTTCCTTCTGTTGAAGATAGCATTATTGATGAGTTACAGCGTTTTCGTATTACACAACTTTTCTATGAGGATCTGTAGTGCGATTCACTAACTTCAAACGATCCGCCAATCGCAATTTTTGTCGACAGTATTTGTCGTTTGCACTAACGATTGTGCGATTCACTAACTTATTCTTAACGATACTTAACAGCTGTCTCGTTGTATTTATTCAAAGTACTAAAGAGTGGTATCTTGGTCAAACTAAATGCCAAAATGGGCGAAAAACACAAAAAGGAATAAAAAAACAAGTGAATGCGTGCTGCCGAATATAAATTTGAGCGAATTTTTATTATATTTGATTAAAGTGAAATATGGTACGAGTTTATTTTATAATAGTTTTTATATATTGCGATGTGATTTGGTAGAAAAGTAATCAACTCAAGCTCCTAGGAATATCCGGAAACACCTGCAAACACGCCATGGTTTTCGTTTTCAAAATCCGCTCCATTATGAATCGTAATGTACTTAAGTGTATTTAAGATTTAAATATAATATTTTTTTTAGTTATAATCATTTGAATCCTTGATAAAAGTATGCTTATACCATTTGTACATTAATTGAATGGTAGATATGGTGGTTGACATAAGCCTCCTCATGATTCTATGGCGCCAAAGTTCATACATGAGTCAATCGACGGTCCCAATAGTGACGGCACATAAGCAAACATTTCTTGAGCAGCTTGACGCTCCACTTGGGTCATATAAAACCTGTCAAGCTAAGAAATTAGGTCTTCAGCCTATAACCATGCGGATATCGTTAAAATAAGTTAGTGAATCGCACTACTGACTGGGTTAGCCAGTCAGCGGCAATAAGATAAGAACAATTTCCATTTAAAAATTTTTTGCATTTGTATAGTTCGAATTACAACTATATAGTCACTACCACCGACCAGAATCACTTTGAAAATTGCCTTTTCGGCATGAAAAAATATTTGTTATTAATAAGGAAGCTTCAGTTCCCGCAGAACCTTAATACAAAAGCATATTGTATTTTTCGGCTTTTCAATTAATTTGAATTTTTAGTCTAAGTAAGGTAATAGCTTAGAACGTTTGTTTGACTCATTTATTAAATGTATAAAATGTTAAGATCAGAGACGTATTAGCTTCAAAAATCAAACTCTTAAAATAACCCCGTATCTTCCCCCCTTTTGTTGTGCTTTTTATAAAATACTAGCTGATCCTGCGCGCTGTAGCGAAATCCTCATATATATATAAGACGTTAGGAATTCGAATGTAACAGAAAAGAAAACATCTAGATAATTCGATCAAATCATGATACAAATATTTATAAGGGAATACCTCTGAATATTAATGTATATACTAAAATTTTTAGAATTCATAGCGAAATTGATTAAGCCATGTCTTTCTGTCCTTCCGTCAGTCCATCCGTGGGTCGGATAACTTGACTAAATATTGAGCTATCTCAACGAAACTTCGTATATGCATTGCCCAAGGTACTTTGATATTGCAAATGGGTGAAATCGGATCCACGCCCACAAACGGTGTTTTGCGAAAACCAAAAGAATACGATATTTCGGTAACTAGTAAAGATAATTTGGTAAAATTGGATACATAGGATTGGGTTGGGGAAAGGAATACGCATGCACCCTTTTTGGGAAATAAGCGTGGCGCCGCCCACTTTATAAGAAAAACTTGTATCTTCGAAACTACTTGGCCAAACACAACCAACTTTGGTACACGTATTGCAAATAAAGTCAATAAGCAACATTTCGTAAATTATAAAAATCGGACAAAATTTACCCCCAATTATTATATATCAGCATTAAAGATAATCCCCTCAAATTTAATATGAAGGATAGAGCTGCATTAACAAGTACACTTAATCAAAAGCTATACCACCAAACTCCACCAAAATTTGGTGCACACATTGTATTTAAAGTCAGTAAGCAAAATTTCGAAAATTGTAAAAATGGTACTAAAGCCATGTCCATATAACGATAAAATACAAAAATAAAAAAAAGCGATATTTATTAACTATAGAAGATAATTTGCTCAAATTGAATAGACGAGATTAAGTTTGAGAACGAAACGCATGGAATAATAAATGTTGGGAATGACCAAGGTACGAGTATCGTCGGCCTTAAGTACATATCCTTTGAAATATCTTTGTCAAATTCTACGACAACACGTACACTATTTCGAAAATTATAGAAACTAGACCAAAACTACGCTCACCTCTCATATAACTGTAAATTACAACAATATTTTACTAAATCGTGTCGCAAATTCTATCAAATCTGGGATGAAGAATTCAAGGACTCACATTCATTTATATATATAAGATTAACTTGTTTGATTACATACAACAAGTAATGTTTATGATGTCTATAAAAACAGGAGCTGGGTATTTAAAGTTCGATTGAACCCGAAATTCCTTACCTGTTTAGTTAACTTCTATAATGAGCATAAAACAGATTATTCAAAAGTATTGATTCCACTTATAATTGAGTTTTTTGAAATGAAAACTCATTTCTTCTGAAAACACACTTGTAGGCAACCAACCTCCTCCCTTCGTTTTAATCAAATACTTAAAATAACCTCTTAAGGTTTCAAAGGAACAACAGTTGCACAATAATCATATTTACATAATATGACTGCATCCAGATAAAAGATCTAATATATACGATGTGCACATGTACGTGTCTAATGCTCCGCGTAAATTAAATGTCAGACAGTAATCTATTTGCCTGTCTTGATTACGAAAATTTCCTACGTTACGCAAAAGATCTTATCGGACTATTAATATATGACCAATCTTAATCTTATATGCATTACAAAACAAAGTACATATTATTTTGACTTTATTTGTTTTTTTTTTTTGGTTTACTTTTAGAATAAATGGCAACACATAATTCCAGAGTACGGGATGAGGCCAAAGCTGTTGCTGAGCCATTAAATAACAAAGATGCAGATTACGAAATTGACGAATCGACAGCAGCTGTAGTTGTGCCGCCCGATAGTGGCTGGGCATGGGTTGTGATGTGTGCATCATTTTTGTGCTGTACAGTTCTCGATGGAATCGTTTTCTGTTCTGGTCTCATTCAGGATGATTTAATTAAGGAATTCAATGTTAGTAAAGGTTATGCCGCACTTGTGTCTTCACTTCTTAGCGGCAGCTATTTAATGGCTGGACCATTTGTTAGTGCCTTGGCCAATCGTTTCGGTTTCCGTCCAGTTGCAATAAGTGGCGCTATATTTGGAGCCGCCAGCTTTGGTATCTCATATTTTGTGAAAAGTATTGAGTTGTTATTTCTCACGTACGGTGTTCTAGCTGGCATAGGATTTTCCATGGTCTATATACCGGCCGTTGTCATTATAGGTTTCTATTTTGAGAAATATCGCGCGCTGGCAACAGGTGTTGCTATGTGTGGGTCTGGTGTGGGTACTATTGTATTTGCACCTTTGACCACATTGACATTGAAGACGGGTTGGAGATTCACTCTTGCAGTGCAAGGAGTTATAATAGCATTTTGTGCTTTATTCTCATGCGCATTTAGGCCAATCCAGCCCATTACACTGGCTGTCGATGAAGATTCAAACGATGATAAAACTGCAAATGGGCATGGAAATGTTGTTGCTCCTGTGCCTCAACTCCATCAAGCAGCATTTATCAAGCCATTG
Source organism: Anomoia purmunda (assembly GCA_951828415.1). Lineage (NCBI taxonomy): Eukaryota > Metazoa > Arthropoda > Insecta > Diptera > Tephritidae > Anomoia > Anomoia purmunda. The sequence continues at coordinate 68,359,054 of OX639997.1, forward strand.
CCAGAAGGCCGTTTCGCTTATTCAATGCCTAATTCAGCACATAATACATACATGGGCGCATCACCCAAGCATCACTACCCAACAGCTGCAGAAGTCTTCCGAGGTGCTAACATTGAACGACGTCTCTCAAACAGTTCCGGCAAAGGCACCGAATTGAAAGCCTTGCGAAAATCACAACCCACCACGCCGAATGGCGAACCGCAACCATCCCAACTACATTTCAATATTAATAAGGAATTAACAACGGTTGGAGAAAATGAAGAAGAAACCGAAAATGAGAACTTGATCGAAACCGAGACAAAACCAGTGGTAATACAGGCACGTCGTCATACAGTCTCTGGGCGAAGACCGATCGATATTGCCGGTAAGAAAAGTGCAGCCGGCTCCCAAGACACCGTGCACAATATGCACACAAGACCAATGTACCGTGATGATATTTTCTTTACTGGCTCTTTGGCGCGCATTCCACAATATCAATCACAAACCTCACTTGCTTATCATATGTCGGTGACACGTCTACCCACCAAACAAGATATGCTCGAAGAGCGCCAGAAAGGATGTCGTATTTGCCCCGAAGCCGTCCGTCGCACTTTATCAACCATGTTAGACACCTCCTTGCTAAAGTCGCCATCCTTCATGTGCTTGGCTTTCAGCGGTTTTCTAACTATGATGGGCTTTTTCGTACCTTTCATGTATTTGAAACCACGTGCCGAAAGTGAAGGAATGGATGGCGAGTCAGCGCTTAAAGTTGTATCTGGTATAGGTTTAGTCAATACAATTGCTAGGCTGGTTTGTGGCACGGTCAGCTCTATTCCGAGCGTAAAACCATTATGGTTGAACAATATAGCCATAACCGCAGGCGGCTTGGCGACCATTTTCAGTGGAGTAAAAGTAACTGCTCTAACTCAGTGGATATTTGGGGTGTTCTTTGGTATTTGTATTGCCTGTTTCTCGGCGTTGCGATCGCTTATTGCTGTAGAAATGATTGGATTGGAAAAACTAACCAATGCGTTCGGATTCCTTATGCTCTTCCAAGGAATTGCAGCGGCAGTCGGCGCTCCTATAGCAGGTCAGTGCTACATTATGATATTAAAAACTGTACACGTATACAAAGCTTAAGTGGCCATAGTTGATTTATGCATTTTTGATTTATATCGCTTATTTATTACCTTCGACACACGTAGCTACGATACATAGGTGTGTGCGCGAAAAATTGTGAGTTATTTAAGTTAAGGCAATTTGCTTTGTTTCGAATTGATACGTATTATGATTTCACGCTGGTTTTTATTTGACAATAAATATCTTTGATAAGGAAATCTCTTATCTTTGCGGCACTTTTTTTTCGTAGTCAACTAATTTGTAGTAGGAGTACTTACAGTAGTTTAGCCATATTTTTAATTACATGCAATTACTTCTTTATATTTTGGTTAGTAGCAACTTGAGTATAAAACTTGGTAAACAACTTGATAAGAGGCTCGGATTGCAGATTAAGATAATTCACAGTGGAAAACCATGAACATACAAGTAAATAATCTAAATTTACTATTTTTCGACTATGTAGTAAATTATAAAGTAGCTACTTGGCACCAGTATACTTATTTTCGCTTCCTGTAGCTATGCAGAAAATTATAAAACAAAACCCGTTTACCGAAGTATTTAAACTAATTTACAAATTAATAGCTGACTAAATAGTATGATAAATAAAAAATAATCTCACATAAAGCACGGCAAAGAATGTTAGAATGATAGCAGTTGTCAAATGATATCTGACGATTATTTGTTCTTGTTTTCTATCTGGAGAACATTTCCAAAATTCTCATATTACATGAATCTTCAACTACGTGCATACATAGATTTACTAAATAATATATAAATGTCACCACTTGTTTGTATGTACAGGTGTCTTACCACTGTTTTTACTACCCGATTTGGTATATTTTAACTATTCCACAGAAATATTTTATCTCAACTCTGTGTTGCGAGTATTCGCACAAATTAAATCTGAAAGTAACGACAACATACCTGATATGAACTTATAACGATTACATTTGGGCCAAAATATAAAACTCAAAGAATAAAAATATAGCCCCCAAATATGTTGAACGAACTTTCATCTGATTTTTATAGCTTCTGCGTTGTATTTATAAAGGGTGGTTAAATTTTAAGGGCCGATGTTGAATGTGAACCACACCTAAACGTCAATTTTTTTTATGCCACAGCGTCATCGAAAATTTGGACCATCGGATGGAGGTGTGCCACCGAGGTCGCGGCGGACATTTGGCCGACGTTTTGTTCCATACATAATTGAACCACACCATGTTATCATAATAAAAAGAAATTACAATAATTTCCAAAATAATTCGTGTTTTATTCAAAATCAAAATTTAACCACCCTTTAGTTAGATGCATTTTCAACACGGCCCAACTCACGAATAACACTGTTCGTAGCTCACACATTCTGTTCGTGGTTATAGTTTTGTGTGAAAAGGGTATTTTGGTGGGGTTTTTTTTGTTTGTATGTAACACTTTTGAGAAATAGTTAGACGACAAAAGGAACTAAAATCGAGGAAAAGTCAATAAAAAAGGAATATAAATCTCAATAAAATTATTAAACACAATTGAAATATACTTTAAACTTGTGAAAATGGCGAAGAGAACAGTTTATTAGAAAAGAAGAAACTCGTTTCATTACATGAAGCTTTTGATTCAAAAAATCTTATTTACTATGATTACAGTTTCATTGAACCACCAGATTCGGAGATCGCAGATTTCTGGAATCTTCATAGTACAGTTACTGTCATTAGATCCAGCTTTAGGTGAAAGACTGTAATTTTTTTCTTTATCTTGATCACTGATTGACAGAGTTTCCAGTTCTTCCTTGCTTCGCTTTTTACTCGTGTTCGGGAAAGCAGAATTCGAGGTTGCGGTTGCTATTGTATTAAGGGTTTTAGCCATGCTACACTGTCTACATATGCCTAAATCTTTGCAATGCTCAAAAACTCGGGAGTAACGATTTTAAAGTTTTCAATTCACATATGCACCTTTTCTTCGCATGAGCAACTGAGAAGATTCTTTTTTGCATGAATAACTCGATTTTTTTGACGTTTCCCTGCAACAAAGAACTCAAATTTTTATGGCTAGAGATTAAGAAGTCAAATATTTTAAAATAAAAATTGTACAAATAACTTTATTATATGAAAACATTATGAAGATAATTGGCAACATTTCGTTTACTCTTATAAACCTCGGTTACCCCATATATTTTAAATATTAAATAGATTTGTGTAATGAACATTTTATTTTAACTAATAGTTAATTAATTAACAAAATTTGTTTAAAGAAATAATTAACTTCTCTTAATCGATCGTTTCCTTTCGATTTTTTCGACTAAACACCCATAAAACAACAAGAAAACGCACAGTTCATTTATGGTTTTTCGGCTACACCTTTTTTAGTTTTGGTTCAGAAAGTTGCAATTCAAATTCAGAAAGTTACAATTCAAGTTCAGAAATTCCAATTCAAATTCAGAATTTTCATTTCAAATTCAGAAAGTTGCAATTCTAGTTCAGAATTTCCATTTGAAATTCAGAACATTAAAATTCAAATTCAGAAAGTTGCTATTGAAAAATTCAAATCAAAATTATGTAGTTCTGAAAACTGTTTAACTGCAAGGTTTCAATGTATCAAATAGATATACATATATGTATGTAAACATATATACATATATTAAAGTCACATATGTACATACATACATACATACATAAATACATATATGTATATATATATATATATATGTATGTATGTATATATTACAGTTTGCACGTAGGAAAAGTTTAACACTTAACACAAAGTTAACGGTACTTGCTTGCACTGCCCGCTTAGTAAGAAAAACAGCGCGCATGCCGATCTCTGGTGAGTATAGGTACATACATACATACATATACATATATGAGGCAAAGAACGTAGTTTACAAAGAAGTTGGATCAGTGAAATTATATTGTGGTAAGAAATATTAGCTTACTTCACCATAGCACAAACCAATTGGATCCAATCAGATTCTAATATCAATCAGCAAAAATGAAATGTAATCTAAGTTCTTTGTCTGAGGAGTTTGTTGTGGTGAACAATTATTTTACGCTTGCGCTCCTGAATTTTAAATTTTGCCCTCATCCCTGAGTTTACTTATTCAAGCGGGAGGATATTTCGATGATTTTACGTACTACGATATTTTATGAATAAGTACCTAGTTGCACTAGAAATAATAACAGTGTAAAATATGATAAGTTAATGTTTCGGTGCTAATCAGAGGCATCACTGTTGTTTTGCTAAGCAATTATTTTTCAGCCCTACTATAGGTGTGCATGTTTGTAAATGATAAAACATGCCTTTGGTATAGTGATGTTAATTAAATATCAAATCAAATTTTCAATACATACACACATATTTATTTATATTTAATTAATTGAATTTTCAAATATAAATTGATGTACATTCCATTCCTTAAACTAATAACTTTTTTTATTTACTTTTCAGGTGTGCTCTATGATATGACCAAAGATTATAATACTTCGTTCTATTTTGCTGGTGGATTGATATTAGTTTCAGCTTTCCTTTGCTATCCATTGCCTTATATTGCCAAATGGGAACAAGCGAATAATGAAAGAAAGGCAGCGCAAATTCCCCCGAGGGCCTAAGTACATAAAAAATATCAACAGCAACTTAAAGAACAGATTCAACAATAAAAGAGGAAAACTAGAGACTTGAATTTTCAAATGTGTATATGCATGTATGTATAGTTTTTTATATACATACATACATATGTACATACATTTGTATATATATATATATATATATATATACATATATATATATATATATATGTATGTATGTACTTATGTTCGTGTGAGTGACCGAGACGAAACTAAAGCTTCCTAACAGAAGTCAGGCAAAGAGCTTAAATAAATAAGTAATATTGTGAAGATCGAAAGTGTAATTAAATATTTTCTAAGAAGTATATTTGCATAAGTGAACATTTTTTATTATAATTTAATAGCAACGAGTACGCTAATTTTAACATAAACAATGGCGTAATATTATACATTTATAATTTATTAATTTGTTAAATGCAAATAAATAATTAAACTAATAAGCATATTACATTTGAAATTTTGTCTTTATTTCTTATTTTATGTGATACATGGAGTTCCCTGTTCATCCTTGATTTTTAGTTTAGTAGTTAGCCATTTTCAGCGAGAACTGCACGCGTTTGAATTGAAAATTAAGTCGCAGAAATTCCTGGACTCACTAACAATTCGTCTTTGTACTCTCCAGAGATGATTGTAACTTGCACTAACTGCTTTTTCAGCTCCAAGCTACTCATCAGTATAGTAATTTTTTTAAAGCTTTCTCAACCCTTTTCGTTTCACATTCATTATGTACATACATATGTATGTAATAGTTTATTTAACGTATTAATCTGACTTAATTTACCTGTTTAATAACGTAACAACCATTTTAAAACTATTTTTGAAACCTAGCTTTATCACACTTTAGTAATTAAATTTTATTTCACTTTTTGAAGATGTAGCACATGCACAAAAATATTTAAAAATGGAGTTTTCTTAAACGTTTTAGTTTGACACCCACATTGCAAAAATTTATTTAATTGATTAAGTTAATTTATTTGACCTTTAAGCAGGTAGTTCTCCCTTTAAAAATGTTTTGAAAAAATCTGTGTTAAATCTTTTTCGTTTGACCGCATTTTTTGATACAGTTTCCAATAATCTAATTCACTTAATTCAAGTTGATTGAACTATTTCGATTATTAAGTATTATAATACTTAGAAAACGACCGAACACTGATTTTTACGGGCAAACCGAACATTACATTTTGCACACATATTCCGTTTGCCAACCCAATGGAATGTATAAAATTTGAGCAAATTATCTTTACTGATTACTGAGATATCGCGTTTTTGCGATTTTCACGAAATACCGTTATTTGCGCGTGGTTATATTATCCGATTTCGCCCATTTGCAATACAAAAGTACCTTGGGCTTAGTGCAATGTGTATGCCAAGTTTTGTTGAGATAGCCTAATATTTACTCGAGCTGCCCGTTGCACGGATGGATTGACGGACAGGCAGGCATGGCTTAATCAATTTCGTTCATACTGAGCATATTGGTATATATGTATGTATCTATCTCGGTAGCTTTGTGCTGTTACAAACAAGCGCTAAGTGAACAAAATTGTCATACGCTGGGGGCTATAGTAACTTAACTTTACATGACTTCGCCTTGGACATCACTTTATTCGTCTTTAATTCGCCTTGGAATCAGCGTATGGATCAAATTGAAATATTTTGTTTACATTCTGGTTGATTTCGTTGTGATAGGAACTAATTTTTCATAGAAAGAAGCCTGATGCAATAATGAAGGGTGTTATACCAAAGCGAATTCATCGTGGTATGATGTTGAACGTACGATAATAAAAATGTACACTTACTCGTATACAAAATATAGCTTACGCATAATACCACCGAACGGAGAATTTCGTCGATCGCGACGGCATCGATTTCCATCGTTCGACGGATAATTTCGCTTACAAGTGAAAAATCTTAGTCCATAGATTTCAAAATTTGGCACAGATGAGATCACCCTATAAAACAAGCCACACGATTCTTGTGTCACTCACTCCAAAGATTAGCTGTTTTCATATTGTCTAAAAAAGGATGTGCCTGCCAAAAGACGAACATGATCTCCAGAAAGGCATGTAAAAGCACAAATCAGGCGATGAATGAATTGATAATGATACAAGATAAGGATAATGATAAGTTTAAATACATATGTATGTATACGGAAAAAACTTTACAAATGAATGGAGTGAACATGACCGAAAAGTAACGTTGCTCATAATTTTAATTATTAACACTCAAAACATACTTTTCATTGTTAGTACGTCAATAACGATAGTTGAGTGCACACTTGTGCTAAGTGGCATATTTTGTTTTTTTAACGGCTATAGTTTGTGAATGGTCACTAGTGGTCTACTCTGAAAAACGACTTCAATTATAATTAAATTGTACATTTATTGATGGTACTTCAAAATTTTATAGCAATCAAACCAGCCCAGCCTTTCTTAACATTTTTTGAAGGTATACCTACCCAGAAATAAAACACTCGATTATTTTGGAAAAGGTGAATCGAATTTTTTTGTGGTTAATTTCCTGTAAGCATCGAAACGGCAACCTGATAGCCGACATCCAGAGTACACTCAAATTGCGGAGGGAGACTTCTTCACGCTGCTTAATGGTAGTAGCGCAGAAAACATTGAAGATAATTAACCCGAATCCCCAATCAATGAAAACGGAGTCGAAGTACCTTCACCCGACCTGGATGAAACTCGAACGGCCATTGCGCGGCTAAAAAATAATAAGGCCGCTGGTGCTGACGGACTGCCAGCAGAGCTATTCAAGTGCGGCGGCGAGGGGCTGGTAAAGTGCATGCAAAATGTGGTCGGACGAACGCATGCCTGCTGATTGGAATTTAAATGTACTCTGCCCAATCCACAAAAAGGGCGATCCTGCAATATGCGCCAACTACCGCGAGATCAGTATTCTTAGCATAGCTTATAAGGTTCTGTCGAGCGAATTATGGGAACGACTGAGGCCCACCGTGAACGAACTGATTGGACCTTATCAGTGTGGCTTTAGACCTGGCAAATCTACCATCGACCAAATATTCACGATACGCCAAATCTTGGAAAAGACCCGAGAAAGAAGAATATACACAATCCATCTTTCTGTCGACTTCAAATCCGCTTTCGATAGCACAAGAAAAAACTGTCTATTCGCCGCAATGTCTGAATTTGGTATCCCAACAAAACTAATAAGGCTATGTAAAATGGCGTTGAGTAACACCACCAGCTCCGTCAGAATCGGGAAGGACCTCTCTGAAACGTTTGAAACCACGAGGTTTCAGACAAGGTGACTCTGTCGTGCGACTTCTTTAACCTTATGTTACAAAAGATAATTCGAGCTGCAGAGGTGAACCGTTCAGGCACTATATTTTATAAGAGCGTGCAACTTCTGGCGTATGCTGATGAAATCGATATCGTTGGCCTCAAAAACCGCGCCGTTAGTTCTGCATTTTACAAACTGGATAAAGAAGCGAAACGTGTAGGTCTGGGAGTGAACGAGGACAAAACTAAGTACCTCCTGTCAACAAATAAACCGTCAGCGCACTCGCGTCTCGGCTCCCGCATCACTGTTGACAATTACAATTTCGACAAAGTGGAGGACTTTGTTTATCTGGGAACCAGCATTAACACCTACAGTAATTTCACCCTGGAAATCCAACGTAGAATCTCTCTTGCTAACAAGTGCTACTTTGGGCTGAGTAGGCAATCGCGCAGTAAAACCCTCTCTCGACGAACCAAATCCACACTCTACAAGTCTCTCATCATGCCCGTGCTATTGTGTGGCGCTGAAGCATGGGCACTGTCAGCAGAAAGAGAGAGAAAGATTCTCCGAAAGATTTATGGACCTCTACGTCTTTGCGAAGGCGAATACCGCAGGCGATGGAACGATGAGCTGTATGAACTTTACCGCGACATAGACATAGTCCAGCGAATTAAAACACAGCGGCTACGTTGCCTGGGACTGGTCCATTTTGTTAAACTCGGTCAAAATTTCGTAAGAGGTTATATCGCCAATTAAGTAAGTAAGTAAGAATCGATTTTTTTTGTGGTCTACTAAAATTTTCATGTCAAGGCTTAACATGTTTTCAAAGGGTGAAAAAAGGTTTAAAATATACATACATATGTCTGAGCGAACTGAATTGTCCAGATGTACACCCATTATAAGCAAGATTTGTTCAATAGTAGGGAAAGCATTTTCGTCTCAGACGTCAAGTGTTTTAATAGAATTGTGGATATTCGTCGACAAATACTATAGCACAATCGTAATGCAAAATCGAATAGTAAGTATTTCTGAAATATTTGCTTGCTTGCAAAAACAAAATAATTGTAGGTGAATAAAAAATCAAATCGACTGCTGTAATAACCTTATATGAATTCGCCTTGGTTTGTATCTAGCGAATATTTAGAAAATTATATTATAAGATGAGATAATAATAAATTTTTTATTTTGGATTAATAAATTACAATAGAAAAAAAGGCGCAGCATATCAAATTACTAACTATCTCCTCAAATTACCTACATTTAAAAAAATTCATAAATATGTTTCAAGGTTTAAAATATTGCAAAGAGAGGAGTTTTAAAAAATTCTAGTTTTTTATTACTCCAAGATTCAATTTTTTCAACAGAAAATATGTGCTTCAAAACGTATTAAAAAATGGCAATTCTTTGGCAGCAGATGTTCATTGAGAAAAGTGCCAAATTCTAGTTTTACTGTAGTTGAGCTGTTTTAATATGGCTAGGAAACATTCCAAGTCTATTAAGTACTGAGTCATAAGTATATTGATTCGCGTACCATTACAGCAAACCTCAAATCAAATCAAATACAAGTTTATTCAAATAAAAAAATTTGTTACATTTGGTGAATACAATAAATGAGATACTATAGAGATTAGAGAAAATATTCTCTTTACAACTAAATTATAAATGTTTAATATAAATACTTAAAGGATTTTGATTACGATAGCTATTTACAAGGAAAATTTAAAAAAAAAACTTTAGGACATTTTAATCTTATTTACTAATCACTTACAACAAAAACTAAATACTAGTGCTTATTAAGGCAATAAATTTTTAATGATATCATTATCGGAATGTGTTGATTTTGAGAAGAAATTAAATGTATACTTGGATACGCATTCAGCAATCATAGAAAATTTAGCCAATTTATGAAGTTTAATTCAAAAACAGTTCTTACTTTTTGCCCTAAGAGACTTTAGATGGGATTCTCGGCTTAATCTTCCTCATTACACTGATCGTTTGAATCTAATAAATCTTCCTACTCTTTCCAGCCGTAGAGAAATGCTAGGCATAATATTCATTACTAAACTACTCACAGGGTCTATCGCAAGCACATTTCTTATTGCCGAAGTTAAACTTAATGTTCCTTCTCGGATTTCAAGACACTTTAAACCTCTTTATTTAAAACAGTGTAACACCAATTATGAATTAAATGAACCTTTCCGATGTTTATGTCAAGATTTCAACTGTCTTTCCAGCACTTTTGATATGTATTTCGGACTCACTTTTCACCATAAAAAGAGCTGTACTGTACTTTCTCAATAAATGATTAACGGCGGTATAATATATATTTGATTCAGCTGATGAAGCTTTTTTTCTGTAGCTGAGCAGTTTTGGATCTCGACGCTTAACAAACTTTTTCCTTTTAACAACTCGGCGCAAAAAAAATTATAAAAATAAAAAAAAAAAAAGATCCGTACGTCATGCGGACTGTGCCCCTCGTGTCGGTTGGGCGGGAAAGAGGGTAACCGTTGGGCTTATTAGTAATTGTGAAATGATGATAAGGTAGATTGTAACACAGTTTAAGCAGTTTATTTTTTGCAATTTGAATTTTGTTGATATGACATTTGGCACAGTCAGACCACAGAGAAGAGGCATATAGAACGATTGGCAGAAAAATAGTCTTGATCAAGATCCTCTTATTTTGAATAGACAGATCAGATTTAGGATTTATTAAAGCATAAATAAGTTTAGTACAGTTATTAAGTTTAGTTATGGACATTTTAATGTGGTATTGAAACGTGATCTTGGTATCCAGATGTACGCCCAGATATTTGGCAGTGGGAACCCATTCGATTTCACCGTAGCAAAGTTTGAGAGGACCAGAGGGTAGATTAGTTCTTATACCGCATTTACACGACAAGCGAATCAAGTGTTTCGCTCTTTCAATTACGAACCGCGAATCACCCCGTTTACACGACACATTCGTGATTCATTTGGCATCTCTGTTTCTTGTTCTTGCTCTTTGCTTTTGTTTATTGTTTTCTGCTGCGCAATTTAACGATGGAGAAAAGATGTATGTAAGTTAAATTCCTAAATTTTACATTATATACTTGAAAATTGTGTTGATTTATTCATTTAATCTTCCAGTAAAAAGAAAAGGTGCCAGCAATTGGGAAGAAATTAGCGAAAGGGCGCTAATAGAGGTATGGAGGGAAAACATAGCCAACAACCTCTTCGACATAATTATTTTCTTCACAATCTCAATTTTTGAACCCATTTTAGTATTTAATTGTTTCCTGTTTGCCAAATTTTTTGTTTTGTTTTGATAGCTGTCTATGTGTTTTGACAGCTATTTTCGATACATCTTCGATTAAAAATAGAGACGACAACGATTTTTTCTTGATCCGCAAAGTGATTCAGATTGAATCAACTACAAATGAGGTGATTCGCTCACAAAATTTTGTATGGCGAATCATGTTGATTCGGTTCGTAATTGGGGCGCCAATCACGAATGAGAGAGCCAATCACGAATGGGAGAGCGAATCACGTGTCGTGTAAACATCGTATTAGCCTTTTCCGCGTGAAAAAGATTGCATAGTTTTAGCTATGTTGATTTTAATTTTGCATTTTTCGAAATATTTGACTAATTTAAGAACAGCATTTACTAGGTTAGTCTCAATCTCAGTAGGGCAGGGGCTGGAAGTGAAAACAGAAGTGCCATCAGAGAAGAGTGAGATATGGCAGTGTTGAGGTGTGGGAATATCATAAGTGAATATGTTAAATAAAATAGGGCCAAGGACAGAACCTTGGGGACACCTGCAGGAATAGGACTATTGCAAGAGTTAATACCATGAATGATTACGAACATTGTGCGATCAGTTAGAAAACTATGGATTATTTTTATGAGAAAAAGCGGTCAATTATTTTGAACGAGTTTATATGTATTGCCGAGTTTTCGGCAATGGGTTGATGCGCGCATTTGGACAAAAGTTCTAGAATGTTCTAGAATATTCTAGAATGCCAGAAATTTGTCAGACTACGTTGGCAAATTAGATTATTGTCTGATATTACGATGTTGAATCTTTTCAATGACCGTCAATGGTTCGTAAAATTGAAGATTTTAGAAATTTTGTGTTCGTCGTGAAAAGGATTGTTGCGGGGAACATTTGCATGCGCGGGGAGATGAAATGCTTGCGCTTATGAATGAACATCTTTTGTTTTCGGAAATACACGCGAGCGTTTATGAATGAATTTTTTGTTGTTGTAGGTATGTACATATGTAAATATGTAGATATGTATGCATGTATGCATGTACGTACATATGTAGTTTCAAATATATCAGAATATTTGGCGCCAGTGCAGGCACAAGTGCAGCTGCGGTTGCGATTGCGCTGTGATATGATTAAGATTTAGCGTAGGTCAAGGTTGAATTTATACACATGCACATTGTATGTACTTATTTACATATGTACATATTTTATTTAATAAATAACACAAAAAGATTTAGCAGATAAAAACAGCTGCCGCTCTGACTTTTATTAAATTTTAAAATATATAATTTTGTCATGTTTTTATTAAACTTACTTTTGAATTAGAAAATTAGTAAATAAAGATTAGTTGATAGGTGCATATACAAACATATTTATGTATGTAAATATGAATAAAGAATAAAAATCAAGATTACTAAAATATCTGCATAGTACATACATACATATGTAATATTACCATAATATCTATCCATATCTAATAATCATAATTTACGCATGCATTTATTCAGTAATTCATGCGAGCATCAACTCATTTGCGTACAAGTGCACGCGCTGATGGCTATTGACACAAAAATTGCCGAAAATTCGAAAGAAATATTCTTTTGACGATTCCCCCTATCCCTGTCAACCCTTCTCTTATCCTCAACTATTGCATAACTCATCTGCCGTCTCAAGTTGCGTTTCGCTATCCAGAAACTGGTTTTTTTTGTTTACTTATTTTTATTCTATGGTTTTTGTTTTGATTTATTACTTATCTTCTTCCTTTTGAACACTTGCAGCCGCTCGCCTCCGCAATAGCCTCTCTACTCTAAATATAGCAAAATATGGTGAAAATGGTTTTTATTGGTGTGGTAGAATTGTTGAATTCTCCCGACGGCACATACAAATTTTGTTGATGAAAAAGCTGTTTTAACATTTGCGCCTTCTCATTACTTACAAGTTCTCTGTCTTAACGTCTATGCATTGTACACCGAACACGAGAAGGGCGCTTTTGACTTCATCACATTTAGCGCTCTCAAGTCCAGAGAGAACAGCTTTGAAAGGCCTGTTATGTTAAGTATTGTGAGAGAAGAACTCCATACGGGACTTTTTGAAATAGTCACATGTTTTTATGTAATCAGCATCAGTTTTTAAGAATATTTTATACCCGATGGATATTGATTTGATATAATAGTCTTTTATTTCCATTACACTCATTTTCGTATGTATTACAGTAGCGTTAGTTTTTAACACAGTGATCGGAGGAGCAACGATCTTTTTATTATCCACAGTTTCGATGGTGGGTTCGACATCGTCAATGGTTTGAAGCGGCAAGTAATAATTAACACTTTTTGCCTTAGCATCATTATGCAAACGCGGCATTTTATTAATACCAGGTGCATGAGAAGCACCTTCAAAGTTTTCGCGACTACGTTTATGGTTAATTGTTGGTGTATAAACACGCAAAACAAAACAAAATTATAGCAATAGCACTGTTATCACACGTCCGTACGGCTTAGAGACCACGAGAGACTGCCAGCAAACCTTGCAGAGAGTAAACAATCAGTAAAAGTGTATGAATTCCTGGAGAAGATTTAACGCCTACGGTTATGCAGATGACTTAGTTATTTTGGGGAGTACAGTCCTTAGCCTGATTAACAATCCTGGTCGTTCCAGTATCGTAGAACCAAATGCGGCACCGATCTGGTGGCCCAAGGTTAAGCAAGTCAGTACCGATATTACTTAAAAAATAATCATAAGACGCCATCAAAACATTCTTAAACTTTTCTCTTTGAACTTCTTCGACTACCCTTTTGAGATTTTTATGAAAAATACTTAATTAATTTAAATGGTTTACCAAATGTTGGCAACTGGGAAAACGTCAACAATCTGGGTATCAATTAAAAAGATTCGAAATGGAACTACCTTCCTTCTCAAGAATGATAGACTACAAGATTGTGTTGATTGATCTGAAATTCAGAAAGTAACTTGGTTGTGACGTCTCACCAGATTTACGGGTGGAGAGGACTGAGAGGAAACGCGTTAGTGTATATGTTAGAAAGAATACACACTAAAATTGTTAAACACGTTCAAAAAAATACACACAATTGCGAGTATACATACATATATATGTATGTGCATACACAGTTTTTGTGAACAAAATCTGCTGTTGCGTAGAAACTATGTAGGTATGTTAAATTTTTAAGAGATGATTAGCGGTTCTCCAATCTGCGTCACCTTCTGTATTCCTTTCACTAAGCTTTCTTCTTGTTGTTTTAAGTCCATCGACTACGGTGGACTGAATACAAAAGATGGCGCCGTCAGTGGTACGCTACTTTGCTTTTGCCGATTTTTACAATCCTCAATTACAAGTACCCCAATTTCTTTCAGAAATGGGCGGCAAAGAGTCACCTTTTTGAGTGTTTTGTAGATTTATTTTTAGAATCTCTGCCAATAAATCATATTTTTACACTTTAGCAAAAAATCACTTCGGTTACTATGTAGCTAATTGCCTCGTCTAACAGATTGACGTCATCTAAAGAACTTAAACAGAACTTAACACATTTTCTGTAAAAACATTGACTTTTCTGAGTTTGGTGGGATTTTTACGTTAAAGTATATTCAGAATAATGAAAGTGAAGTGCCTAGCTTTTTATTGTGGCAGCTGCAGCAAGAGTAAGACCTCCGATCGCAGTATTCTCGCTTTTTCGGCTAGTGACGCTGTGGCCAAAGTTGGTTGTATGCGTACCTTTGTTAGCCTCTTACCATGAATAATAGAATACAAGATTGCGAATTCCGCACTGAGAGCAACTGATAGTGACGAAATAATAGCTAGAGAATGATAGAGCAAAGAAAAAGAAGAAGCAGACAAGTGACAAAACGATTGAAAGTTTTTGTTAGCTGTTGTTTGTGTAAAATAAAAGCAAGTTCAAGTTCGTCAACGAATTGGTGTACCTACATATCTTGTCAAATCGAAAAGAGAGAAATAGCGGTCCGTGGAAGGCGCAAAGTTGAAGTATCCTTGTCATCTTACGGCCTTCTAAAGAACACTTGCTCGTTCCAACAGCATTGCAACGCAATCTGAAATTACGGGGTCTGGCAAATGAAGTGTTACCAACCTTACAGCGGTCATATTTGTTAAAACACTCATGCCGTCTGTCATGCCAAAATACCTGCCAAATCACATTCGTGCAAAATACAACTCGTTTCCTGACTTCAAAAAATATATCCAAGAAAGGTGGTGGAGATTTTTGGAAGCTTAATGCAAGATTACTTGTCTAGTTTTAATATTAGCGTGATGAGTGTATCCAGAGAAAAACCTCATTTTGAGACGCACTGACCACAGTGTTTTTGTTTTTAGCTATACCTTAAGGTCGGAATAGGAAACGGCTCATTAATAAAAACCAATATCTTCTATTTCTCAGAATTATAAAGCATTTTGATTCCAGCATTTTCGCGCGTGAACCAATCGTATTCTAAGTCGCATCGACGTTAGTTTTTTTAGTACAGTGCATTCAGTGCTGGACTCTGGCTGGTAGGGGCCTGAGACCGAAGGTTTCTGGGGGAACTTTTTTGCCCATGGATTAATATGCGAAGCACATACTTATTATTTTTTAATTTATTGCAGAACATGTAAATACGTCAACCAAAATATTTCGCAATAATATTAAGTTTTAGGTGAGCTAAACTGATTAGAAATAACCCATTTGTTAATAACAGTGAAACAAATTGTTCTTTATTTAATATATCAAATCAATTAATTTGTTCAAGTAAAAGCAACAATTTTAATACATTGCGCGACCTTATTCGAATAGTTCTTATATAGTATGTGTAGCCCATAAAAAAATTCTCAACATATTAGAGGTGTGGCTCAAAATTTTGTGTCTGGGTTGTAAAATAATGCCCCACCTGTAGTGCCAGCAATCTAAACCCTTAATTTATTATAATCTCAGGTGAAAGGTATAGCGAACGCAAACTTACGGCCCGTTATTATCATACAGGGTGCGTTAGGTATTTGAGGACACTCATATACTTCTTTATTTATTTAGTGAAATTCCGTACTTACGCGTTTTTTTTCAATCTTTATTTTTACATACTTATAAAAATGGAAGCAAAAAAACAACGAGTACAAGAAATGAAAAGACACGCTTTTATCGTCGCTATACACGTGAATCACAGCAATATTGTATTACCCAAATTTTGATGGCGCATGATCGATTGTTCGCTATATTTGCCGCTATATTGTCCTAACCTCAGAGTTTATCCAGCAAAAATTCAGGAAATATTTGCCGAACCCCTTTTAAAGTCCATTAGCGACATTTTGAGAGAGCTTCACAATTCGTCATTAATGCATAGGTAGGTAGGTAGGAGTAGATACGATGCACTTAGGCCATAAATAGAAGACCGATTGTGTTACCACAAACATTTACACCATCCGACGAAAGATTACCCATTGCTAAACCATTTTGCCTCGCTGATGAATCTCATCAGACAATTAATATCGGCGTTTGAAACTTGTCTAAGGACATCCGGAAACGGTCATCCCTGCTTTTGCACAGTACAGAACACTTACGCAGTAGATATAATACCGTTTCCTCCTTTTCATAATTCTTATAGTTCCTGCAGCATGTTCGGAAAGGTACGCCTAAGGATGCCCATAGGACACGAGCCCTTCATGGCGATAGGGCAACACTCTATTAAGGAAGAGCTTAGGAGAGAAGAAAACACACAAAGATACTGGCACCTCATGGAAGGATTACGCCAGGCAAAAAGTCTATTGGGAGCGTAAAATAACAGACTCGTGACGCACTAGGTATTCGACTGTGAGGCCATATCGAGAAGACGAAAGAGATACCTAGGCTCGTACAGCCCTAGGAAAGAACTCGTATGCTCGCTATGACTAGCCCCCATTGACTTTCTAGGAGCGCTGTGGTTGGTTGAGGTACTATAAAGAACTGAAGGTACAATGAATCATATAGGTCGAAGTGCATACCTCTATAATAAATCTATCCACCTAGGTAAAAATTTTGATGACGAAATATAACAGGAAATGGAAATATGTTGACATTTTATAATTTTGCATTGGTGCCTAATCGAAAAAATCAAGATTTGAATAGTTTTCATCAAGGCGAATTTATAGAAGGTGATTGCATAAGAGCAGCTGATTTGATTTTTTTTATTTACCTACATGTATTTTGTTTTTGCTTTTGCGTATGAGCTTTCAAAAGCCGTAAAAGCAAAAACAAAATGTATTTAAATTTTGACAACTCTTACGCAGAAACAAAAACAAAATACATAGAAATTTTGTAGTTGCATTTATAACACCACCTTGTATGGATTCGCCTTGGTTTTCATTGTAATGACACGATTTGTCTCGACAAATTACCTAATAAAAACCAGACATAATAAAAATTTCCCGTCTTAACCACCGCATGAAGATGAAGCAATATACCTAAATTTCATATGAACTCTGTAGAAAACCAATGTAAAATCTTTGCCACGACTTTTTTTATTTTCAGTACAAATATCAGATTATAATTTGTTAGCAGTCATCGACTAACTTTCGTTGCGAACGGTAGTGTTTCTTTAGACTTCTCTGTGTTTACCTACTCATTTTCTTAGTGCAGTTATATACCTACAACCACATACAGCTAATACACTTGTTTTTCATTTTTGCGTTTGCAAGTGAACCACGTGTCTAATCGAAAGTACAATTTAAACTTGTCTTACCATGCCCATCAGGGGCTACAATGCAGGGGACAACAGGTTCGCTGCCTTATCATCTAGTCCCAAACGTAAGAAAAAACCTCCAGCTAATTTTGCTGAGGATTTCCCAGAATTACCTGATTTAAGTAAATCAACTTCAAACCCCAAATACGTTGTCGTAGCTGCCACTAACGACCAAAAACCCCTAACACACTATTCCTGCTTCGCAGTACAAAGATCGTTAAACGTCATAAGCAAGGATGTAGAGAAAATCTCTGAGCTTGAAAATGGGAACCTACTCCTCCTGGTCAAAGACAAACGTACCGCAGAAAAGTTCATCTCCGCCAAACAACTTCCAGGAATATGTGAAATAAAGTGTAAATACCATGAAAACCTCAATTTCGTTAAAGGGACCATTTTCGCCCCGTTCTTAAAGTCGCTTCCGGGCGAAGAAATAGTTAAAGAACTAGCTGTAGAAGGTGTTGTGAATGTGTTTAAATTCACTCGAATAATGGACAGTAAAATAACACCAAGTGGTGCAATCCTACTTACTTTCGATGCCTTCAAATTGCCAGAAACTATTAACATCTCATGGTACAAGGTTAAAGTAAGGGAATACTTCCCAAATCCCATGCGGTGTAAATCGTGCCAGCTCTTAGGCAACACAATCAAACATTGCAAGAACGCACCAAGGTGCCAAATCTGTAGTTTTCCGCCCCACTCAAACGAAGAATGTACTCGTATTAGCTGCGCCAATTGTAGTGAAGAACACCCGTCTAATTTCAATAAATGTCCCAAATTTCTGCAACAGAAAGAGATTTTAAAAATAAAAACACAACGTAAGTGTACGTTGAATCAAGCAAAAGAGTTTTACTCCGCCCAATTTCCGGCACCCTCAGGTCAATTTTCCTTCGCTGGCATCACATCCAGTAATAAAACTAAAAACTTGCAATCTGCAAATCTGAATACTAGCAACAACCCGATAACCAACAAACAAGATCAGAATACCACAATAATCAACTCACCATCAACCTCCCATTCAAAGGAGAAATCTAACAATAACCCACCTGTTTGCCCGCAAACAACAATTTCATCCAAAGAAATCCAATCTATAAATACAAAAGCAACACCTTCAAGTAACAACATGCTAACTCAATCCACACTTTCATCCACTATTGTTTATACAAAATCCATGAATCAAGAACCAACAACCGCAAACATCAATAAACTAGTCGAATCTACATCAAAATCAGCGATACGATCGCCCATTACCCTGTTAACTCAGGAACTTTTAAACAACAATCGTTACTTCTCTGTGCCGACGCGGACGGATTCAGATTCTGATTCCGCAGTTGAGCAATCAGAAGATGTATCGATGAACCCCTCGCTACCCCAAGATGGCATTTAACATACTCCAGTGGAATATCCACGGATTATATAACAACATCAATGAACTAAAATTATTAATCAAAGATTTATCACCCTCCATAGTCTCCTTCAATAAATCTTCATCAATTTCAAACTCTTTTCATAGTTATTTTCACAACCTACCGCATAACACCACTTCCAAGCAAGGTATATGCGTCATGGTCAAAAAAGGAATATCACACAAATTATTGCATATCCGATCTCCGTTATCGGTCATTGCCATTGAAGTGAATATTGGCCTCAAATTTACAATTGTTTCCCTTTATATCCCCCCCAACAATCTTTCAGTCTCAAGGAGCTTCTCGATATAACCTCTGCAATCACCACAAATATACTTATAATAGGAGATCTTAACTCATGGAGCCCACTGTGGGGATCTGATTCAGTTAACCCAAGAGGTAAAATAATCGAAGATTTCATTCTTCTTAATAACTATATTGTGCTAAATGACTTGGCTCCGACCCACTTTACAACACACCATACGTTTACACATGTAGACGTATCTATGTGTTCGGCGGGCTTGAGCCCAAAACTCGCCTGTTCAACTGCTGCTCAACTCCATGGAAGCGACCATTTCTATTTACTCACAAAAATTACTACTGCTCAATCGAATCCTGGTACACCTAGATCGAAGTTTATAGTTGAAAGAGCAGATTGGGCACGTTTTCAACGGTTGGCAAATGATTGCTTAACAAAATATCCCCAGTCCTCTAATATCAATCAAGAGACTAGCAACCTTACAAAAGTTATTCGTGAGGCAGCTCACTTCTCTATACCCCAAACACAACCCAAACACCACAAACCCATTTTACCATATTGGTCTAGCTTTCTGGCTACTCTGAGGAACAAAAAACCACTTTTGTGGCATGATTATAAAAGACATCGATCAGTCGCTAACCTTTTGGAATACAAAAAAACGAATGCCTTTTTCAAAAAAAAGCTAAAGGAAGCAAAGAGACAAAGCCTGGAAAACCTTACTATCTCTACCCCAGAGTGCAACCCCAAAAAAATCTGGTCCAATATAAAGATGCTTTCGGGAACATTTTCCCCATCATTGGTCAAAGTACTAGACACCTCGAATGGCCCTATATACTCTGCGATAGGCATTGCAAATCACTTTAGCTCCTCTTGGTCGAACTATTCAAAAGATAGCAGCTTTCATCAAGAGTTTATACAAAAAAAGTATTCAGTGCTATCTCAAGTATACACAATTAAGGCAATCTCTCCAAGAGCGCAAAAGATTGAATCCCCTATCTCGCTTTTCGAATTTGAAGTTACGCTAAATTCCATGTCAGGTAAAACTCCAGGACGTGATCGTATTTCATACCCTATTTTGAAAAATTTACCCTCTCAAGCCAAAATCAGAGTGGTGGAATTGTATAACAATATATTAAATCATGGTAGGTTACCCCACACCTGGAAAAATGCATCAGTTATCCCCATCGCGAAATCGAATATATGCACCACTTCCATCGCGGGTTATAGACCGATATCTCTTTTGCCATGTTTGAGCAAAATATTAGAAAAACTGATTGCCAAACGCCTAGTATGGTACGCTGCTTCCAATAACCTACTCGATTCACATCAAGTAGCATTTAAGGAGGGACAGGGAACAATGGACGCTCTGTTAATCTTTGAAAACTTAGTCTCTTCAGCCCTCGAAACAAAAAACCATTTATCCGTTCTCAGCATTGACTTCGAAAAAGCCTATGCTAGAATTGGACCACATGTCATTCTTCGACAGCTTGCGTGTTGGAAAGTCGGGGAAAAAATCTATAACTTTGTAAAAGATTTCTTAACCAACCGGCACTTTACTGTCAAAGTCAATAACAAGTACTCAAACACTTACAAATTATTCAATGGGATCCCACAGGGGTCACCGTTATCAGTAGTGCTCTTTATCATAGCCTTTGACGAAATAAATAGAATAATACTGAAACATAAAAGAATTAATCATATCATCTACATATGCCGACGATTTACTGCTTTTTACGAAATGTAAAGATTTATCGGTGGTTCAAAGTGATTTCATTAATATTCTATCGGAGATAACAAATTGGGCTAAAGAGTCGGGATCCAAAATATCTTACAGTAAATGTAACAATTTTCACATTTGCAAGAAAAAACTTTGTACACCTATAAATCTATATTTTAACAATGTACGCATTACCAATTGCAATATCTTGAAAATCTTAGGCATTGTATTTGATACTAAGCTCACCTTTAAAGATCACTGTTTGTATCTTAAAACATCTATTGTTAAAAGATTAGACATAATTAAATATCTGTCATCAAGGCACTGCCTCGTTCATCCAACAACTCTTGTCAATGCAACCAAAGCTCTCATATTATCAAAAATCGACTATGGACTGCCGATCTACGGACATTGTGCGAAAAGCAACATGAAAGTTATATTACCGGCATACCACACAGCAGCCACGCATACGGGCCTTCCCGACCTCTCCAACCATATCGACTCTAACAGAAGCTGGCCTCCCCACTATCGAAGAAAGAACAACCTTAAACACACTAAAGTTGATCCCAAAGCTCCTGCAAAGTAGGAACTCAGTACTACGAAACACTGTTAACTCAGTAATAAGCAAAAAGAAGCCTCGATCTCGACCATCAGCGATCGCCAGAAGTATAAATGCCGCAAGAGACATAGGAGTTCCTATCAAGCTGGAAAAGTTCGATCACAAACGCCCAGAGCCATGGTTTCAGCCACAAAGGCTGCTAATCCTCGACATGCATTCAAATAAAAAGAACACTACCGCTCCAGTAGTCTACCGCCAAACTTTCGACCTAATTGCTACAAACCTCAAACATAACGGATGGAATTTTCTCTATACAGATGGTACCAAATCAATGAACACCATAGCTTTTGTGGTGGTAAATACCAAACATGAAACCATCTCAGTTGGACACCTATTGCCCTTTTGTTCCGTCCTTACGGCTGAAGCCTTTGCAGTTCTGCAAGCAGTACAATATGCACTTAACCGTGGTGGAAAATACATAATATGTACCGACAGCCTGTCTACCATTCAATCGATAACGCTTAGCAAAAATTTTTTAAGCGCGTCCATCCGTAGCGGTTTGGCGCTTGGCAATAACTGTATAAAAATCATGTGGGTTCCAAGCCACGTGGGGATACCGGGGAACGAATCTGCTGACGAAAGAGTAAAACTAGCAGTCAACCAACCTCTTATAACAATGACTGTCACACTGAAACAAGATCTATATAATCTGGCTGAAAAACATATCTTCAAAATAAAGCTTAATGAATGGAAACCCCTTCACAACCACTATTCAACGGTTAACCCGAAGGGCCAGAAACCGAATTTGCCAAAGAAAGTAAGTTGCAAGGACCTCATACACTTCTGCCGGCTAAGAATCGGACATACAATATTAACGCACAGCTATGTTCTAAAGGGTCTAGATACTCCACACTGTCACTTCTGTAACGCTGCTGCAGTATCCGTCTCCCACTTACTCGACACTTGTCAACATCTCTCGACAACAAGAGTCAACGTCTTTGGCAGTAGCATCCCCTCTGAGGCCTTGAAAAGTTTCGACACAGAATCCATCAAGAAGATCAACGAATACCTGAGTTTAACGGAGCTTAAGAAGTGAATCTAAAGTTAGCTAGATTTAAGCTCAAAATATAAGTTAGTATAGTATATAAATATGTACTAAATAATGTAAAATTAAAATAATTTAGTGAATCAAACCACAATAACCAGAGAGCTGAAGGTGGCAACACTAGTGCTCCACTCCAGTGTAAAGCAGTGAATCGTCACTACTTTTCCTATATATCATAATAATAATAATAATAATTTGTTAGATTCATTAACACGTACGTACTCCTTTTATTAAAGTCTTTTCTCATGCTTTAACAACAAAGCCGCATTTTAAATAAATTAATCACAATGGCAAACAAAACAATATAAACTGAAATCTTTTCGTTATAATCATGGGATTATTTAGATTAGTTCTAAATAACGACTAGAGATCTACGGCCGTGATGAATGGTTACTTTTCCTGATTAAGTGAATTAATGAACTCCTCTAATTTTTCCTGTATATGCCGCACTTTGACTTTAAAAGAGAAATGGATTGGGGGAATAATTAATTAGCTTTTTTTAAACTTATTTCAATTCGAAAAAACATACTTAATTCCTCCGCGAGTGTAACACGTTTGCCAATTAGTAACTGTGCTTTCTTCTCCTCATCGTCACTAAACTCGTCTAGAACCTCTTTAATTTCTTTGTCTAAACGACGCGCTTCCCGATTAATGACTTGTTGCCTTAATGCATTCGAAGTAACTTTAATGACTTGTTGAATTCGCCAGAAAAGCACAACATCGCTACAACTTATCTGAAGGACAAAAGGTAACGTTAAAAGGACTGTAAATAATATTATTGAATTCCATAATCTAGATATATGTATGTACCTCACACTCCGCACCCTGTTGGCTATAAAGGTAATACGCTTTTCGGCAGTCATTCGCACGATGGAGTGCTTGTTTGAGGAAGTGTCTGCAAGTTAAAACGTAATAAAACATATTTATTTAAATTTAATCGATATTCCATATTTCAGTCATACCTTCTATAAACGGGGAACCACGTTTGCCGAATGTAATCGGTATCGACCTCAATACCATCACGTTGTAGATTTTTGCGAACTGTTGTTAGTTCGTCGTAGGACAAACTAGGTAGGTGCTTCTACAAATATATTGAGACAGATTTTATCAAGAGAGAAATTATTATATTGCACGTAGAACCCACATCATCATTTTTGAGTACTTTATCGAGCTCTGTTTTAACATAACGTCGTTTATATTGATCTTCCGTTAATGATTTCCAGTGTGTTATTCGAGTAAATTGTCCGGGGCCCAACATTTCATTCAAGGTCTCTTCAGTTTGTGCCAGTTTAGCTTTAACAGAAGTTTCCAGAAATTTTACGGCTTGGTCCCATTCAGTTTTATCATGAACGAATCTATCCTCCAATGTGTTCAACTGAATAACTCGAAGCATATCGATGGCCTTATCTTCCCAAGAATGTCGACGGATAGCCTCATCTACCACAGCACCTTTGAGGTTATCAAAGATGTCATCATGATCAGGCGACTTTTTCGCCTTTTCCATTAAGGTTATGAACTCACTTTGAAGTGCCTCCCAACCTTTGCAACACAATACGGAAAACTATACTTTTTTACAAACACACAATTTTTATAGAATAAAAAAATCTACCTGCTTCCACAGATTTAGCCGGTAGAGCTTGTTCAGCCCACTGACGAAGCTTTATATCCACCATCGTGTTAAAAGAATCTACAAAAAAAAACATCGGATTAATATGGTTGTTCACTCTTAAGGAACGCAAGAACTAATCGATTATATATAATAAAAAATGAAGCACATGAATGCAATCTCTCTATTCGTCATATGTATTGTGTGTGTATGAGTGTGGGAGTGATGATTTTAACTAGGTACGTATGTTACTTTTACACAGAACGATCGAAACATAGACGCGTCCGTTTGAATGCCTGTTTATAACAATTAGTATTTTTTTATTAGTCATTTGGTTGAAATGCTCGGCATGATGGATAAAATGGCAAGCTCGACTATCATAATTTCTAGTTTATATTTACATAATATTACTTTGAGAACCTGACTGAGCGGCCGGCAGATAAATATTTTCAAAAACATAGTTGGATAGCTTGTCCCAGAGTTTTTCCGTTAAAGCCTCTTCCCATTTTTTTGCCGATATTTGAGAAAGCGTAACCACTTCATCTAAGATTTCGCCTTTAGCCTTGTCGAACAATTCATCTCTTCCTGATTCTCGAAGTCTAAGAAATTATTTGAATTATTAACATTCGATGTATAAATGTATCATTCGTTTACCGTGGGAAATTATTCTTCCATTCAGTTTCCAAATTAAATCGCGTGGCTTTAAATGCGTCAGCTTGTTGTTCTATTGTCTCACGTACCATTTTCCAAAACCGATCTGATACAGCCAAACTAAGATTTCGGCTTGTCACTTGATGCGGCATTATAACACCTCGCCGACTAAAAAAATAAATCAGAAATTGTGAAAAAATTAAAATAATAATAATAATAAAACAGATCACTTACTGAAAGAGTTTCGAGTTTTTAAAGAAGTCTTCTTCATATTGCCGTATGGCTTCAATGCTGTCATCTTTTCGACCGCGACCCGTCACAACGGCATAATATCCTAATGCTTTCATCGGAAACAACTTTCCAGAAAGTATCTTTCGAATCTACTCATAAGTACGATAAATAATAATACATAATATGCTACAATAATTGCATCCAAATGTATACCCTGTCAGGATCTGCAAGTTCTTCAGCCAAATCTACTTTGGTTAGTACAAATATGGTGCGTCGTCCTAAAGGATCACATTGCATTACCAAATCTGTCACATTACTTCGCTCAGCATCTACTGAGCCATCTTGAATGCATAAAATAATTGCGTTAGGATTACTCATGTAATGTTTGGTCATTTGGTGAATTGAGTCCTTCGTATCTGCCGCCATGTCAACAGTCATTGTCTACATAAGTATTTAAAAGAAACCAATGATTTTTTTTTTTTTTGGTTTGGATCAGATTTTTCATATTATCCCTTACCGATATTATTCCCGGCAAATCAACTAAAACCATCCTTTGCAAGCCTGGACCTTTCACCGTCATTGAAATTACTTCATTGCTTACGGTTTTGCCGCCACGGACAGAGGCCCGCATTCGTAGCTCGACTTCCCTACGAAGCTCAGCCAAGTCAGACTCTTTGTTCAATTCAAATTCACGGTCAGAGTCACGAAATTGGGCAACGTGATATGGACCTTCTGCTAGCGTTACTTTTACAGGTGCGCGCGTCATCATTTCTCCACTACCTCGGGGAAATATGCGGGCCTTTGCAATGGATTCTAAAACAGAAGTTTTACCACTGCTTTGGTCGCCAACCACAACGACGCGTGGCAAATGATCCGCCATGGAATAACTTGTGTCGTAGCCTGTAAGTTCATCAAGAACCTCTGAATACATATCGATTAGCGACTTTTTGATTTTTTTTGCAGTTGTTTTTTTATTTGCTTTGAGTATTAAAAATTGTTGTCTCAATTCTCGATTTTCCCGCTCCATTTTTTCTAATTCCTTTTGATATTTAATTTGTACATTCATGATCTCAGTCTGCAATGTTTCCACTTGTGTTTGCAAATTTTCTGAAAGAAAAAATAATAATAATCTATAGAAATTAGATGGCAAAATTTTACGCGCTTACCATATTTTTTACGACTTTCATCGGTGGACAAACCTATTGCCGAGACAGATGCTTTTGATTTTACATCATCTTTAGCTAATAAAGTATTAATATTAAGAAATTATTAGGAGTGCGTACACAAAAACCATATTTATATAAATGCAGTTAGTATAAAAGTAAATATGCTGCTTTGAAATTCTCTCACTTTAATTAATAATTTTTATATTAACCTACATTCTGTGATATCGGCATTACTGCCTTGATAATCCGCGGCCTCAATAGCATCATCCAGACGATTATCGAACCATATTTTCCATTCTGCTATCTTCTCTTCACCGAGTTCCTTTAGTTTAGGATCTAAATTCGAAGACAAACCCACATAAATTACTTTTGAAAAACTCCTATTAGATCAGATCATCAGGTTTAATAGAATGCAAAAGAGAAATGTGTTAGTGATTCCAATGCAAATCCAAAAATTTTAAATCATATTTTATGAAATCCCCAGTAAAAATCGTACTAAAATTTTAAAGTGAGAGAAATTCTAAGCCACTGTGTTTTGATTTTATCGCTTACCTATTTGAACAACATCCTTCATAACACTGCCAACTTCTAAAAGCTTTTTGGAAAAATTAGTCCACTTATCACCCTGCGGTAAAACATCTTCTAACCACTTCATATCTGGCAGACCATCTTTCCATTCTTCATATTTCTGCAGAACAAACGTATTAATTAGCAATCATTTCATTGTGTAAACAACACACTTATACTAACTTTACTCAGCGACACTCCGCCACCGATCGCTCCACCCAGCACGATGTATCTGAGTTTCAAAGCTCCTCGTAATATGCGAACAACTAACATACCGTATGAGCGCGACGGCGGCACATACCAACCATATCTGCCGTATTGTTGAGGATTAAGAAAGTCAACAGGAGCACCTTCCTGACCTCGAGTAGCTCGTCCATATCCACTATAAGGGTTTCGGCGTACTGATTTGTTACATAGCGTGGAATGATTAGAGCATATTACTTTTGTACATAGGTACGTAGCACGTTGGGCAGTTTCCCTAAGAACAAGACGGCAAAAAAATTATTATACGATGACGACATTCGCACCAATAGCATTCGATTTGTTTCATAATCTCTCCAATAAGCCGTACTTACCGGTGCGATTTTCTTAGGCACACTCGTAACATTATTCGCTGTTACAACTTGAACCGATCCTTATCTGGGAGAAATACGATCTGCTGACAAAAAATCAGTTGGAATAATTAAATATTTCCACAGATCGCGAAAATTGTGCTCCTATTTTTTACCCAATTTTGTTGTTATTAATTTGACGTAAAAAGTTGTTACCAGACTGCTTAAAATTTATAGCATGCAGACACAATTAATTTTTTACTTCCAAATACGAATATACAATACAGTAGGGGCTCGTTTATGAGAACACTAATTTAAATGAACAATCGCAAAATTTAACAAAATACTTTACTACACATGAGTTTCGGAAAAGTGAATTCACCTATCCTGATTATATGAAAAGATGTTTTTTCTTGAATTCATGAGGGCGAAGTTCTTCCCATGAACAATGCGAAATGTTTTGTTAATGCGAAATGTGTTAAAAGTGTTCCAGAAATTATGATTGGATTGCTCAAAATTAGCAATACAAATCTTATTTTAAAATCAAAACTTGCCAAATAATTATTTGGCAGAAATTGTACAAAACATAAAAGTAACTTCATGACATGTCGAAAAGAATACAGAAGGTGGCGCAGATTATGGTACCGCCAACCTCTCTTAAAAATTTTGACGGACTTTCACGTAAGAACAGATTTTGATTCCAAAAGCCGTGTGAGTATGCAATCGTGTGTACTCTTTCCAACGTGTTTAACATTATTTTTCGAATTTTCGTCCTGTTTTATGGAAATAATAAACATTTTTAATAATTGTTTTCTAATTGTGATCAACTGAATACTTTCAATCAGCTGGTAAATTCTTGCTATTAGAAATTATTCAGTAAAAATCTAGTGAAAATTGCAAGTTCAGCTGTCCTTTTCACTCTCTCAATTTCCCCTACTTTGCTAGTTTCTTGCAAGTTTTGGCGTACGAAAACGCTATCCAGTAAAAATGCAGTTAAATTATTTCTGGTTCTTGCTGGTTTTTACTGGATAGTGAATACGAAAATAGAACTAACGTGTATTCTTTCTAAGATGTATTATTATCGGGATTTCAGATCAATCTTGTATTCAATCATTCTTGGCTTCATGAGAAAAACTGGGTAGAGTTGCCAAACATGAAACTTGCGCTATTAGATAAATACCCTTAATATTTCCACCATTGGCGACATTTTGAATTTGCTTTTGTCAAAGAACGTAGACGTAGAAGAAAGGACAGTGTACAAGATCGGCTTGATACATTCAAAACGGCCACTCCACGGCCGCTGACACTCCAACTAGTTAAACAAAAACGCTGAATATTAATTTAATTACAAAGGACTCGTCTGTCTGAGTCAAGCTTTATTTTTACAATGATATTTTAATTTTCAAAGTTCATTTTTCAATTATGCAGCGCGAAGAAAAATAAGAGAATGCCGGAATCGCAAAAGTACCCAACCAAACAGCGAGTTGCCACCGCGTACAAAATATGGGAATGTATTTAAAACAGTGATGTGACATGATGTCTTATACACCCTGCCCGGCTGAACTGCCATGGTTCAGGATCTCTTCGTTTGGGCAGAGAGCTTACAAGTATGAGAAGCTGCAAATTTGTGGACTGTAAAAAATGTTGTCTGAAACGTTTCCAAACTGGGTTTCCCCACAGCTATTTAACATTTCCACATAACATTCTAACAGAGAGGTCAGTAAGAAAATGTCGAGAACATATATTTATTATGTTAAGATGTGGCAATTAACAGCGTGCCTACCAATATTATTATTATAATTTTGCTTTTTTTAACTGATGTTGTAAAAATTTTGAAATTTCATTTCGGAAATTTTTTCCTTACTTAGTTTTAGAGTTTTTATAGTATCATATTAATTTGAACCTAAATAGAAACAGATCAGAACTTTTGTGAAGTGATGCAACTGTTTTCAGGGATCGGAGTAAGTACAAAAAATGCACGGATAGTTAATATTTTATTTTATATCCTATTGAATAAATAAAATATGTATGTAATATGTTTGCATTTCGCTTTTCAAACTATTCCAAAAAATTCGACACGTGAAAACTCTTTCACGATTTTGTATATTCATTTGTAATGAAATAAAATCAGAGCAGAAATTTAAATGAAAAAAGATTTCCATAAAATGAAGGATAAGTTGTATGATATTTTATTTTCTATTGAATTAAAAAAAATATAAAAATTAGACATGGCACGAAAAAAAAGGTAGGATTCGAACTATGGGGCAACAATTCAAACGTGCAATATGAAAATGTGGCAGGCGACTATACGCGCTAAGCCACAGCAGACATTTTATGGAGTTCGCTTATACGGCTATTTATGTATGCAAATCATAGCAATGTGTACGCAAAGAAAAAGAAAAAATTTATGAATCCAACTAAAAATGAAACAAAGAAGAAAAAGTAGTAACCCGAGAAAAAAACTGTTTCTTGCTTGCCAGCGGGGCAAGTAGAGACGGAAGAGGAGTTATGCAACAATTGTGGATAAGAGAAGGGTTGAAAGGGAAAAGGAACGGTAAGCAAAAGAATATTCTTTTCTGTTTTTCGGCAATTTTTGTGTCGATTCGCCAATTGCGCGTGCACGTGTACGCAAATGAATTGATGCGCATTTGGGCAGAAGTTCTAGAATATTCTAGAACATTCTAGAATGGCAGCAATTTGTCAGACTACGTTGGCAAATTACATTATTGTCTGATATTGCGGTGTTGAAATTTTCAATGACCGTCAATGGTTTGTAAAATTGAAGATTTTAGCATTTTTGTGTTCGTCGCGAAAAAGATTGTTGAGGGGAACATTTGCGTGCGCGGGGAGATGAAATGCTTGCGCTTATGAATGAACGGCATTTGTTTTTAGGAATACGCGCACGCGTTTATGAATGAATTTTTTCTTGTTGTATGTAGCTTCAGATATTTTAGAATATTTGGCGCTGGCGCAGGCACAAGTGCAGCTGCGGTTGTGGTAGCGCTGTGATTTGATTTTGATTTAGCGTAGGTCAAGGTTGAATTTATGCACATGCACGTAAGTACATATGTACATATGTGTGTATGTATGTATGTATGTATGTACATGGATGCATATGAATTTATGTATTTATATATGTGCATATGTACATAAATATGTACATAGAGATATGAATACAGATGGATGTGTGCATATACATACATACATACATGTGTACATATGTATATATTTTGTATTTTTTTTTAATTTTATTTTTTTACTTTACATTCAAATGTAGTAGTTATGCATGTAGTATTCTCTGGAAGTATACATACATATGCTAGTGCAAGAATTTGCAAAAAAGTAAAAATTTAATTAAATTTTAAGTCAAAAGCGCGTGGCCTGGTTCCGAACTCGCGCAAAACGAAAGTATGAAGAATACTGCCGCGCATCCTGAAGCAACTGCACCACAGAATACAATTGATTTGCATAAACTTAATCGCTACTTGATTCAGTTTCCCGTGAATATTTTTTGCCAAGACAAATTTTTGATACAAACGAACAAATTTGTAAATATGTATAAAGATCGCATATTATTTCGCATCTACAGAAAAACGAAATTAATCCCAGAAAATAAATCAAATATGTATTAAATTGGAACCAAACTTATAAGTTATAGTTATAATAGTACAAAAAATATTATAAATATTTACATTGAATCGTATGGAATTTTCATATTATATACATACGTATGTACATACATGTATTAATCCTTTACAATTATAAAAAACTTGTCTTGAGCTTAAAAATTATTGCTGATATTTAGAATTTTCTAAAAATTTGCAAACCAATAGAAGAATTGTTTCAGATTGAAGGATGTTGAATTTAACATTCAATGTTAGAAATATAAAATACTTTATAATGTAGTGTAAGAAGTTTACGTTTAAGTAGTGATTTAGACGCGCCAAAATAGTGTGTGCTGTGGCGCTGCTGGTATAGGCGCGGCTTTATCATTCATTTCACAACTTTTTTCTAGGTTCAAATCACAGTTGGGCTAAAGTATAGATCTATTTTTGCCAGATGTTTTTAATTTCATATTTTATTTTTAATATTACTCTTGATTCAGAATCAGTCTTTTGCTTTAAGTTTTAAGTACAAAATATTTATTTTCTTAACCTGCATACATTCATACTACATATGTATTGACGAACATTTTTCCTGTATATGTATGTACATATGTATGTGCACACTCTCATTTACACAAATTAAATAACTAAAAACATTTATTTGATAAATACATTAAACTCTTTATTTCGTTCTGAATATCAGCACAATCTTACTTTCACATGTAAGTTTTTCTATTTATTCTCATCTTCATTCGTTTGCATATTTGTTAACATCAAAATTTATATTTTTCCCTGCTAACATTAAATTTAACATTTTTGGTGGCTTAAAAATGCTAATTTAACAGTGTGGTGCAGACCCAGTTTGGAAACGTATCAGCCCTGTTAACGACCATCGCCGAATAGTTTCCACTTTCAATTTGCAGCTTCTCATACTTCTAAGTTCTCTGGTTTGGGCCAGTAAGCCGGCACAACTTCTGGACCGGTCGCTGATATCGATGTTTAACATATAGACCGGCGGCCGTTTTCTTGTCACTGTTGTACTCCATGGTTACGACGCGCACTAGACTATCATCGCCTGGATGAACTTCGATGACACGAGCGATACGCCAGTGAGCTGGTGGAAGATTCTCGTTCAGTATAAGAACCACATCGTCACGTTGAAGATTGGGATGAGCACGTGCCCATTTACCACGTGCCTGAAGCGAAGTAAGGTAGTCCTGCTGCCATCGCTTCCAAAAATGTTCATACATGCGCTGCAACCGCTGCCAATACTTCAAGCGATTCTCTGGAATATCAGGCACGGTAGACTCAGGACGAGAAATTAGCGGACGTCCAATGAGAAACTCTCCCGGAGTAATTGCTAAACCGCCTTCAGGATCATCATGAAGCGCCACTAGTGGCCGGGAATTCAGGCACGCTTCTATTCGTGTCAGTAGGGTGCTTAGTTCCAAAAATCGCAACCTTTGACGACCGCTCGTTCGGTGTAAGTGCTTTTTAGCTGAACGCACCGCGGCCTCCCAAAGTCCACCATGATGTGGGGCTGCAGGGGCGATAAATCTCCATTTCGTGCCTTTAGCTACTACATGCTGTTTTGCCTGCTCGTTTGTCCAGCACTCCAAGTCAACCAGCAGCTGTTTGTGGGCACCAACAAATTGCGTACCATTATCGCTGTAAAGTATGGCGGGAATACCACGGCGGCTTATAAAGCGGTCAAATACGTCAATAAATGCTCGGCTTGTCAAATTTTCAACCAGTTCTATGTGCACTGCCTTCGTAGCCATGCAGACAAAAATCGCACCATAAGTCTTGGTCAAAACGTTCGATCTCTTACCACCCAGTCGCACATTAAAGGGCCCGCAGTAATCTAGGCCTGTGTGAGTGAACGGTGGTGATACTAATACCCTTGATCTCGGAAGGGATGTAAATTTGTTTTTGTTGAGTCATTCGCTGATGACGACGGCATACAACACACTGTCGGGCACATGTCTTGACCAGTACGCGCATGTGAATGATCCAGAAACGTTGGCGTAAATATTATATCATCTCTTGAATGCCACCATGAATACACTTCTCATGGGCATCGGCGATGAGCAGCCATGACAATGCGCTGTCCTTTGCTAAAATAATAGGATGGCGTTGATCAAATGACAACTCTGCATTCTGTAAGCGACCACCGACTCGAAGTATGTGCTTGTCATCCAAAAAGGGATTCAGCGACACTAGCTTACTTGTCGAACTTACACTGGAATGAGACTTAAGATAATTAATTTTTGGCAGGTACACATTACCTTGTGACTGTCGAATATGAACCTCCAGGGCCCATTCCCTTTCTTCCGCAGTTAATGGTTCGTCTCGGTGACCACGAAAGGTATGCAAGATTCGACGCAGACGTGCAGTAGTATTAAGTAGCGGATTCAGACGGCTAAACTTTTCCACCAATGGAATTCGTTGGTCACCAAATGCGGTACGCAAGAACCTACATGTCGAAGCTGTCACCAAGCTACGTAGGCAACGACCCTATATTGCTGCTGTATGTTGATCTTCGTCAGTTAAGGCAGGCAACTCGTAGGAACTATTCCAAGGCGTGTACAAAATTGGTGGGCCAGTCCACCAAAGTTGATGCTCCTCAAGCTCTGTTGGTGGAATGCCACGACTAGCGCAATCTGCTGGGTTGTGTTCACTTCGGATGTGTCGCCAACAATTCACTTCGGAATGAGTTTGTATGAATGCCACACGATTGGCTACGTACGGCTTTAAGACGGTCAGCTCTTTCCGGATCCAATGGAGGACAATTGTCGACTCACTCCAATACATGCAATCTGATTTTTCCAGCCGCAAGGAGTGACGAATTTCCTTCATCGTCAGAACGAGTAGTCGAGCTGCGCTTAGTTCCATGCGAGGAACCGTAGTAGCGAATATAGACGACCGCAGCGTAAGCTTTGCTACTAGCGTCACAAAAGCCTTGCAAAGTTGCCGTGGACCTGTTGGTCATGCCTAGCCAGCGCAACACCCGAATACTGGAAAGCTGGTACAAACCATTCCGAAACGTCAACCAATCATTTCGTAATTCCCCTGGCAATGGGGTATCCCAGGGAAGCTCTGCCTTCCAAAGCATCTGGATAAAAATCTTGGCCCATACGATCACGGGCGACAGCAATCCCGATGGGTCGTATAATCGCGCGACATCGCTAAGTACGTTACGCTTAGTTGGAATCGCATTCACGTCTGGCAACCGTACTTTGTAGAATAGAGCATCTTGATTAGGGTTCCAGTGCAAGCCCAATACAGTGGTATCAGGATCACGAAGAATCAGATCAGTGGTGGCCACCGATGCACACGTTCAATTGCCTCTGTAATAGTATTTACGCTGTCCAAGTAATCATCAACATAAAAGTTCGAGAGTATGCTCTGCTTGGCTTTAGCTGCCCTTTTGACATTGGAGATAATCAAAAAGTTATCAACGGCGCACTGTCTCAGTGCTCGAATTGCATTGTACGGCCCACAAGCCATACCGTATGTGACCGTATTTAATTGATAGGTTCGGATCTGGTCGTTTGGTGATTCTCGCCAAAGAATCTGCTGCCACTTCCGATGCCTATCATCTACATCAACTTGACGGAACATCTTCTCCACATCCGCCTTAATGGCAACTTGAAACTTCCGAAATCTATGAAGGATGTGTATGAGATTATCCTGCAATTGAGGCCCAACGAGTTGCGTATCGTTTAATGATATACCATTGCTTGATTTGGCGGATGCATTAAACACGACACGGAATTTCGCAGTCACAGCATGATGTGGGATATAGTAGCATTGGTCGAAGTCGATTTCTGTCTCCAGGACATGCTGCATATGGCCAAGCTGCTCATACTCCCGCATGAAGTCGATGTACCTTTTGTAAAGGTCCGCATCCCCTGCCAGTTTCCGCTCTAATTGAAAGAATTGTCGAAGTGCACCTCGATGGGAGTTGTCAAGTGACGGAGCGTTGGGTCGGAATGGGATTTGAACGACGTATCGACCATTCGGATTCCTTGAAAACGTGTCCATGAATATTCGCTCGCATTCATCTGCCAAGCTGCATTCAGGTGGTTCGTCCACATCCCAAAATTTCTGAAGAAGCTCATCGAGGTTATGGTCGTTTAGCTTGATGCTGAAAGACTGAGGTTTAGAGCCCTGTAATTCGGCGTTAGTCGGGCCCAACACAATCCACCCGAGTCGGGTACGCAGGGTACAGGGTTTATCACAGCCTCCTGCTCTCACCCCATCCTGGAGGATGGTGCTCCAAATATCCGCACCGATCAGTAAATCAATGCACCCCGGTAGACCAAATGTCGGGTCTGCCAGTGGTAAATCATGTAGGTACTCATATGCGCTCGTGTTAACGGGAATCGCTGGTGTTGATGACGTGATAGAGCTTAAGATATACGCGTCAAAACTAATATCAAAATTGTCCTCAACAATCGAATGGAGGTTCAGGGTGGTAATGCCTTTAGTATACGTTGAAGAATTTTGGCCGACGCCCTCAATCGTAATCACACAGCGCCTTCTACGAAGACTCAAACGATGAAACATAGATTTCGATAAAAAGCTCACCTGAGATCCCATATCACACAAAGCTCGACATTTATGTAGGTTGCCCTGATGATCAGCGAGCAAAACTTGCGCAGTAGCCAACAGCACGACGTGATCACCATGAACCAAAAGGGATCGAACCACATTGGATTGCTTCTGAATACGTGGAAGTACCTGAGGCTGCGATATTGGAGCCTCCGACCTTAAATTCGCTGATTCCGTTTGGTGAGATGCGCCGGCCATACTGGTACCTTCACCGCCCGTTGCATTGTGACAAAGCAGAGTATTATGTTTCTGGCGGCAAACCGTACAAACACCCGCTGAACAATCACGGGTACCATGGCCATCACGCAAACAGTTAAAGCAGAGACGCAAACGCCGAACGGTATCCCAGCGAGCCGTTACTGGCAGATTTCGCCAGCGATGACATTTAGAGAGACGATGAGTCTCGGAATAATGTGGACAATTTGGAGTTTTCGCAGCATCCGCATGTGCAGACGTCAAATGCACTCTTGCACCACGTTGTATCGTGTGCCGTGATGATGTGATCCCGCTCTGCGACAGAGACGGTCTTTCTGGCATATTCATAGCACGACGCTCGATGAAACTCAATAAATTTTCCAATTTGGGAATCTCGTTGTCCCTGAGGCTCATGCCCCACTCATTTCTTGCTGATACAGGCAACTTTGTCAACAGTATTGGAATCGCAAGAGCATCCCATTGTATTACCGGTAGCCCCATGACAGATAACGCACGAAAACTGTTACGTACACAGTCTATTATATCACGAAGCACCCTCTGTGTATCCGAGGATCAGTTGGCAAAGCGAGTATACGTTGTACATGGGTTTGTGACAACAAATATGGATTGCCATAACGACGCTTTAGTTCTGTCCAAACCTCTTCATATCCTCCAGTATGTAACCCAGTAACCATTGGGACACTTTCTGGCTTAACATACTGCCGTAATTTACTGAGCTTATATGTTGGCTCGAGATCTGTCCGTTGGTGAACCATCGTCTCAAACATATCTTTAAAAACAAGCCAGTTCTCTGACTGACCATCAAAGGGTGGTATGGCAACTGGATCTAGTCGCAGATCCGTCGTTAGTGTTCGCGCGGAATCATGTGTTCGCGCGGAATCTGGTGTTAATTGTATCAACAAACGACGTAATTTGATGCAAATCTTGTTGAATTGTGCTTCCGTGGCAGCATACAATGTATCATGAGCAGGAATATCCGACGACTGTGCTCCAGCAACTAAATTCAAATGATGTTCAACGAACCGATCCCAATACTGCTGCACCATTCCAAGAACGTGCTCGATTTCAACTTGGTCTGGATTATAGTTCTCCGCCTGAACCGTATTAAAAAAACGCGTTATTTTGTGCTTTCTGCTAAATCACGCCACAAGCCCACGTTAAGTAGCGGGTAATTACACAGCAGTAACTGTAGATTCTGAACTGCTAACGAGCTGTTGTTGTTGTCGGGTCACCTCTAAATGACCACAAGTAACCGCTCTTGCCTCTCTTATGGTAAAATCTGAATTACCCGATACGGCAAAACAAAAGTCCGTGGAATCCTTGTCGGTAATTCCAGCTGGTGATGCACTGCTAATCCAAGCGAGAATTCCTCGATCGCTTGTTCACGCATGCACCGTCGTACGCAAAATTCAATCCTCACAGGAGACACCAAAAATGTACAAGATCGGCTTGATACATTCAAAACGGCCACTCCACGGCCGCTGACACTCCAACTAGTTAAACAAAAACGCTGAATATTAATTTAATTACAAAGGACTCGTCTGTCTGAGTCAAGCTTTATTTTTACAATGATATTTTAATTTTCAAAGTTCATTTTTCAATTATGCAGCGCGAAGAAAAATAAGAGAATGCCGGAATCGCAAAAGTACCCAACCAAACTGCGAGTTGCCACCGCGTACAAAATATGGGAATGTATTTAAAACAGTGATGTGACATGATGTCTTATACAGACAGCACGTTTCTTTTGCTTTACTCGTTGATCAACAAGGTAGCGCCTACCCTTTCGACCACATGCGTAAATGATTGAATGAAAACGAGTAATGCAAAAGTATCTGTTAACTTATTTGAATAATTCACAAAATTATTTTCCCATTAGAACATATTTTTTATAGAACATATCTTACCTTAAGTTATATTCGCTGTTCGCGAGAAATGTCAAAATTTCATATTTTACAACATTTGACAACATCCACGAAAAAAGTAAAAACAAAAATTTGGCTTGTTACATGATCATAAAATTTCCCTCTAGGTTTTTGAGCACGATGCAGCGAATACAAGGTGACGACAAAAGCATTTCCGTTACTTCGTTTGACAGAATGACGTAGCAGGAGGTTCTGAGCGTTTGTTTACGAATACAGGCTGAGAAACACAGATTGTGCTACGTGTTGTTTATGATAAACGTTAATTTTCAAATATTTGTGTAAAACTATCTTAAAAATAAATAAAATGAAGTGCCGCGTTTCGAATTGTGCAAGCAACAGCAAAAACAAAGATAGAAAGTGCAGTTTTTCAAATTTCCCGCTGATGATGCTATGGCTGTGCGTGCGTGTGTGTGTGTGCAATTCTTTGCAACTGCTTTGTTATTGTCAAATTAGTTTCATTATTCTTGGCAGAGGATTTCTGTGATGTGTACGCTGCCGGCGTTGTCGTAATCTTGTCTTCTATCATTCTTGGTTTTTGAGGGATGAAGGTAAATCGATAGCCAAAAGCAAAATTAAAAGTAATATATCACAGTACGACAAATCAAATTTTTTTTGGTACACATGTTAAATGTTAACATATAATGAAAATAGGCTTAAAATAAAGAAATACGAGTATCGGCGTTTTGCTGTAGAACGTCAGAATTTTGAGAAAATTCAAAGGACCGTGGAGGTTCACTTCTAAAGTTCTCTAAAAACAGAATGGGTGAACCAAACCACGATAGCAATAATCACAAACAACTTCTGGAACATACCATAAATTTGGAACGTATGCAACAACAAAATAACCTTCATATCAGAGAACTTACAAGTATGAGAAGCTGCAAATTTGTGGACTGTAAAAAATGTTGTCTGAAACGTTTCCAAACTGTGTTTCCCCACAGCTATTTAACATTTCCACATAACATTCTAACAGAGAGGTCAGTAAGAAAATGTCGAGAACATATATTTATTATGTTAAGATGTGGCAATTAACAGCGTGCCTACCAATATTATTATTATAATTTTGCTTTTTTTAACTGATGTTGTAAAAATTTTGAAATTTCATTTCGGAAATTTTTTCCTTACTTAGTTTTAGAGTTTTTATAGTATCATATTCATTTGAACCTAAATAGAAACAGATCAGAACTTTTGTGAAGTGATGCAACTGTTTTCAGGGATCGGAGTAAGTACAAAAAATGCACGGATAGTTAATATTTTATTTTATATCCTATTGAATAAATAAAATATGTATGTAATATGTTTGCATTTCGCTTTTCAAACTATTCCAAAAAATTCGGCACGTGAAAACTCTTTCACGATTTTGTATATTCATTTGTAATGAAATAAAATCAGAGCAGAAATTTAAATGAAAAAAGATTTCCATAAAATGAAGGATAAGTTGTATGATATTTTATTTTCTATTGAATTAAAAAAAATATAAAAATTAGACATGGCACGAAAAAAAAGGTAGGATTCGAACTATGGGGCAACAATTCAAACGTGCAATATGATAATGTGGCAGGCGACTATACGCGCTAAGCCACAGCAGACATTTTATGGAGTTCGCTTATACGGCTATTTATGCAAATCATAGCAATGTGTACGCAAAGAAAAAGAAAAAATTTACGAATCCAACTAAAAATGAAACAAAGAAGAAAAAGTAGTAACCCGAGAAAAAAACTGTTCTTGCTTGCCAGCGGGGCAAGTAGAGACGGAAGAGGAGTTATGCAACAATTGTGGATAAGAGAAGGGTTGAAAGGGAAAGGGAACGGTAAGCAAAAGAATATTCTTTTCTGTTTTTCGGCAATTTTTGTGTCGATTCGCCAATTGCGCGTGCACGTGTACGCAAATGAATTGATGCGCATTTAGGCAGAAGTTCTAGAATGTTCTAGAATGTTCTCGGTCGGCGGGGAAAATGCGTAAAACCATAGGCACCTACATTTTGAGATACACCAACAATAGTTTCTAAGATCTCCTCAATATAGAGACTTTATTTTAAACCTGAATTAATTTAAACTGAGCG
Organism: Anomoia purmunda; assembly: GCA_951828415.1. Taxonomy (NCBI): domain Eukaryota; kingdom Metazoa; phylum Arthropoda; class Insecta; order Diptera; family Tephritidae; genus Anomoia; species Anomoia purmunda. Next base: position 68,399,208 of record OX639997.1, read on the forward strand.
TTGATGAAATATTGTAACTTACAAATACTAGAAAAATGTAAATCTAAATGGCTATTAATTTGCCTTTCAATGTTTTATTTATGGAGAAAATTATTTAGAAAAGAATATCAATAAAGATATTCAATATTATAAATACAGGAAGAAAGTCGCGAGTAGCATCGTACACGTGATAAAAGTGATAATTTTTAAAAAGTTAAGAATAATATTATGTTTATTTAATATTTACACAGTCATTGGTTAGTACATATTTGAATTGATATTACTAAATAATTAATGGTTCGTGGTAGCTAAATAAAAAATGTGTAGATTACATTTTTCGCAAAGAAAGTTAGTTATCGGTAATAAATCGTCGTTGGCAAAATTTATGTTAAGAGAATCATAGAGACTTTAGTTTCGCTCTGCCAAGAGCACCAGCTTTTATATGTATGTATATATGTAGATAAATATGTATATTTATATAACAAAATAATAACGAAATTGATTAATCCATGTCAGTCGTCGTTCGTCCGTCTGTGCAATGGATAACTCGAATATTTACTTTGAGATATCTCAACGAAATTTGGTATACGATACACATTGTTGTGGATCCAATGTACTTTGGTATTGCAAATGGGCGAAATCGGATAATAAACACGCCCGCATAACGCAGTTTTGTCCTTTCGCTTTTTTCTTTTAAATAGTTCAGTACCGCAACATCAACTTCGTCCTTTTCTTCTGAGAATTTTTTCTTCTTCTTATTTTATTGCCTGCGCCGGCGCCAAATATTCTAAAATATCTGAAACTACATACAACAACAAAAAATTCATTCATAAATGCGTGCGCGTATTCCTAAAAACAAATGCCGTTCATTCATAAGCGTAAGCATTTCATCTCCCCGCGCACGCAAATGTTCCCCTCAACAATCTTTTTCGCGACGAACACAAAAATGCTAAAATCTTCAATTTTACAAACCATCGACGGTCATTGAAAATTTCAACACCGCAATATCAGACAATAATGTAAGTAATTTGCCAATGTAGTCTGACAAATTGCTGCCATTCTAGAATGTTCTAGAACATTCTAGAACTTCTGCCCAAATGCGCATCAATTCATTTGCGTACACGTGCACGCGCAATTGGCGAATTGACACAAAAATTGTCGAAAAACAGAAAAGAATATTCTTTTGCTTACCGTTCCCTTTCCCTTTCAACCCTTCTCTTATCCACAATTGTTGCATAACTCCTCTTCCGTCTCTACTTGCCCCGCTGGCAAGCAAGAACAGTTTTTTTCTCGGGTTACTACTTTTTCTTCTTTCTTTCATTTTTAGTTGGATTCATAAATTTTTTCTTTTTCTTTGCGTACACATTGCTATGATTTGCATAAATAGCCGTATAAGCGAACTCCATAAAATGTCTGCTGTGGCTTAGCGCGTATAGTCGCCTGCCACATTATCATATTGCACGTTTGAATTGTTGCCCCATAGTTCGAATCCTACCTTTTTTTCGTGCCATGTCTAATTTTTATAGTTTTTTTAATTCAATAGAAAATAAAATATCATACAAATTATCCTTCATTTTATGGAAATCTTTTTTCATTTAAATGTCTGCTCTGATTTTATTTCATTACAAATGAATATACAAAATCGTGAAAGAGTTTTCACGTGTCGAATTTTTTGGAATAGTTTAAAAAGCGAAATGCAAACATATTACATACATATTTTATTTATTCAATAGGATATAAAATAAAATATTAACTATCCGTGCATTTTTTGTACTTACTCCGATCCCTGAAAACAGTTGCATCACTTCACAAAAGTTCTGATCTGTTTCTATTTAGGTTCAAATGAATATGATACTATAAAAACTCTAAAACTAAGTAAGGAAAAAATTTCCGAAATGAAATTTCAAAATTTTTACAACATCAGTTAAAAAAAGCAAAATTATAATAATAATATTGGTAGGCACGCTGTTAATTGCCACATCTTAACATAATAAATATATGTTCTCGACATTTTCTTACTGACCTCTCTGTTAGAATGTTATGTGGAAATGTTAAATAGCTGTGGGGAAACCCAGTTTGGAAACGTTTCAGACAACATTTTTTACAGTCCACAAATTTGCAGCTTCTCATACTTGTAAGTTCTCTGATACTTCTAAGTTCTCTGATATAAGCCACAAACGAAACAAAAATGATTTCGATTTGGACAATTCATTTTATTTTATTTTATTGTTATTTTATTTTGTTTATTTATATTTATATTTAAAAACGTTTTATTCACTACTGTTTCCCACCAAATAATAACGTGTAATGTCAAAGCAAAAAAAAAATTGCAGCATTAGCTGTCATTTATAAAGTATGGTTCGCTGTGTAAGTAAGTGGGCGTGTTCCTAGGGTCTAGGGCGCCCTCGTGCGCTCTTGGCGCGGAAGCATTTGAATTTGAATTAAATTAAACTTGGCCCAAACAGTATGGTTCATATAAAAATGTAATTAAAAGTACGTTAAGTAAATTTTAGTTTGAAATGAAATGAATTAAATATTAATAAAATAAAAGTATTACATTAGAAGTGAACCTCCACGGTCCTTTGAAGCTTAAAAATCGGGGTTCTCAAAATTGCTACGGCAAAACGCCGAAACAAGTATTTCTCTATTTTAAGCCTATTTTCTATGTTAACATTTCTCATGTGTACCAACCACTGTCGTACTGTGTTATTGCACATGTTGTTGCTTGTACTCACACATTTTTTCTAACGCAAGCAGAGGTCGGGTATCGCGGGCAGAAAAGTGGCGATTTGAATGCACCTTATACCAGATTACTACTACGCTGGCAGGCAGTAAACACGTAACAGTTGTTATTGCAATAAGAGTAATGAGAAGCTGCCACTATATATGTACATATGTATATGTAACTCGCCATTTCACATACATTACTCTGTGTTTAATGTAAGAATAACTAAAAAACTTAGATAAATCAATGTTTTAATTGCCTTTAAACACGTTAATCCGTCAAACAGAGCAAGTACAAAGTAACAGAAGTTGGTTTTGCCATCACCTTCTATTCTCTGCATCGTGGTTCTCGTAGCGAGTGTCGAACGTAATTTGAACGGCAATCGACAGCCTATACTAATATTATAAATGAGTGTGTTAATAATTCTATCAGCAATAGCTCTGACCAAGATGGATCTATAGAAGGTGATAGCAAGATAAATAAAGCGAATCCGCTGTGTATTTTGTTACTGCAACTTTGCGAGTGAAATGTCAAAACCCGAAATTCGCCTTGGCTCTGACCCAATACCTTTCCTGTAAAATCTTGTAAAAAAAATTCAAACAGCTAAATTACACTCTAGAGTGAGACTAACAAGCTCAAATGCTGGAAAAATTTTCAAATTTACATTAATATTTTTCACTATAAATTTGACAACGTACGATGTTTGTTTAGTTTTGTGCAACAACTGATCGTTTGACTCTTTTCATGAATTTACCAGGAAACAAGTTCGGCTACATGGGTTGAACCATTTTTAGAATGATATGGTGGAAGAAATAATATAAAAAACAACAAATTCGTTAGTTTCTAAAGTATTTCATGACTTTCCGACAATTCTTGTGATTTGTGACATTGTACAGCTTAGCAAGTATTTAAGGAAACATAATTTTATGACGTTTAACCACAGATGGCATCGCCTGATTCCTTTCTATATCACCCTCTCGGCATCTTAAATGGTCGTCATTTTGATATGCACTATCTTTAACTCTCACGTTATTCATCTTTTGTTTTATTATTTCCTAGTATTGCTCCTTATGCTTAGGACTTGAGTTCAGTTTTGCCCTGGTCCAGAAACTTACTTCTGCTGCATATCCTAGAGAATGCTCCATTTGAACTCTACTTCGGAGAGGTGTAGGCATCACAAGGTCTACTCAGCCCTAAGAGACAATAAGTACCATCCACAGGGCGAGATTCGATGTATGTGGTGATTGTTTCTCTGTGAATGCCTTTCAAGGCTTGCAGGTACGATGTCGCATCTAGTGGTTGGGTGGTGTACGCCTGGATCTCTTCCCTTGGAAATGGCTTCTGATGTGTCTACCTGACGACGTGTTGACTGTTTGCGCAAGCTCCTGCTCTCCTCCCGTTTGGTTCTATCCATCGAAGGATGCAATATGAGCTGTCGGCTTAAATAGCTCTCGCATCTCTTCGGGTCCGACGAAGCATCATCTCCAAATGAACTTTCCGCCCGGACATCATGGTGCGTCGGGTTGAATAAGGCCCTTACCATGAACCAATGCTTACCTACACCTGAAACCAGGTTACAGGAAAATATATGTGCCTCCCACTTGTTCCGCTTGCTCTGGTCTACCAACCTCCCAATCACCGCGTTTATATCCCTGATATAGAGTTATGGGGATCGGAGTGGCAGGCGCTTCAGCCGGGAAATTGGGGGGAATTTCCGTAATCCATTCCAAAAGGGATTAAGCGAGTCACAGCAGACATGCCCACCTTATGGAACTTTTGTTCGGCCTTGCGAACATCGATGGGTGTAGGAAGAGCTCTAAAAGCATTCTCAGTAAACTCCGCAAGCCCGACTCAACCAGCTTTTTTAAAGTTGACAAATGATTATGGGTAGAGATGGTCAGATGAAAGCGACAGCATAGATGGCCACGTTAGGATATTTATCAGATCTGCGCTAGCTATTGTTAGGTCAAGCGAGCGTGCTGCCGACGAGCGACTTGAGAACCTTGTTGCGGCTCTGTTGTGATATTTGGTGTCGGAATTTTTACGTCATCGACCTGTTTGCCTAACTCCACCTTGGCCTACTTCGCCCACGCGGTAAAAAAGGGGGACCGAGGATTTTGCAGGAAAGGTGGGTTTGCCATATCTGAAGCTACACTCATAAGGTCTAATCAATTGCTCATAAAGGACTTTTCTATTTCGCATAGTATCGTCGCTAGAATTATGTATATGCAATGCTAACAAGGCTTATACCGCGATAATTGGCAAACAAAACAGGATCACCAGCACAAGCCTTGTTGTTTGGGAAAGGTTGACTGAGATTCAAATCTTCGCGCATGTATTCATCAGACCACTTGAACATTAGTCCTGTCTATATGTGATTGGTCATAAGAGTAAGGGTTGTTCCAGACACTTAATAATAACCGCAATACTTCGTTACTTATTAGTAACACCGTTGCAGATAACCTAACTTAACCTAAATTAGAATATTTTACTTACTATTTTGCTTACATTAGGTCCAGTAACTAAATTTCAGAGCGTAAGCAAAATTCTCTCTCAATGAAAGAAATAAGCGAGTAAGCAAGGAAACCCAAAACCAGTGAGAAGTTGCAAGTTTTTTCTTTTTTCTAATACGTTTATACATTTATGTATATAATGACTTTTTCAAATTTGCTCCCTTTTTATGGAAATAATTAACATTTTTAAAAATTCATTTATACTGAATAATTGCAGTCAGGGGTTTTTTAAAAACTTACAATTTCCCCTCAAAACAACTGCATTTTCGGTCTCTCAATTTCCACAAATTTGCAAGTTTCTTGCAGGTTTTTGCGTACGAAAACGCTAAAACATGAGAATTCGTTTACGAACCTTCACAACCAGTCTGGCTTTATAACCAACCAAAGAACCAAATTCCCATTTTCACCAATTCTCGTTCCCCAATTTAATTTTAACAATTTTACACCTTTTGGAGGAGTAACTATTTCCCATACATTATTGTCTTTCATCGATTTTAGCTCTTCACTAACTGTGTTAAGCCACATGTCCTTGTCTGGTCATTCATAAATATCCTTAAAGTTTTCATGAACATCTAAAGGTAAACTTGGCGCAGTATCGGCAGAATAACTGGCTACGGCGTGATTCAGTTGCGTTATATGTATATTTCATTCTGAAGATTAACATTTTCTTTATTTTGATTTTCTCCCCCACTTTCATTCACGACAACATCATTATCCCCTTCTTGTTCGTGAGTTCTTATAATTAAAATCGGATCTTCCGCAGGAACTATCTTTTTAAACGTTAAACAAGTCTCATCGAACTCCACATTCCTTGATGTAAAAACTCTTTGATTCACAATATCCCACAATCTGTACCCGTTTGGAGTGTAGCCGAGCACAACCGCCTTTTGACTTTTTGAATCTAGCCATGGCTTTACAACCAAAGACTCGTATTTTTGATATATCAGGCTTTCTTCCATAAAATAATTCAGAAGGTGTAACATGGCCATCTAACGACTTAGTTGGATATCGAGTGTGCTGCTTCGCCGCACATTCTCTTTGGTAATTGTGATTCAATAAGCATAGTACGAACTTTTCCACTAACGTTCTATTAGAACGCTCTGCCACTCCATTTTGTTGAGGAGAGTGCACAATTTTTCATTCAACTTGGATCCCTTTCTTTCATACCATCGCTGTTGTTCAGACGAACAGTATTCACGACCCTGATTCACAGTTAATTTTGATATCGATTGATCAAACCATTGCAGTTACCATCGCTTCGTATTCTTTAAATACTTCAAAAACTTAGGACTTATTCTTTATCAATAAAATCATTGCAAAATGCTTATAGTCATCTATGAACGACACAAGGTACTTGGATCCATCGTTACCAACTCTTTTAGTTTTTTCGCGTATGCCATCAAAAGAGTTTCTACATTGCTTCCCTTGAAAACAAACATCGCAAAATTTTACATTACCGCATTTTAAATCGATACCAGTTTCCATATTATTTTTAATTAAATCATTTAAACCTCCTTGCCCGATGTCAACTTCAAATTCATACAAACTTCCATTTAGATTCGTTGTTGCAATTACAAGATCATCCCTTTTAATGACAGCAGCATTCTTCCCAAATTTGAAGACCAGCGCTTGTCAGTTTTCGTACGGACAACAGATTATCACGTAGCTCGGGTATATACAAAACATTCATTAAAGTGAAGGAAATACCTTTCATTACTTTTACCACGGATTTCTGCACAGTTCGTGGCTATTATCGTCTCATTGTCCTTTGCCACGTTTATTATTGTCGGTGGATTTAAGCTATGAATCTTATCAAAAACCGAATTATTATTTACCAAATGGTCACTTGCTCCAGAATCTAGTGTTTATACTCAATTTTCTTTCTTGTTTCTTTTTGAAAAACTTATCAACCATAAAACAAACATTTTGGTTACCACTGCTATTTTTTGAATTTTCAGACTGAGCCTTCCCTTGACGACAATCTTTAGCTTTGTGCCCGAACTTTTGACAGCGGAAACATTTTCCATGGAACTTCACGTGTTTCTTGAAATTCTTTTTACTAGAAAAAGCAGTCTTATCAGGATATTCTACAATACCCCTATACGTTAGATCGGTCTCTTCAGCGATTAATCGTACCTTCGGGATACTCGTATTATAATCCAGCTTACCATCTAGATTTTGAAGAGCAGTAACAAGGGGTCAAACATTTCCGGTAAGGTACGAAACAATTAGCTAATACATCGTTTTCTTCCATCACAACTCCAGATAATTTGAGTTGTCGACTGTTGCCAAATGTGTAACTACAGACGCAGCGTTGTGAACTACTTACGTGCCAAGCGACTACTCCACATTGCGTTTGCGGACTTCTTTTCCCTTATATAACTAAGACATTCGTTGTGGACAAACGCAACTAATCGCCATGACTTTTTTTATCCAGAATGGTGGATCGTCCGTTAAAACCTCTCCCAAATTTAGAGTCCAAGTAAATTTTAACTCGGAACTGCCAATCGTCAAATTCAGTTCCCCGGAATTGAGGAATTCCATTTAAATTGCCCTTTTCGTTGCCCATAACCTAAAGATTTTTGTATTAAATTGATATAATTTATTTGCTGTTAGCAGTTTAAAGTTCTGAATTGAGGTCAATAAAACACAGAAAATAAAAAAATAAAAATATTTTGAGTTACAATAGGACAACGATTGTTTATGTTTTTATAGTATCACAAAGGTTTAACTTGAACAAAGTGTAAACTCAACAATTTGAAATTCGGAGAGTAACTTGGCTGTGATGTCACAACAGATTTACCGGTGGAGAGAAATGAGAGAAAGCACGTTGTTATAAATGTTATACACAATAAAATTGTTAAACACGTTGGAAAGAATACATATGATTGCGCACATAGAGAATAAATTGTTAAAGTTTCTGTCTTTAAAAGAGAATACTTCCAGATTTGCGGGAATTTTGTTGATTAATAATTCTGCTGGCCTTTTGTGCAAACTTACTTAATTGGCGCTATAACCGCTTAAGCGATTTTGATCGACCTTCTCCTACAATTTTTGCGTCTTAATGTTGTAACACAATCGACTCCGAACGGCGAATGTTTTTTTTTTTTGTGAGAAGCTGTTTCAAATGCAGAAATACACTCGGAGATTTGCCATTGCCTGCCGAGGGGCGACTGCTATTACTTTCTATAACTAAGTAGTGTAAATTAACTCTGTTCAGCAATAACGATTTTTAAATGCTTTTATGAACCAAATTCTGGAGTGCAATTTACAAGATAAACAATTGTATTACGTTCAGAACGTGCTTAATGCATGTGATTTTGTTGCGATTTATTTATAATTACTAATAGAATATTGCATTGAATATTAGATTATACTTTAAAGTTTAAATTAATTTAATTAAAATATCTATTTATATTTTTTATGAATTCTGCCTCTATATAAGAAGTTGGTTTTGTTGACACATGTGGTATTAAGAAAAATTTACTACGGGAAAGTATCTACCTAGCTTACGAATTTTCTTCATGGTAACAAAACATTTTGAACCAGTCATTTGAATTGATTTCGTAAGCTTTTTATCGTCGAGAATTATATCAACATCTTCTATTGAGTTCAACTTACGTTGTATGTGCATTGAATTGTCCGCTTCGAAAATGCAATTTCTTTTGTCTGTCTCAAACGAAAAACTTTCCTCGTCGTATTCTTCTTTAGTCTCAGCAACGGTAAATGAGTGTAGATTGAATAGGGAATTCCTTACATCGATTTGCACATCAGATGTAAGACACTTTTGACGAAATTCATATTCCTGTGCCTCAGTTATGCGATCCAATGATTGGCTCTCACGAACACGACGGCGCCCTGTGCCACTCATTAACGATTCCGATTTTAAGCTACTGACATTGCGACTATTTTTCTCCTTCTCATCTCTTTGCTGTTTCTTGTGTCGTTCAGTGTGCGAATTACAATTTTTTCGCGTGTCATCGCATTTATTTTGCTAAATAGAAATCAAATTTAGTATTACATCAAATAAATACGATCGATTATACATACATACATACATGTGTACATATCTGTAGAGTTTGACAAAATAACACATATGATTTAGAATTTTTATTTTCAGACCAATAAATTTTGATCTTCCACGGAAAAATTTAATATTTTTAAAGAAACCTTTACTAATATGACCTTCTAAGCTACAGCTTGTCCTATCTAATCGTTGAAATATTTCATCAAATTTTTATAGATATATACGTATGTATGTACATAATTACGGTCATGACCTGATACAGTTTCGAAAGCCTGTAGTGAGAAACGATGAGACATGATGTAAGGCTCAATAGAACTAATCTTATTATGTCAACGCATAAAAAACCTTCGCTATGTTTTTGTTATCTTCAACAAAACGGCCTGTGCTTAATGTGAGTGTCGACAGCATCACTGGATTTACAGATATTCACTTAAAAAAGCTTTTATACAAGCCAACATTAATATTTCTTCAGAACACACAATTAGCTAAAAAATTATGTGTTGGCAATGGGTGTCATTTACATTTACAAAAAATGGTGGAGGTATGTAGCTCTTGCAGTTATTGACCGTAATGCATATTTATTTATTTACACTAAAAAAATAAAAAAATATTTTTTATGTAATCGAACATATCATATAGGACAAAATATAACATAATACAGTTTGTCACTTGTGTTTATTAATTTAATTTTATAAAAGTATAGCTCATTTGTAAATATAACCCATATTTTGTACATTTTACAAATTGTATAAAAATTCGACAAATTAAAAAAAAGTGTCATCAAAATTTTCATTGTTTTAATTGTTTTATTGTTTTTTTTTTTGTGACGCTGTGGGGCATTTTCTTCCATATAACGAAAGCTGAATATTTTTGTGTATGGATGAAAAAAAAAAATTGTCAAAGTCAACGCGAATTTTAAGGCGCTTGAAACTTACATCCGAAAAGATTTAGGAGCTATAGGTGACGTTATATAAGGCGGTGCTACTGGAACAGTCATTTTATTTTTTTAATTGCTTTAAGGCTTCGAACGTCAAATTAATTTTTTTACATTCTACTTGTTCTCATTAGCTTGCCATGTATGAAATAATTGGTCCACTCAAGCCGCAAAAAAAAAAAACAAATATATGCACATACATACTGCTGAACCACCTTATATGAATTCACCATAGAGCTATAGTTTTATAAAAGATAAAAAAATATATATTAGTACGCATAAATGATAAACTGTATTATATTGAATTTATGATATGTTTTACACTGTACACATGTTGTTTTTGTTGTAGCAACGTAGATATTTATCATTGTTTATAGTCGATGCATTTTTTTTTTTAGCAAGTAATCAAAATAAACAAAACTTAAGGACCATCCTTTCCTAAATGGAAAGATGAAAACAACAACACGAAAATTGTAAAAATCGGAGGGAAAATATAAAAGTTATGACCATTTAAGGCATCCGGCCTCTTTCAGAGATCAATTTATTTTATTCACACTCCCGTCACAAATACGTGTGTCGAAATATTACGGAAAGTTTGTAAGCTTTAATAAATCTTTCTGCAGCTTTATACATCAGTCCACCGTTTGCCAGCCACTACAGAGTTTCGAACACTAAGTAAAAATGCAATAGGGTATAACCCTTTTTGTTTTTGTTTGTTCTAAGCGACAATTGGAAAAAGTATTATTTTACCTCTTTACTGTGTTTTTGGTTTTCTTTTTTGCCGCTATCGTTTGCGGTACTGTCGCCAACTATATGCGTCGACGGTATGTGTGATCCAGATGGAGGACACGATTGATCTTGCGAATCACTTGAGTCATCGTGCGAATCGCGCCGATGCATCCGAAATCTTGTTGGAGTGTCACCAACAAATTTGTTAATTTTTTTCTTGCTACGAGCCTTAGTATCGTCGTCTGATGCTTCCGAACTACTACATGACGGTGTACGAATTTTGCTTAATTTGCTACGTCTATGAGTCAGTACTGGATTTTTGCTACTCATTGGCAAGGGATTTAATTTGCCTATTTCTAGGTCTTTCATTCCCCTTAATGCGTCATCTATTACAGGTAATTTACCAGTTCTATGATTTCCTCCTCCATCTTTTGTTACATTTGTATCACATACGGCAAAATTATCTATTTGGTTAAGCTTATGGACTAAGGTAGCATCAACTGATGCAGTCATTTTTGGACAATCATCTACTCGCAATGAAGTATTTGGGTTTGTTCGCTCCTGAACAACGCAATTCAAACGACCATCGGATATTGATTCTCGTCGTGTAACGCCTACACTTAATTCATTATCTTCATTTATATTCTCATAACCAGACTCGTCTTCATCTTCTTCACGAACTATACTACACTTTCTATTCCGTTTATCCTATATAAAAAAAAAAATAACAAAAATTCGAATCTTTAAGTTATCAATGAGCTCACTGTTTTCGAATCTGCTACAGATCGGGATACCGTGTTTATAGGCAATATGACTTTGTTTGAATCTGAAGATTTTAACTTGATATCTGGTATTTGTCCGCGGTTACCATCTGTAATATTGCTCCTAAGGAATAAGATAATCAATATGTTGATAAATGATAAAATCATGCTCATATTTTTCTTACTTCGCAGCACCAACGCCATGCAAGAGAATGGGTGTGAGTTTTTTGGGAAGCTGTTCTTCGCGGCGTTTACGAAGTCTTAACTCTGCCAATAGGAAATAGGTTGCGGTGATGTGATTGTACTTATTTTTATCCAATGCTCTGATAAACAGATATTTTAATAAAAAGTCGGTTGATAATTAAAAATACTCACTGCTGAATCTCTTCTTTGGAGGCTATATTCCCATTGATCATTTTCTGTATAATAAAGGCATGGTCTTCATCGCTGAGTTGTTGTCGGCTTATCAACGGTAAGCTGTCGGATGCATCGAATCCAGATATTTCATTTAGCCAAGGATGCGCAGCGATCTGTTCGAGGGTAGCACGATTTTTTGGGTCTCGAACTAGCATTGAGCTAATCAATTGTTTACATTCCAGAGACACTTGTGGTGGTACCGTATACTTGCAATCCATAATCATGGTTAATGTCTCCGAATCATTAGCTTTTTCAAAAGGTGGTTGGCCACAAACAAGCATGTAGAGGATTACGCCTAATGACCATATATCTGAAGAAATTTTAAAGCATAAAGTTAGTCCCATTGAAAAATGTAGATATGTTTTCACATATAGAGGTTCATTTAGTACTCACCTACTGCTGGTGCATCATAAGAATCTCCCAGTAGTATTTCTGGAGCAGAATACGCTAAACTACCACAAAATGTCTCTAGCTTTTGGCCTGGGGAAAACTTATTGCTAAAACCAAAGTCGGTCAACTTAACTACACCAATTTTTTCAAAAAACACTACGTTTTCTGGTTTCAGGTCTCTGCAAACAATCAATATGTTCAACAAAGAATTAAACAAGTTTTATAATATTAAGCGAGACGCAAGTGTTATGAAATATTTCTTCATATTTATAAACACGCAGTCATATATAGCATATTCTTATAGATATAGTAACAGCAAAACTTCTTCTACAAAGCGTTAAATTACTTTCATCGAACATAGGCCAATTTCTCACCTGTGAACAACATGCAACTGATGGCAATATGTTATAGCCTTTAATATTTGTCTAAAATACTTTCTAGCAAGCTCTTCGCTAAGACCACCTTCGTGTTTCATTATGTAATCATAAAGATCTCCACCATCGCCCAACTCCAACACCAAGTACAGTTTTGTTGGTGTGTCAATGACCTCATAGAGTCTTACTACATTTGGATGCTGCACCAGCTTCATGCACCTATAAAGAATATTGAATTTTATTTTATCCTTACTTCAAGGTCAGTAAAGATATTTCCGTACCGCACTTCTTGAAATAAATGGGATTTAGAAATCTCATCCAACTTGGTCTTGTCTACAACCTTAACAGCAACTTTAGCACCTGTAAATACATGACGAGCCAGTTTTACCACAGCGAAATGTCCGGATCCCAGTGTTTCTTCCAAATCATATAATCCAGCAATTTTTCCATCGTAGGAACTCCCACTCCCAACGGTCAAGGATTGAATTGACGTTGTCGAAGCTCCAAAGGCCATACCTTCGTCACAATACACGCGCAACTCGACGCAACAATCTTTATTGCAGTTGGCGTTTTATATAGGCACCAGACGCAGCAAAACTGGCACAAGCAGGCAGCCAAAAAAATGCTTACCTCATTAGGTTTAAATGCAATAACTAGACATTTTTAAATGTCTAATTCTTTAGCGTCGAGCACGGATCCTTTTTAAATTGATTAACCAATATTTTGCAAGTACCAGACTATTTTCGGTTTTTTTTTTACTTATGCGATAGCGGCTCAGCGGCAACGAAGCAATTAAATTCGGGTATCCGCAACTGTGTCCTATGTATACATTTGAAGAGGGTTAACAATAATTTGAACTTTTTGGTGGAATCTAATCCTTGCCGTGGTTTTCCACATATGACTTTACAATGTTAATTCACAATCATTTGGAATATATTTCTATTATTAAAATGCTTCCTGAATTCTTCACTGGATCTAATGTCTGTATGCGATGGGCTCTGGCTGTGGTAAATGCATTTACAAATGTAGCTACCAGATTCGTTAAAAGTCTACGTTGTGTAGACATTTCAAACCATTTGCCTGCTATAGATTCTAGCTAACATTATTCAGACGCAGTGTCGTAAAGAACAGAAACAGGAACAGAATCTGACTATTCTGTTGCAGTTTTTTCTGTCGCTGTTTTTCGGGTTGTTGCAAAAGAGAACAGAAACGTTCGTTTGTTTGAGTGCACGCAGAACTTGTTCGAAGGCTTCATTTCCACCAAGTTCGGTAACTGCTATCTGTCAGCAATTTAGGTGGTTAGACTTACGGCAAATTTCTGTGCTGATTAACTTCTACTAATTTAACTAACATAGGAATAACCTGGCATTATAATACAGTTGCATATAGTTTGCTTTGCTTTTGGCATTTTAAAAATAGTTTTTCAACCAATATGAATTTCGATAAAATGATAAATAATAATAATAATAATAATAATAATAATATTAATAATAATAATAATAATAATAATAATATTAATAATAATAATAATAATAATAATAATAATAATAATAATAATAATAATAATAAAAGGAATAATAATAATAATAATAATAAAAGGAATAATAATAATAATAATAATAATAATAATAATAATAACAATAATAATAATAATAATAATAATAAAAATAATAATAATAATAATAATAATAATAATAATAAAAGTAATGGTAATAAAAATAATTATAATAATAATAACAACGTTTGACAGTGGAGGGATTAAATATGTATATAAAAACATCGAGAGAGCCATTCGACTGCCCATTTTTTTCGTCGTCGGAAAACCCTAAATGTGCTGATCTCATGTAGGCTTGCACTACTCATCTTGTTGGCTCTGTTTTGCTGTGCTTAGCTTTGTATGCTTTTATGCCCAATACAGCCGGCTAAGAGTATGCAAACGAAAAATTTAGCAAACAAATTCGAAATTTTTCATTAATTCGAAGAAATAAAGATAAAAATGAACAAAATGTTATCACAAGTCCACACGACCACGAAACCTAGAGTTTTTTAAGACTCGCCTGCAAAAACTGTACAACTGTATGCCGAACCAATCATGATAATCGCGAAAAAACCTAATTTTCGTTATGTTCGCATAAGTAACTCTGTGCTCGATAATTTTCTGCCAAAAAATCTATGATTTGCCTTGACTAGTTTAGAAGTAGAAATAAGAACAATAATAAGAAAAAATCGGGCTGGAGAAAAACTGAATAATTTATAAAAAGCGGCACTGCTTGGTGTGCGCAGAGCAAAGCTTTTATTTTCAAATTTTGGGGACATTTCGATTACCAGATTGCCTAAAAGTAAGAAAGGTAACTAAATAGAGAAATTTCATCGAAAATCAGGAAGTAAAAAGGATGCTGCCTGGACGGTCATGTTTAAAATTTAAAACTTCTCCTTTAAACAACTTGTTTTCATTGCCGGGTGGACATGGTATGTACAAGGTGGCGCAAAAGTAATCCCCCTATCAGAAAATGCTATAAATTTTACGATTGGCCCCTAATGTCAGTTCTGTTTTGACATTTGTGTAGTAAACACATGCGAAATACACGTTAATAAACAATGTTACGCTACACTGCTCCAGAACGCGGAATATTGCTGACTATTTATTTGACCAATAATCGGTCGGTGACTTTGGCACAACGTGAATTTCGTCGCAGATTTCCTGGCCGTCCAACGCCTACTGGTGAAACACTGCGACGTTTAGACGCTCGCCTCGAAGAGACTGGCACAACACGAGATGCTGCCAAGCGTGGCAGACCCCGGAGTAGCCGTTCTGCAGAGAATATTGCTGCTGTAGCCGAGGATGTCATGGAAGCGCCGTCGACATCGACCAGACGACGTACCACGCAAATGGGTATCAGTCGACGGTCTTTACAGCGAATTTTGATACAAGATTTGAAGATGTTTCCGTACGAAGTCCAGACGGTGCATCAGCTGTTAGCTGCTGACCGCCAATCGCGTCTAACATACGCTCAAGCCATCCTTAATCACCACCAAGAGGAAGATGATTTTTCATCAAAAATAATCATGAGTGATGAGGCCCATTTCCATCTTAGCGGGTACGTAAATAAGCAAAATTTACGCTTCTGGGGCACTGAAAATCCGCGTGTAACCCACGAAGAGCCATTACACCCGCTCAAAGTCACTGTATGGTGTGCTGTTTTCGCTGGAGGAGTCATCGGACCTTTTTTCTTCGAAGACGTCGCGGGCCAAACGGTTACTGTGAATAGTGAGCGCTACAGAGCAATGATCAATGAGTTCTTTTTGCCGCAACTTGATGAATTGAGATTGGAAAACCTGTGGTTCCAACAGGACGGTACAACGGCACACACTGCACGTGCCACAACCGATATGCTGAAGGATGCATTTCCCGGGCGCCTAATCTCCCGTTTTGGCGATTTGCACTGGCCAGCAAGATCGCCTGATTTGACCGCTTCAGACTTCTTTTTGTGGGGCTTTTTGAAGTCGCGGGTTTATGTCAACAAGCCTCAGACTCTTGCAGCTCTTAAAGAGAATATCCGTCAAGAATGTGAGGACCTATCGCCGGAAGTTTTTGCCAAAGTGATGGAAAATGCCATAAAAAGGGCTCAAATGACAATCAACTGTGGCGGCGGCCATTTACATGACATCATATTCTCGACTTGATGTAAAAAAAATTAAAAGACCAAATAAAAATAATCCACAAGAAGAATCAAAGTTTTTCTTTTTTTTTTTAAATTAAAGCAAAAAAACATCGGAAGGTTACTTTTGCGCCACCTTGTATTAGCTTATACGAATGTGCAAATATCAAATACACGCTTTTCTGTCATCAGGTACACCATTTTTGGCGTATGTGAAAATGGTATAAGAAAAGTAGTGATTTTTTCCATTATTTATTTGAAGGAACAAAATAAAGCTGACATTTAACCGAATTTCATAATATTACTAATTCGCCACAGAGAACGCAGTTTGGGCCTCTTTGAAAATCCAATGTGCTTAAACAATTTAGATTCCCAGTGTAAGACATTGTTCAGACAGGGAAACTTTTGTTGCTTATTATCGGCGATTTCCCTTTTGGTGTTGCTCGTCGCGTTCACACAGAGCAACTCTGTACAGGCGATTTTCTGGCATTTCATTTTATATCATTTTCTCAAATTTCTGTACGCTTCGCTTAAGCGGCATTTACCATTCTGATAAATTTTGTGATTATAAGTGAAAGGTGAGTTGAAAAATGAAGTTTTAACATAATTTACGTTAATATGTATAGTATATGCATACACATGTGTATATTTAATCGTAAACAAATAAGAACAAAATTTTATTTCCCAACTTACGGTATGTATTCACTTAAAACTCAACAAAACTGCAACCACTGAAAGAATTTATAAATGAAAAGGAATGTCAAATTTCTTAGCTGCCGACTGAGACGAATAAGAACACAAAGCGTGTCGCCCGAGCACGATCAACTCGGTGCCCTTCCCCTTTCCCCGTCCCTCTCTCACCCACAGGTAACGAGTTGCCGCGACAAAAGTTTCCCCGTCTGAACAATGTCTAAGCAGTTTATAAGTTTACATTAAATGAAGAGGCTTGGAAGCTCTGGAAAAAGTGTCAAATAGCTATAAAATGTGGCAGCCTTGTTCCAATTGGACGTTCGCTTGCATGCAGGAAGATTTGCGAAATTGGCCAGGAATTTTAACTTGGTTTTCATGTATTTTGCTGAAATTGGCAAGTCGTGATTTTAAATTATGGCACAGAAAAGAAGTAGGATGTGCCCTCATATTGGCAATCAGCATGTTTTGGAGATAAAAAAGCTTGAAAAGGTATAGTAGAAAAAAATGTTTTCGTAATATCATTATTTTCATTAACGGTTGCAAAATATTTGGGAATCGGAGCAGGTGAAGACGTGTGCTGATTGCGATTATTCAGGGCCGAATCTATGGATTTGTCTGCAGCGTAATTGTTTACGCGTAGGGTGCTCTGAGCAAGCCAATGATCACAGTACTGAACATTTTCAGCAGAATAACTGTCACTGTCTCCATATGAACATGTCATCGCAGAGATTATGGTGTTATTTATGCGAACGTGAAGTCTTCATTGACGTGAAGCCAACTTTAATAGAAGATCCTTTCATAACAGCAATGAGGTCAACGGTTGCTTCGCCGAAAGATGAAAAAGATGACAGCGATGAAAACGACGGCGAAGAAGAAGATAGTGGGCAGTTATCAACAGTCGCAAAAGGATTGGTTGGATTGCAGAACATCGCTAATACTTGTTACATGAACTCCGCTCTTCAAGCGCTTAGTAACGTGCCGCCCATGACACATTACTTCCTTAATTGCAGTGATTTGGTGGAACATATTGTTGAACAAAGTTCAAACCGCAATAAAGTTGGTCTCGCCAAAAGTTACCAGCGTTTAATGCATGATATATGGTACAGGAATGGTGTTGGTAAAGGTGAGTTTGAAAGCGAATTGGTGACTGTTTAATTTTCTATTTTTTGGAAAATTTTAAGAATATATTGCACCTCGGGGAATTTTATATGGAATTCGTAGCGTACACCCGATGTTTCGCGGATTTCAACAGCATGATACGCAAGAGTTTTTGCGATGTTTTATGGATCAGTTGCATGAGGAATTAAAGGAAAATGGCACTACATTGCCGATCGTGTCTCGTGTTAAAACTGAAGTAGCAGAAATGCAAACTTCCGAAGATCAGGCCGACACCGACTCCGTGTCTCAATCTAGTTCCGTATCTGATTCTGAGTATGAAACATGTGATAGCAGCCTTTCCCACCATTCAAATCAAGTAAAGGGGCAATTGCACTCAAGTGGCATAGAACGAAACCGGAGACTGCGAAAATCCCACATAAGTTCATGCCAGCCACAAGCTGTCGTGCATTCAATTATAAGTGATATTTTTGATGGAAAATTGCTTTCCTCAGTGCAATGCCTTACTTGCGACCGAATATCGACGAGAGAAGAAACGTTTCAAGATCTATCGCTGCCCATCCCAAATCGGGACTATCTAAATATGCTCCACCAAACTCATAGCCTGAGTGCTCAAAGTCTTAATTCAATTGACTCATTGGCGCCAAATAATTCAGATGGTTGGTTATCCTGGTTTTGGAAGCTGTTTCGCTCTTGGTTATGGGGTCCTTCCGTGACGTTGTATGACTGTATGTCGAGTTTCTTTAGTGCAGACGAACTTAAGGGTGACAATATGTACAGGTATTTATCGGTTTAAATCTTCACTTTTTAAATAATAAACAATATAATATTTTCAAAGTTGCGAAAAGTGTAATAAACTAAGGACTGGAATTAAGTATTCACAAATTTTGGAATTACCTGAAGTGTTGTGCATACACTTGAAGCGGTTTCGTCATGATCTGTCGTATAGCTCAAAAATATCCTCACCGGTTCATTTCCCGCTCGAAGGTTTCGATATGAAACCATATTTGCATAAAGATTGTAAATCGGCGATCACTTTTTATAACTTAGTTTCAGTAATTTGTCATCACGGCACAGTTGGTGGTGGTCACTATACATGCTTCGCTCGTAATCCCGTTACAGATCGTTGGTATCAATACGATGATCAACATGTCACAGAAGTACCACCCAGCGCTGTACAGAATTGTCAAGCCTATGTTATCTTTTATAGAAAGCATAACTCTCAAATGGATTTAATAAGAGCGAGAGCAAGTGAGATATCTGCTCTAAATCCTGTGCACACAGCAGAAATAAGATTTTACATAGCACGAGAATGGTTATCCAGATTTAGTACATTTGCGGAGCCCGGACCAATCAATAACTGGACCATACTGTGTTCCCACGGTGGTCTCTTGCAGTCAAAGATGGATCTACTAGATCAGATCGCCGTACCAATATCCCAGCCATTATGGGACTTTCTATATTGCACATTTGGTGGCGGTCCGGCTATAAATATGTTGTTTGAATGTGAAATATGTAAAAGAGCAGCTGAGGCGTTGAAAAGACGTCAAATTTACGAACTATGCGTATTCACAAAATTCACCGGCATGGATGCAGAGCTTGACTGTGGTGCTATATATGCCATATCAATGCCATGGCTGCGTAAATGGCAGCAATTTGCACGAGGTGTTACACATAAGGAGCCTGGCCCTATTTCTAATGCCAACATTGCACTGATGACAGATTCCGCTCAATCGTCACCAATACGACAAGTGCGTCCAGGATCCGACTATGCACAAGTGAATGCTCTTCTTTGGCGATTCTTCTATGGTATTTACGGTGGTGGACCAGAAATTATGCTTCGGGGATCGGTTACTGAAGAGGTTCGTATGCAGTATGGGATAAAAAAAAATTTTGATTCAATATTAACGCATCTCTTTCAGATCGAGATAATTGATCAGGACGAAGACGGTGACTGTGACCACCCGGTGGAAAAATTAGATTTTTCAGATACAGAAAGCAATATTGGAAATAAAAGTTCTGTTGACCTCAACGAATCAGAATCTATGCAAGAAAATTCAATTTTAGATAATAGGACCTCAGAGGATGGCACACATTCGCCTAATATAAGAGTTTCTTATGGGAATTTGAAAGACACCAGACACATAAAAAATTTTGGGGGCAATGGGAAAAAATTACGGCCACCTTTACTTAGAAATAGTCTTCGCAAGAAAGCAGCGAAAGGTCGAAATGCAATCAAAGGGGCTTTTGGACCTACGGGTATGTAGCTATTGTTTAGATATATTAAATATTCTTTTAATCACAGTTTCCAATAGGAAACTACAACTTTCGGAAAAGCTTTGACAGTATAGAAAATGTTCCGGAGGGAAAAGTACACACACATTCCACACATACAGTTGACTTACGACAGAATGCATTTAATGTAAATCAGAAGCAATCATTCCCAAGCGAGAAGAAGCCCAGTAAACCTAATACGAAACACAACCATGCTGAAAGCTTAAACTCGTACTCTGAAGAAATAGTGGCTGTTCATACGGGACATGCAAAGAGTAGAACAAAAAGCAAAGATGTAGTAACTCTTCATAAATTTGTTCAATTGCCAGAATCCAGTGAGTCCACAGAAACTGATATTTAAGATATTTCGACTTTCGATGTAGCCGTTACAATTTTAGTTGAGTTAGTTCTGTTGGGCTATCTGTTTATCAATGTATTTTTATATTCGTAAGTGTTTTATATTTATGTAAATTTGTCAATGTCTGTACATATGTACATACATATGTATGTACTTCAATAAAGAATTTGTCGATTAGGTAGAGGCTATTGTATGCAATTGTTCAATATACTATTATTTTATTAGTGAAAAATGGAAAACAAGTGTATTGATTGAAAGGATTCATCGGCGCCTGTATTAGTAAACCCATTCATTAACAATATAAATAGTAATACTACTAGAGCAGGCGTCCTAAGAGCGACAGAACACCTTATAAGATAACTTAGGGATGCCTTCTTAAGTGAAGTCATTATAGAAGACTTAAAACAAAACGTACCGGAATGAACCAGGTTTTACCCCGCCAAGGACTGTTGTTTCGGCTAGCTAACCCTGTTTTGGCCAGTCAAATCCATAAGTCCTTTGACACCCCCGGAGCAACTCATCTCTTGGCCAGAAACTTTTCTGCTGCGTATGCCAGAGGAGGCTCCACCCGAATTCGGCGCCCGAGCATATGGCTAATACGGCCCTTCCTGCACTAAACGGAGCGCATAATGTTAACTGGCACCCAAAGGACCTATTCGGTTCATAGGAGCTTACCACAGTAAATGGACACCCAACCCGCTGCAACACTCCCATCCCGCTCCCAACCACCACCACCACCACAATGCATCAACCAACACAGCGGCAAGCGCAGCTGAGACACGGGGGATAACCTCAACCTCCCCTCCCACCCACGCCCGCGAGGATTCTACTTAGATAGACGAAACTTCTACAACTTAACTGCAACTCCAAAGTAAGATCAAAGAGATAATGGACTTTATAAGCAGGCAGGGTCTGTTAATACTTGCGATACAGAAAGCGAAACAAAGTTGAGCTACAACGGGTACAATGTCCATCGTAAGGATCACCAGCGAGATAATAGTGGAGGCTCAGCACACAACACAGTGCAGGATATTTATTATTACTGTATCTAATACGTAATTCAGAGTAAATTAAATGTTACATAAATATTACATGTTTAACGTTTTACAATTAGAAAATAATTATCTTTCAAAGTTTTCAATATTTTCAGTCTTTTATCACAGTAGGCAATTCATTATAAATTTTTTAACCTACGTGCTCTAAAGTTTTTTTTCGAACTCAGTTCTTACTCTATGCAGTATTATAGTTTTACTACTTCATAATTATAATGTATTCTATCACTTGCTAATTTGGTAACATTTCTAATTTTATATTGTATATCAATTTCAATGCATAATAGCTAATTGATTGTTTTATACTAAGCCAGTTTAGCATATTTAGCATGGTACTCTTTGATATTCACGAAGGACATTTAAATATTAACCCCATTGCTTTGTTTTGTTGTATTTCTAGTCTCTTAATTTGTGAATCATTCGTTAATAGTATTATTGTTGGACAGTAGATGAAGTGAGATTCTATAGTCGAACGAAATACTAATATTTTGAAATGTTAATTAATATGTTTACATGTCCTATACATAAAGCCTACTTTCTTTGCAATTTTATTTTCTAAATAACATACATACATGCATACACTTGCGGTCAATAAAAACTCACCACCACTTTGGTAGACTATCTTCAGCTATATAACTGTAAATTTGAAAAAATTTCTACTAGATCTAGTAAGCAGTGAGAAATAAATTATTTTTTATGAAACTGGGTTAGATAGATAGATAGATATATATTAGAGGATTGCACTTCGACCTTAAAGATCCATTGTGCCCTCTGCTCTTTATAGTACCTCGTCTAAACCCAACTCCTTTATGAAGTCTAATATAGTAGTTGGTGGCAACGAGCGTGCATGCTCCTCAGCTGGGCTATGTGTACCCAGGTAGCTTTGTCGTCTTCTCGAGATGGCGTCACACTCAAGCAACAGGTGCATCGGGGTCTCCGGAGCTAAGTCGCAAAAACGACAGTACTCGTTCGACCATATTCCGAGCCTGTGCAGATGACCTCTCAGTCTGCAGTGTCCTGTGAGAAAGCCTGTCAACATCCTCAGACTATTCTTCGAGAGGTGCATAAACTGTTGAAGCGTTTATGGTTGTAACCTCCCAGTAGACACTTCGCCTGACGTAACCCCGGCTCAAACTGCCAGTGATCCTCCTTCAAGTGGTTTTCTTCTATCCTAAGCTCTTCCTTGATAGTGTGTTGTCCTATCGCTAGGAAAGGCTCAGGTCCTATAGGCGTTTTTTGAGCCGCCTCCCTTGCTAATCTATCAGCTTCCTCGTTACCTTCTATACCTTGATGGCCAGGGATCCAGAGGAGCTGAATATGATTTTGTATTGCTAGTGTGTTGAGTCTCTCTATACATTCAAGCACTAGTGAGGATTTCACCTCATATGAGGCTAGCGCCTTGAGTGCTGCTTGGCTATCGCTCAGAATAATTATGCGTTCATTGCGATAGTTTCTCTTCTGGTTGATCTCTGCACATAACAGGATGGCATACACCTCCGCTTGGAAGATGCTTGGAGTCCTTCCCATTGGTACCGACATGTGTGTTCTGGGGCCAAAGACCCCAGCTCCTATGCCTTCCGGTGTTTTAGAACCGTCAGTGTACCAGTGCAGGTTGCTAGCTTGGAGGTGTCGTTCTAGTGCGGATACGCTCCATGTTACTTTGCTTCCTAACTCAATTTTAAAATTCCTTTCAAAATTGGTTACTTTGATGATATCGTCCCTGGGGAATTGGGCTAGTGGTAGCCGTGCGCTGAGCGCCTCCATTTCCTTAGACGATATGTCTTTCCCTTTTCCATACCCTTCTTTAGCAATGTTCAGTAGGGTTCTTTTCGCTGTCTGTTCTATAACTATGTGGAGTGGCGTTAGGTCCAGAATCACCTCTAGTGCCTTAGTCGGACACGTGCGCATGGCTCCTGTAATGCACACACACGCTAGCCGTTGGAGCCTTATTAGTGATTTCCTCACTGTTGTAAGGGAGGTTCTTGATACCCACGCCACCGCCCCATAGGTTACTATCGGTCTAACAATCATAGTGTACATCCATCTAAGCATGTTGGGGTTGCAGCCCCAGGACTTTCCCGCTAGACGTCTGCACACCATTATTGCTTTGGTTGCTTTGGATACTGTCACATCGACATGTTCTCTCCAGAGTAATTTGGAGTCTATTGTGAGACCTAGGTATTTCACCTTGCTCACCATGCTGACTTCGATCCCTGCCAGGGTGATAGTTCTCATCCCTGGTAGTTTCCTTTTTCTGCTAAATGGTACGATGGCCGTCTTGTGTGGGTTGATATTGAGCCCCACCCCGGCGCACCATGCCTTTGTAAGATTAAGAGCTCTTTGTACGATGTCGCATAATGTGTTCTCGTATTTCCCTCTAGCTATAATGACAATGTCATCCGCGTATCCCTGGCAGCGAATTCCGTTGTCAGTTAGCAACTGTAGCAGTTCATCCACTACCAGGCTCCACAGAAGAGGGGAGATTACTCCCCCTTGTGGGCAGCCCTTACTGGGTTTTAGCTGCACAACGCTACCCGCTACAGTTGTTTCCGCTGTTCTGGTCCTAAGTAGTGCCTCTATCCAATTGCATATGGATGAGTGCACGTTTCTTTTCGTTAGCGCTTGGCATACCCCTGTATGCGTGGCGTTGTCGAAAGCTCCCTCTATATCCAGAAAAGCGCATATAACGGTCTCCTCGAAGTCGAATGCACTCTGTATCTCCGTCGTCAGTTGGTACAGAGCAGTATCCGTAGATCGTCCCGCTCTGTATGCATGTTGACTTGGGTGAAGAGGTTTTCTTCGCAGAGTTTTTGACCTTATCTCATTATCGATGATCTTCTCCATTGTTTTGAGTACAAAGGAGGTTAGACTGATTGGTCTAAAGGACTTCGCTAGTGAGTAGTCCCTTTTTCCTACCTTTGGTATAAAAATTACCTTAGCTCTCCTCCATACCATTGGAATGTAGGCAAGAGCAAACGAATCCCTCATAACATTCACAAGGTGCGAATTTATACCTTCGCCGCCCTGCTGTAACATCACTGGCAGTATGCCATCAACTCCCGGAGACTTATACCGTTCAAACGAGCTCATGGCCCACCTCACTGAATGGTGGGTAAATATACTTTTAGCCATCATCCAGTCAGTTTGTGATGGTCTCGATTTCCGTGACCAAGGCTCCATGTCAATTGCGGAGGCATCCGGGAAGTGAGTCGACAGCAGAGCTAGCGCCCTTTCCTCTTCACTAGCGGTATACGTACCGTTCGGTAGTTTAATGGCTAGTTTTGTCTCTATTTTCTCTTTTGCTAGAGCTCTGTGAAGTCTTGCTGCAACTGGAGTGGAAGCAATGTCCTCACAGAAGCGTCTGAAGCTGTCTCTTTTTGCTTTTCTTATCTCCTTACTGTACTTCGTTAGATTTGCTGCGTATTCCTCCCAGCATCCGGTGCGTTTTGCTTTGTTGAATAGCTTCCGCACCGTTTTCCTAAGGGAAGAGAGGTACTCAGACCACCAGGGTGTTTTTGTTTTGCCCTTTGGTTTTGTCTCGGGGCAGCTGCAGTTGAAGGCATCCGTGACTATGTCATTAAGCCTTGTTACCCTGCTTTCTAACTCCATACAGTTCGTTCCCCTGCGAGTGTGTCCTATGCTAGATAAGTTTAGGCTAATTAGGTTACTATATTTCTCCCAGTCAGCCCTCCTGGGATTTCTCATGGATTTGCCCGCCATAGACTTAACCTTCAGATCAACCTGAATGATTCTATGATCCGACAGAGAAGGTTCCGTGGAAACCTCCCATTTCGAGACCAGATTATCCGCCAGTTTATTACTGAGAGTAATGTCTAGTACCTCTTCTCTGGTTCTGGTGACAAACGTCGGTGTATGCCCGACGTTACATATGTCCAGATCATTACTTAGTATATATTCTAATAAAGACTCACCCCTCTTATTGGTGTCGGTGCTGCCCCACTCTTCGCTATGTGCATTCGCGTCACATCCGATGATAAGGAGTAGCTTTGCATCCTCACAGTACCTTATTAGCTGTTGAACCTCGGGTGGGGGGATGGTGTTAGTGTCCCCTGGGAAATATACAGCGGCAAGTACTATATCTTTGGATACTCCATCCACCTCCAGTCTTGCCTGAACTGCTACCAAGTCCCGAGTTAGGTGCTCTGTAATGCAAAAGTAATCAATATTGCTTTTAAGCACTACACATGCTCTGGGTCTTTCAGATGAGAGATCCCAAATTACCTTACTATTTGACTCCTGCAGGCCCCTTACTTGGCCCTTGTAGGCCCACGGCTCCTGGGCCAGTATTATACCCAGATCCTCCGAGGCGGACCTCCTAGCTATAACAGCCGAAGCTGCTCTCGCGTGGTGGAGGTTGATCTGGGTTACTGTCACGGACGGGGTCATAGTTGTGGCTCGTCGATCTCCGAGAGCCTTAATTCGCTCTCGCTGCCTCTGTCTAGCTCGAGCCTACCTAGGTCGAGTCCCTCAATCAGTTCCTGCGTCGTGGGAACTTCCGCTGCTTCGATGACCGTCCTTGCCGGTTCCAGGAAACTCGCCGGGAATGCCAGAGACTTGGCCGGTGCTTCGGATGGTTGGGCCATTTCCGTAGACACCTCTTCGTCCTGTACTTTTCCCGACGCCGCATCTGGTTCGCCCGCGATCTTTGGTCGCCAGGGCCTGACGGTGACGAAGCTGAACCTGTAATTCAACCTGAAGCTGTCTCGCTTCAGTCTGCTGAACGACCCTTCATCCATCCCTAGTGTCAGCCTGATGCCATTGCCCTCGATACTGCTGCTGATGACGCGCCATGCTGAGGTGTGCATGCCCTCATTTTGCGCGCTTATCAGCCCTATGGCATGTTCTTCGGATTTATCCGCACTCCTCGGGAGGAACACCATAACCGTATGCGTTGGGGGTATCTCATCCCCCCTCTTCGTACAAAGTTTCGGTCCTTTCCATGCCCCGAGTCGCGGTGCCGCCTCCACAAGCCATGTCGCAGTTTTTTCGTCCTTACAGTCTACAAGGAGTAGTCCCGGACGAAAGTACACGCCACAAAAGGCGAGCGGGTAGGTCCACCCTTTAAAAACCTCATCCATAATCGCCTCTTGCAGATCGGTAAGGTCTTCGGAGCTCAGCGTTACCGCCGGGTAGCCTTCGGGCAGTACTGCCAGCCGGATGCCTTTGAGAGCGTCCGAGTAGCTAATAGGCTGCCCTGTTCCACCCGCCGGTTCCACTGGGTCCTTCCCTACCCTTGTTTCTGCTGAGCCCGACGATGGGGGAGGTGGGTGTGCCCGCTGCCGTTTTGACCTCGGTGCCTGTGGGGTGATCTGCCCGCTCCTCCGCTTATCAGCGGGTGCAGGTATGTCTTGGTTGGTGGTATGCCCGCTTCTCCGCTTTACAGTGGGCGCGGGCCTGTCTGCTACTCCTTTCCCGCTCGACCGCTCTAGTGCGGGTGCGGGTACACTTATATTTCGCCTGCATTGGGCACTAGGCCCCCCGCCCTTCCGTTCTTCGACGGGTGCGGGTGTTTGGTCTATTCGCGCTCTCAGTACCGCCATCTCTCTGGCGGTCTCCGGAGATTTGCCCTGTTCCAGGTAGCGTAGGTACCACTTTACACCTGAGCCAGACAGCTCTACTCTTCTGCGGTCATCTAGGGCTCCTGGTCTTCCTCGGGTAGGTAGAAGTGGAGGTTTGCCCCTCCTTCGCTTGCGCTTCCCTTTGTGGCTTTGCACTCTGCCTGGCCCGAATTCTGGTGAACGGTGACTGGTGTGTGCCGATCTACCTGGATGCCCGGAGACCGATCCGTCCGATCGTGTCTCAACGGTCGTGGTAGACGAGGCCGGTGATCTGGAGCGATACCTGGAGACTGATCCCTCTGATCTTGCCTCGACAGGTTTGTCACTCCCGTTGCCCGTTGTTTTTCGGCGGCGTGCTGCTTCTCTGCTCGTGGAGGGCCCGTCACTATCTTCCCGAGTGTGCTCGGCAAAGAGGGCTGCCTCTGCGGTGGAAAGGTCAACTGGGAGGGCAGTGCCTCGTCTCCCTGTTCTCCCCTGGTCTTCCTTCTTCTCTTCCTCATTTTTGTTTTTGTTTTTGTTTTTGTTGTTGGTAGTTGTCTTCATCTTTTTCGTACGACCGCTTTCTCGCCAAGGCGATACTCACGGTCTATCTATTTGAGTGGGGATCTCAAAAAATTCGCCGCGCCAGCGCCCCTTGTCGCGGTGAGGCCACGTTACTCCTCGAGGCGGCCCGGTGTCGAGAAGGCGCCGTACTACTACAGCCGATTGTCCTCCTGGCTGCAAATCGTCCAATGGGCACGGTGTCGCATAACACCCTGGATTAGGAGGTGGCAGTTCTTGGTCATCGTTCTCAAGCGGTTCCAATCATCAAGGTGGTGCACTATTTGGGTAGTGCACCCTCTTCCTGATCAGATCCGATTTGCGATTCGATTAAGCCCCTGCACCACGTCAAGGTGCCTGCCCTAGCAGAGGATGAAACTGGGTTGCACACTGTTCAGTTATAGTCGTGTTTTTGAAAAGTTGTGCAAAATGCCAAATAATCGGAAGAAATTAACCCGTGATCAAAAAAATCCCATATTGACATTAGATGATGAAAAGTTATCTTCTCGGCAAATAGCAGCTAGAATTGGTTGTAGGCGGAGATGCAAAATTTTCACCAAGTGGATTTAGGTGTAGAAACCATACGCCGACGCCTTAGAGATGTGGGTTTATATGGAAGACGCCCTGCCAAAAAGCCACTATTAACACAAAAAATGAAGGCTGCATGAATTTCTTGGGCTAAAAAGTACCAACATTGGGATCAAAATGATTGGTAATTTGCTAAGTTCACAAAATTTGCTTTACCTGCGCCGTTCAGGTGGTGGAGGTTCCAGGATAATTGTGTAGCAAAGAAAGTTAAGTTTCCTCAACGTCAAATGATTTTTGGCTGCTTTTCATATCATGTTTTGGGGCCTCTACACCTTGTTGATGGAATAATGAATGCAACAATTTGTTAGTATCCGCAATTGAAGATCATTATTCTTATATGGATCGCCTAGTCTTCCAGGATGACTCAGCGCCATGCCATCGTGCAAAATGGGTAAGTTTTGATTGGAAACAAATCTTGTATAAAACATCTACACAATATTGGTGTATAGGATCCTATTCAGCTCGAATTTAAACCCTATTGAGCACTTATGGCACATAATGAAGTGTGAAGTTGCTAAACAGAAGCCAACAAATAAAAGTCAATTGATAAAGATTTTAGAACTGGTTTGGTATGATCCCGTTATAGGGAAATCAATTGAGGGCCTAGTGAATTCCATGCCTTCAAGGATTAAGGCAGTTATTGAGGCTAAAGGAGGAACGACTCGTTATTAGCAAAGCTTATTGTGAAGTCTATATTTCTACCATTAGTGGTGAAAATGATTTAGTCGCTTTAAGTTAACTTCACATTGTTTTCTTTTACTTAATCATGAATATCATCGAATGTACATTTTTGTTAATTTCTTTAATTAATTGGCTGTTCCTTATAAAAACCATTTTCTAGAAAAATGTTTGTGGATAACTAATTTACACAAATAAAAATTACCCTAATATTCTAACTTTATAAACAAATTGCTCATTTGATCTTATTTCAATTATATTTGGTGGTGCGTTTTTTTTTTGACCACAAGTGTATATGTTCTCCTAAATTCAGTGCTTCATCTATCATAACTCCAAAACACTTAATTTTATCCACTCTTTAAATGCCATTGTTTTTTATTTGTTATTATTATTATTATTATTTATTTTA
The DNA here is from genome assembly GCA_951828415.1 of Anomoia purmunda. Classification (NCBI taxonomy): domain Eukaryota; kingdom Metazoa; phylum Arthropoda; class Insecta; order Diptera; family Tephritidae; genus Anomoia; species Anomoia purmunda. The sequence goes on from OX639997.1 coordinate 68,429,000, forward strand.
TTTTTTTTTAGTAAAAAGTGTTATATCATCAACATAATTATGTGATGAATTATAAACCATAATTTCCTTCCAAGCATATTAATTGTAAGTTGAAGAACAAGTTCTTCCGGAACTAATAATTTCTAATGTTTCGAACAATATACCAATCGCCAAAGGCCAGCGGGGGCTCCATACATACATATATTGTGCATGCATATGTATTTATGATTTTGCAAATTTATAATTTGAAATGCAACCATATACCACAGCCAGCTGTTTTTCTTGCTTGCTAATTTGTGATGGGACAAGTTTCCACTTTATATCTTCTAGTTCAATAACGGTTAATTTAAATGCTGTTAACAATAGATCGTTGGGCTTATTTCATCAGCATCAGTATATTTTATCAATACTATTTTTGTTCAGCTTTGCATAAAAAACCGTTTAATACACTAGTTATATCGTAGTGATTCTCAAAGCATGCACCGTTAAATATTATTTTTGACTCCCTCCTATCTGTCAGTCCCGCAGCAGCTTTCAAAAATTTCCAAATCAATTTCATATTTCCCTTATTTTTTAGTACTTGACCTTCCATATGCTTGTTCTTTATAAGTGCTAAAGTTTTTTATTTATTTTTTAATCCTAGAGGTCTGTGCTTATCGCATCTTTATAACATTCATATTTTCTCTTATTAAGTACTGTCAGTATGGTCATACCACTTATTTGTCAATTGCTTCTTTTCTCGCATGGCTTTAGTTAGAGTGCCATTTATACCTGGACTCTATTTTCTATTCCTGTAATAAACACAGGGCTAAAATCGTACGTTCACAACAGGTTTATAAGATTCTCAGCGCTATAGTTTTCCCAACAGACAACAGTTGTATATGTTCTCATTTTATAATATTTTGTAGTTGGCACCTTAAAATTAATTGTCTCATGGACGGAAATCCTATATTTCCTTGCACATTCAGTTTTGATTTGATTATTATTACTGAATATCAAGTAAATTTTTGTAACTGAATACTGCGTATAATTCTCGTATTAAAATTAATAATTTGTATCACAGCCATTTGTACAAATAAGTTTGTTAGCTGGTTTGAGTATGTTGACGATATATTCATATTTATGTTAAAGTCTCCAATTATTATATTATTATCTGATTCTTTGAGGTAATCATTAATGAGTACATTTAAATGTATGACAAAGTGAGGATCAAGTGAGGTGAATGACCCAGCACTTCAGTTCGCCATTTCAAATTCGTTCTTATAATCAGCTCACCGTTGATGGTTTTGTTTTAAACCTACTGGCATGTCATTATTATGTACATACATATATATTGCACACAATCCGCACACATAAATCTCAGTATTTCCAATTCTTCTAATTTATTCACGCCGTACCGGTCCAAGCCACAGCATTTTGTAATTAAATGGTAATATTTTCCACATACCCCTTCACACCGAATTGTCACCACCTATCCTCTTATCGCACTTTAGCATTTGCCGCACATTTCGTCCGTTGTACTAAAATTATTATTATTCCACTAGTTATTGCTTAAGAAAGTCTTTAACTGTACTTTTTAAATAAAATGCATGTTGTTTTCCCAATTTTTACCATTAACTTTTCCAATTTTCAGCTCGTATCAGCGTTATTTATGGTTTTTTGTTCTTCTTCGTTCCACTCTTTTTCTGGTTCTCCCGAAAAAAATAACGGCCGCAGGGATTTAACCGGAAATTCGGTGGACAAGGCCAAACGTAGAGTGACCAGGAGGCTGCGCAAACCGCCAAACCCAAGTGCAGCAATTACCTTCATCTGCGATGAGGTCAAGGAAGCCATCGGGAAGACGAAAGCCTCCTCCGGATTAAGGATGCTGATACTGCAAAATTTGGTCCCGAATTTTCCATCTCACCAGCGCCTTCAACCTCACTCACCTCCTGGTGTGGGGAATGTGGGAGGCTTACCACTGTTGAAACCAGAGAAACCGGGTGATAACGGTGTTTCTTACCGGCCAATACTCTTCTTTCACCAGCGTTAAAAACATTGGAGGCTCTGCTGCCACCTCGGCCCAGCTAAGCATCAGCACGGCTTCCGGAAAGTGCACAGCGTAAACAAACAGGTGAATGGCATCCTAAACCGCAACCATCCTTGTTAGAGAATCGTCCTAGCAGAGGTGGATTTGTCGAAAGCTTTCGATACAGTTAGCCATGCAACGTAACTAGCCGACGTGGAGAAAACAAATCTCCCATAGGGGCTGAAGCCGTGCATTGCCAATTACCTGTGCTGTCGATAGTCGTTAGTGTGCTTCAGAGATGCAACATGGACATCTCCGTGAACTCATGGAGAGTCATTTACTAGTCAACCACTGGCGATGGCGTAGAGACAGTCTTAGAACACCATTCACCGACAGGCAATCACCACCTTCACGAACTCTTGCTCTGTGAATGCTGTTTTTGGAATCAAACCATTTCCAATTGTAGACGAAGGGCTCGAGTTGTCTCGAGAGTTCTGCATCACTCAGGCTCAATATGGTTTGCTTGCTTCCTGGGCCTCCCCTTAGATGAATGTGAAGACAACGACAATGGATAAGCAGATCTATCGGGGTACATCTAGCCGAAACAATAAAAACAATAACTTAACTAAGAAGTGCAAAAAAGAGCCACATCCTTCTAGAATGGCTTTTATATTTATGATTTTTATGAAGAAAGAATCGATTTTGGAAGAATTGCTCTAAAGTAAGTCGTAGAAGACCTTCTAGGGGTAGCTAAAGTACAGTGCTACAGTTTGAGCCACTCCATACAAAAAAAGGAACATCTGCGAACACAGATGAGTTTAGGTCCCAACATACTAACATCCAACAATCATCCCTTTCTTACAAGCTCGTATGCGACGTTGTTCCCTGCGACTCCGCAGTAACCAAGTACCCAACACATTTACTGTTCACACCTTTCTCAAGGTTTATTCTGGTGCAAGTCGAGGAATTCTAGCTTCCTCGAAATACGATAAGCCAAACACCCATCGTTATAGTTTTCTGTTTTTAGTCCGCTGTGAATGGGAATGAATGTACAATCAGATATTAGCAGATGTAACTATCTCAATGCTACTGGTGCCTACTTAAAAATATGAAGACGAGTTGGCCCTAAAGCGGCTTCATCACTACAATTTGACAAGCTCTTATAGATCCAGTAATCGAGGGCAAGCTAACCTCTGCAGTTTATTCAATCGAAGTATGTCAGTTTGAAGGGGTTTTGCCACAAAACTAAGGATCTTCTGCAGATCCGCATGAACCGTCTGGGCTTATTTATAGCTTTATCGAGGTGGGAACTCCAACTAGCGATGTACCGAGTACCGGCAAAGTCGATCAGAGTCAGTCCGTTAGCGGAGGTTTCATCATGGAGGCGGAATTTTCCGACAGTGTGACCAAAGATCGCTTCCTTACCCACCTTAACATTGAAGTCGCCAAGCACGATTTTGATATCGTGACAGGGGCAGTCGTAGGTACTTTCTAGGCGCTTATAAAAGTGATCCTCGACGACATCGTCCTTTTTTTGTCGGGACGTGGGCACAAATCAGCGAGATGTTGAAGAATCTCGCTCTGAAACTAATCATGATGGGACGCTCATCCACCGGGGTGAACGACACTACTTGGCAACGAAGTTTCTCTACCACCACTAATCCAACAACGAACTTGCCCTCCTTTACATGAAAGCTGTAGTAGACGTCGCAAAGCCCACATTGCGTGTCATCAAAAAAAGGAGATCTCGTCCGAGGCTTGTTGAAATTTTTCATTGGCTTTAGATTTTTACGTGGCGGGTTCCAAACCCAACGCACAACCAGATACTGGTGTTTTGTTTTGTAGCGTCGCTTGCTCCAATACAGACGCCCGCTTGCAGCAGCACCTAGTGCTGAAAGACGCTCTGACTTTAGTGAGTATGCCGGAGTGGCAGGACTAAAGCGCCTTCTCTTTCTGCCGCGACCCAAGGCTCTAAACGGGTTGGTATCTCGTACCTCGCACATGGGTTGATCACGTTGCCCAGAGTGCATGAACGTGGACGTAAGAGTCGGGATTGAGTATAGTCGCTCAACTGTAACTGGATACCCAGAAGATCGACCATACCCCATTGCACTTGACGAATAGATAGTAAAATTCCAAAATAGTGATCAAAATATAAATGGTATTCATTCATTTTTTTGCTTGTTTTTTTTTTCAATATTATTTATTGTATCTTTTCGTACTAGATTTTTTTTAAAAGGATATCAGTTAAGATAGTTAAAAGAGTGTGAGCACGTATCTTTGTAAGTATATCAAAATTGTTTTGAAAGGATATCAAGCAGAATATCATAATTAATGCTTAAATACCGGGTAAAAAAAGGATATTGTTTAAGATTTATACAACTATCATTAAAGATATGTTATGTAAAAAAACCAGAGTTTTTATTCGCTGCATTTGTTGTTATGGTTGTTAAAGTCCTTCCGTTTTAACCTTTTAGTGTATCCTTGGTTTAAAAGATCCGTGTCTAGACTATTTCGATATTTTTTAACCAAAGAATCTTTGTTTATTGCCATCATGAACTGCGTTGGAATTTAGATCCTTATGAACATTAATGATTTTAATATTCCTTAGTGTTCCACGTATATAACGTAAAATCTTCGACTGAAGTCTTTGTATTCAGTCTATATTTCTATATTAAAATTGAAAGCTTTACCCGTATGTCCAACTTACTTTAATTACCTTTTTACATAGAAATATTTTGTTTCCTAAATTTAGATTTTCGACAAATGATCCAATCGAGGTTTGGGAGCGTTAGTTCCGTTTTTTTATTGTAATTTTATTGCCAATATACTGTTTCCATGCGTCACACCCATATACTTCACAGTATCTTTCAAACCCCTACCTTTAAATCTTAAAGCTGTAGTACTATCTTCCTTTTTTTAAATTAAATTAGCGTCACTGCTTGGATAGGATCCGAATTGGTGCAGACAGTAGTAGTGTCATAAGCAAACGTTGGTAACGTTAATGAATTGCCAGTTGGTAAGTTACTGGTGTATATAATATACATTATTGGGCCTTGAGGTACACCTGCATATAGAGTATGATTCTTTTCTAAATATGTTCTGTCTAACTCTACATTTTCTTTGCAGTAGAAAGCACGCGTGTTTGCATGTATTTGTATGTAGATGTGGACAAATACTTATGTACATTACTGCATCGGGTATTTTTCTAATATATGCTAAAAAATCTAAGATAAACAATTTTAATCTAGAAAATCAGAACCAATAATATATTATATATCCGGGAAAATGTAAGTAAGTTTATAAAAGCATATGCTTATGTGTGTATGTATGTATATTCCTTGCCATGTATGTATACGTTGATATCCATACATCCATACATGCATATATATTTTTATAACTGGGGATTATTTGACACGAGTGCTATTGAAATTATTCACTTGGAAAATTAAAAATAAGAAATGAAAAGCAAAAATTGCATTTCTATAGTTGAAGCCAAGGCGAATTCATACATATAAGGTGATGATACTAAACAAAAACAAAATGTACATTAATTCGTTTTTTACGTAATACTTTATGATAGCAACAATTGTTACGAATTATCATGTTTTTGGCGTTTTCGTTCGCAAAAACTTGCAACAACCTTGCAAAGTTTGGGAAATTCAAAAAGCAATAATGACAGTTGATTTGAAGGGAAGTTGCTAGTTTTTACTGAATAAATTTTTACTCGTAACAATTTTCCAGTACGAAAAACACTTGATTGCACGTATTCGGTTGATCACAAATATGACAGAATTATTAAATATGTTAATTATTTCCATGAAAAAAGGGCGAAAATAGGAAAAAGTTATTAAATATAGTGATTATATAAAATAGTTGTTATATATGTAAATACAACAAAAAAGACAAAATTTGCAACTTCTTACTGGCTTTGCGTTCATTACTTTCTTGCAAGATTCTATCAATGATTGCTTACACTCTGAGTTTTAGTTACTGGCAAGTACTGGATATTTTTTTTATTGGGGGATTCTTAAAAAATAATCAAAATTGTCACATTATACTTTGAACGATATTTATGTAACTTTTGGATGAGTTAAATTCCATTTTTGTACTGAGTAATAACGACTACTCAATTGAGTATCCCAAATTTCTGCAAACTCTGCTTGAGCGCGTGTAACAAATTTAGACGTCAAAATTCTAAAAAGATTTTTTTTGAAGGAAAAAATAAAATCTGATAAACTCAATGTATGTAGATACGTATTTAAAAAAAAAAAACGAAAAAAACTATAACTATGTTACGTTAACATCAACTGATTTTTTATTTTATAATATAACGTATGTAAACACAACTAATATACATATTTAATGTACATATTAAGTAGATGCTAGGATCTCTTAGAGATGGGAATCTTCCTTTTCATGACTATATGATGTCATTGGTCTTCATTTACGGTAATACAAATACATATAATATTTTACGTAGCACGACAGGTAATTGATATACTCATATAAAAATCCTGTAAAATTTATCCAGTAACATTATTTCCCAGAATTTGACAGAATTTGCTCTTAAAGAGCAAACACACCTTCCATATTTTGTGTTTGGTATCTGAAATTAATTTTTGCACATCAGATAAATAAGGCTTAAAACTAATAATGCTCACTCTACTCCTGCTGGCACCGCGTTCCGCTCCAATTGGGCACATCCGTTCCTGGGTTTGAAATCTTTCTCAGATAAGTGGTCGGGTCAAACAAATGCAACTTTGGGTATTGCACCGGCAATTACCATGCGCGTGGTTATCCACTTTTCTCATGTATGGGGAAATAGAAAAAAGTGTATGCCAGTTTTTTTGTAACTGCTTCTATAATTTTTGCAATTTCTTAATATGCAGTTCATCTTACTGAATGACGATAAAAATAATTAATTGGACTAAATGCATATTTTATATCGATTACACAATGTATTATTTCACTTACCTTCCGTTTTTTGTTAAATTTAAATTAGCAAAAACAATAAAAGCTCGATACAAACAAACTAAAAGCCAAAATCACAGTTTACATCAAACGGGAGCAATGTCTTCGAAAGCCACGCCTACCTGTCATATAACGGTAATTTACAAAAGTCGAACGGCGAATATTTTTTTTGTTTGTGAGAAGTTTTTTTATGTCAGAAATACACTCGGAGGATTGCCATTGCCAGCCGAAGGCGACCGCTATTAGAAAAAACTTTTCTATAATTTTTGATGTTACTTGCCCCGGCTAGGATTTTAACCCGGAACCCACCGAATGCAAAGCGCACACGCTACACACTCGGCTACGACGACCGCCGTACACGCTACACTGATTATAAGCAGCCAGAAATAGACCTCCAAAGGTCACTTGGTGTTCAAGTCCCGTCAAGATCTGAATGGATGAAGCGAGGTGTTGAGGCAGGGGTATTTGGAGACTTCTTGGGAGAGGGGAGATCTTACCACCTACCTCAATTTGCCAGTGCATTATTTTGACTGGTAAATTTGTATTTAGTTTTGTTCTGTAATAAGTTTTTCGTAGAAAGAGAAGCGCGATTTCCGGCAATACAATACGTTTTCCAATTTTAATCTAATAGCCAATAGAACCTATCTAGTGAACCAACGGTGCTTCTTAATTGCAATTTTCATTATACATATACATACATATATAATATGTACATATATAACCACATACATATATACATTGAAAGGCAATCTTTACTTTACCCATACGCTTCTTGTTGAGGCAAGAACCTTTAAATATTGTACATACCTACTACATATCTATTTTTGGCTGAATTATTTTAGTACATATTGCGCTTTGTGAGACTTTGTGTGTGGTTCGGGGTTTGCCGCATAAATTTTGTTGAAATTTATTTAGTTCATCTTTGATAAATTTTCTTTTAACATAAAAAAGGCGTTTGGCAAAGTGCTTACAAGTTTAATTCAGTTTTAATTTTGAAAACGATCAATTTAGAAAACTGACATGTTCACTTGTACTGTGTGCGGCGAACCAACCAAGAACAAATGTTCGAATTGTAACCAAAGTTTTTACTGCTGCGAAAATCATCAGAAACAACATTGGAAGGCGCACAAAGCTAATTGCAGACCATTCAAAGTATGTTGCTGAGGCATGTAGAGATTTTTTTTTCTTAAAAAGTTAAATTCAGATGGTGCAAATGTATACGTAATTACAATATATATTTATATGCATCCAAAATTCAGATTTTAAATACATAGTTATCTACGCATATTTATATACATACATACATACATACCTACATGTGCATGTGTATATGTATGGAAATGTATTCACAAAACATATTGCTCTTAAAGGTGGAACACTGCGATCAATTGGGAAGATATTTAGTGGCTACCCGTAGCATAAAACCTTTTGAAATTGTTCTAAAAGAGGCACCATTAATATGTACTCCATCCCAAGTAACAAGCCCAGTTTGCCTAGGATGTTTGAACGGTATAGAGCCTTCAGACTATATTGAATGCGAAAAGTGTGGCTGGCCACTATGTGGCGTCGAGTGTAAAGGCAAGGCGGTCCACCAAGCTGAATGCGAGTTCACTGTGAAGAGAGGTTCAAAAGTAAGTATAGCATTTTATTTAAAGTCATAACTCGATGGGTAATATAAATAATTAATGAGTATATGCATATACATATACTTATTCATAAAGACGTATTCGCCGCTGGGCGTGCAATACTCGTATATGATGCAAGCGATTCCGATTTTTAGCAAAGCTATTGGACGTTTGTTTTACTGCATTAATAAAGTATTAGATTTACGTTTGACTCACAAATAAATATATCGGCGGCCGCCGTTACCGAGTGTGTAACGTGTGCGCGCTTCATTCGGTGTGTCCCGGGTTCGAATCCAGCTCTGGGCAAGTAACATCCAAAAATCCGATACTTAAAAATAGTAAATTTTTAATTAATTTAAAACAGGTACCGCAAATAACTGTTACGAAAATAATGTCCTTATAAAGTGTTCTCATTACACGCATACAGTCATACATACATATGTGTAAAAGAAGAGCAACACAAGCAAAAAATATATTATTATTGTTTGTTTCGAATTAAGAGTGTTAAATGGGTAAATCTTACAAAATAACAAATATGTTCGAACGATAAATAAAACTTATAAAGTGAGTCCACGATACAAATATTTTATTCAATTCGTCGGCCATGATTTTTTTAAGTTTGCCAACGTTATAAATTGTTATTATTGTGAAAAATGTAACTATATGTGTGAGAATGTGAATTTGAAAATTTTCCATATTGTTAGCAAACTTCAAAAACATTCAGACTGACTCTCAGCGGTTTTACCTGATATATATTTGTATCATGGGTAAGTCACCGAGTGAGGTTTATTTCTTGAGTATTTATTGAAGGAAAAATAAAATACATCAAAAAACAAAGAATTATTCTCAAATTTGATTAAAATTAATACCTATAGGATTAAATAACAGTTTTCCGACATCGCTAATTGCAGTTATTCAAAACTACTTACCATAAAATTTTAAGTCTTACTTACTTCAGACATACTACTTATACAACTGCTGCTAGAGCTTATTGAGTAGTAGGAGCCAAAAGAAGTTGTTGTACATAATTACAAACCCAATATGCAAACGGGTCGCGGCGTACTTTTCTAAAACTAAAATTTTTGTTGCATTGGTTTTAGCAAAATTCCAAATATTTTTATTGAATTTAAATACATCCTATTGCTGAAAAGGTTAATAATTCACTATATGATCTAAAGCATATTTCAGGGGAATGCGGTGGAATCACAATATACTTTTCTGAAATACTTAAATTATTAAAAATTGCTTAACTCAAAATTCTTGTCGATCTTCTACATGAAGATCGGTTTTTTTTGAATACGAGAATGAGTTAAAATGCTTCATCGATTATGTTATTAACTGCAATATTCCAATTTATTTTGAATAATTTTTTACCTCCTATCATCTTCTCTAATAAAAAACCAATAACAAATTAATTTTGTGGGGCGAACCATAGGCGTAATATCGTTACCCTATAACAAAAAAGTAAAACCAACAGTTTAATAAATAATATAATTTAAATTTTAGCGCTTTTACCTACGTGAACCTATACCGAGTTAGGATTGACGCTTTAGCTCTACGCAACTCAGTATAAATAATAGTCAGAACCAAAATATAAGCCGTATTACAGCCACGGTATGTTTTAGATATTATAAATGATATTGCATTTCACTGTTATATTAGGTTTTTTAGGTACAAATGCCAGACTTTTACTTACTTACTTACTTAATTGGCGCAATAACCACTTAAGCGATTTTGGCCGAACTTCTCCTACAATTTGTGGTGTGCGCCTTGATGATGTAACACAAATTGAGGGACCTACAGTTTTACGCCGAATCCGAACGGCGAATGTTTTTGTGAAAAGTTTTTTCATGGCAGAAATTCACTCGGAAGTTTGGCGTTGCCTGCCGAGGGCGACCGCTATTAGAAAAAACTTTTTCTATATTTTTTGGATGTTACTTGCCCCGAGCTGGATTCGAATCTGGGACCCCCCCAATGAAGCGGGCACACGTTACACACTCGGCGGCCGCCAGAGTTTTAGCATAAATATATTAAGGCCTATGCCCCTTATTCAGGGTTATCAAACCTCAATTTTGGACATTTCGGTATAAATGCGGTATTGCATTTGCGTATACGCTGTATTGAACGACAAGCGACGATATTTATATATTTAAATGAATGGATTATTAAACAGCTTTTAAAACGACATTATTTTTTTGGGCCTCGAGCCTAACCGTTTTTTAGAACCGAAACGAAAACCAATCCAAAATATGGTTCGGTACGGTTCAAAATGAAAATCCACTGAAGCATTTTTCAAATTTTGTGAAACTTAACTTTGCCTACAAATGCAGCTCATAAGTAAAACTGCTAAACAAAAATGAAAATATTAATCAAGTAGCAACACTTTTAATTTTAATACTTAAATGAACTATAAACATTACTATACAATTTCTATAATAGTTAACTTCTAGAGAATTAAAGTCAATGTACAAATATATTTTGTTTCTAAAATTAATTATTACAATATTGAACATTAAGGTTGATTAGAATCTTGGTTAATTGAGAAGCGATAGACGTGTCCACTCTAATTCAGGAATTAAAATTCAAACTGAAATTAATTTAAAAATTAATTAAATTCAATTATAATTTGAATAACGGTAGTGAATGGCCAACGCTGACCAAATTACAGGATAATTTTAGCAGCTTCATGGTATCTTCTGTTCTTATCTGACTTATGGCCAGTTGCGCCGCTACTAAAATCCTTTACAAGGTTGGCGGCGCCGTCGCGCAATAGCAATCGGCGTAAGTAAACCTCTAATACATGTGAAGTTAAGTTTTAGTAAATGTTCTAACCGATCGGAAATTGGGGTTTCAACTATAAGCCCAGATTTTGAGTGTCGATTCCAAATTCCGACTATGCAGTTTTTGTCTACATGACTTGACTTATGATTCGTCCAAGCCTTAAAAACGTCTATTAATTTCAATTTTGTGTTTTGCCGGCTCGAGGTCAAGGGGGTGTCGGCAGAGTAAACCAAATGATTTACTTATTTTCTCTTCCAATATATTTATATATTAATTTCTTTTTAATTTCGTCTTACTGTGTATTTGAAAAAATTAGATAATTTATATAACTTACTACAAATGACTTAAATAACAGCACCTAATGGCTTCACCTCTTCAAATATGGATACCAGTTCCATATCAAAAGTTCCTTGAAATAATAGTTTGGGTAATTGACGAAGCATAGTTTTAATAAATAGTAAAGCTATATCCAACGTACGCCGATAACCAAAAATAAACACCGGCATACTTTATTTAATATTTTGATAAAGTATACCTTATAGACAGTATGGCTAGTCGCTAGTTAAAGCCTCGAGAAAATTTATTCAGTAGATTCGGAGATCAGTGAGTTCAAACAGACAGACGAAAAATCTGAAAATGTATTCAATTACCTTCCTTGCATCGCCTTTGGTCATTCTTTTAAAAAAAATTTCAAAGTACAGACTACAGTTTTATTTTAGTAAGATAATATATTTTATATATTTTTAGGTACTTTATGTATACAAAGTTTAATCATTTGAACCGGACCGGAGATACCCATGAACTTATTCTGGTACAAGTTTTTTCTAAATGCTTCGACCCACTGAAACGAACTACATCGATTTTCGGAGTGGTTTGACTACCCGATTAAAATACAATATTCTATGTCATGAATATATGTATTAGGAAATTTAGTGCAAGCTATAGAAATGCATCAAAATTTAATTGGAGATCGCCGAAAATTTTCCGTTAATTATTAGAAATTATCAATTGGTTTTTAAATAGTGTGCAATATACTAATAGTTGAAACAGTTTTAGTACTTTCTGGACTAATTATAGTTTCTACATAAAAATGTATGTGCTATAAGTGTATTGGAATTAACCTGCGCGTTTTACTAAATATTATAAGAATTTCCTTTTTTAGGTCTCAGTAAAGGAATTTACAAATCCCCATCCGTTGTACCAATGTATGGGTACAGTTCGTTGCCTGCTTTTGTCACAAAGCGATCCTGAAAAATGGAAACGCTTTTTGGAGCTTGAATCACTTGAGAATCAACGCCGAGGTTCCGCACAATGGAAGGCTGATTTGGAGAGTATTGGTAAATTTATACCGAGGTATGTTCATAAACAATTATATTTTTAGGGGTTTTCTTAATAATTGATATACATTTTTTGGCTCTTCCTGGACTTGTAAGAGTATACGTATATGTGCAAATGTTTCTGGCCTACCCAGAAAATATTTGTCGGAGATACAAAAGCTATATTTCAATTAAAAATTCGAAATGCATAAAATTGAGTATCGAACTGACAAAAGAATAGGAAGACATCGGCGGAAATCAAACAACGTATGGGTGCTGCGAACCAACATTATTCCCGTTCTGTTCTGCCATAAAAGAATTTGCGAAGTAATTTGTTTTGGGAAGAAAATCAATTGAGAATGAAGAATACCCAGTTATAGGGGCACTTTCCAAAACTTCAGGGTTAAAAGTCCTACGTGACATTTGGGTATGAATAAAGTTAGTGCAAGGTGGTTTCCAAAATTTATTTCCTTACGAGTGAAGTGCCGACAGTAATAAGTATTGGTTTGTATTGTTACTTGCGATGAAGCCGTGTTTCTTTATCTTAACTCCCTGCCAAAAATGGAATCACAATAACGCTCTCCGAGCTCACCTAAGGATAAGACTAAGGCTAAAATATTTTGGAACTTTTTAAAATTGAAATCTAATTTGCAAACCATTCTTTAAGGGTATAGAAATTTTAGTAAATATATTATTTCATTATATATTCAGAGACCTGAACGTTACTATGTAGTACATACTAGTTTGTAACGTTATTGCTATCTTTCCGCTGGGTTTTTATGTCAATCGAAAACGAAAAACTAGTTGTAGCATGTCTATATACATATATGTATGTTAAATTTGTTAAATTTTAAGACGGGTTTTGTTCTTTATTTTCAAAGACTAAATAGAACTGTTTGCCTTATAAAGATCTCACAAGCGGAAGCACACCAATTAAAAGAGTTGAATCCATAAATCACAAGGATAACTTACAACAGAACTTAATACTGTAAGGGGAATTGTTGTAACAACATATAATTCTGACTAAACATTGCATCTAATAAGCAGAGATAGAATTTCTAATATTTAGAAATGAGCTGGGCTTTGTTTGAAGAGGTTTTAAATGAGACATAAAACAAAGCAAAAATAAAAAACCTTCCATTTCTATGTCAGAGGAAAAACGAAGCATTTCTATTATGTGCTTATTCTTTGTACAGAAGCAAATTTCATTTGTGGTTACATTGTATGTATGTACATATGTATGTCTGTATACATGCAAATACATATCGTGTAAAGTCACTTTTAGTAAACTTATGAATGACAAATTCCACATACAAGAATTTAGCAATCGCGCTGAGATATTTTTTCACCTTTCATTAACCAAAAAATTTCAGCATAGCAATTAAAAAAGGGATCAGTTTCTGGATCATGCCAGTTTATTGAAGTATTATACTGCATTCATAATCCATCCATAATGCATCCATACACATACATATACTACACATATTTCCAGATTTTTTAAAACGGCTGATTTCAGTGAGAATTTGATTATGAAAACAATCGGCATTTTGCAAATTAACGGCCACGAAGTCCCAGTCACTGATCCTCCACATGTGGCAGTATTTAGTAATGCATCGTTTTTAGAGCATTCTTGCTTTCCGAATTTAGCAAAAAGTTTCTCAAAAGATGGAGACCTTCTCTTGTGGGCCCCAAAGGCAATTAAAAAGAATTCACATTTGAGCATATGTTATTCAGATGCAGTTTGGGGAACTGCAGAACGACAGCAACATCTTAAGCATACAAAGCTGTTTAAATGCATTTGTCTGAGATGTCTAGATGTAACAGAATTTGGAACTAATTACGATGCCTTAAAGTGTACGGAGTCCAATTGTGAGGGCATTGTTTTACCATCAAGTCTAAAAGAATGGAATTCTATTTGGAGGTAGACGATCAAATCATCTATTGGCCTAGAAATTGCATGAATATTTAAGTGAGCATTCTATTTCCGCAGTTGTTCATCATGTGGAAACCGAGCTGACATATCCTTCATAAAAAATATTTTAGAAAAAGCTGGAAAAGACTTAACAGCAATGAGTAAAACTGTGGAAAATTGCATCAAGTAAGTTAAAACTCGGATTCTATGTATGTTGATATGTATTTTTTTTCTTGGAGCTACACAATCGTGGATAACAAATCGGATGCCTGATTGGCTAATAGTATAGCAATAAAATATATATTATTCAAGAATATAATTTCATTGTGATTTTTTTAATTTTTCAGATATATTCAGCATTACCAAAAATGGCTGACCAGTAGACACTATTATATTTGTCAAGCCAAAATACAGTTGGTGCAATTAATTGGTACCGATCCCAAAGAGCTTATGATAGTACCTGAGGATAAGCTCAATCTGAAATTAGAATATGTGAAAGAGCTGATCGATTTATATGAGATGTTGGCACCCTGTATGTACAATCTAAAGTGGATATATAAAAAAGCAAATTATTGTTTTATATACATACATATTTCAGGTGAAGTCCGAATGTTGGGAATGTTTTGTTTTGAGTTGCATTCAGCAATAGCAGAACATTCACGTCGCGTGGCCTTGCAGACTACACTATCCCCGAAAAACATGCTCGAGGAGTCTTTACTCTATGTTGATAAGTGTATAAATTATTTGCAGCATGAATGTGACATATTTGTTGAGGGTCATATTCTTAAGCAGGCTAAAATTAATAGAGATGCGCTACGAATGGTGTTAATTATGTAAAATAGAATGCTCAATTAGATAGTAATATGATAATTATTTATTTACAAATAATGAAATATTTAGCAAATACTACATATACATACATACATGCCTAAGTATGTGTGTGTACTCATAGTTAAAATTAACAAAAATCTGAGTTGTTCTGATAAGTTTGTAACTAGTCTACATAAATAAATATTGCCAACGAAAGTAAATTGTCAGTATGCTAGCATATCCAAAGTATTTTATTTTATAGGCTTGTTGATAAGATAGAAAAATTCCACTTGCATTACATTATAAAAATTTCGTAACTTGAAAAAGATGTTTTACAACTGAAAATTCCTTTATCATAATCAAAAACAATACAAACCAATGCCGCAATTAAATGCTAACTGGGTTTTTCAAAAAGTTGGTCCATATTAACAAGTTTTTCCTTTTCAAAAAGAAAAACAATAAATAAATTTATAAAAAAAAAACCAACTTTAAAAACATGATTCAATTATTAAAGGTTTGATACATAATGACAGCTAATTTCTAGCTCTCCGGCACAAAAGGTTGCATTTGCGAAGGAGGTAGAAAGAGGGAAGAATGTGATCCCTTTTTGTGAACAAGTAGTCAACAAGTACGCAAAGTATGTATGTAATTAGTAGTAAATCTAAATTGCACAAAATCGAAATATGTTTGGCAGTCTACGAAATATTTGATGAATTTTTCTGACTGGAAATTCTTTCGTTATTTTAATTTACAAACACCATATTATAAGTTAATAAAATTGAGTTTCTTCATATAGTGGTAAATACATATATGAAATTGTTGAAAAAATCAAATTTTTTTGGTCACAATATTAAAAAAAATGTAA
Source organism: Anomoia purmunda (assembly GCA_951828415.1). Lineage (NCBI taxonomy): Eukaryota > Metazoa > Arthropoda > Insecta > Diptera > Tephritidae > Anomoia > Anomoia purmunda. The sequence goes on from OX639997.1 coordinate 68,445,270, forward strand.
TTCACGAAAACTCACCTGAACTCTTTAATACGTTTAATTTACGTATTAGTCGGTTTCGGAAACCGCGGCATTAATTAAAACGGCGTAAACCGAATTTTTAGTCTTCCATACGATTTTACAAAGACAAGGTTATTGATGGGTTCAAACAAGGTAAAATACTTTTTAATTATATTGCGTACATAAAAAGGTATGGTACAAAAAGTACATATCAACACATTTAAAAGATAAAACCATTAAAAATTAAGGTACAATGGTTTAGTTTAGTTTAAGCGCATTTCAAGCTTAATAAAAATCGAGATGTGAAATTCGCCACCATATTGGAAAATTTAAATATTATTATTGTATATCATAACTCTGTTTATCTTTGCGTTTCATCAGGAGTCATTTCAAAAAATAAATGAACACTCATTCAATAACATTTACAAAGAACTTAGAAATTGTTCGATAATTTTTGAAAGGAATCTTATACGTTGATACATATGTATATTACTTTTTTATCTATAAAAAAAATATTTTCACTACTCCATAAATTCCGTTGACATATGTAGATGTCGTACATAGTTTGTAAAATTCTGGAGTCAAATATCACACCACTCACAAGAGAATGGACCTCTTCATTCATTTTATATTTTCTTGTTCAGACTTTTTAAAAGCAGATACATCCGAGTTTTGAAAAACAGTTTTATTACGTACTTGGTGGCATTTATGTATTCCGAAATTACTAAAAGCTTTTGCAAATATTGCTAACACGTATTAATTTGGTCGCCATTAAGTTTCTTAAATGCAGCCTCCAGGGTTTTCACTTCGCTTCAAAATTCAGTGGTCGGCTTTGTGAGTGCTCCTCTGGACACTTCATCGACCCACGTGTAACTTTTATTTCATTCTGAACATGGTGGTATATACATATATAAGTACACATGCCTATATCTATCTCGGTTACTTTAGGCTGTTACAAACAACATAAAAAAATTTAAACGTACTGGACTATAACAAAAATTATCTGTAAGATGTACATTTTCAGAAAAATACCATGGTTACGCTGTTGCAAAATTGCTTTTGTACAGTGTAATTAAAGCAATTTGTACTTCTTAAATATACCGTTAACCCGATCCTATTCTTATATTAAAGCTTAAATATGATTTAACACTTATTAACGAAGTACAATGTGTATGTACGAAATAATATTAAACCATAGTATTGTAAATGCAATCAGAATCTGTTAAGGTGCGGTGTCGCAGAAATAGAAACACGAACATAATTCAGTACATTTTAGACATCATCTGAAACGGCAACAGAATTTGCAATTCTAGTGCTGCTTGCAACAAGAACAGAATTCAGTACATCAGCAACAGAAACAGAAAGAAGCAATTTGGCCTTGTTTCTTTGCTGGTGACAGGAGAACCGACAAATATTTGAGTAAATGTTTACAAAACCAATATTTGGCAGTATGAATGCTGCTATGCCTTTTGTTGAATAAGTTTCCAATATTATTGAGAAGAATATCATGTGTATCGAGCGAAAACACAAAATAATATGAATGACGCTTCGATTTCTGTTTCCGTGCTTTGTTGCAACAACCCGAAAACAGCCAAAAACGGCTATACATAGATCAGTTAGATTATGTTACCTGTTTCTGTTCTTTGCGATACAGCGCCTTTAGGCTGCATTTAACACAGTTGTTGGCACTGGTTCTGTTGGAAAAGCAGTTTATTGTTTCTATTATCTATGCTGTTATACATTACCTTATATAAACTAATTAAATGCTACGAAAGAGCTCGTACTTCCGTTAAGGACAAATAATATGTAATACATATGTAATCACTGGATTACATTTCGTTTATTAATCTGCACCACACCAAGGCAGCCTCTGGCGCCCTCCTTCTTTGCTTCAGCGAGAAAACTGAGAACATCGTTCTAGTCCAGGAACCGTGAGTCGCCAGAAACAAGGTTGATTTACTGTTTTTATGACTTACTCGTACAAGTACAGTTATTTGAAATAAATGGATAAGGTGCATACCCAAAAAAATAGTGCTTTACGAGTATTTGGTCTACCGCGTGAATGAAGTAATGATCTAAACTCAAATCTCAACTCAAGCGGTCGCCCCTCGGCAGCCAATGTACATATTTACGCCATGAAAATCTTCTCACAAAAAATATCTGCCATTAAGAGTCCATGCGAACTAGAAACGATTTTTAAAAATAAAATTAAGTGGGATTTGGTGAGTCAAACATGGAAGACATTGGGAAATAACCGATTATTTGTAATCAAATTTGAGAAAAAAATTGGTAACGTAGCATTTTTGAAGTTTTCCGTTTTGTTGACATTACACTCTGCTTCTTATGCATTGAAAAATCGAGTCGTTATGCTGCTCCTGCGCGGTTGCAAAACTCTTTTTATCATGAAACCCATATTTTATTAACACATTTTGTTTTGTTAATTGACACCATTTTTTTCTTATTATATTTTATAATGAATACCATTAATAATCGCACTCAGTCACAGCACTTTTTATTTTTCTTTCTTTGTAACATTTCACTTCATTTGACAGCAAAAGCATGCGGGCTTCGTTCGTAAACGCAGTATGCCAGTTGCACTGCACGTTGTACCAAAGCAAGCCTTTTAGTGGATTAATTGGCAAATTTCTGCAGTCAATTCAGTAAATATTTTATTTATTTATGGAAGAGTGAGTAGACTGATTACTATCACTGATGTTGCTGTTGTTGTTGTTTTGTAGAGCTAGCTACACCCTCCTAGATGGACCATGGTCGTTATCTTCAAACTCATTTAAGGGGAGACCCAGGAAACGTGCTGTTTCGATAGGGTTGAACTATAGGTAGAGGGGGATTCGATGAGTGGGTTTATTGGTGCATGTGAATAGGTTGTTGGTATCGTGTGGGGATTCTCCACATGCCTGACATTCATTTACGATGTCGGGGTCGAGTCTGGATAAGCAGGAGTTGAGCCTGGCTACAGTATCCAGATCTTAATTGGGAAAGAATGGCGCTGAAGCTCTTCGTCTACTATTTGTGGTGGCTTGACTCCAATGACGAGATTTCTTAAAGGTGGTAATTGACTCTTGGTGGATGCTGCTCAGGCACTGTCTATACACCATCGGATGCAGTGGTTGACTGGTGAACAACTGGATCTCGTCCTTGAGTTCACGGAGATGTCCCCTGGCGTGCCTGGGAGGTGGCTCGGCCATTTGAAAGTTCCTGTTCGGGTGTCCCGTGCGGTTCCTTCCAATGAGGAACTGTTTGCTGAGCATGATGTTATACTCCTTAACTGGGAGCATAGAAGTCTCCTGATGAAGGTGTGCCTCAGGCGACATCAAAAGAGATCCCGTTACAGTCCTGAGTGCGGCGTTTTGGCAGGTCTTTAGCTTCGTCAACTGTGTCCTACTAGTTGCCGTCGTCCAGTTTGGAGCAGCATAGTTTACAACCGGCCGACCAATCGCCTTGTATGTTGCCAACAACGTTTCTTTGTCTTTGCCCCAAGTTGATGTTGAGTTCCAATCTGACCTCTTTTGACCATGTGGTGAATAAGGTCGCCGAGGACTTTGTAGGGGATAAGGTCATATGACGTACAGTGAAGAAGATTACTCTCACTCTCTTTGCTTGTTTTAAAATATAACTTTTAATATAATTAAAAAAATACTCTGAGCTTCTTGGTTTTCAATCAAGGCGAATTCATATAAGGTGAAGTGACTATATATACCAGCCGATTTGATTTTTGCTATTGACCTATGTACATCCATATAAGGTGGTGTTATAAGTACAACTACAAAATTTCCATGTATTTTGTTTTTTGCTTTTGCGTAAGAGTTATCAAAATTTACATACATTTTGTTTTTGCTTTTACGGCTTTTGAAAGCTCATACAATAAATCAAACACAAAATGTTTGTAAATTTTGAAAACTTACACAGAAGCATGGGAATTTTGTAGTTGTACTGATAACACCACCTTATATGGATTCGCCTTGGTTTTCAATATTTAAGTCAATTAAAAAGTCTTCTTTCTGGCGTTCGAAAATGGTAAATCGCTTTTTGTACACAATCGATGTGCAATACTGTACAGTCGACCCCATCGTTTTCCTTCACTTTCCCCTCTTTGAATACGTGATATTTCCTTATGAATATAAAAAATAATAACTTTAATTTATTTTACACATTTTTAGTGTAATATATGTATTCAATTTTGAAAACTATTTTTTTTTTGTCAAATTGTTAAATAGGTGAATTGTTAAGTAGGATGTTGGAATCGTTGAACACTTCCTTCGGTGGATAGGACTAAACGGAAGGTGTCCAGAAGGCTACGCAAATTGCCAAAACCTAGCGTGCCACTTACCTTCTCCTGTAGTGGATTGCGGAAGCCACTGGGAAAGCGAAAGCCTCCAAGGCCATTGGTCCTGAGGGACTAAGCATGTTGATGCAGAAAAATTGGGACCCACGGGAGTGGCATACCTAACGAGACTCTTCAACTTGTCTATGTCCACCCTCATCATTGCGGAGATCTGGAAGGCTGGGAGGGTGATACCGCTGTTGAAACCAAGGAAACCGGCCGAATAGGGTGAATCCTATCGACAGATTTCCCTTCTTTCATCAGTGGTAAAAACACTCGAATCTATGCTGCTTCCCTAATTTTTCACCACCTGGGCTCGGCTAAGCATCAACACGGCTTCCGAAAGTAGTACAGCACAACAACAGCACTAAACGTCATAAACACCCAGGTGATTCGTGGCCTTAACCGTAATCCCACCTGTGAGAGAACCGTCTTAGGGGCGTTGGACCTATCAAAGGCCTTTGATACGGTCAATCATTCAACGCTAATCGAAGACGATGAGACATCCACTCTCCCGCGGGGTCTGAAGCGGTGATCTCCGAACTACCTGAATGGTCGACAGTCGTCGGTATATTTTAGAGATTCAACGTCAAAACCGAGAAGAACTAAACCAGGGGTACTACAGGGTGGCGTTCTCTCCCCGGTTTTGTTAAATTACTATATATCGAAGCTCCCTCAGCCACCCGAGGGAGTTTCAAGTTTCTTTCCCCTGCTAAGTCCTCGGGGACCCTATTTACCAACAGCGTGTCTCTTGCCTTCACATGTGGTGAGGCTGCGGAAGCCATCGGGAAGGCGAAAGCCTCCAAGGCCATCGGTCCTGACGGACTAAGCATGTTGATGCTAAACAATTGGGGCCCCAAGGGAGTAGGATACCTTACGAGACTGTTCAACATGTCTATGACTACCCTCATCATTCCAGAGACCTGGAAGACTGGGAGGGTACTACCGCTGTTGAAACCAAGGAAACCGGCCGAAAAGGGAGAATCTTATCGACCGATTTCCCTTCTTTCACCAGTGGTTAAGACACTCGAGGCTATGCTGCTCCCCTATTTTACACACCATCTGACACCAACACGGCTTCCGGAAGGTGCACAGCACAACAACAGCACTAAACGTCATAAGCAGCCAGGTGATTCGTGGCCTCAATCGTAACCGTCCCTGTGAGGGAACTGTCTTAGTGGCGTTGGACCATTCAACGCTACTTGAAGACATTGAAACATCTACTCTCACGCAGGGTCTGAAGCAGTGGACTGCGAACTTCCTGAGTGGTCGACAGGCCTCGGAGTATTTTAGAGGCTCAACATCTAAACCGAGAAGAATTAAACAAGGGGTACCCCAGGGTGGCGTACTCTCCCTGGTTCTGTTTAATCACTATATCTCGAAGCTCCCTCAGCCACCCGAGGGGGTTACAATAGTCTCAGATGCCGACGACTGTACGATCATGGCATCCGGCAATGCAATTGTTGACATGTGCTCAAAAGTGAAGTTACCTTTCAGAGCTTGCTCGTTTCTTGTCGTGGTCGGATCTTGTTTCTATCCCCTGCTAAGTCCTCGCCGACCTTATTTACCACCTGGACGAAGGAGGTCAGGACACAATTAAATATACATGTGGACGGTACACCTGTACCGACAGTAATCCACCCAAAAATTTTGGGTGTTTCATTTGACAGCCAAGTCGCTAGCCGGCAGCACTTGGGGCGAAGACAAAGAAACGTTGTTGACAACATACAAGGCGATTGCCCGGTCGGTTTTAAACTACGCCACTCCAATTTGGTCGCCCGGGACAAGCAGGACCCAGTGAATGGGACTACAGGCTACCCAGAATGCAGCACTCCGGCCGGCAACGGGATACCTTCTGATGTCTCCGGTAGAACATCTACACCATGAGGCTTCAATGCTCCCAGTTAGGGAGCACAACTTTATGCTCGCCAGGCAGTTCCTCGTTGGTTGCCATCGTAATGGCCACCCTAACGAGTACCTGCTTGCTGAGGAGCCGCCTCCGAGACATTTCAGGGGGCATCTCCTAGATATGACCGCCGAGATCCAGTCGCACACCACCAACAGACTGGACCCTGCTGCCTACCGGGTAGTCCTGAACGACATTCACCGAGAGACAATCACCACCTTCATCGACTCTCGCCCTGTGAATGCCGTCCGTGGGGTCAAACCACCACCCATAGCAGAGGAGGAGGTCCAGCTGCCTCGTGAATCGCGCGCCACCCTGGCACAACTACGTTCTGGATATTGTAGCAGGTTAAACTCCTACTTATCGAGAATTAACATAGACATACCCAATGTGTGTCCGGCATGTGATAACTCCCCGCACGATACCGCTCACCTTTTCACATGCCCCTTAAAACCGACTCATCTAATCCCCCTTTCCCATTGGTCCGACCCTGTCGAAACTGTGCGTTTCTTGGGCCTTCCCCTAGATGAGTTTCATGATAACGACCATGGTTGAACCGATCTTGCAGGGTCTGAGTAACCGTTACAACAAGAACAACAACAACTTAATCAAATATTTTCCACCAAGTTTCGGTTAGAGTTTCCTATAAACCTTAATATACCTAACTACCGCCTGTAGAACCAATTTAGGAAACAAAAAATGAAATAAAAGTATAAAAGGAAAATTGATTTTGTATACTATTTATTTATTATTTATTAATACATATGTACATGTATATTCCATATTTAGTGTACTTCACAACAAAATAAAAGAAAGTTTATGTACGTTCATTTTACACAAATGTTAAATCACTAACAATCAACTGCTTAAAAATAACCCTTTCAGTTTATTCGATTTTCACGAATATTTAATGGATATTTCTCTCTTCTTTGCGATTTTGTTTATACTAAGTAATTAGAAACTAATGTATTTTATTTAATTTAACCAAGACCACATACAATGAAAAAATGGCCCATGTCTTATTACGAATCCTTATTGCTGATAAAAATAAAAAAATTAGCAACATCGAGGTCCACTCACTTGATTTAATGATTCCATTATAAACAATAAAAAAATTAATGGGATCATTATTTCCGTAGTTTTACTCTGTCGCCAATTCGAAGGCTGAGTGGAAACGAAATAGGATTCGCATATAACCATTTACTCGATAAAATATACACACGCGTACCCTTCAATTAAAGCAGTCACTCTAGTTCTTTCCTTCTTTCTGTTCTTCGGAGGTAGTTTGTTCAGAACTGCTGCTTCCAGCTGCGCCACTTTCGCGTTCCGCTGACATCTAGAGAAATATAAGAAACATTTTATTTATCACCAGTTATTTGATATCAATCAGAGCTATATTACCTTTTTGTATGCTATCTCAAATAGTTTAAGTGATGATTGTTGCAATTGACTAGTGGCTTTTCTGACTTCCTCAGGTTCAGCAGTGTCCTTGTTGGCCAAAAGGGTACGCAAATCAGCGATTTCCTTCTTTAGTTTCTCACACTAAAAATAAATCATATAAAATGTTTATCTTCAATTGTTTTTCAAGAAATCAAATATTATCTTACTTCCTCAGCGGGCAATTGACTCTTGAATTCATCCATTTTGGTTTCGGTATCATGCACGATACTTTCGCCTTGATTAACTAATTCAATTAATTCACGTTTCTTCTTATCAGTAGCAGCATATTCTTCAGCTTTCTTAATCATGTTTTCAATTTCATCCTTGCTTAAGCCACCGCTAGATTGAATAACGATTTGTTGTTCTTTACCAGTACCTTTGTCTTTAGCAGATACGTGAACAATGCCGTTGGCATCAATGTCGAACACCACTTCGATTTGTGGAACACCACGTGGTGCTGGCGGAATACCCACCAATGTGAAAGAACCTAACAACTTATTATCACCTGCCATTTCGCGTTCTCCTTGATGTACCTTAATTTCCACTTGTGTTTGGCCATCAGCGGCGGTCGAGAATACCTGCGATTTCTTAGTTGGAATGGTAGTATTACGGGAGATAAGACGAGTAAATACTCCACCCAATGTTTCTATACCGAGTGACAATGGTGTGACATCAAGCAGCAATACATCGGTGACATCTCCTGCGAGCACTCCACCTTGCACAGCTGCACCAACGGCTACAGCTTCGTCGGGGTTCACAGCGCGTGAGGGCTGTCGGCCGAACAGATCTTGTACTGTTTGCTGCACCTTTGGCATTCTCGTCATGCCACCAACTAATAAAACTTCACCGATTTCTGTCTTAGATACCTCGGCATCAGATAAGGCCTTTTGACAAGGTTGAATTGTACGCTTAATTAAATCGGCGACAAGACTTTCGAGCTTGGAACGTGTCATTTTCAAATTCATATGTTGTGGTCCAGAAGTATCCATAGTCAAGTATGGTAAATTAATATCAGTCTGTTGCGATGAAGATAACTCGCACTTAGCTTTCTCAGCAGCTTCCTTTAAACGTTGCATAGCAATATTGTCTTTGGTAATATCGATTCCAGTATCTTTCTTAAATTCAGCCACCAAGTAGTTGACAATTGTATTATCAAAATCTTCGCCACCGAGCAGAGTGTCTCCATTGGTTGACTTTACTTCAAAAACTCCCTTCTGAATTTCCAAGATTGATATATCGAAAGTTCCACCACCCAAATCATATACGGCAATACTGTAAAAAGAGGAAGGAAACGAATAATTTAATTAAATCAATATTTTAAGGTTTGAGTGGTAATTACATTTTGTCATCGGTCTTATCCATGCCGTAAGCCAATGCGGCAGCAGTAGGTTCGTTGATTACGCGTAAAACATTCAGTCCAGCAATTTGGCCAGCATCTTTTGTTGCTTGACGCTGTGAGTCATTGAAGTATGCGGGTACAGTAACAACGGCATTTTTGACTGGTGTATTAAGATAGGCTTCGGCTGTTTCCTTCATTTTCATTAAAATAAAAGCACCAATTTGGGAGGGAGAGTACACTTTACCATCGGTAGATGAGACCCAAGCGTCACCATTTGATGCCTTCATCACTTTATATGACAAATTCTTCAAATCCTTCTTAATTTCGGGATCATCAAATCGACGGCCAATCAAACGCTTGGTCGCATAAAATGTGTTAGCCGAATTTGTAACCGCTTGACGTTTCGCTGGCATACCAACCAAACGCTCACCATCTTTAGTAAATGCAACATGAGATGGCGTAGTGCGTGCTCCTTCCGCGTTTTCGATAACTTTTGCTTGCTTGCCCTCCATTACAGCCACACAAGAATTTGTGGTACCCAAATCGATACCGATGACTGCGCCTTTGACTTCGCCGGATCTATGAAAATAACATAACTATAAATATTTACAATACAAAAATTCATTGGCAAAAATGACTCGTTAAAACATAAGCGGAAACAAAAATGCATAAACCCTAAGACATGCTAACATAATTTTGTGAATTGGGACATATGTAGTTGGGGGTATCATTGCAAGAGTCAGTTCGTCCGTTTATAAAACTAAGCATATTTTCCAGAATCCTGACAAATCAAAAATATATTTATTATCCCACATTCACTCCCTTCATTGATTATGGCCGTATTCGAAAATGCATTAATGCAATGATAATTTGATAAAATTTTGTTTAAAAAAATTATATTTTTCATTTTCAAGAATTTGTTAAAAAATTTACGTTGGTGATATTTCATTGAAGCACAACTTAATCAGGCCATATTTCATCTACACCTTCACCAGAATCGCCCCCCTTAAAAATTTGCTCCTCAGGAACTAAACTTTTAAGAAATGCACTCCGGTTTAATTAATAAAACAAATATTACGAATTAGGGCAAAATGGGTTCAAAATTGAAAAAAACCTACTTCTAAAATATATTCAGCCGAACACCATCAAGTGCTTTAATAGAATTGTGAAAATTTTTATTCAAAATTCGTCTTCGAAAAGGGTTTAACTTTGTCGACAAATACAAATACTATAATACTATATATACATATATGTACATATATATACATATATAAATATTAATAATTGCTCGCAGGTTTTTTTATCTAGAGTTGGAGTTTTCGAAGGCGAAAGGACATAAAAAAGTATTTTAAGGCTTTAAAAATGTTCAATATGAGTTAGGAATAAACTCAGTTAGGGTATGTAAATAGAAATCCCATAATACTTGTTGTTGTTGTTGTAGCGGCTAGTCGCGCCCCGTTAAGAGCGGTATCACCCATGATCGTTGTCGTCGAACTCATCTAGGGGGAGGCCCAGGAAACGTGCAGTTTCGACAGGGTTGGACCAGAGGGAGAGGGGGGTTAGATGAGTGGGTTTGAGGGGGCATGTGAATAGGTGGTTGTTGTCGTGCGGAGAATCTCCACATGCCGGACATGTGTTGGGTATGTCGGGGTTGATTCTGGATAGGTAGGAGTTGAGCCTGCTAGAGTATCCAGATCGTAATTGTGCCAGAGTGACGCGGGACTCACGGGGCAGCAGATAATACTTTTAATGTCGCTAGTCTGCACATTGCACTGATGAATCTGACGAGAAGTTATTCTGAGTTTCTTCACTTCGATATCGTATTATTTACAAATCTGGCCGATTTTTTGGAAAATCTTGCGGAAATATTCTTTTGCATTCTCTCTCCTTACTATTAATTATTTTTTTTTTGCAACATCTGCCAACTATACAGCTTCACCGAGATCTTGATTTTCAGTTTTCAAAAGTCGACTCAATGATAAAGCCAGAGAATGATGTTGACCTGCGGCTCCGAATAATTTGTTACTAGATGTACTCGATGGAGAAGCGACAGATTTTTTTAAGCGATTTTTCTCAACAGAAAATATGTATGTGTGTGTTTCAAAAAGTATTAAAAGATGTCACAATTCTTAGGCAGCAGATGAGAAAAGCGGCCAATTCGTTTTTAATTTCTTTCAGTATTATTACTGCATCATGTACATAAATCCGAAAGTGTTTCGTATTTATTCCATACAAAAATTGTTATATTATAAATTTTGAAATTAATCTTATTAAGTGAAAATCCCTTGTTTTCCAAATTTGGTAGATACTGGTCAGGTAATTTCGAATATATACACATTTGCTCTAAAGTTGGAGGTACCACTGCTATTTTCCAATTTCTAAAATTATACCCACGTATTCTTTACTTCAGCCCAATTAAATTTGAGCAAATTATAATTTTTAGTCCGTTATAAATGATAAAAAAAGTATACTTGCCAAAAATATTAATAGCCTGAGAATAACACATATATAACTTTAGTGTAGCCTGAAATTCCACACCTCTACTTGAATGATAAGTCACTTTTTACGTTTAAATTTGGTTTACAACTATACTTACTATTTCGCACAAGGGTTAGGCTAAAACAGGGTTGGGCACTAAATTGCACTACCACTGTCTATTCAGTGGTAGTTAAACAGCAAAATCCAATATCACTGAAAATTTAGTGATAGTGAAAAACAAATTGCACTATCACTGAACCTTTAGTGATAGTGAAAAAAATCCACTATCACTGAACCTTTAGTGATAGTGAAAAAAAATGCACTATCACTAAACCTTTAGTGATAGTGAAAAAACAAATGCACTATCACTAAACCTTTAGTGATAGTGAAAAACAAATTGCACTATCACTGAACCTTTAGTGATCGTGAAAAAAATGCACTATCACTATACTTTTAGTGAAACATGACTATAACTAAATACATTTGAATTTATATTTTATGGCCGATATTAGTTATGTTTGTTGAAAAAAATGCTTCTTGGTATATAGGCGGTATAATTAAACGTGCTATTAAGCCAGTCCAACAAAATAAAACATGATTTCTTGGTGTCAAGTGCAGACTACTTGATTTGGCACTCTCAAAATTGCAATGCAGCTCAGTATAATGCGAATTAGTTATTTGAATTTAAATTGTTCAACTTTTTAAATTAAGACTTGTCAAATAATTCACTGTCAAAAATTGCACTAAATATAAAATTGTCCTCATGAAATATACTGCGAAAAGTTGCTCAAGAGCCCAAATATGAAACTTGTGTGTATAGATGAGTACCCTTATTATATGTGTAGTACCTTTTTACATTTTATTAACTCAGATGTACAAAACTGTGGAATAAATGTAATAGGCCAAAATCTGCGGAAATAATAAAAACAGTTGTATCTTCGCATCTGGTTACGCCTTGCGTTACAAGATGGAACTCACTGTACGATTCGGTTCAGAAGCTAATAGAAATCAAAAGCGGATTAAGTGAACTATGCTACAAGCTGGAAATTTCTACTTTTAATGAGGAAGAAATAGAATATTTGGAAGAATATGCAAGAGTAATGCAACCTATCGCAGAAGCTATCGACTTCCTGCAAAGAGAACAAAATATGTTCTTTGGCTATTTCATTCCCACTTTAGTGTCTATCAAAATAAAAATGCGACGTTTAGCTTCCGAAAACTTAAAATTTCTTACGGAAATTAATATTTAAATGCAATCAAAGTTACTGGAAAGGTTTGAAAAATATTTTCGTCTGCACTCTGACTCCTGGGATGCAGTTATTGCAGCAATCATCATTCCCGATATCAAATTAAAATTTTGCAGTCTTGTTGGAAAGTGCTGATGATGTTCGAGAAAAAGTTAAAGAATATGCGCTGGAGTTTAAAAGACAACCGGTAGGGGAAGGAAATAATTTACAGCCATCCATAAGTGCTAGTACATCATTTCTCGAATTCGATGACGAGTCCACAGGTATTCGATTTAAAGAAAGCAGCCTGCGAAATTTTGGTAAATAACTTCCTTTTTCAGATGAAAATCAATGTACATATACAAGTATACTCCCACGGCGGAGCTGTAGTAACCGAAGTTTTTTGTACTTGAATGACGCTGATAGGAGCATTGATGCTTTGCACCGCTTTCCTATTATAAAAAAAATGTTTTTAAAATACAACACACCTCTTCCTTCCTCTGCGCCAGTGGAGACTTTTTTCCTTTGCTGGAAATGTCAATCGATCGACAAGGCAAAATCTCACTGACCGTAATTTTGAAATGTTGGTATTAAAAAAAGCAAATAAAAAATGAATTATATTTTCCTAATTTTGGTGTGGCATAATTAGAAGTCTCTACTCAAATTTATGGTTTATTTTTTTGAATACATTTCCTCATACTGCTTCAGCTTATATGTACATATGTATACATACGTAGTCTTATTTTTGTTCTTCAAGAAACAGTGTTATGTTAAAGGTTTAGTGATAGTGCAATTTGTTTTTCACTATCACTAAAAGTGCATTTTTTTTCACTAACACTAAATTTTCAGTGATAATGGATTTTTCTGTTTAACTACCACTGAAGAAGTAGTGCTAGTGAAACTTTATTGCACTTATTTTTAGTGCACTATGCCCAACCCTGGGCTAAAAATTATTAGTTTTCCCCCTTTTATGGTAAATTGTTGTTAAATATTTTTTGAATAAAATAACTTTTCCTGTCCTCTAATCTTAGCTTATCAGAAGAAATTTGACGTCGTTGATCCCATTTCAAAATTTGTTTGCCACGAGGAACGAATCGCTGCACAGTGGTTCCATTTGTATGGAGGATAGCGACAAAAATAGTTAGAATAGAGATACTGACCTGCAATATACACAGCATATTTCTGTTCATGCAAGTACGATATTCTGAAAAAATCGCAATTGTATAACGCCCACTTTTCATATTCTACAGATATAATTCTAACGTTAAAATACCTGAGCATGTGATAAATTTTGTTCCAATTCCCGGATTTATTATTAATAAATAGAAAGGAGAACAGATGTGCCATTTAATTTTATAAAATTAAACAATTTATTTTTTACAGTCCAAATAAAAATTTTTATTAATTTGGAAGAAAAATAAGGACGTTGTAACCCTCAATAAAAAATTCCTTTACGTAATTAGTCTTCCAACAATTCTATTGTAGATTTTAATAATGCGCTTTTCTTTTTGCATGGCAATTTTCGTTGACCTGTAATAAATGGATCTGAGCTCAACAATAACATATTAAGTAAATCCGTATTTGTTGCAATTCGAGAAGTTTTCCTCGTATGTTGAAGCCTATACCTCTTAATATCCTTGTTTTTGGCTTCCGCAGCTTCCTCTGATAGTTCTCCAATGGATATTATTGCACTTTCGATGACTTCGGAACCATGCACTAGGATCTTGTGAACTGAAGGTGGAAGATAGAACCAAGGGTACTTCTCTACAAGCCCTTTAGCAGTTTCAAGTGCGAATTGCTTAAATTTGTCCGCGTTTATTTTATATCCTGATGACATAGCTTGCAGTAATGCTGCACATCTTAGTATGAGCTCTTCGTCAACGCCCGTTATTTGAGAAGCCAAACCAGCATTATTAAAAAAGCGTCTAGCCGTGTTACCATCGTTTGACGTCCCACTACCTCCTGTTTTTGGCATGTCCACTATTAAACCCATTTCTGATCTAAACTTATTTCTAACCTGAATTTTTTTTCCATGAATTGAGTTTTATCTTCTGCCGACCTAATTTGCCATATTTGATATCTAGTCTATACGATACATGAATGAAATATTCAAAAAATCGAATATATGAATGTAAAGGTGATAAACCAATCTCATAATGTTCTTTGTGGACGGCTTTTTGTAGACATTTATCTATATCGTTCATCTCCTTTGGTTTGGCTTGGCATATGTAACACTTAGCAGATGATGTTTGACTTAGTGCATTGCATACTTTTCCATCAACCATAGTCAGTTGCAATTTGTGTTCGACGTTTATTTTCTGTCCAGATCTTAAATATTCTGTGCATTTTAACATCAATTTTCTTCGTGAAATAATTCCTCTCTTCAATGCAAACTTCTGTTGTCTTTTTTGAAACTAAATCGTATTGGTCTGCAGTATCGAGTGGACGACGGTCGAGGATTTTTCCATATAACTTTAGTATTTTGTTGTGTCGAAGATTTAGTAACTAATTTAAGGGGCACATAGGATGTTACAAATAAACTATTGTCTTGTAGAGTATTGTTACTAACACGTTGTTTATATTCACTGTATCCGGAGCTACCATCGAATCCCCACTTGCCTATCAAAACAAGATTGCTTATATTTACATCGGGTATGACTTTCAACACTTCAGTTTGGAGATCTAATATACGTGAAGCTGTATGGTCAAGTAAACTTTGTAGCTCCACTTCAGCCTGTGATTCACTCACGCTAACCGATTCTGCATCTGTATAACTTTTTTTCTTTTCACTTAAAACCTTTTTATAGCTGGGCAAAACTTTGCACGAAAGTTTAGAGTTTATAAAATCACTGATTTTTAAGTACTGATGTTTTGTTAAGTTTGTATCAATTATTAGTGAAAGAACTTCGGTGACATTTACTTCCTGAAAAAGTGGATTTGATTCCAAATGTACTTCACGTAAGGTATCCGCGGCGGACTTATCAATTTCTGCCAATTTTGCTATTCTTCGTTGCTTAGTCCGTTTGGAGCATGCAGAGAAATCAGCAGTTGGGCGACCACGTTTACTCGCTTTTGCTTCTTCTTTTTCAGATGGCAAAGATAGAGTTTCGAGACTTAAGGTAACAACCTCTTTGTAAGAGAGCCAATCCGAGTAGTTTCTTAACACGTCTGACTTTACGCGATGGTTTTGTTTCCACATCACCCCAATGCGTCTGCATAAATATTTTACACATTTCAGTAGTTATATCATCAAACGGGTGTTCGTCACCTTCAAAACCTGTTTTTCTGACTATATCTTCAAAAACTTCTTCAAAAACTTCCTGACCTTTCGTCGTATTTGACCCATTTTTGGAGCACCCAATTTCAAAAATATAGGAGCGAGAAAATATGCATTGATGAGACATTCCTACGATAAGAAATTTAAAAAATAAAAATCTCAGAGAGAGAGTGAGACAACAACAACTAATTCTACATTTGTTTATTGACATTACTTGCAAAAACCAATGCTATAACACGCACATTTCATGTACAAAATACACTTTGAAACTAAAAAGTTAGGTTAGTTTAATGAACTTTATTTAGAAACCTGCAAATCCCTGCACATGAACTTATTATTTTAAACTATATACTTGTATCAACATTTACACACTAATCCAGTCACTGCATTCGGTTGACAAAGTTACTAAATCTCCAAATACATTTAACAAAGAACAACAAAACTGAATCAAAAAGACACTTCATTAAAATTTGTTATTCTAAAAACAACAGCACAATTTAAAAACTTGTTATTACTGAAAACTAATACTATTACCATCTACTTTAATTTCCATTTTCAGTATTTTTATTTAGACACTTTTTTAAATTAAACTTTTGCAGTTGAATGTACACGTTGCTTTCGCTTTTATTTTTGTCAACTATTTACTTCTGTGCAAGGCCGTACATATGTATGTTGCTTTCACTCAAGAAGTTCCGTTAGAAATAATCAAAACAAACTCAAAATACATAAATTTGATGGCATATGCAACTATTTATTTAGCTACAAGCCCAATATATAAACATAGACTTTTTTATTTTTGTCGTATGGGAGGAACCACCGTGCGCTGTGTAAACTCGTTATTTTACTCTCGGTATTCCTCTAACTAAAAATACATTACGCTTATTTACAAAAATCAAAACGATTTCTATGTTGATTGATCTATACTAGAATCTAATGAGTTGGTTTAAGAGGTACATATGTGAATAGATATTTGGTATCGTGAGGTGAATCTCCAGATGCCGAAAATAATTTTCGAAAATATAGTTTTATTTTGGATAAGTAGTAGGTGAACCTGCTACCAAGTTTAGTTTAGTTTAGTTTAGTTTATTTAGCTCCTGCTATTTCAAATTCACACTAGTATTATTCTCCATAATTACATCGTGCTTTGCTTAACATTAAATGTGAGTTTAATTTTATACAATATTTTTCTTAATATAATCGATTAATAATCTTCTATATACAATGATATTTCTCTCTTTTTTAATACTATTTGGCAATTCGTTAAATAATTTTAATCCTTTATAAAGTAAAACGTTCTGTGATTTACTAGTTCTGTACAGATTAATACTAAAGTCTTCGTTGTTCCTTAAGTTATATGGTTGTACATCTCCCACATACACTAACTGGCTTGATAAATATTTAGGTAACAAATTATGTTTCATTTTAAATATAAATAATAAGACATTCATAACAGTTCTTTGGTTAATATTTAGCCATTTTAAGGTATCGAGCATGCACGTTATTGGGGTCAGTATATTGCACAGTAAAATACAACGCATACCCTTATTTTGTAGTGTTTGTAGTCTATTTCTCATTTCCGCCGAACCTAGGAACAATATGGTAGAGCAGTACTCAAAATGAGGCTTGATCATCACATTATATAATCTTAAGGCACTATCAATATTCAGTCGCTTTCTAATTCTCCGAAAAAAACCTATTTTCTTTGCAATTTTCCTACAAACATAGTTCAAATGACTATCAAAATTCAAGTTTTTATCTATAACTATTCCTAAGTATTTAATTTCGTCAACTTTTTCAATCACTTCATTATCTATTATTATATCTCCATTTGAATTTCCGTTTATTATGATAGCCTTAGTTTTGTTAACATTAAGCTTTAACTTATTCATTTTTAAATACTCCTCTATGTTTTTTAAGTTAGTGTTCATTCTGTCAATGCATTCGCTCGTTGAAATACCAGTCGTATACAGCAGGGTGTCATCAGCAAACTGGCAGATCTTGACTCCATGTAGTGTTTTTTGCATGTCGTTAATATATATGAGGAATATAAGTGCTGCCGTCTAGCGCAACAAAGGCATCAGCGTATATTTACTCTATTGACGATACCTCTTGTGTGCTAAGAAGTAAAGCAAGCTGTCGAAAGATTGACCCAATATCTAGGGACGAGCTGTTGTTGAGATGCTTCCTTTTTACTTTAAAAACTTTGACTAAGCTTAGCTCAGTTTAAGACTCCATAGACGATTATCACAAGGAAATATGAACATACGTTTCCACGACAGTCGGTTCTACGATACCGGAACGACCAGGATTTATGTATATCCGGCCAATGACTATCAATTCAGCGAGATTCCCCAAAATGTTATGGGGAATGTTTTATGCTGTTACAACAACAACAACATATGTATATATAAGCATTACAAAGCAGCCCTTAGAATAATAAAGAACTATTCCTAGTTAATAATTAATCACCGCATACTACTATCATCTCAGTTAAAAAAATTATGGTATGTTTAAAACGTTCTTAAAATTTCGAAAGGGAGTTTTTAAAATACAACCTAAGATATCCAAAATAAATAGGCAGTATAATTTCAAATCCGAAATGTCTCAGATCTTGTTATTACCATGTAATATAACGCTGCTACAAATACACACATTAGGAAATAATGAATGAAAGGTTTATTTTGAATGTTGTATCAGTTAGTATCAATTTTAAAAAATTCATTAACGGCGGTCCAGTTCCCAGTGTGTATATTTATCTTACAAGGAACGACCAATCATTATAACTGTCATTACGACTCCTCTTATCTGATCTGTCGACCTTTTGTCTAGCATCCGAGTCAATAGGCCCCCTTCTGAGGGAGTTTTGAAAATAGATTAATGGCAGTAAAACATGACGCAATTTGTTCTAGAACTACATATGAAAAAATATTTGGAAACAAAATCTTTATGTAAGGAAATGTTATTGATTACATCCGTATTTGCGCAATATATTAATGGGCTAACTTTAGTTTGAGAGATATGAGCTTTCATATTTTATGTAAAAATTTAGTGCACTTACTTGTGACGTAGTTGTGCGGCGACTCCATTATTCAATGTCGTGGTATTCTATAAAAAATTTAAAACAAAATTATATTTTCAATTGCCGAATCAAGATATGTACATATGTGCGTAAATATACAGATATGACTCTTTGAAGTAACTTTTGATGAAATTCACATTGGAAACGCATTATGTAAAATGCCGCAGAGATGAGAATGCCGAAACAAAACTCATTTTGCTATCAGATACTTTGAACTTGCCTTTACTAAGAATTTTCCATAATCATGAGCAACAAAACGCTGTCCAATCAATCGAGGCACGAACTTTGGTATTCTCAACATTTTCCACAAATTAAGAACTGAAATTAAATTCTTTGTAAGCAATTTCTTGATATGAGAAAATTTCTCGAACTTCTCAGTCTCGTGTGGACGAAAAAAAGAACAGAAGCACGTTTTCTACTATACGACAAATAATTATTGGAATAACAGAGTGACTGGTATGCTTAAAATTTGAAGAATTGGATTGACCGAATAAGTGGTATAGAGAGCACATAAAACAACTATTATTTAATATGCCCTAAAATAAGTTTAATTTTAGTTATTTAGTTATTTTAAAAAATAGTAATATAATATTTTTAAATTCAAATAAAACAGATGTAATCCATCCATTTCCACAATTATGTGTAAAGTAATATTCATACAAAAAGCATACATGTAAAAAATCTTCATGACCCAAATTAAGAAACACTCAAGAAAAATTATTTTCAAACTTTTATTAAAAACATTTCACTTACAAAGTAAATATTGGTTTATATATATATATGTATAAATATATTAAAAATAGCAAATTCTACAATCTATAAATTTGAAATTTGTTTGAATGAATTTGCCGTTTCGAAATGTTTGTTATTTTAAACTTTGAGAGCTCAATGGTTGCAAAAAGCTGGCATTAAAGCTGTTACTAAATCTGTCAAATTAAGCGAAATTTCAATTACTATGTGTTTTTGATTCGTTTATTACAATTGAAAGGATCTTTGAAAACATTAATTATTCTGAAAAGCAAAATAATGCGCCAACTCGGATAAAATTTTCCTATAGCTAATGTTATTGGCCCGTAGTCATAGTCAAATTAAAGTCGGATCTAAATACGTTAAAGCATACTTTAGCTTAAAGTATACTTTATCTTAGTCATAGCCGAGTTAAACTCGGCTTTTTCGGCTAAAGTCGAATTTAAAGTTAGAGTGCCGAAAAGCTGTTACTAACCATTTAGTAAACTGTCAAAATAGTTATAAATCTGCATCTTCGGGGCTAAAAGTTGTGTTTTTTTGGTGAAACTTAAATTAAAGGAAAAAAATGAACCGTTTTGATAATATTGAACGGGATTTTAGCATCATTAGTGATGCTACTTTGATTAGACGTCCAAAAATGTATAAAACCAGAACCAACCATTTTGAATTAGACGACAGTGATTTCTATTCTCGGTATCGGTTCGACAAAGCCACTACTTACACTTGCTTTGCCCTCCATCGTGTTTAATTTTTCATTTGCAAATAATAAACAAATACCAGCTGATATAGTTGCCTCTTGGAGATGGGGGTTTTTAATTGATAAACAGTAATATCGCATAAGAAGTACAATATTCCACATAAATTCTGGCTTTTATCTTTATATAAAATCATACAAAGTCTTTTCAAACTTATTTTAACTATTAATAGCAATAAAATCACCATTTTATTGTGAAATTATCAAGTTAAAAAAATATCCTTCGATAAAATACATACATATATCCATTAGTTCATTTTCGACATTTTTCCCTCCAAAATGTCGTCTCTATATTTGCAGCAATGCCATTTCTGTAAATTTACTGATTGACAATGTTGTTATTAGTTAGTACCATGTACTAAACTGACTATGACAAGACTAAAAATAAAGTCGGCTTTATCTTTTTAGTATTTTACTAACTAAAGTCGGCTTTTATGTTGGACTATGACTACGGACCATTATGTATTTAAAAATGCATTCCCTTCTCCCATAGCTTTAACATGGGAAAGGAAGAAAATTCCTTGTAAATTAAGACGGATTAAGGGTTAAATTGAATTCCCCATGTATTTTTTTGGGGCTCAGCAGGTCGAATATCGTTTTACCGAGTTGGCTCGCTTATATTTCTGAGCTTGTGTTGTTGCTGTTCACGTAATTTGCTGGAGCGTTGTTTTGCAAGTCGGTTAGAATAAAACGAGACTAAAGCCAGAAATAAATACGAAACGGCTTGATTCGTTCGATTCAGTGCAAGAATACTTACTATATAGCAGCTATAGGCTAAACAACGCTACTGTGCAGACTTAGGGCCAGTTTTTCAGTGCTACTTTGAACTGAGTTTAAACTAAGTTTACTTAAACGCCGTTTAAGGTTAAACTAAGTTTAAACTGCAGTGCTGTTTTTCAGTGAGCGTTTAAGGCCGCCCTAGAATTTGACAGTGTGGTAGGGCAACACTGTTTTTTTCTTTATCTACACAACAAAGCAGCTGACGTTTGTTTACATTTTTTGTACACAAAAACCTTCGTGAATTATTTGTGAAAATTGAAGTTACTAATACGGTGAAAAAATGTATAAGCGGAGCGGTAATTTTTCGACGAGAGAAGTGAACTTCGTTTACTTCAGCATCGCTATAGTCACTTTCACTTGAAAAATCCATATTTTAATATATTTTACGGACAAAAAACGTAATTTTGTTGATTTCAATTTCTGTGAACTCATGAAATGACAGCTGAACAGTTGAACAGCTGATTGCTTAAACTCAGTTTAAACTTAGCATATCGGGCGTTTAAACTTAGTTTAAACTAAGTTTAAATTCGACTGAAAAACAGCACATCGAGTTTAAACTTAGTTTAAACTGCAAATCAAGTTGAACTAGCTCTGAAAAACTGGCCCTTAGACTGACATTTACATACTCAGAATATGTGTGAAACATGTATTCCTAAATGCAAAAATGAAATAAACATCTATTGTTATTTTTGGCCTTATATTTTATGAAACGTCTGTATAATTTATAGAGCTTAAGGCCAGGTTTGTATTAAGGAATAATATGAGAAACAACAATTTTTCAAAGTGGTAGAAGTGATAGCTGCTATTTCGGAGATCACCACATCTCCTCATCAGACTTCTTTCTTTCTAGACTTTTACCTGGCTTTGAACCATGGTACACGGGATTGCTAGGCGAGCACGCAACCACTTAGCCACACTAACCGTGTGAAAATTGCTTGTTTTCTCATTATCCCTATGTCCAACCATACCGCTATTAAGTGTGAAATCGCCCCTAAGTGCTTAACAGCGTGGTTGGCATTGTTGTTTTGCAAATCTATAAGCTTTTTGTACTACTTATAGTTTGCTTTTAGGCTTGCTCATCCTTATTGTAATTATTGTTATTTTTGGCCTTTTATTTTATGAAAGTCTGTATAATTTATAAAGCTTGAGGCCAGGTTTGTATTTTATCGATAATACCACGTAGTTACCACGTTGTTACCACCCAATATGATGGTAACAAAATTCCCCAGTAATAAGTGTAACAGAAAACAAAAAGGGTGTAAAAGTTACCAAAGGCCTTTGTAACTGGTAACGACAGTTTTGTTACCGGTGCAGAATATGTCTGAATATGCAGAATATACCCGTTAGTGGGAAATATACTTAAGAACGATTTGGTTTTTGTACACAATTTTGCAAATTTTATTCTGTTTTAGGTATATTAAACCTGGTAAGTTAATACAAAATAAAGTATATTGAGTATTCTTGACTGCAATTTACTTTAGTTAACACTATTAAATAATGTCAAAAGGGAAATATTGCACCCCAGCTCTTTGAAAAGCAATCATCGAGTTGCAAAAGACCGGATTATTATACAGTGATGTTGCAACACAATTAAACGTTTCCAAAATGGTTTCAAATATATTTGGGAGTTTAAAACAGCAGAAAGAAAAAAACTCGAACATCTTCTAACCAGGTTGATAGGATGATTGTTAGGTTATCAAAACAGGACCCAAGGAAGTCTGCTGTCTATTAAGCTGGAAAAGCTAATAATGAAAGAACAGTTGCGATTCGATTAGCATAGGCTGGCTTTCACGGCGAATGTTGAAAATACTTTAAAAATACGTAAAAAATGCACTCAGTACGCAAAATATTACAAATATGGATCAAATGTTTGAAAATACCAAGATAGCATTCCTGTTGAACGTTGTAGAAGTTTATTAACGTCAATGCAAATGCGCTGTGCGACCGTAATAAATCAAAAGATTTGCGACAAAATATTAATACTTGTTCTGTCTTTGCGCTAGTAATTTTTATGTTTTATTCATTGTATTGCTTCGTCTTTAAGTATTTTTACGAATATAAATTTAGCATTGTTTTAACATTTCCATGTGGAACAAAAAATATTATGTTTTTCTAAGGCCAATTTAGTGATGTTGTTGAAAACATCTTCAGTTTATGAGATAAAGTTTTACATCCTAGGAATTTCATCGTTTTCATATAAAATAGTCTCAAATGGCAAGAACCCAGCGTCGTTCCTAAGTATTTTTCAAAAGCTGTATACTTATATAAAATCTGTTCATTGTTTAAATTTTTGCACTCTCTGTTCTGCTTCTTTACTTTTGTCTCTATTGACATTCCATTTTGATTCACAATTATGTCAATTGCTTTGCTTCATTGTCAACAGGGGTTGTTACGAGAAATTTTTATAGGTTATTTGCATTATTGGCATTTGGTTTATCCTAAATTCAAAATTACTACTGGATATAGTAATATCGCATATAGTATATACCAGTACAAAAACCCGCAATGTCAGTTGATTCAGATTCTAACAATGAGTTAGAGGAGAACTACTACACGTTCCTGAATCTACCGCGAGACGTAAGTACATAAATGATGGGCTCAAGAATGATCAGCTGGTTGGTCCACTTGCCGGTATTAAAGAAGACTGTCTTAATTTTATAGGCGACGGGTGAACAAATAAGTGCTGCATACAGAAAACTTAGCCGTATTTACCACCCGGATAAGCATGTGGACGTAGAAAATAAGCAAAAAGCGGAACAGTTGTTTAACCGAACCAAACGGGCTTATGAGGTGTTGTCGGATCCTCATAAGCGAGCTATATACGACTGTGTCGGACAGAAAGGGTTAAGAACAGATGGATGGGAGTTAGTACATCGTACAAAAACGCCTGCCGAGATACGTGAGGAATACGAACGTTTAGCGCAGGCTGCCGAGGAACGCAAGCTTCAACAACGCACTAATCCCCGTGGTAATATAACAATTAATGTTAATGCCACTGAGGTGTTTACACCCTATGATGAGACGCAAATTCCTCGTATTGAAGTGTCTTCAATGAGCATTTCCCAGTCAATTGAAGCTCCAGTCAATCGCAAGGACACTATTACTCTTGGCGGAAACCTGTATTCGGCTAATGGTAATGGAAATGGTAACTTTATTCTCTGTGGGAGACGCTTAGTTAATAAGGGTTGGATGGAACTTGATATCGGTGCCGGTAATGGTCCGAGCTTAGGTGTAAAAGGTATGATAACATAGATAATGTGATTTTGGTACATTATTTAAATAGTCTGTACTTGAATATAGGCGGGCGGAGCGTTAGCTCAGTTCTTACCTTAAATGGAGGAACTTCGTTCAATTTTCGTGAAGGGCGTGTCATTCCTGCTGTATTTTCAACATTGGCCGTGCAGTTGGATAAACACACGATGGGTTCTTTGACACTCAATGTAAGCACTCAATCGTCTATGACTACGCAAATTGACAGCAGCACTGAAAAGCATGCATGGACAGCATCATTTGTAATCGGATTCCCCCATATATACTTCAGTGCAGCGTATACGAGAAAAATGTTGGAAAACGAGTTGAAACTTAAACTGGCGGCGAAGTAAGTTTTTCTTTTATTTTGTGGTAATACAAGATATCCATATTTCCGTTATAACTAAATGTATTAAATTGATCTAAATGTAGTAAATACTACTAGTCAATGAGATAAATGTAAAATCGCTTAAAGTTGGGCATGCAGTTTTATGAGACTTTCATATATGGTATCTTTATAGGTTGGGTACATTTGGATTTCTAGCAGAATATGGAGCTGAAAAAAAGGTCTCAAAATATAGTTCTGTGTTTGCAGCTGTTTCTCTGGGTATTCCAACGGGAGTTATGCTTAAATTTAAGTAAGTTTATTTGTAATAAATAAATAACAATGGTCGCATCATCCAATGATAGATTAATCATACGCATATAATTATAGAATAGTGCGTTCTAATCAGTCGTACATATTTCCAATACATTTGAGTGAGGAAATAGTGCCTGCCGCTGTTTTTTATGCCACAGTTACACCAATATTGATGTGGTTCTTGGTGAAAAAATCTATACTCGATCCTATTCGTTTAGAACAAAAAAATTCTGAAATCGAAAAAGCAAAGCGAAATAATGAGCAACGATTGATTAGACAAAGGCAGGAAGCACAAGCAGCAGTTGAACTAATGCAGCATACATACGAACGCATTGTTTCGGAAGAAGGCACAAGGGGAGGGCTTATAATTACTTACGCTACCTATGGACAATTTGAAGAGGAGGGCAATGGCAATATTCCTGAAAGTGCTTCGATAGATGTAACAATACCACTACAGTGTCTCGTAAAAGAGGGTACACTGATTCTGTATCGATCATCTAAGGTAATCAAGTTTTTAAAAATTGATAATTTTTACTCGACATATATGTATACTTACCTTTTTAGAGTGAATTGCCCGGTTTTTATGATCCATGCATTGGCGAAGACAAAATATTGAAAATTGAGTACTTGTTCAGAAATCAGCGTGATGTCGTTATTATTAAGGATATGGATTCTGTGCGACTTCCATTAAGCAGCAATAACTGAGACTGTATTTTTGTTAAATAGTCAAAATTTACGGTTATTATTTGATAAAGCTTAATGATATTTATAATAATAATGTTTTCTGTATCTTGCGTTAAACGAAAAAATAGTGATTTTTATAAACGAACGGATAAAAAACATTAAAAACTCAATATCTAAAATACATATGCAAATATAGTTATATTAATAAATTACTTCAATTTACGTAAGTATACGGATTTCTCGTATCGGAAGTTTTTCTGTCACATCTACTTTTTTCATAACTTAAACTACACTATCTACTTGACAAAAAACAAAAAAAAAATCATCCACGTCTATCAAATTCGATCATTCAATTATATCGCTGATTGTGTTGTTGTTGTTGTTGTTGTTGTAACATCATAAAACATCCCATAAAATTTTGGGAGTCGAAAATCTACTACCTTTTAACATATTTTTCAACAATTGTCTAATTAAACGCAAACATTGCTATAAGTAATTGTATTTTGTGAGACCTTTAATTAATTATATCTATGTGCGGTCATATGTATAGCAGCTGATTTCGCAGTGTTATGGAGGAAAAAGGTGTTAAAAGTCAAGTGGTCAATATGTTTTATGATCAGAACAAAACTGTGAACCTACTAAGCTTTGTAATATAAATACATATTCGTCAATTTGCATTATACTTAGAATTGGCAAGTAAATTTATATTCACAGGTAGTACACAGGGCAAAAGTTTCAATATCTAGCATTCCTTTCTGACCATAAATATTTATTGTTATGTTTTTGAGTTTCACTCATTGTTTAGAAAACAACAGTTAATTTTTTAATCGGAAAATGTTAGTTTTAGCGCAGGAAAAGAGCATTTCTTTTAATGAAAGAAATTCTATATCCTCGAAATAATAGGTATACACATAAATGAAATAGCATGCATTTTGAAGTCTGAACTAGAATATAAATTATTACCTTTTCTGGAATTAATACACCATGTACAGCAGCCCCTGATTATGTAACACTCACTTTAGTGCTATTTCCGCATACTGAATTAAAAAAATTGATAGTGCTAAATTGAATATTAACTTAAATAACTTATTGGACGTTGTTGATAAGAGTAATTTTTTACTCTTATTTCAGAAAGCGTTATATTTTAAGTCTTATTTTTACGTTATGGATAATGAGGATGCGTTATATATGCCCTTTTATTTTGTATTTGTGGTTTCTGTAATGAATGTCGTGAGATTCTAACAACCACATATGTATATAGAATACACACAGGTATACACAACGAATCCCGAATACCCCTGGTGCCGTAGTTGTTTTTCCGTTTAAACCGAATGTTATTTTACTTATTCCCGTGTGGCGAATATTCAATATAAAATAGGAAAATATTGCCGATGAATATAGTTGTTTTCCCCCGAAGAAAAACAAGGAAATATTAGAGTAAAATTTTTAAAAATTAATTGTTTTTTCAATATTATGAGTGAGTTACATATATTCATGAAAGGTGACAAAAAAATATTTGATATTAGGGCAACCCTGTTCGTATCTTTCATGAAAGATGCGTTTTTAGTGCAATTTAAGTTGTGCAAAAAAAGAAAATAGTTGTTTTTAGGTTGACGTAGTTATATATTTAAAAATAATTAGGTCTTAAACTACTACTACTACTACTACTTTTGTTTCTTCCTGAACCAACAATCTGGGCCAATGACCTATACAAAAGTCTTGCAACCCGAAATTGCAAATAAACCGTACCATTTTTATTCTGAGAGGGTATAAAGTACCAGAATTTTAATTTAGAAATTTAATTCTGTGGCAAATAACTTAACATCTTATGTATGTATCTATATGTAAGTATTTTATTTCAGATATTCCTCTATTCGATCTAGTATACCAATATTTGTATTATACTCCACTTTTTTCTTCTACCTTCCTCAAATACAAATTAATTCAACTAAACCCTGATTAATGATGGCGGCTTTGCGACGCAGCTTTTTCGTGTGAATTGCGTGTGGAGTTTTGACAAAACAGCTTATTTGGCTTTCGAATTTTTATTTTCAAATCAATAAATTTCTATCTTTGACGTACAAATTTAATATTTAAATTAAACTTTTAACACAATGGCCTGTGGAACTATAGCTTTGTTTAACTATTTGTATAAATATTTCATTAGAACATTGTTATTTTTGACATGGTAAAAATTGAAGTCCAACTGGAGATAAGATATTTTGTTAAACTTTGCGCGCAGGCTTAGAGTTCGGTTGAATGTGCGCGCATGTGAACAAACATATGTACATACATATGTACATAATTATTTCTATTCTATTTACATATCTACACATATGCTTGTCCGAGCCCTTTTGCATGGAAGTAATTCGATTAAATATGCATTTTTAAATAAATGCATGCATGTGCATACATATGATAAACAATAAATGCAATTTCTTTAGTGTTTTTGGAAGATTTTGTTTAACCACTTAAAATATTTATTGAAAGTTATGTATGGAAAATATTAGTAGAATAAAATAAAACACTAAAATTGAAATTATAGAAGAATACATATTTTTTTTATTTTTTTTAAATGTTGGAAATAGAATGGCGAAAATTCCTTATCAAACCAAAAGGAAAATTTTCGCCAAAAAACATCTGCAACCACACAATGTAGCTAATAACAGAGAACGTACATTAATTTTCTCTAAAATTGTTGTTTTCGCTCAACCGATGTTAAATTTTGCCCCTTGTAGGTGAAAAATATCGGATGGTGGGATAAGCCAAAAAATACAGTGCCCCTCAAATCCGCGGTACGAGACAAGGAATGAAGCGAGATGCTGCTTCTCTGTCTAATATAAGTTCTCTGCTTAAACTACACTATCTACTTGACAAAAAACAAAAAAAAAATCATCCACGTCTATCAAATTCGATCATTCAATTATATCGCTGATTGTTGTTGTTGTTGTTGTAACATCATTAAACATCCCATAAAATTTTGGGGAATGCTGCTGAAATGACAGTTCTTAGTCGGATATAAGTCCGGGTCGGCCCGGTATCGTAGATCCGACTGCCGTGGGAACGATTATATCGGTGATCTTACCCTATTGTTTTAGCAGTTAGCTACACCCTACTAGATCGGCTTACTCATGGTCATTATCTTCAAACTCATCAACGGGGAGGCGCGAGAAACAAGCTCTTTCACAAAGTTGGAGCATAATGAAAGGAGTGTTAGATGAGTAGGTTTGTTGGGCATGTGAATAGGGGATTGGTATTGTGAGGAGATTCTCCAAATGCCGGACATATGTACATACATACATTTGCGATGTCGGAGTCGAGTATGGGTAAATAGAGTTGAGCCTACTGCAGTAACCAGACAGAAATCGAGCCAGAGTAGTGATGACTCTAAAGGCAGCTGGAGCTCTTGGCTACAATTGGTAGAGTTTTGACTCCAATAACAGCATTCACAAGCAAGCGTTTGTGAAGGTGGTGATTGTCTCTCGATGGATGTTATTCAGTGTCTGTCTGTACGATCTCGCATTTAGTTGCTGTAACTTTTTCCACTGTGTCCTACTCTCCACGGCGTCCGAATTGGGGCAGCATTGTTTACAACCGGCCGCCTTATGCCTTTGTATGTTGCCAACAACGTTTCTTTGCCTTTGTCCCAGGTGCTTCCCCGGCGAGCGACTTGCAGACCTTGTTGCGGATCTGTACTTTGTTGACAATTGCGGTTGTGTGCGCTGAAAAGGAGAGCAGGCTGTCGTCGGGTGGTTAACAGTTAGGATGGGGGTTCAATGAACGTGGATTTTAACGAGCACATGCCATCAATTGCATCGGCGGTAGCGATTATCGAAATCTCATCGGCGTACGAGCCGATAGTGACTCCCTCTGCGGGTTGAGACACTTTAGACTTTACATATGTATGTAAAAGTTGAACAACATAAATTCCGCGAACCTAACTCAAACAACATGTTTGAAGTTGATCTTTATCACGGCGGTCCGCGGAAACGAAGTCGCAGATCTATCAATCGAGATAACTACTAATAGGTGGTCTGATGGGAGCGATAGCATAGGTCCCCACGTTAGGCTATTTATCAGTCCTGCGCTAGCTATTGTTAGGTAGCTGATGATACCCTATATTAAAATTAAATATTTGGAGATCCTGGGTAACTATGCTCTATTCAAGGGTTGTAGCCTTACGGTCGATGTCTTCTTCGATAAGAGGATACTGCACTGTGTTCTGTGTGGTGAATGCTAAATCTGCATCGTTTTCTCGCTCGCAATCCTTACAAATTTGAGTTGATGAGTAGTTTTGTTTCTTCGATTGCAGCTTTTAATGGACCTAACCGGCTCATAAAGACCGTTATTTCTTTGATTTTACTCTGGGATCCCATGGGTATGAGGGTAGGGTGAGGTTGTTCACCGTATTTCAGCTGCGCTTGACGCTGTGTTGGTTGCTACTTTTTGGCCGCCCATCCATTTACTTATGGTGCGCAGGCCGGAACATGCCCGAAAATGACACCAGCCCTAGCCGGATGGGAGTGTTTGGAAAAGTGGGGAGTGTTCGTGTTGATGCTGTGGGCTATAGCAAGAAATACTTCACTAACAACGGTTGTTTAATGAATTAACCTTTCTTTGGGCATAACAACTCCGGACAAAATGACGTTTGCAACTTTTTTGGCGTAGAATACGTCTTACCTTACGGTATGGGCACCAATGTCAGGGTTTTATTGTTGTAATCTCTATTTCTTTAATTATAAGGAAACGGCTCGATTAATTTTTTTTTTTTTTTGGGGTCAAATGAAGATGTTAGCTTCCGTTTGACATACATTTCATGTTGGTTGATATCTTCCTAATATTTAAATTTCTCAAATGAAAATTGTATAAACACATGCACACAAATATGTGTGTGGTGTTTGGTTGAGTGTTTGCTGTTGGGCGATTTAAATGTACTCGTGCAGCCGTTTCTTAGTATTGCATAATTTTAGGCGGGCAAGTTAAAGTAGAGTAAAAGAAGAGAAAATGCTGCCAAGCACTGCAAAGCTTATGTATGTACATATATCATCCAAAGTAACTATCAAATAAAGAAATTCATTTGGTTGTATTATTTATCATTTATTGTTACATATGTTTTCTGTCTTATCGGATGGCGTATTCTACGTTAAACTTAATGGCCGTGTCTCTGACACAGCCTGCTTCTTTTTATCACTACTTGATATGCCACACCCCATGGGTCACCCTAGATGCTTTAATAATAACTAGTGAAGCATTTCCGCTTGAATCCGGGTTTTCCGTCCGATTTTAAATCTGTTTGACGTTTAAACTCTCTATGGCGCTTTTCAGTCAACTTTAGACCTAGTTTAAACCGCCAATTTAGCAGGGTTAAACTGAGTTTAACTAATCAGCACGCGAGGCCGACTATAATCGTATTTTTGCACATAGCCTCGGCAATTCACACGTACAAGAAAGAGACGCTTGGCAGTAGCATGGATTCTCTGCTTGATTTCCCTAACAGCAACACTAACAAAGCCTACATCCGGTTTCCATATTTCCAACGTTTCTCTCTACGCTTCCTTAAACGATTATTGTACCTTAGCTGTGCGCGAGTCGGTGGGTTTGGCCTATGGAGGAGTAGATCCCCATTCCCTTTTATGCGTACTTTCGTCACATCTTCTAAATGTTTTAATTTCGGTCAATGTTTATATAGAAACATATGTATATGGTATATCTGAACTTCCGCCACGGCTTTTTATTGGTACCGCATCTGGTCTTATGGTTTATGCTTTGATTTACTTTTCGTTGCACTGTGTTACATTGGGGTCGTGTTCTTTCCTTTGAACTCCAATATTACATATTGTGAGGTGAGCCATATTAATTCATTTACCAAAAATCACACAACGATTACGTTTGATTTACGTTTTGGTCGACTCTGAAAAATTGCGACGTAAGTCAAAACGGCGTAAATAGAGCTTTTGATGGTTTCAAACAAAGTAAAGTGCTTTTTTTATTATATTACGTACAGAAAAATATATGATACAAAAAGTAACCATAAATAAGTATGTAATCACAGGATTATGTTTGAACAATTCACATACAAACGGGGTGGGTGATAGAATTGGCCTGAAAACCTCTCCAAAACATCGACAGAGAAGCTCGGTAACATCAGTTATTAACAACCTACTAAGAAACAACTAATATTTACACTAATATTTCACATTTCATCTATTCTAATGGCATACACACTCTAAGGTCTTAATTAAAGATATATATTAACTTTTATTTAGAATATTTGATTTTTTTTAAATACTAATTTAAATTCTCGAAATTCGGAATGCCCATTCACTTTGGCAAGAAAGCCATGGCACAGGGGTGGAGGGGAAAAAGAGTAGGGATACGATCACAACGAGCAATGGCCTTTGGAAAGAAATCCTATATAAAAGATAGGGAACAGCAAAGGTCTTGCTAACTCACGCTCGCACACGGGTGGAGATAAAAATGAACTAGGACATGGAGCTTAACGAGCTGAGATACAGGAAAACGATCACTCAGCATACCAATCACGATTTAGATGCACAAATTACCTAATGAGTTTCAAATAAACCCACATATTTGCATTATATAAAATACTTACATTTTTATAAATACTTACTCAAATTGTCACAGTTTTCAGGGAAAATATTAGCAAATTGGAATTTTACTATTATTTAAAAATATTTGATTAGATTCATACATAAACTTTCAAAGAAGTAACACTGTTTTAGCTAAGGGAGACGTCATGTGAAGAGTGAGGAGCAAAGCTGTTTATGTATCAAACCTTTCATTATTGAATCACGTAATTAGACAATGAAATGCATAAGTATGTATTTTTTTAATTTTGCGCAAAAAAAAGTCAGCTGTAACAAAAACTTGCAACTTCTGGCTGGTTTTGCCTTTTCGTACTTTCTAGCATGTTTCTCTCGATGAGAGCAAATTTACAATTTACGCTCGCAAATTTCGTTACTGGCAAGTTACTGGATAATATGAATACATAAAGAAATATAAATAAAAACTTAAAATCACGATCAAATTTGTTCGCCACCCTTACTTTAAACCATGTTCAAATTACACCCTCATTTACTTAATTTTATGCAAATTACTTCAATAAATTAAGTGCGTTCATACGCGTTATTTCCAATTTGTCTTGACAGCTCGGTAGCCGCGGGGTTGCTTAATTGTTTGATAAAAAAAAGGTGAGAGGTTGTGCACATTTTTATTAAATTTCAATACTATTGTGGCAATATCTGTTTTCGATTTACTTTCGCAAATAAAAGCTTCTAGACGGAATAAAAATCAAGGAACAGTTATTTTTCAAGCCCAATGATTGATATAGAATAAATACATACATACATATGTACGTTTTTCGATTAGAGGCTATAAAACCGAATGAGCCATAAACTGGACTGTTTTTTTATCTAATGTTCTTCCGACAGGTTGAAAAGTTGATGTATATTTGAACGATTTTCGGTGATCCCTTGTCAAGTTTGGTTTGAGTACAAACCGGTTTCGGCGTTGTGCCATCTTCAGTGCCATTTTTCGCTCTCTTCAGCTAGGGTCTACTGGTTCGTATTTATGTAATGTTGTTATTAGCAGATAGTATGGGTTCGTGTTTTCACCATAGGACCGTTTTGTAGCTGCACCACAACAGTGTATCTGCGCGTATGTACTACAGAAACAATTTGTTTTTTAGTAAACAAGTTTTCAAATTACATCAAAGTTTGTGTTTGTATATTTCCATATTCTCAAGTGAGTTCAGGTTAGCTGTTTCCTTAATGTTTGCTGGTTGATATTTATTGTTGCATTATATAAATATGTACTTGTTATATTTCCTTATGTGTTCGCGAAACCTTCTTCTTATTTTACGTCCTGTCTGCCCTATGTAGCCGTATTAACATTCGCAAGTCAGTTTGTATACGCCTTGGCTGTCTAATTGGTATTTTGTATTTGTGCTGGTCCGTAGGATTTGAATTAAAGTTATTTACTATTTTAAAAGCTGTGTGATTGTTGTATTCGTTGAAAAAGTTTGCTAATTTGTATGTCGCCTCTCCTGTATAAGTTAATGTTATTACCGTAAATTCTTTCTTATATATTTCCTGAATATAGCTCAAATTATTTATTAGACTAGTACTAAAAATAAGTACCAACAAGGTTAGTAAATGTATCCCTTTTTTAGTACCTTTAAATACATACCCGCAATAAAAGTGCCGAAAAAGTGAGGTTAAGTTACTCAAATC
Organism: Anomoia purmunda; assembly: GCA_951828415.1. NCBI lineage: Eukaryota > Metazoa > Arthropoda > Insecta > Diptera > Tephritidae > Anomoia > Anomoia purmunda. The sequence goes on from OX639997.1 coordinate 68,479,460, forward strand.
ACGTTATTATCATAGCGCAATGCCTTGTCCAAGAATGATAGAATACAAGATTGCGCCTTCCCGCGGTGAAATGACAGATCTCGCCTTTAGTAAACAAGAATACGGGAGAGAGAAAATTGAACAACTTCCAATATTTCATTGAAAAACGTGTTCTAATTGTTCTAAAGTGTAAAATATGAATTTATAGGCAGACATTTAATAAATAAATTCGCAAAATACTAAAAAAAAAGTGTCTCTTTTTCTTAATTTGTGAAAAAAGCTTTGTCTAGTTGAAGTTGAGAATTGTCAAACCCGGCAAAACCAAAGTAGCGGTACTTCTAAAGGCGTCACCTTCAGTATTCAGTACACCGTGTGCCTTGTCTATCTTGATTGCCAGATTCAGATAGTTCAGTCTGTCTTCGTTTTCTGTTTCCATCGTAAATTTTATGTTGTTTGTTAAGATTATGTAGGATTTGTTCTTCGTCTTTGTTGGTTACGCAGATAATGTCACTAACGTATCTCGCGTAGAATGTCCCACCTAATTTTGTTCTTCAATTTATTTCTCTTCTAGAGTTTGCATGAACACCTCCATGAGGATGACCGAGGTGGAGTTTTCCTTGTCCAGTCCATTAAGCAAATGTACATTTTATTATTAAATTTAAACAAATTTGGCGTAGCGTAGTTTTTAGTATATTTATGAACTACTAGAATAATAATTTGGCGCTTACCCCATAGATTGATGTTTGGCCGAACTACTACAATTTTTGGTGTACGTCTTGATGTTGTAACATAAATTGAGGGACCTACAGTTTTACAGTTAGACCGAACAGCAAATTATTTTTGTGAGAAGTTTTTTCATGACAGAAACACAATCGGAGGTTTGCCATTGCCTTGCGACAAAACCTTTCTATTATTTTTCATGTTACGTGCCCGGCCAGGATTTGAACTCGATACCCACCGAATGAAGAGCGCACACGTTACACACTCGGCTACGGCGGTCGGTGTTTTTTTGTTTGCATTCCACGTACTTCTTAGCATTTCCTTTTTGTTAAACAATGAATTTTACTTACGCTGTTCAAGCGCAGAGTCCTTTGTGATACAGAGGGATTGACACTTCGTTAACTTGGCTTTGACTATTTGACTACCACTGGTCAAGTCAAACAATTCATATTTTGAGCGACAAGATTAGCTGTCATTAATCATTTATGAAAACACAAACGAAATGTTTTCGTAAATACGACCGTTACCACTGATCAGTTTTGAAAGTACAATCACCTTTGGAATGCTATTTACATAACATCTATTTTGAATTCAAACAAAAATACCGTAAGTACTAAAACGTGGCTCCAGTAAGGTGCGATTGAATTTAAAACAAGTAAAAACAGCGCTGTCTTCGGCTATGCCGAAGGCTTCATACCAGAGAACGTATATTTACAGAGAAGTAGCATCCCACTTCATTCCTGTTGTCGTTCCGCGTTTTTGGGAAAAGGTCTATTTTTCGTCCAGCTCACCACCCAATAATTTTTCACCTACAAGGGGCAAAATTTAACATCGGTTGAGCGAAAACAACAATTTTAGAGAAAATTAATGTACGTTCTCTGTTATCAGTTACATTGTGTGGTTGCAGATGTTTTTTGGCGAAAATTTTCCTATTGTTTTGATAAGGAATTTTCGCAATTCTATTTCCAACATTTAAAAAAAAATATTAAAAATATGTATTCTTCTATAATTTCAATTTTAGTGTTTTATTTTATTCTACTAATATTTTCCATACATATGTATGTAACTTTCAATAAATATTTTAAGTAGTTAAACAAAATCTTCAAAAAACACTAAAGAAATTGCATTTATTGTTTATCATATGTATGCACATGCATGCATTTATTTATCAATGCATATTTAATCGAATTACTTCCATGCAAAAGGGCGCGTATATGTGTAGATATGTAAATAGAATAGAAATAATTATGTATGTACATATGTTTGTTCACATGCGCGCACATTCAACCGAACTCAAAGTCTGCGCGCAAAGTTTGACAAAATATCTTATCTCCAGTTGGACTTCAATTTTTACCATGTCAAAAATAACAATGTTCTAATGAAATATTTATACAAATAGTTAAACAAAGCAATAGTTCAACAGGCTATCGTGGTAAAAGATTAATTTAAATATTAAATTTGTACGTCAAAGATAGAAATTTATTGATTTGAAAATAAAAACTCGAAAGCCAAATAAGCTCTTTTATCAAAACTCCACAGAAATAGTTGCTTCTGCCCGCAATTCACACGAAAAAGCTGCGTCGCAAAGCCGCCATCATTAATCAGGGTTTAGTTGAATTAATTTGTATTTGAGATAGGTACAAGAAAAAAGTGGAGTATAATACAAATATGATTTGCTAGATCGAATAGAGGAAGATCTGAAAGAAAATACTTACATATAGATACATACATAAGATGACGTTAAGTTATACACCACAGAATTCAATTTACAACGAAAATTCTGGTACTTTATACCCTCTCAGAATAAAAATGGTACGGTTTATTTGCAATTTCGGGTTGAAAGTCTTTTGTATAGGTCATTGACCCAGATTGTTGGTTCAGGAAGAAGCAAAAGTAGTATAATTAATTAAAGGTCTCACAAAATACAATTAATTATAGCAATGTTTGCGTTTAATTAGACAATTGTTGAAAAATATGTTAAAAGGTAGTAGATTTTCGACTCCTAAATATATTATTCTGCTACTTGTGCTACATTTGTGATAAGACGAAAGCTCTGAAGCAAATGCGACCAAAATATAGACTACATATTGACATACATATGTGTAATGTACATATGTATGCAAGTAGGCGTAGCGGTAAGGCATTTGGTTGCGCCGATTTGGAATAATTAGGGCTTTAAATGACATATATTACAGGATTTCGTGCAAAACACGTTTATAATGATAAGGGGTCGTGCACATATTACGTAACGCAATTTTTGATCATTTCAGACCCCCCACCATGTCACACTTTCAGAAAAATTGTTTTTATTAATCGTAAAATAAAATACAATCTTAATTGATATATGTTATATATTAGGCAAAGGGAAATCACATGTCACACTTCGTCACAAATCGCAAACCCCCGCCGCCCCCCTATCGCGTTACGTAATATGTGCACGACCCCTAAGCAAACATAATAGATTAATAAAAGATGAATTTCTTCATGAAATATTTTACGGGCACAAGCGGGCCAAAATAATATCTATATTCCCATTTGAAGTTGTGAGCATTTGGACCAAAATTACAAAAATCTTCAATTTATGATTTTTAGATTTTTGTCTTCGTCGCGAAAAGTGTGATGGATGAGGGGCGCATGTGTTTGTGGGGAGATGAAATGTTCGCATTTATAAATGAACGGAAATTTGCTTTCAATAATATGCGCGTGCGTTTATGAATGAATTTTTTGTTGCTGTACTGCAGTTGCGCTGCGGTTGAACACAGACACGCTGGCGGAGGGATGAAACAAATGCTGCATACATCTACATAACAATAAATAAATATATGATGATGATAGATATAATGCATATGAATGCATGTGCACTTGTTGGCATTTTTTAGTACATATGTATGTACGTACATACATGTGCATGAACATGTAAATATATATACATACATACATACATACATACGTATATTTGGATATTTATATATGTATGTACTACATATTATCCATATAGATATTTACATATGTATGTATACTTAGTATGATAACGATTATTAGGCTTATAAAATATATCTATATAATGCATGCATATAACCAAAATATCATGCACATATTTAAGCAAAGCCAAATTTCACGTCAAATTGAATATTTAGATGGTTATATCAATTCGTGGATATATTGGCAAAATCTAAAATTCAAGCCAAAACAATTAAAATAATCAGAAATCATAGTCTGTTAAACAAATTTTGCCTTCGCTCAGCTCTGTTAACTCGCCACTCTCACGATTTCCCCTGTCGGCCATTAGAGTGGTGAGCTGGACGAGAATTATTGATGCATTTTGACAATTCACACCGGCATCCTAACTTAATGCTTCTCTGTCTAATATACGTTCTCTGTTCATACCTTTCATGAATGGAAGAATAGTAAAAAACGTGTTATTGTATTACAATTTCGTATTACCTATAGTTAAAAGCGAAAATTTCCTTCAAATCAATAAAAATAATTCTAGTAAAGGCATTGTTATAAATTATTTAATGCTTTTCCTTATGTAATTAAAAAGAACTATGTTTTAAGAAGGGAATGGTTTTTGAATATTTTTAATATCGTATCGACGCTTGATATTCAACATTTAAAAAATACAAATAATTAAGTATTAATATGTAAGACCTACATATGTCGGTCTTTGAAAACAGTTATCAGATCCGTAAATAGTTCCCAAACGTTTAACGCTATGATTCATGTGATATTGCGCTGAGCTTATTACTTTTCGCAATAAATATTTGTCCTGAATTTATCTTGCCGATTTACACTGTGAACTCCGATCTTGATGAATACTAATATATAGCTAATAATGGTTGATGTTTGTGCAAAATTTCAAGCCTTTAGCTGTTTAAATGGAGGAGTTATGGTGCAAAATGCAATATCTGAACAATCGGTTGTATGGGAGCTATATGTTATATTTCTCCGATCTTCATGATTTTCAATACTGATACGTAGCTAATAATGGCTGATATTTCTGCAAAATTTCAAGCCTTTAGCTGTTTAAATGGAGGAGTTATGGTGCAAAATGCAATATCTGAACAATCGGAGCTATATGTTATATTTCTCCGATCTTCATGATTTTCAATACTGATACGTAGCTAATAATGGCTGATATTTCTGCAAAATTTCAAGCCTTTAGCTGTTTAAATGGAGGAGTTATGGTGCAAAATGCAATATCTGAACAATCGGTTGTATGGGAGCTATATGTTATATTTCTCCGATCTTCATGATTTTCAATACTGATACGTAGCTAATAATGGCTGATATTTCTGCAAAATTTCAAGCCTTTAGCTGCTTAAATGGAGGAGTTATGGCGCAAAATTCAATATCTGAATAATCGGTTGTATTATATGTTATAGTCACCCGATCTGGCCGATTCCGACAAATGTTTAATCATTTGTACAACGACACCTGCTCACCAAATTTCATCAAAATAGCTCTAAAATTGAGGGACTAGTTTGCGTTCAAACAGACGGACAGACGGACAGACGGACAGACGGACAGACAGACGGACATGGCTAAATCGACTCAGCTCATCGTCCTGATCATTTAGGTATACTTTTTGATGGGTCTATCTCTTCTCCTTCTGGCACTTACAAACATCGGACCAAACTTAATATACCATTTCATTCTCATGAAAGGTATAAAAAAACACGCGTGTAGCACAAACAGTGTAAACGTTGGACGTTGCAGTGTTGGAGTTAAGCTATACGTACGCTTGACAGCTAAATGGAATGCACATGTTCTTATGAGAGAAACTCCATAACTACGCAAACAACGGATAGTTATTTGAACATGAATTCGAATACGACATGTACATATGTCCTACCTTGCGCGCTATTTTGCACGATAGGAAGAAGATATTTTTATGTAGCTTTGTCGTTTCACAGATTAAGAACCCATTTCGAATGACGAAAACATCAACCCTGTTGCTGGTACTTGTTAATGTGCCTTGATTTTACGACTAACTGACGGTCTTCACCTGCGTTAAATTCTCGCTTACATGTAGAAGCGAGCGATATGTGACTCAAAAATTAAAGGTTTGCTTAGTACAAAATTTGATTGATCGGTTTTGACATTTTGTGTTGCTAAATCTTCAAAATTTACGTATAAAAATCTCTCTGTTCGCTTTAAATAAAATATTATAAATTCTCTTGCCAACGTATCAGTTTAAGGTATTTACCGTATGGGGTTTGCATCATGGGTTTTATTGTGATTTAGTGAATGTTGGGTACTATTGACCGATTCCAACTGCTGATAATTAGTTAGTGAATGATTTTGGCAAGGGAATGAATTTTTTTACTAAATCAAATATTCGTATTGGGGATTGGCATAAGTTAAGCGTTATTTAGACATCTTTCGTTTCATACCAATTTATATTCGTATTATGGAATAAAAAAATATTTGTTGAAACAAATTTGTATCATGTGTTTACTTAATAAATTTTACTTATTTAATAAAGCATCATACCCTGCAAGGACATGCTGATATACTCACTAGTACACGTTCACTCATAATATCTGCACTTACGGTGAAAAGAAACCATTGTATTCTATCAAGGCGAATTTATACAAGGTGGTGGCAAAATACACACACGCACATTTTTCAATTTAAGGATGCTATGATGAAATAGAATAAGAGATTGGAAGCCATTAATTCTCGTTTTCAGGATATTAAGGGGAAGGGAAAAATAAAAATATAGTGGAAGAAGAAGACACCGGCTGCTTTAATAATTTTGTAAGAATTCGCCTTGTATTTTATCATCCTTGATTAGCACTGACCAAAGAACGTAGATTACAAAGAAATTGCATGACGTTTCGTTTTCTGTGGATTCGTCCATTTTTACCACACTCGAAACCAGTTAGATCTAAGCAAACTCTAATATCAATCACCTGAAGTCAAATTAGTTGGGCGAGATTTTCTGTTAGAGGAACGTTGGGAGTGATGTAACTTGTTTGTTTTCTGCGTTCTTTGCACTGACTTTCAGATTACCATTCAAGTTGCTGTCGCTAACTATGGTTGAATTATTAAAATTTTCCTTTGCCGGGGTTCGGATGAACAAAAAAGTTTGAGAAATAATTTTTCGGGAAACCCTAAAATATAAGTATACGGTTTGAAAGAGCCAAAGCGAATTCATATAAGGTGGTGTTAGGAAACCAAATTTACATGTATTTTTGTTTGTTTTTTTTTGCGTACCGATTGTCAAAGTCAATTGACTACTTCTATCAAGAAGAAAGAAATATCAGTTCCCATGATAACGAAAGCAATCAGAATGCAAACAAAATAATTAATTTCGACAATCCATACGCTGATTTTAATAAAAATAATTAAACGAGTGTAATGGTAAAATCTCCTTCTATTAGGAGGCCTAAACGCCTAAACGTCAAAACTGATGTTTTTTTGATATCGTTGACGGTTATATTTGCCGGAAAATTAACTCAAACTATTGACCAGTCTTACGGTTAGTTTTGTATTAGCATCTGGTTCACATGAGCTTTTTTCTTTTTCGTGTTTTTTTCATATTTGGAAATTAATTCACAGAAATCTTTATTTTCCTGTAATACATACACTCCTTGACCGTTGTGCTTCACAGCTAACATTAACCGTAAATTTTCTTTGATGACTACGTATACATATGTACGTGTTAGAACAAATCGGCATCCTAACCAGTTTCAAGCGCATTTACCTTGTTTTCTTAAATTTTTTAGTCGTTTTTTGCGATAAGCATATCTATTCTATTTTGGCCAACATTTTCGAGTTATGAAATATTTTTAACGAGCGAAAAGCTTTAAATTTTACTTTACTTATTTTTTAATAACAAATTTTTATTTTTGTAAACTACCTTATACGCATTTTCTAATTCAAGGTAACAGGGTAATATTTATAAAATATAATTGGCTGGAACTTTAGCTCAAAATTACAATACTACTTACTTGCATACGAGTATATGCTAGGACGGCGTGGTCAATTGTGCACGCGGCAGTATTTTTAACACGACGTACCATACATCTAATAGCGCGCCTGATTGAATGCTTCCATATACCGCCATGTTAATTGATACCGTAGGCCTTTATTTAAAAGTGGCACCTTTGTAACCGAGTTGCAAAAGAACAGTAGGTAGGATAACAAAATTCATGTAAAACGACAACACTAACTCGGAAAAATATGCGCTATTCTGAATGAGCCCTAAGGAAATACATGGGAAATTTCATTTTAACACTTAATCCGTTTTTATTTCTATATATAAATACATCAACCTAAAATTTGCTAGAACAACTATTTTATATTCCTCAATATCATGACAGATGCGAACAGGGTTGCTTTTGCTACTAAAGAAAATTTTATCCAAGTTGGAGCGTTCTTTTGCAAGTCGGGTACAGTGAAACGGGTCCAGTATTAAAAAGTCGTAGGGGTGTTCATACAAAATTTCTTAAAGTTATAATCAGTATTCGTTACCTCGGTAAAATTTCCTAGGTGGGAATGTGTTTACTATTATTTCTCGATAAGACAATCAGGGCCGGTATTACTAACTAATCTTAAGTTCAACTTAAGTTCTAGTTTAGACAAATCTTAGCTAAGAACAGTTTAAGATTTCACTCACGATTGCGTTTCACAACGGCTACTTAAGTATGGAAAATATTTAATTGATTAATATGGTAGCACCGCAACGAAATGCATTGTTTGTTTATTCGAACTGAACTGAACTGAAAAATAGAATATATCAAAATAAAATGTATGCAAATAAAACAATGTTTATTCTTACGGTGGTTGGGAAATTATAAAATTATATTTGTGTAAAAATCAGAACAGTTTGGAGTTACATTTCAAAACTTTTCTCGTAGCAGTGCTATATGGTGCGAAGTACATGTTATGACTCGAGAGGCAGTAGCTTTTGAGACTCCAAACAAGTCGCCAATAGTTTGCAGCATCCCTCCTGTTGCAAAAAATCGCAACGTAAGTAAAAGCATCTTCTCCGGGCGCAAGGCATGGTTTCTGTGAAGAGTCAATGTAATTTAGATTACTTTATAAATTAGTTAGTAAAGCATTCACTTACCTAGCAGTTTTATGCTTTATTTCATCTTTTATCAAATTAAGGACACTCCAAGCTGTTTGTTTATTGACTCGAAACAGGTCGCGAAAATCTTTCACGTCGTACAATTGAAAAAATTTTGGACGATCTCGTATTACTTTACTTCTCCTCAGTACAATGATATTTATTACTTCCTCGTATTCTAAGTCACTGTCTTCATCACTACTCCAATCAAAATCCATATTAAAACAAATATCCTTTATATTTTCTCAGTTATCAATACTAAGGCCTTTGAAATTTTACTTTGCAACAATTGATCAGCTGTTCACAAAGTTAAGAACAACTTAAGACGTCAAAATTGGCGACTTAAGTTCAACTTAAGTTGAACTTAAGATTTGCTCCAAAAATGGTTGGTGAAACGCAAAATCTTAGACTAGACTTAAGTTCAACTTAAAAATGCATTGTAATACCGGCCCTCAATCTATTAAATCAGCTGATTTCGTACATAGGCAAGATTTGCTCTCAAAATTAAATTGATTCAATATTAAATTTTGACGTTTTAAGATCAATTTTCTTGAATACGCTAATTTTATACTTACTCCTTATTCGTACATCTAGTTACAAATAATAGCTCGAAATGAATGTCAAATTAGCTGGTGCGATAACGAAGATGATCTTTTAACTTTACTATAGTAGCTCGGTAACTCGGTAATTTTACAAAATGCGCTGTAGAAGTTAATGAATAGCGCACTACAAAATTGAAGAGCTCGTTGTGAAGGGACGTAGTTGCGAGTGAAAAATAAGTAGTCGCTAAAAAATAATCATTGAGTGAGAAATAAGTACTGAGTGATTTAAACTATCGAATGAATGAAAGTTTCTGACCTATCGCAAAACTTGATAGTTTTTATTCGTCCACATCACTATAGTGATTGCAAACGTGGAAATAGTGTTTGGAGAAGTGTAGGGTAGCATCACCTGATTGGGGTTGGCTTATGGTGGCACTGGACGTTCAAATGGGGATTCTTTGTTTTGTAGAATTTTTCAATGAAATGGATCTTCTACAAAAGCAGATCCGGACAATCGTATAATTGTGATTATGACCAGCGGTAATGGCGCTCTTCACTAAAGCGAACGGAGTCAGGGCGATGCTATGTCTGGTCGGGATGTGGCTGCTATTTAGTGCCCTCCTGAGCTATATGGATAATAAAAGTGCAAGTTACTCGACCTTCAGTAGGCTAAGGCAAGTGTTCTTATTCACAGATTACAGTGTGTTTACATCAAGTCACATTTTGTTTTTAATAATAATTTCTGCAGCATACGACACATGCATCGGTTTTCTAAAATAGTCAACTTTACCAGTGATGCATTAAGTAACAAAAACTTGAATGAAAATGACACTTTTGCTTCTGGTAACGACACAGTACTTCCCCTTGATAAGGACGTGGAGTCGAGTAGCTCATCGATGAATCAGAAAAATAATTCCGACGAGAATCGACAGTCGAATGATATACCGCTTAGTCAATTGCTACCTAATAATGGACGATGTAAAGAACCAGCATATAATGACAGTGAGTTGTATATCTGATTGCAGCATATTACTTTTTAAACTAATAGTAGAACATAAATAAAAAGTATGTAATTTTCAGACGATGCACCAATAACTCCGAACGTAACACTTGAGTCATTGGATATTGTTGAGACTGAATTGTCTTCTTTATTAAAGCCGGGCGGAAATTTTGTGCCACATTATTGTATTCCAAAGTATCACGTCGCAATAGTGGTACCATTTCGCGATCGTTACGCTCATTTAGCCGTATTTCTGCGAAACATTCATCCATTCTTAATGAGACAGAATATAGCTTATAGAATATTTCTTATCGAGCAGACCAATGGTAAAGCGTTCAACCGTGCAGCACTCATGAATATTGGCTTCTTAGAAGCATTGAAAATATATCCATGGGATTGTTTCATCTTCCACGACGTTGATTTATTACCTCTAGATAATCGAAACTTGTATACGTGTCCGCGGCAACCGCGTCACATGTCAGTTTCTATAGACACTTTAAACTTCAAGTAATTAGCTGCATTGCAATAACCCACATGAAGCTGTGTATAAATGTATTGAAAATTTTACACATTTAGGTTGCCTTATCGTACAATCTTTGGAGGAGTATCCGCAATGACACGGGAGCATTTTCAGCTAGTGAATGGATTTTCGAACTCTTACTTTGGTTGGGGAGGAGAAGATGATGACATGTCAAACAGGTAACGTTAATATCATAAAAATATAATAGCAGAAAGCAAATACAATGATTTATATTTGACGCAGGATGCCGAACTGTTAGTTATCTAAAAATGTACTCGAATTCAGATAAGGTGTAGTTACTATAGCAGTCGATTTGATTCTTTTTTATTCACCTATGTATATGTATTTTGTTTTTGCTTTTGCGTATGAGCTTTCAAAAACCGTAAAAGCAAAAACAAAATGTATGTAGATTTTGACAACTCTTACGCAGAAGCCAACAAAAAATACATAGGAATTTTGTAGTTGTATTTATAACACCACCTTATATGAATTTGCCTTGAATGTACTTATATTTTTGCCTCTTTAATTAAATACTTTTCATTCTTAATTGCATCGTCTATCTTGTTATATTTTATAAAGGTCTGAAGTATTTATTAGTATTTGCATTTACTTAATATATATTGTTTTAACTAATAGCTATCGAGATATTTCCCAAATTTTGTAAAGTTTCATTTAAGTTTTGAATATTTCCTTAAAAGCTTTAATGTCATTTTACTAAAAAGTGTTACTAATATTACCTGATTCACATATGATACCCAGAGAAGAGAAACATCCGTCAAACATATTCACGGAATAAATTGAAAATATTCGATTTATTTTATAATCTCTCTATGAACAGTGGTATAATCCATTACTCATATGCTTACTCACATTTTTTAACATTTAAATAATTTGTGAAAGTTATTACGACAAAAAAGAAAATAGAAGGATACTGTAATTAACACCTACGTCGAAACGACGTAGGGGGTTACAATATGGTGAATATGTTTCTAATTTGATGGGACTTCATTCATACACGAACCGCAAACGATTTCAATATAATAAATTTTAAACATTATTATTTAACAGTTGCTATAAATGCTTTTGAAGAAATTGATGGGCTTTTTTATAAGTTTGATTATTTTTTATAATGGATTTAACATAGTTTTCCTGAATGCGACATCATCATTCTTTTTCGCCAAAGATACATACATATGTATGTTTTTAACAGTGAAAATTTTTCAATGCATACTCATCTTTTTGTTATCTAAAAACCAAGGTTACAAAGCACGTGGCCTATTATTTGATAAAAACAATATTTGCTGCTCGTTGTGTGTATTCAGTTCAGGTGTTTTATTTTCTATATGTTTCTACGTATGCTAATTACGCAGTTATACACATACAAATATACATCATACATATGCACAATACAGATATAGGGTGTTTTTTTAGACTGATAGAACTTTAAATTAAAATAAACCACATAAAAAATGAAGTATGATGCCAAATTATTTTGTATTTGAAAGATATTTTCATGACATTTAATATTTAAACACGATTTCTGGCACATGTTCGCCACGACTAGCTTTGGTGAATCGGATGCGATCAGTCCAATTTTGAATTTCCTTGTTGTGGATGGACAAAGTCCAACTTGTTGAGCACGGCGGCTAATATACAAATTCTGATCTTCCCCAACACTATCACTTACATCACCAATATTTTCTTCTGTGCGTACAGTTCTTTGTATTGTTGTTGGTTTTTCATCGAGTAGAGTAAATGTTGTTCGAAATTTATCAACACAAAGTGCTCTATAAGTTTGGCGAACAGAGTTGTTGCGACGTCATTCTTTCCATGATGATTTGTCAATGCTTACTGAACAGAAATGCCATTTACCAGCTGTCAAGTGACAGCTATCCCTATCGTAATGGTGCCCACAGTCACCGACGCAAACGTACGTTACGTGTCAGCTGACACGATCAAACTTATGAGAACGCCATGTAAATGAAAACTCATCAACGTGTACGTGTGACGGGTACGCGCGACGTGTACGTGTGTAATCAGAGAAATTTAGATTTTTGCCGTGAAGCCGTGTCAGCTGAGTGCTCTCTCACCGCACAGTGTTGCCAAGCAGAACTTTTAAAATAACCTTATAAAAATTTAAATTTTTATTAAATTAATTTAAAATCGATGTTTAATAATGTTAATTATAGATAAATGAACTATTTGCATTTGTTGGTTTTTGGCTTTGGTTTATTATACAATGAAAAATTGTAATTGACAACGCGGATGTGTGTAAAAGTATGTATGCAAACAAAGGAAAGGCAACATTGTGTTGATGCAAACAAACACAGTTTTATGTACGCAAAGTTTGTTTACTAAACATACGCACGGGCACAAGTTTTGCTCAATTTTGTGTATCTCCCGACAAACAGACACGGCATACGTACACGTCGGCGACTGTGGGCACAATAAGTTCTATCAGTCTAAAAATACACCCGTTATATGTACATACATGCATATAATATGGTGCATTCTTCGCCAAATCGGACACCACTTTTTATAATTTTTGAGATTTTTTTTTTTCAATTTTCATTGTTGCAGAGCGATAGATAAGAGAGAGAGAACACTAGCTAGTATCCGCAAACTCCTCTGCGGTTTACTGAATATTTCGATTCCAGGAAAATATACCGGGTATATTTTTCACCGTAAGGTTTTCTAGTTCCCACGACAGTCGGTTCCCCAAAATTGTATGAGGAATGTTTTATGCTGTTACAACCAAAACATAAATACGGATTTTACTATTATCTCGCCTCATGCGCCGCCTATCGGATATATTTTGTGTTGTTGTTGTTGTTGTAAAATATACATATACATATATTTTGTGTTGTTGTTGTCGTTGTTATTGTTGTTGTAAAATTTTGGGGAATGCTGCTGAAGTGACAGTCCTTGGCCGGAAATAAATCCGGGTCGTTCCGGTACCGTAGAGCCGACTGTCGTGGGAACGTTGTGTAAAACTCGTTGCATCTACGTAGCCAACATATCTGCCAAATTCGAACCAAATCTGCCAAATTCGAACCAAATCAGCCAAAATACACGAGAGTAAAAATTTTGCGCAAAAATTACTCAATCTTAATTACACGAGAGTAAAACAAAAAATTGCAAAATTGTACCGATGCAAAGTCTTTTGATTATGTAAATGCGTCTCTAACCGACAAACATTTAGGTTTGAGTTTAACTTGAGGGTAAGTTGAGAGCTAAGGTATTTCCTAAATCCCTATCGTTTCTCGAGTGTATCTCAAGTGGAGAATAATAGCTTTCTCAACAAAAATGGTTTTTTTGTATGATAATAATTATGATTCTCAAGTTGAGAAAACCCTAGTTCAAAACCTTAATTCAAATGTGATGGCTTGAGCTACATTTGAGATCAACACGAGAATTATATGTTTTGAGGGTTTAAAAAAAGTTGGAGAATGATGTTTTCGAAAAGGTTGGAGAAATATGTTTTTGAGGCCTGTTGGGAAGCCTCCCAAAATTGAAAACATTTGTTTGTATTAATATGGCGCAAGTTTTGAAGTGCACTACTTTCGCGTGGTTTGGTTGATTGGGTTAACAAATACGGGTTTCAAGAATTAGGGTATTCAGAGTTTCATATTTTCTAGGGTGTTAACTCTGCCGCTTATCAAAGCGGTTGCCACATAAAAACCTGTTTGTCGAAGCAACAGTCCTTGGCCGGGGGAAATCCGGGTCATTCCGGTACGCAGAACTGGCTGTAATGGGAATGAAATTACTCCTACCCATGACCCCGACATACCAAACACGTGCTCGGCATGTAGAGATTCTGCGCCCTATACCGAACTCCTAATCACATGGCCTCTCAAACCTACTCATCCAACACCCCTCTCTCTTTCGTCTGACCCCGTGAAACTGCACGTTTTCAGGGTCTCCCCCTAGATGAGTTTGACGACAACGACCATGGGTGAATCCGTTCTGTATAGGACGTAGAAGCCGCTACAACAACCACAAATTTGTTTATTGTTAAACAAAAACTTTAAGCAGAGTAAAAAATTGAAGTGTAATTTTTGTTTCTAAGCCAATGTGAGGAATAAAATAAATATGAAAATCAGCTGACGCTCAACGCGTGCGAGCTACAGGTATTGTTTCGGCTTATGCCAAAAAAATACAACAACAGCTGTTTGGTTTTGTTGGTTAAACCAAATTTTATTTATTAGCACTTCTGCACCAAGGCGAATTCATACAAGGTGGTGTGAAGAAACAGCTGAGTTTTACTTTTTTTTCAATTCGGCGGGTGTAATGTCAAACTAGTTTTGTTTGTTTACATTCTAATTTGTGTGTTTACATTCTAATTCAGATTTTGACATAGCGGGAGTTATGTACATATACAAATACATACGTTTTTTCTTGCTACCACCTGGTATGAATTCGCCTTGTTCTGCACTTGGCTGTACTGTTGACTATTGGTTATTTTACATCCATTCTTAATTCTACCTGCTTTTATATATAATTATTGTCTACTTTGCATAATTGGTCATATGGCTGAATATATGATTTATATTGATTATTTAGGTTAGTAGTAATATTCGTATTGCTGACTATGTGGTATGTAGTAATATTTATTAATGTTGCTGACTATGCTCAGCGTTTGGTGAAATTGCTGTGCCAATGCAATTGATTGGGAAATGTGTTTTAGTTGTTATTGATGTAGCCGTAGTTGTTAATGGCGGTGTCGGCGTAGCCGTAGACGTAACTCGCGAGAGTTGTCGAAGTGTCATCGTCACGTTGGCGTCAACGTTGCTTTGTGGGAAACTTCGTATAATTGTATAGGTTCAACTTAGACGTCAAAGCGAACCTATCACGTAAAGCGAAGCAAGATTTTATTTAGCATAGCATTTAGCTTTAAAACATTTAATATTATTTATTTAACCATATGGTAATTGGTTTGTTGTTGTTTAACGTAGAAACAAAAGATAACATGGGCTGCTATACTTAACTAGCGTTATGCCATGCATATCCTTGTATTAAGACACACTATCACATTCTTAAGTTATGAGCAAATTACGGTAAAACAAAGTAATTTCGCCTTGTAAATAAATAAATAAAGCAAGAGCAAAGTAACGAACAAATCAGTGTCGGCTCTAAATTTTATCGATAATAATCGAGAAATGTGTTCTACCATAATCAAACTGGACGATACCTTTTGAGATATCAAGATTTCATTCAACTGTTCCTTGATTTGTACTGCCTCTGGAAGTTTTCTTTCATGATATAAAATTTAAGAAGAGATATCACAATAACATTTAAGATATCACAGTTTCTTCTTTGATTAAATATCTAAACCACTAGCATTTTGCGCTATTTTCACTTCCTACAAAATTAAACCATTTGTAGGTAGCGACAAAACTTAGCTGCCATTATTTTTCAAACCTTTAAGGGCCGTTTACATAGAACTTTCCTCGCTTTGCTTGACAGTTCGAACTTTAACAACAAAGCGTGAGGCGTAGAAGGTCAGCTACAAGAATGATAGAATACAAGATTGCGCCTTCCCGCGGTGAAATGACAGATCTCGCCTTTAGTAAACAAGAATACGGGAGAGAGAAAATTGAACAACTTCCAATATTTCATTGAAAAACGTGTTCTAATTGTTCTAAAGTGTAAAAGTATGAATTTATAGGCAGACATTTAATAAATAAATTCGCAAAATACTAAAAAAAAGTGTATCTTTTTCTTAATTTGTGAAAAAAGCTTTGTCTAGTTGAAGTTGAGAATTGTCAAACCCGGCAAAACCAAAGTAGCGGTACTTCTAAAGGCGTCACCTTCAGTATTCAGTACACCGTGGTCAGCTACATAGAACGCTTTGACAGTTTCTGCGTTAGTAGTTTCTTATGAGTTGCGATTTGTGTTTGTTCGGAGTGTTTTGTTTAAAGATAGAATAAAAAAATGAATTTTACTGATATGATGGAAGTAGTAGTAGTTATGCTACTAATGTTTGAAATTCGCGAGTATATGTAGTGTGTATACGCACGCCAAAATAAAAATAAAATGGAAATGATAACAGCTGATTGCCAAAGCGTACAAAAGTTGAGAGTTGCCCATGATTTTGCTTCGCTTTGCTTTGCTCTACCTTGTATTAGCAGGACTCATATAACATCATGTATTGAACTTATCTGTCAAAGCGAAACTCTGAAGCAAAGCAAAGCAAAAGTCCTATGTGAACGGCCCTTTGGAATTTAATCATGGCGACAAGATATACTTTTCCGATAGTTTTTCGAAATCCATCCGGCTAAAAATGCCTGGCCATATCGAAAATAAGTTATCGATTGTACAAACACACATCCGTGCAAACGATGAGAGAAAGGCAATTCATACTGACGATGCAGAGAAAAGAAGGTGACGACAAAAGCACTTCCGTTACTTCGTACTTGCCTCGTTTGAAGGATTGACGTCACAACTAGCTCTTAAAAAGTTGATTTTCAGAGTTTTGAGTGATTTTTATAAAATGTTAAACACAGAAATGATTCATACTGTTTATGCTCAGCGTACACGTCACAGCGGTTGCTGATACAGGAATAGCGAGAAAGAAAGGAAGGAGTGATAACTGTACTTGGGCGTTTTATTTGCATTGCAACTGCTAAAATACAAAGCTCGGCACTTCACATTTATTATTCTGTGTTGGGTTTTACATCATAATCTCGATTCAATTTTGTTTTTCTACAGTGTGAATCAGATTTTATTGTATTTTTAACGAATTTCCCTCAGATTGTAAATAAGCAATTGCGAATCTTAAGCGTTGAATGATAATGTAAAGAGTAAAGGAAACCAAATAATAAATTTGAAAAATCATTTGTATATATTTAATAAAACATAAGGTCAATTTTACAAAATGACTGACGTACATTTTATATCTACTTTACAGATTAAAGCATGCCAATTTGTTCATATCAAGATATCCTGTTAATATAGCACGTTATATGATGCTGAAACATCCCAAAGAAAAAGCCAACCCGAAAAGGTAAATCATGATACTCTCATCATACATATACTTTCATTAATAACATTGTGAATGAATAGAAGTGTGAAATCTTTTAAATTAAAGATGGCAATGGCTGATATTAAATGTCAGAAATGGCCATTACTAATTGACAGACATAGAAACTCACTCAGAGAATGACATAAGAATAGTGAGAGTTGCTACGAGTATATCAAATGATCTCAGCTGTGTCGAATTTAGACGACTATGGGCTAAGGGTTTTTACTTGTATTTATGATTAATAGTAGTGAAATAGAAGCGTTTTCGCTTGGTTATAGATTTAGGAATATTTAATCGTATATACAAGAAAAGAAAAAGAATAAATAAATTAGAAAATATACTTTGTTACTCAAATAATTTAATTTCAAATAAGAAAAAAAATTTATTACCTCACTGTTCGTTTTTATCTAAATATTATATATTATATTTCTATTAAGGGAAAACCTCCCCGGCTTCTAGAACATCTTCAAAGTATTTTTTTACGTAATTTTTGTTTGTTTAGTTCAGTTTCTTTTTTTGACTTGACAGTTATGCTGCTCAGCAAAGTCAGTAACGATTTTTTCTTGATTGTAAAATATTTCGAAAGACACGCGCATGATTTAAAAGTTGATTTGGGTATCTTGCGAAAACCTTAAAACTCTTTATATTTTCCTTTGGAATAGTTGAATTTAATAAAGTACAATTTCAACTCAGGAGTACCATTTTAGATAAAACAATTTTGTTTTGATATTTCTGTGTTTTTCTTTCTTATCCCACAATCATAATAAGTAAATTACAGATTTGTACAAGCGAAATTGGGGGACATTTTTGTAAGGCCAAATTGGCAATCGAGGCGCAACTACAGCTAAAATTGAGAATACTACTGAATTTGCGCATTGTAGGGCTCACGGAAATAGCCTATAAGAGAGATATACACATCAGTGGTGTTGGAAAATTATAGATAGTGTACACATTCTATAGGGTATTTATTCGATACTATCGAAAGTGTACTAAAACCATGATACAAATATTTATAATGTAAAACCGCTGAAAGCCAGTCTAAATGTTTTTGAAGTTTTCTAACAATATAAAAATTTATTCTCACACAGACAATTTCATTTTTCGTCTGAAACAAAAACAAATATTTTCAATAGTAATTTTTTATTTTGCCTTTGTTTGGCGTTCGCCAAGGCGAATTCATATAAGGTGAAATTGATCGCGCAGCTGATTGAATTCGCTTGATGAACATTAAGTCAAAATGATGTGTTTGTTGTAAATCATACTGTCATTGCGCGTATATTTTGTTAGAGTAAATTTTTGTTTTTGTACGTATAAGACCACTAGATATGAATTCACCTTGGGTTTTACCTTATAACGTTTGTAACATGCTAAATATATTCATATTTTCAGCTATAAGAGGCCCATTTCACAATTAAGCAAATTTGAATTCATATTTTAAGAATGATAAACCCAAGAAGAATCTTTGAATGACAAGTGATGTAACTATATAATCTAATCGAAAAAAGTTAATAACATACAAATTGTGTGTAGAAATTATTTTTAAACCGTATGAGTTTTTATTTTTTAAGAAATTTCAAGTATTAATAATATTTGAAATTAATTTGGGGAATGTCTAGTTATTTGTATAAACCTCTAACACCTCCATGATTCAATTATTAAAGGTTTGATACATAATGACAGCTAATTTCTAGCTCTCCCGTACAAAAGGTTGCATTTGCGAAGGAAGTAGAAAAGGGGAAGAATGTAATCCCTTTTTGTAAAAAAATGTTTAACATGTACGCAAAATATGTAACTGGTTGTAGAATTTAAGTCCCATAAAATCCGAGTATGTTTCGTAGTCTAAGAAATATTTGACGCATTCTTCCGATTCGAAACTCTTTCGTTATGCAAACATTGATTTTAATTAACAAATATCATTATTGTAAGTAAAGAAGAGTGAGTTTTCTACATTTAGTGGTAAATATATGAAATGGTTGGTACAATCAAATTTTTGCAGTTCACAATGATAAAAACATGTGATATAGTTCTTTGTTCTTATAAAAGCCAAGCAACATGAATTCCTTTGAACGCCATTATTACATATTGTGAGGTGAGCCATATTAATTCATTTACCAAAACTCACACAAACTCCACACGTCCCAATTGTTGAGACTTCTCTTGATTTACGTTTTGGTCGACTCTGAAAAATCGCGACGTAAGTCAAAACGGCGTAAATCGAGCTTTTAGCCTTCCACTTGATTACAAAAACAAGGTTATTGATGGTTTCAAACAAAGTAAGTACTTTTTTTTAGTATATTACGTACAGAAAAATGTATGATACAAAAAGTACATAACCATAAATAACTATCTAATCACAGGATTACTTTTCAACAATTTACATAGAATTGGGCAGAAAACCATTCCAAAACGGCGACAGTGAAGTTCGGGAACACAAGTTATTAGCAACCTACTAAGAAACAACTAATATTTCACTTGGTCAGAAATGCTTATTATCTATTCTAATGGCATACACACTCTAAGGTCCTAATTAAAGATATATATTAACTTTTATTTATAATATTTCATTTTTTTAAATATTAATTTAAATTCTCGAAACTCGGAATGCCCACTCGCTTTGGCAAGGAAGCCATGGCACATGGGTGGGGGTGAGGAAGAGTAGGAATACGATCACAACGAGCAATGGGCTTTGAAAAGAAATCCTATAAAAAAGATAGGAAACAGCAAAGGTCTTTCTAACTCGCGGTCGCACACGAGTGTAGAGAAAACTTAACTAGGGCATGGAACTTAACGGGCTAAGAATCTGGAAAACGGTCATACCTAATGAATTGCAAATAAAACCACATATTTGCATTATATAAAATATTTACATTTTTATAAAATACTTACTCAAATTGTCACATTTTTTACGACAAATGTCAGCGAATTAAAACTTTTTTTCTTGTTTTGAATTTTACAACCATTTGAAAATATTTGATAAGATTTATACATAAATTTTCAAAGAAGTAACACTGTTTCAACTATGGGAGACGTCATGTGAAGAGTGAGGAGCAAAGCTGTTTATGTATCAAACCTTTCATTATTGAATCATGTAACACCTCCACATACCCCTGGGGACCCATTTGAAAATGGGGGTAAAATTACGGGTTTTTTCAGAAAAATTATAAAGTTCAAACGACTATTCAAGGTGGCGTTGTTCGCCAGAGGGCTTGCGGCCCACGTACATAATAAGGATCATATCCCTTAGTCGGCAGGACTGTCTTTTCTGGTTTCCGGCTGTAATTATTCACAAGTATAATCCCAATTAAAGAATTTACAGAACCAAAAATGTGGGTTAATGTTGAAAAATTTAATATGAACGTATTTAGAAGAATTTGGCAACCTACTGATTTCAAAGTTGCCCGTAACTTTGTTCTCTATTAGCCTTTATTTAAATGTAAACAACACATTTCGCCATTTCACCTTTACTTACATCCTACCCTACAAATATAGAGACAAAACTATGGTCTAATAACACCACCAAGGCGAATTCATATAGAGTGATAGCATCCAATGAGCAGAATTCTCGGTCTACTTTCCCAATTCGATGGCTTGTTTTGTTTACACAAACAAAATACATAAGCAATACGGGCGAATTCAGATTTTGACTTTTACTCGCATAATTACACCAGCAAAATCAGCAACAAATTTGCTATGGTTATCTTGCTCACCACCTTATATGAATAGAACGTAATGTTGGTTTACTCAATCAGCGGCTCTGATCAGGCAATGAATATATGGGAATTTGACGAACCAACTTATCTGAACTTAGTGCTGATTATCAAACATAAATTGTGCTGTTCGCAAAAGTTGTATCAAAATATGATATATATTTATTGCTCGGAAAGCAAGAATAATAGAATACGAGATTGCGGCGTCCCACGGCGAGTGGCAATCCCAAAAGCAAGTAAAAAAAATAATATAGAGAAGAGAAGAATGAATACCTTTCCACTTTTCTGTGAGAGGCATGTTTTAATTTTGTTAAAGTATAAAAATATGATTTATAGCCAAAAACTTAATAAATAAATCTACAGAATACTAAAAAAGTAAATCTTTGCCGCTCATTTCTAAAAAAAGCTCGAGAACTATCAAAATCGGCAAAACTAAAGTAGCGGTACCACTGACGGCGTCACCCTCAATCAGTCCACCATACCCGAAAATGTTACAGCCAGTTGTTTTGTCAAAAGTCCTTAAAATTGATTTTATCTACATTTTGTGAATCGCAAATAGGAAAAATATGAAATGTATTCGAGCAGGCTGTCGACTATAGAAACAACTTTATTACTAGGAGACAAGGCGAATTCATATAATCTGATGTCATGGCGAATTCATGACGCACACACACGCATTTTTCAATTTTAGGATGTCACGCTAAAAGATAATAGAAGAATACACGCCATTAGTTTTCGATTTTAGGATTTCATGGGTAAAGGAAAAATACAAATATAGAGAAAGAAGAAGATATCAGCTGCTTTAATAACTCCACCTTATATGAATTCATCTTGATAGGAGAATTCGAAAGCCAATCATCAAAATTAAAAGTTGTTAGTTGACATCCTATTAATAGTCTTAATTATATTATAAAATTATATTACGAAATAAATTAAACAGTTTTTTATGCGCATTAAATGGGAAAATTGTTCTATTATTTTCAGGTACGAGAACCTCGTAAACGGAATCAGTAAGATTGAAATGGACGGTATAAATTCCATTAAATATGATATATATAGCATAAAAGAATTTCCAACATTTACTTGGTATTTAGCAGAATTGAAAAATGCTGATGAAACAAGTTAATATTTATACAACTATATAAAAAGTGATTCCTGAATTGTTCAGTTTTTTTTAGAAAATATTTATCATTGAAAATTAGTTTATTCTTATTACTCTATATTTATTATTAAACTTATTTCTTATACTTATTATAAATACAATAATTGAACAATAAAATACGATTTTCTAAGCTCTTTAATCTTTTTATTTATGTTAAAGATTTAAGTAAGTACTCTGGAAAAAATACGAGTAAAACCAAAGTACTTGTTTTACATTTCACACAAATATTTTTTACATTAGAAATTGCATTCTGAAATAAATTATAGTTACAATTCTCGTGAATAGTTTTTTGTTTTTATTAAAAATAAGACTTTTGGATTTCAATACTTTGTGCCATGCCGTTCTCACCGCCAAGAGAGAACTTTGTAACTATTATCATGAAATATTATGTCCGACTTTAGCTGCCCAAATTCTTTGGTGATAGATGTGAAATTTAGATTTATTAGATTTAAATTATCAATATAATATTGAGAATTAGTTATTCCAATTATTCCATCAACGGATCCAATACCTTGAACCATCATACATCCCCATACCATTATGGACCATCCACTAATTTTAAGGGTTAGTGTTGCTGAGCTCTATATCCCGGTTCTTCCCACTCCCATCGAAGGCCGTCGGATCCAAAACAGTTTATTTCTGTTTCATCTGATCAAATTACCTTTGCCCAATTTTCGTGTTGTCTGGCGAAAGAGAGTCAAAATTGCTTTGCCTTGTAGTGAGCATATGCAATTTAATTTTCGTTCTTCCTTTTAAACCAACAGAACTTAAGGTATTCCGAATAGTTTCGACAGAAACGTTAATATTTTCATTTTCTTTTAAGGCACAGTGTATTTCTCAGATCGCTCACAATGGATTCAGAGGGAAAATTTTTTCTACCGTCTTTATTGGGAATGGGTAAATTTGGCTATTTTTGCGGATTTTGGCTACTGATCCTACTGAGACTCTCAACCATTTTGAGCTACGGAATAAGACAAGAATTATAAAATTTAAATGAAATTAAAATATTACAAACCTTTACTTTAATATTGCAACCGTTAAATAAAAACACAAGTATAAATCCGATGCAATCTTTCCTATTACTCCGTCCATTGCACAAAAAATACTGAACACAAAACACTGTTCATATGAGTCGTGCCTGTTATTTAATTCAGTATAGCAATAATAACAGCTGAACAACAAAAACAATTATGGACCCCCTTAGAAGACATTCCAGTAACTATAGATCCTAACTTGTTTCTTGCGAGCACATGTTATGTAGGACTAATCAAGGACAATGTTGCTACCGTGCAAACATGTGAACACCTGTTTTAGTGACTGTATGCTAATAGTAAAAGTATGTGTTTGTTCAAATTTAATCGTATTTTCGTAGAATAGTTGCAACTACAATGTAAATTTTATATATTTAAATCTAAATAATTAGAACAATCCATTGGTCCCTTGAAGAAATCGTGATAATTTCCATACATTCCATACAGGGATTAAGAACAATTGAAAAACATGCCCACTTTTATACCGTACCTGCATTCTGAAATTTAGCGAAATAATTTTATAATAGTTATTAGATGAAAAGTATTTTTTAATTCGCCGTTAAGAATTATATCGTATCAATTAATAAATAACTGGTTATAAGCACCTAGGCGAGTTAGGTCGATTCTAATAAAGCACGCCAGTCCTTTGTTTAACTAACTGGCGCCACCAAAGTCACCAAGTGAAGCCAAGGTCTTCTACACCTGGTCTTTTCTTCCTCTGCTATCAACCGCGGGTACCATGTTTAATAGTTTCACGGCTGGAGACCTTTCTTCCACGGTTATTTTTTACGTTCCTTGATAACTGTTACTCAAAATTTTTTATAGTGACAAACGTCCCAGTGCGTTTAGAGTCCTTATAATGGCGTTCGCTCTTCGCTGATTATCGAAAAGCGAGTGTCAAATTCGTATAATGAGCTGTGCAATTCTGTCGAAATGTTTGCTGCGCATCGAATTTTCTGTCGAACACAATTTTGCTTTCGACTCTGTAGAGTAGGGTGGAAAATTTTCTGAAAATGTAAGGTACATACCAAGGCGAATCCATACAAGGTGGTGTTATAAATACAACTACAAAATTCCTATGTATTTTGTTTTTGTAAAAATTTTTAATACATTTTGTTTTTGCTTTTACGACTTTTGAAAGCTCATACGCAAAAGCAAAAACAAAATACATGCAGGTGAATCAAAAAAATCAAATCAGCTGCTCTTATGCCATCACCTTCTATAAATTCGCCTTGGTACATACATACATATGTACATATGTGTTATTTATTGCTCATTGCCTTTTTTAGACCAAACAATAAGTCAATCATTGAACTCGAATTGATCCAAAAATTTGTCGATATCGATGGACAAATATTGCGTTGAAATCATTGAACTCTACGACAATAAATTTCTCAATGAGGTGGAATTTACTTGCCGCATCGATAATATATGTACTTTGCTAGGCTCATAGATGGCGCTCATGCAACATCATTGAGATGGTAAATCGTTGGTGAGTTCGTTAGGAAAAATTAAAGAATTGAAGTTTTACGAAGCATTTTTGTTAAAAATAGATGAGAATGCACTGAATTATGTTTTACATGTATGTATGTATGTATATTACAGAGTCAGGAGACAAAAATACAGGAACAAAAATGCTTACACAACTTTTACCCTCATTATACCTTGGAAAAAGAGTGATTGCATTCATTTTAATTATTTCATAAATAAAACAAAAACTCAAGTAACCAATTTCATTTGAGAAGGAATGAATGTATAGATTCATTCTTCAGCGGATAAGAGTAATAATACCAATTCGATAATCCATCAAATAATACTTTACTTAACACTGCGGAACAAAATTTTGCGGTCGGAGATTTTTAAGTCGATTTAGGGTAATTTGGGAGCGCTGATTACGAAAATAATATCAGTTTTGTCGAATTGGCTCTAGTTTTTCAGATAAAGACTTTTAAATATTTCACAAAAAAACCTAATTAAAAATACCAATATGGATTTAAATCATATTTTTATTGCGCATCTGTATAAAAATAATAAAAAAATAAAAAAAATATATTCTTTTCATTAATTAATTTAAAAAAAAAATTACAAAAAAAATTTTTCTGTAGGACCTCCTATGATGTCGTTGCTCAGGACAATCCCGTATTAAGTTCCAGCAGTAGTCTGCCATCATGTGGTCGTCCCATCGACCTTGGTATCTTTCTTCCATTATTTTTATGTCCTGGTGGAACCGTTCACCTTGTTCCTCACTGTAATCGCCTAGGTTGTCCGGGAATTTGTCCAAATGACTATGTAAATAATGTAATTTAATGCTCACTTTAGCTCCTAGTTTGCGAAAATTGAGAAGCATATCAGCAATTAGTTTTGTAAAGTCGGGTGATTTATGATTTCCCAAAAAATTTTTGACTACATTAACAAAGCTTAGCCAGGCTTCAGATTCAATTTGTGACTTATGGTTTAAGAATTGAGTGTCTTTTAGAAGGGTACGAATTTGAGGACCATCGAAGACTCCTGCTTTAAATTTTTCCATACTAAGGACTGGGAATTTTTTGCACACATATTCGAAACAGTCACCTGTCTTATCAAGGGCTATGCTGAACGGTTTCATTAGCCCAAGCTTGATGTGAAGTGGTGGAAGAATGATTTTTTCTCGGCATATCAGTTGATCACGAACCACATTTGCTGTTCCTACCTCCATATTTTCTCTCACCGGCCAGTCCTTTCTAATCCAATGTTCATTTCTGGCACGACTGTCCCATAAACATATAAAACCGGGGTATTTAGTATACGCACTTTGTTGGCCCATTTTCAAGTTGCATTTACAAGTCACGTGGTCGATAACGTGCAGCGGCTGGCAGGGACTGTTAGAGTTTTCAGGTATTTAGGCGAAGTCGTCGAATTAATGTTTAGTTGTATTAACTCACCCAACTTAACCAGCTGCCCTTGCTCTCTTGCAAGGGAAATAAAATATTTAAACCAACGAACTACTTGTTTTAATAATTTATATAACAAAACTTATTGAGGAATAATTAAATTAATACAACTGGAACTGGGTCATATATTTTTTTTTCATTAATTTCTTAAGTTTCGTTTATCTCAAGAACTAGAGCCAATCCAAAAAAAGTAAAAACACAGTTCGTAAGCCTGCTACTAATGTTAATAAAAACTATTAACAAAATTATGACCGCAGGTTTTTTTAAATTTTTGTTCCGCAGTGTAATTATTATTATAATCCCTAATATATTTGCTGCAAAGTATTCTAGTGAGAAAGCTACATATAGCATACAGAAATACGAGAAAATCGTGTGATGGAGAGAGACGAAAGCTCACATGTACAAAAACTTATACCTTAGTATTCTCCATTTACCAAATTTATAATGGATACTTTTAGTTAGTGATATGGCTTATATGAGGGATTATATAAGCCATACTATTCTAGCTGGGTCATAATAAGGGCCTATGTCTCTAATTGTGCACACCACAAATTCCAAGCTAATGATGTATGTACCAAACATTTATTATTCCTACAATTAATGATATATGCTTATGTTGACAACGGACGACCACTTTGTCTTCAAGTGCGTTGGAGTTCCTGAAATTAAGAAATTTGGACTTGGAGAAATAATAATACCCGCAAATGCTCCAATATGCTGCCCACAGAAACACCGGTTGTGGTAACGAATTTCTGAGACTAAACTTTGTCGAACGCAAAGTTGAATGAAAACCTACAACAAACTAACCTTGACCAAGAAAATTCTGTACGTATGGTGTCGACTTGAAATCTTTCTTGAAAGGCAGCAAATCAATCCCACGGGAATATCGCAATATAGCAGTTATTTGAACGATCTCTAACTATGGTGGCCATTTTCTTCAATTTAAAATAATCGATACTCGCAAATCTTTTCTGAATTATTCCATGTACATACATACATGGTTATGTATGTACTATATCTATATCAATATCTGTTTATGACAATGCAGAAACCATGATAACGATAATTATGAAAATCATAATGATGTTATCATGATAACAATAATGAGGATGATGCTGATAATGATAGTGAAATGATTATAAGGATAATAATTATAATTATAATTAGGAGTATAATGATAGTAATGATAATAATAATATACCCAACGGTTACCCTCCTCCAGCCCTACCGATATGAAGGATGCAGTTCGCATGACGCACGGATCCAAGAATAATAGAATACCAGATTACAACAACGGTGGCAGTCACAATTGTTACTGCACAAGTATAATGAGAATAAAAGGAAGGTGATAACTGCACTTGGGGGTTTATTTTCGCTGCAGCTGCCACAGTACAAAGCTCGACGCTTCCCATTTATTATTCTGTATTTAACTTAATGTAAAATCACTCAAAGTTTTGAGGTATCCTTAAACGAGGCAAGTAACGGAAGTGAGTTTGTCGTCAACTTCAATTCTCTAACTCGTGGCACGGATGTTCTGTTGTTGTTTGTTTCTGTGCCGAGTCGTGGAAAGGCAAGAGCTTGTTAAGCGTCGAGATCAAAAACTGCTCAACTACAAAACAAACTTCATCAGATGAATATAATATATTGTATAAAATACTGCCGTTTATCAGTTATTAAGATAGCATAGTACAGCTTTTTTATGTTAAAAAGTGAGTCCGAAATATCAAAAGTGCTGGAAAGACAGTTGATATCTTTACACAAACATCGGAAATATTTATTTAATTCAAAAACTAAGTACCTCCTGTCATCAAATAAACAGTCAGCGCAATCGCGTCTTGGCTCCCGCATCACTGTTGACAATTACAATTTCGAAAAAGTGGAGGATTTTGTTTATCTGGTGCGCCAACAAAAGCAGTCAGTTGTTCGTCAAACTTCCAAGATGTTACAAGTTTTGCGTTTATATACCTTTTTGAATAGTTTTCTGTTTGAGAGCGAATACTGTTAAATTCTGGGAAATATTGTCACTGTATAACTTTTACTGGGTTTTACATGAACACTCCAAATAACGAACAGGATGAACGAGAGCTAAATTCGCGTATCTCACTGTCTATATAGTAGTCCAAGAAATCACCTGTGCCTGGGCCATGCAATGCTAATGGATAGAAACACTCCAGTCCTGATAATATTTAACATGGTAGCCCCTGTTGGTGGCATAGTAAGGCGAAGGTCTCATCCGGTGGCAATTAACCAATAAAGTTTTCATGTCACGCCAATTTCCAAAAAGTTGTAACCCAACTATTCCGTTTTGCAACCCATTGCTGCAAGTCAAACTTGAGTAAAACACCTTGTACAATTATTAAAATATTGCATTGTTTTTGTTTTTTTTCGATTACTATAATTTTTGAAGATAGTTGTTAAGGTATTTAGTTTCGGAGATATACAAGTTTGTACTAAAGTGGGCGGCGCTACGCGCATCATTTGAGAAAATTATCTTTTGGAGTTATATAAAATATCGAATTCTTTTGATTTCCATAAATCACATAACGGTGAGTGATGGTGTGGTTATTATCCGGTTTCGATCATTTTCATTTTTAACCTACCTTGGGTCGAGGACAATATATGTTGAGATATCTCAATATTTGCTAAAGTTATCCGCTGGAATGATGGACGGACGAGTGGATAGACATGGCTTAATCGATTTCGCTCTTCATTCTGACCAGTTTGGTACGATATGCCTATATCTATCTCGCTTGCTTTATACCACCGTTAGGTCAACAAAGTTATGATACGCTGGTCAATAGTGCGCTCGGGTATAAAAATCCAAACAAAATCATAACCCTAAAATTTATAATTAAGCTAGCATTTACCGTTAGAGTGATTTTTATTTTTCATTTTCACTGTGTTAATATCAATTTTACAAATGTATATATGTATATAAATATTCATTTTGATTCGAATTTGGTTAAAAACTACTAAAACTTAAGGAGTTTTCAAAATATAAATATATGTATATGCTACATGCAATTATTACATCTCCTGTATATATTAATACATACATATGCACATACAAACATAGGTGTACTTTAATGTTTTATCAGATATGAATAACTGTAATTTGAAAATATAGCTTTTTCGAAAGGGGTACCATGCATGAAAGCAAAGCGTTCTTTAAAAAACAGATTTCTGTACATCGAGAAAGAGAAAATGTCGAATGACGAATAATGGCTTTACTGGTGAATATAACAGAATAATTAATTTATATTTAGTAGACATGAATTTTTATAAAATTATCTGAAAGACTTAGTTTCGACATGGTAGTACTCGTATAAAGGAAGAAGTGCCATTCATATGTATAAATTAAAAAAAAAATGGTAACATATACATGCTTCTCTAACAAAGAATTACTAAAAGTTTTCTATCAAGTGCTTAGAACACAAATTTTGATAGTAATCAGTTTTTTCCAAAATGTTTATAACATTATGTTGTTAGTACCGTAAAATCTTTAAAAGTTTCATACAAGGATTTATACGTATGCATGCATGGGCATATGTACATATTTATGTATACATACAACTTAATATAAAAGTTACGAACATAATTTGTTTTACATATTGTACATATGTATGAGACTAAACTATACTGTGCAGGTCATAAACAATCGATTTCTTTTGTTCATAAAAGCAGGAAAATTTTAAAAATTTTGTAATTGTGGTGTTTTTACATGGTACAAACTTATATATATTTTATTAGAAAACAATTAGTTTGTTACACATTGTATTATATGTTAAAAAGAAACCAAATTAAATAAACTTCATCCTTTAAATTTCAAACTTTCGTTAACAACTGAACACACATACCATATTCCAATTTTCATTATTTTCCCTCAAACAAGTTTGCAGTCAAAACGGAAAAATTTCAAATATCTTAAATCACCGGTTATCGCCTGCGGCTAACTTAAAGGAGTCTATTCAAGACACGTTGAAATCAGCTAAAAAATTATCAAAAATCAACGGAATTCCCTAGGCACTTGAAACACTCACTTTATTTTTATTATTAAAATTTATGTAAAAGTTCTGAATAATAAGTTTTACGTTTTGGTGAAAATTTGCTAAATTTTTAAAATTTTTACGTAAAGTGATTTTGTATACGTATTTATTAAAAATTAAATAAACGTAAGAAATACTGCGAAAACTTGTCAAAATGTCGTGTTTCTATTAGTTCTAAAAACTAAAATTTTTACGATGCAGCGTAAAAAGTTAAAAGTACACTTTCTGTAACAAATAATACATATATGTATTCATATAGTTAAACTTCTTTCAAATAATAAACGTAAAAGACAAACCAAAATCAAAATTAGCAGAGTGAGCTAATCTCGATTTACATTTTACACGAGTTGACCAGTAAACAAGAAGACCAAACTCAAGTTCTTCAAGGTTGAAGTACTTTACATTTTTTGCAACTAGATATAGAAATAAGACTTCAATGTGCAGCTCAGTTTTTTTCCTTAAACTTTTACGAAAGTATGTTAATACATCAAATGAATTACATTCACTATTTATGTGTGCACAAATGTATGTATGCACGTATTTCATTTAACAATCAGATAAATAATGTAATTACATATCAATAGTTATCAGTAATATGTGGTTTAGACACGTACATATGTGTGTATACAGAGTATTATTTAATATTAGTACTAAATCTATATGTATGTACATTCGAGAATTAATTTCAACAAACAATTTTTTTTCGGTCTACATTATGG
Source organism: Anomoia purmunda (assembly GCA_951828415.1). NCBI lineage: Eukaryota > Metazoa > Arthropoda > Insecta > Diptera > Tephritidae > Anomoia > Anomoia purmunda. The sequence goes on from OX639997.1 coordinate 68,510,920, forward strand.
AGCATGGCATAGCACAACAAAGTGGCAAACATATTGGAACCACTGCACCACCCTGTTTCGATTTGGATTTAGATTTGTAGCCGGACTCGTATTCATACATTCCAGATCCTTTGGCCCAACGTCCCTAAAATAAAAACCAAATTTAATTTCATTAATGTATGTAAGTATATAGGATATATCTACATATATGAGAGCAACAAAGTCCTACGTATTTGATAAATGAGAGCTGAGACCTTCCATAACCAAATCCTGAAAGGAGGAATAATTTTGTATAATTTCATCAATTTCATAATTATTCTATTTCTGAAATTATTCAGGAAAGTTGTATTATACCGAGATTGGTACACTGCATTATAGATAGTATTTTTTTCTGATAATGACATTTATTTTGTGTTACCAGTAATTTTTTACTGATTACTGAAAAATAGCAGTAAATAGCAACCAAAAAAGAATGTATTACAAATCATCACATCATAACTAAAGATAAACGCTAATAGTTTCTTGTTTTAGTATATAAACAAGGTTTTGATAGTTACTATTAGTCACACATTCTCAATAAAATTTACATGATTACAAATGTGCCCGTTTTACAAAAAAACATAACAATTGAATCAAAATTGGGGTGGAGTTACAGTTAATTTTGTTCGAAGGTCTGAATTTTTGACATTTTCGTAATGCCGCCCTCGAATGAGAAGACATTTATTTAGAGAAAATGAAACGCTATTAGTGTTGTGTATGTATACATGTGCAGCTACCAACGATCTTTTTATTTAAAAAATGTAAAGCATTTTCCTCTAAGAACTCTGGGAAATATCTCGTTAATCAGCTTATCAAGAAAAACATTTCGAGTTGTCTCACATAAAACTTGTGGATAATTTAATTAAATTTGATTTTCAAAACAGGATATAGCTATGCACCTTCTCCGCGAGAATCGCTTTAAATTTAATATTTCACACACCTAATGTAAAATTAAATTAAACTATTTTTATTGCCAGCTTCAGTATTTTCTTCACATCTTACTAATTATAGCTCAAATAATAATACTGGAATAAAATTATAGTTTAAAAACTAAAAAAAGCGTTTATAAAATAATGTGAAATTCCGTAACTTTAAATTGATCTTAAAATTAGATTAAATGGTTCTACATTGAAATTAACTTCAATAGAAAACAAAGCGTGGTGTGATTGATACTAATTGTTCTGAACATTTTACCGATAGGTACTTGTTAAGGTCATGGTATCATGCACTAAATATAGAAAAAATTTATCTTAACATGATCTTGGCATAATACAAGAAATTTGTTTGTTAAATTTCGATATACCCTGTACGCTTTCTTAATACAAACTTTACCCAGACGTCAGTGCGCAATATATCTCAGGAATTATTAAACGATGTCAGTCAAATTTTACTCGAACTTTACAAATATTCCTGTTCCACTAAAAACTGTTGTGGTTTTCTACAGGAATTATCAAATTTATTTTGTTTTAAGACTTGCGCCAGTTTTATAAATAAAAATAGTTTTTTTTTTATAGTTTGCCAATAAAACATTCTACGCTTAAAATATTTGCAAAAAATATTTAAATTTGTGCAACGGAGTCATAACAGTGAAATGACCTAATAATAAAATCTTATTGGCAATGAAACGGGTGAGAAAATACATTGGCGGAGTTATTCAAGTTTTTTCTTATTATTATGATTTGTTTTAAGCTGAATCTATTTTATGATCTTAGCTGATTTTTTCACAACATATTTTTAAAAACTGTTTTATTTATTTTTAGAGGAAACTTCATATCGGTCCAGCTTAATAATAAATGTCTAAAAACAATGAATTTTATAATTCCGGACGATTTTTTTATATGAGGAGTGATGCACCTATATATATGTACAATACATGCATGTATAAACATAGCTGATATTTTAATAACGGGAACTCAAACCACGTAATGAATTTTGTACAATATTTACAATGCTTTGTTCGTTCATTTTTTTTAATAAAATTTTACTTCTTCCTATAACAAAAAATCATAAACATATGTAAATTAAAATTTCAATCTTTGAAATATTCATATATTATTTTTGGGCTTGATTTTTTTAAACGACAATATTAATTTTTTGAGCTCAAGGCCAGTATAGGGAAAGTATTTTGGAAAAAAAGAAAATAACAGCCAGGAGTGGTAGAAATGATAGCTATTTCGGAGATAACCACATCGGTGTTGGTAGAATATAAGGAAAGTGGTAAAAAAGCCACAGCAGCTCGCAAGCCGACTGTGGTCTGTGGACTGTGGCTATACACTTGCCCAGCAAGTCGTAGGTTGTGGGTTCACACGCCGGTGGAGTCATGAAAGAAATCGTATGAGGAGATGTGATGATCTCCGAAATAGCTATAATTTCTACCACTCCTGACTGTTGTTGTCTTTTTTACAAAATACTTTCCTTATACTGGCCTTGAGCTCAAAAAATTTATATTGGCGTATTTTGTACAAAATTTATAAAAATTCGAACACTTTTGGGTATGCTGTTTTGTAGCCTATTTAATTCGTCCTTGATGATGAAAAATATATTCTTCCTGCAGAAAAAGATTCCAAGGAAATACCCGCGCAGGTTTTGCATGGATTATATTCATTAACTTACCCCAGCTGCTGACCCTGCAGCCATTTCTTCTCGTTTCGTTATCATCATCTCGTGTCCCGGTGGATAATACACCTCTTTTCCAGCCTTGTTTACTGTAGGGATATTTTGACTTGGAGTTGCCACTGCAGTTTCAATTTCTCTTTTTCGAGGAGTGGAAAGGTCACTTCTATCCACAGAATCAATCTGATGAGAATGAGGAAAGTTTTCATTTTAGACATGGTTCACCTATCGAATCTGAGCAATTTCGGCTTCGGAGAATCAGTTACCTTTGTTTGATTTTACTTACTTGACCAAAAGACTGCATTAGGTCATCAACTTTCTGTGGTGGGCTGGAATTAACTGGATATTCTACACCATCAATCGGGAATGGTGCTGGTTGAGTAGCTGGTGATGGTGATCCATATGGACTGTCTGGGCCCCGACGTGTATTTGTTGTAGAAGAAGATGAGTATTTATAAGTTACTTGGGAAGCATTTGCAGGCCCGTGTGGAGGATAGCCGTTGCCACCCGATGGATAGCTTATTGGTACTGGTTTGTGTGGTGGATGAGCTGGTGGTAAGTACCCAGGTTGGCTGTTGGGTTGACCACCTGGCGAACCATGGATAGTATTCACCACATTTGACGATTCTTTATAAATATACTTCGTAGTTGATGGTCCGGAAGGATAGTTATCTTGTGAAGGGCTATATGGTCCACCTTGTGGTGGATGTTGATGTAATGGATATTCAATAGATTTTTGAGGATAACTACTGAACTCTGGTCCCGAATGAATATTTTCGGTTTTGTTCACTTTATAAATAATAGTTTTGTTTGTGCCACCTCCTAGAGGACTGCGTGGTTGTTGTGGTGGCAACGAGTTTTGCATTGTGTTAGTTTCACGATGCTCACGAACCTCATACATCTGATTTGAAGTAATTGGCCTTTCACTAGTTCTATTACTTGTGGAATAGCTTTCCGTATTATAGATAACAGCTTGAGGCAGTATTGGTGTTATGTGCGATGTGTTAGGACTAGACTGAAGTGTGGAGCTATTAATTTCGTTACGTTGAATTGTATTATAACGTGTGCTTGAAGTTAACGGAGTGCCTCGGCTGAGTGTACCAGTGGATGGTACTTCGTAAGTGTAGGTACGCACTGTGGTAGTGACTTTGGTTCCTGGCACTGGCAATATGTCTTCCGTCAAAGGCAAATTCTGAAGGTCCTTTTCTAATTGCGTCGTTGTAGTTGCGGTTGTAGAAGGAATTAATTCAGTACTATCAATAACACGGTTGCTTTCGTATAATTTATTTCTACTTTCGTAGAGATTACCTTTAAAAAAATAATATATGTAGTATGTGTAGGAATATTTTACATAATTTATACATGGAGATAGGATGTTGGTAGGAAACCAAGGAAATCACCATTTACTACAAAGTTTAATCGTGGCAAAAGCAGAACACCCTTATAGTACAGGCATCACACAGTACTTACCATTACTATTCGAAAAGAAATTATGGGCAAGTTTCAACACTTAATTTATTGGTAATTAATGTTCAGTATTTGGTTGTGCGCTGGGCTTGGGACCCGCCACGTAAAAAACTATACCCAATGAAAAATTTCAATGTGCCTCGGATGAGATCTCCCTTTTTTGATGACGACCACAAGCAATGTTTTAAGGACTACGATTTAAGGGCATGCACCTGGAATGTCCGAACCCTTAATGGGGAAGGTGCCGCTGCCCGGCTGGCTGATGTCCTCGTAAGAGTAAGGGCTGACATCACCGCCATCCAAGAAATGAAATGGGCGGGACAGCTGCCATGTAAAGGAGCGCAAGTTCGGTGTTGGATTTGTGGTGGGAGAGAGGCTTCGTCGCCAAGTACTGTCGTTCACTCCAGTGGACGAGCGTCTCGCCACGATTCGCATCAAAGCGAGATTTTTCAACATCTCGCTGATTTGTGACCACGCACCGACAGAAGAGAAGGACGATGTGATCAAGGATCACTTCTACGAGCGCTTAGAACGCACTTACGAGTGCTGCCCCCGTCACGATATCAAAATCGTGCTTGGTGACTTCAATGCCAGGGTGGGAAAGGAAGGGATCTTTGGTCACACTGTCGGAAAATTCAGTCTCCACGACGAAACCTCCGCCAACGGACTGAGACTGATCGACTTTGCCGGGGCCCGAAACATGGTGGTCTGTAGCACCAGGTTTCAGCATAAAAAAATACACTTGGCTACGTGGCTGTCTCCAGATCGAAAAACGCGAAACCAAATCGATCATATTGCGATAGACGGAAGGCATGCTTCCAGTATATTAGACGTACGTACACTCCGAGGACCGAACATCGACTCGGATCATTATCTTGTCGCAGCCAAGATGCGCATACGCCTCTGTGCATCAAAAAACGTGCGTGTAAATACACAGCGAAAGCTTGACGTCGGAAAGCTGCAATCGCAACAGACAGCTGCAAACTTCACCACTCGACTCTCACACCTGCTCACTGAGAGCACTTCTCAAGAAACCGGAATTTGCGAGCACTGGGAGCACATTTCTCGATCACTGCGTACCGCCGCTGAAGAAGTCGTTGGCTTTCAGCGAACCCGAAAAAATGACTGGTATGATGAGGAATGCCGCGCCGCTTCGGAAAATAAAGATGCTGCCTACAGGGCCACGCTGCGATCGGGCGCAACGCGAGCTGTATGGGAACGGTACCGGGAGTTGAGAAAGGAAGAGAGACGTATCGTCCGTAGAAAGAAGAGAGAGGCCGAAATACGTGAGTGTGAAGAGCTTGAGATGCTAGCCGACATGAAAAGCGCCCGAAAATTTTACCAAAAGGAGCGGCGACTTACGGAAGGTTTTAAGACCGGGGCGAATTCCTGTAAGAACAAGAACGGCGATTTGGTGACTGATGTCCAAAGCGCACTTAGATTGTGGAGGGAACACTCCTCCACTCTGCTAAATGGTGACAGCGAAAGCGTCGCCGGAGAAGATGAAGATCCCGAACCCCAAATCGCTGATGACGGCATTAACATCCCGTCACCCGACCTCGATGAAGTTCGAATAGCAATTATGCGGCTACGGAACAACAAAGCCGCTGGAGCTGATGGGTTACCAGCTGAGCTATTCAAGCATGGTGGCGAGGAGCTGGTAAGGTGCATGCACCAGCTTATTTGCAGAATATGGTCGGACGAATGCTTGCCCGCCGATTGGAATTTAAGTGTACTCTGCCCAATCCACAAGAAGGGTGATCCTGCAATATGCGCCAACTACCGCGGGATCAGCCTTCTTAACATTTCGTATAAGGTTCTATCGAGTGTATTGTGTGAAAGACTAAAGCCAACCGTCAACGAAGTGATTGGACCTTATCAGTGTGGCTTTAGACCTGGTAAATCTACCATCGGCCAGATATTCACGATACGCCAAATATTGGAAAAGACCCGTGAGAAGAGGATCGACACACACCATCTATTTGTCGACTTTAAATCAGCTTTCGACAGCACCAGAAGAAGTTGCCTATATGCCGCGATGTCTGACTTTGGTATCCCTGCAAAACTAATACGGCTATGTAAAATGACACTGAGCAACACCACCAGCTCAGTCAGAGTTGGGAAGAACCTCTCCGAGCCGTTTGATACCAAACGAGGTTTCAGACAGGGTGACTCCCTATCGTGTGACTTCTTTAACATTATGCTAGAAAAGATAATTCGAGCTGCAGAATTAAACCGGTCAGGTACCATCTTTTATAAGAGTGTGCAACTGCTGGCGTATGCCGATGACATCGATATCATTGGCCTCAACAACCGCGCCGTTAGTTCTGCCTTTTCAAAGCTGGACAAGGAAGCGAAGCGAATGGGTCTGGAGGTGAACGAGGACAAAACGAAGTACCTCCTGTCATCAAATAAACAGTCAGCGCATTCGCGCCTTGGCTCCCGCATCACTGTTGACAGTTACAATTTTGACAAAGTAGAGGACTTGGTTTATCTTGGAACCATCATCAACACCAACAATAATGTCAGCCTTGACATCCAACGAAGAATCTCTCTTGCCAACAAGTGCTACTTTGGGCTGAGTAGGCAAATGAACAGTAAAGCCCTCTCTCGACGAACGAAAACCACGCTCTATAAGTCCCTCATCATGCCCGTGCTAATGTATGGCGCAGAAGCATGGACCCTATCAACATCGGATGAGATGGCGCTTGGAGTGTTTGAGAGAAAGATTCTCCGAAAGATTTTTGGTCCTTTACGTCTTTGCGATGGCGAATACCGCAGACGATGGAACGATGAGTTGTATGAGCTGTACCGCGACATAGACATAGTTCAGCGAATTAAGATTCAGCGGCTACGCTGGCTAGGTCATGTGGTACGTATGGAAGAAAATGCTCCAGCCCTGAAAGTGTTCGACGCGGTACCCGCTGGTGGTAGCAGAGGAAGAGGAAGGCCTCCTCTACGTTGGAAAGACCAGGTGGAGAAGGACTTGACTACACTTGGGATATCTAACTGGCGCCAGGCAGCAAAGCAGAGGAGCGGCTGGCGTGCAATATTGAAATCGGCCAAAATCGCCTAGGCGGTTATAGCGCCAATTAAGAAGAAGAAGAAGAATGTTCAGGTAATTTTTATATAATCCAAGCTTTAAACTTTTTGTAAATTTTAGTAAAACTAAACAAGTTTTTATCAGAATTTCAAATATTTTAATTAGAATTTTAAGAACATTTGTGGGTATGCAGTTTTATTATAAACTTTAGTATAATAAAGGGTATGTTTGAATAGGTTCACAAATCACGTTGATTTTTAATAATTTTTTTTTTTGGTTCTGGTGTTGCTTATTTCCTCCATAAAACGAATGCACGAATTTTGTTTACATGGAAGGGCCAACACCGTCAGAAATAAAAAATATTATCATAACTCAATGGAAGTTTTCAGGAAATTGACAACTGTACTTTATTTTCCTAAAATCTGATTCGCTATAGAACTGAATGCACAAAAATTTTTCTAAAATCCTATTTACAAATTTTGAAATTTTGAAGAAACATTGTTAAATTTTATTGAAATTTTGCACAAAGTCTGAAGATTGAATTTTAACGGCTGTTGTTGTAGCATGAACCGTATTTTTATACAAAATAAGTAAGTAACAAATAAAGGGTCGAAACTTGTCAAAAAGTTCCTTTCGCAGAGTTATGATAAGCATTATAATAAATCTATAAAACATCTTGGAGACTAAGTTATATTAAAAGATTTTGCTTTTATATAATATATGGAGATTTTCACTAACAAAAATTAAATATTTATGGTAAGAAATTAGTTCTTCAAAGGCATTTTGTATAGTAATTCGTTTTAAAGGTGTTCTGTATTGAACTGTCTTCATATTTATCGATGAAAAAAGTTCATGAATTAGATATACTTACTAGATCCATAGAGCTTCTCGTTCGATTGATAGTCTCGTTGTATTTTTGGATAGCCATTTGATCTTAAAGTATTGTACTCTGATGAAGAAAAGCCATCAATTTCATCCTGAACAGAATGCGGAACCGAACGCTGAGATGTTTTGATGACACGAGTGGTTTTTGAAACAGTGCCACTAGGCTCCGTACGATCTCTTTCCCTGAAATTAACGAGACAAACACAATTGAGAGTATATATGTATATATTTGTAAAACAAGTCAGTATACATACATATGCATGCATATATACATTAGGGTTTCCCACCCCCAATATACAAAAAATCGGTACTGTTTTTCCGTCGGAATTATAAAGTTCATTATATTTTAAGGCACCAACCAAAATGTAATGGAAAAATATTAAGCATTATCTTTTTTATAACTAAAAATAGTTACTGAAAATATTTTTTCAAAAAGCTAACTGAAATGATAAAGCAATGGCAGCTTAAAAGGTCAGCATAAAAATAATAATGATATATGATATGAAAAGGGTAAGAAAATATCCTTCAAATAATACCTTATGAGTTTAAGACGAGGCAATTGTGGCTCAATTGTTCAAGTTTTTCTCAAACCAATCTTCTAAAAAAAGGTCAAAAACTGCATCAAAAATCTAATTATTATGATTCCGCTAAGAATTTTTTTAAATTTGAATGCAGCTAAACCAGTTTTATGATCGCAGGTAAACTAAAAAAATATTAAAAATAATACTTTTTATTTGTAAAAAAACTCCGTGCTTTGAAGTACTTTTAAATCGGTAAAGCTGACGTAAATTTAATATTTTTCCGAAATATTTTGTCGGGTGTCTTAAAACATAGTACGTTTTATAACTCCAGTGGAAAAAATGCAAGTTTTTTTGGCGAGACACTCTAAAGTATATATGTTTGAGCGAAAGTGAATAAGTCACTAATAATTGAATGAAAGTATGTACATATGTACATACATACATATATAAGTATTCCTTTAGTGAAAACCTTTTACTATTTAACATAGATCGATACACTTCATCAAACATTTCTCAGATGTGATCTCTTCAAATAACACGATTCTACTGGGCCACTACTTATTACTGACCTCTAGATTCGACCCACAATTTCCCATTTAGAGCCGAAACATTTCTTCATATTTAGAAACAGGATATGGTGCATTATATTGGGAGAACACGCTGGATAAGAAAACAATTATTAACCTGATTCAGACATTTTCGAGATCGCAACTACGAAAAGCTTGACGTTGCATTGGCTTGGCGGAGGAGAAGATTTCGCACACCTTCACTCGGACTTATTGACCCCACTTCGTATAATAGGTCTAATATGACGGATTCTGTACTCTATTATGAATGTCTGGCTTGCATTTTACCTTACTTTACTTTATACTTACATAGTCCTGTAATTCCCGGAAGTTGATAAAATATCTGAAAGAAAATGTCCTATTAAGATCGCAGTTGTTATCACAAATTTGTTTTTAATTTACCTTTATCTTTTGTGATTTCTCGTTCATGCTTTAAGTCTTCCAATAAAGCATCTAACTGATCAATATTTGTATCCATTGACTTATTTAGGCCTGTTATCTTATTATTACCCGAATTAGAATATTGATAAGACGACTTCTTATACACATAACCTTTATCATCCTATTGGGAAGGGGAAGGGGGTGTAGAAGCAGAGTAATACATTTATTGTTTATTATTAAATGTCTGAAATCTGAGTTTCTAACAATTCTGTCCTATTATTTTATTTACCTTGTTACCCCATTTTGAGGGTGAATCACCTCTCACCGTTGATGAGTAGTTTTCCGAGCTTGTTGAGTACTGCATCCCTGAAAAATATGGCAATATATGGTCATATAGAGTTTTATTATTACAGAGCTATATATATTATTCGGCGTAACATATTAAAAAAACGTTATTAATCAGAATTAGAATGTTCCCCTATGAATTGGCGTCAACAGCATAAGTTGGTACATATTATTATTGTTAGTTGTATTAATTTATTTTTCTTGTGGGTTAGATCGCAACATTTATATCATATTTATTAGCGTTGGGATGCTACGAGTACTTTGGAGGGTGGGTTTTTGGTATTGTTGTTGTATCAAATATACAGACCCTGCAAGATTGGCCATGGTCGTTATTATCAAATTAATCTAAAGAGAGAGCCAAAACATGCGCGGTCTCGACGGGTACATACCCGATGGATAGGAATGTTAGACCAGTAGGTTTAAAGGGGCATGTGAATAAATGATCGGTATCATCTGGAGTTCCTACTCCGCTCTTTCATTTCATTTATTTGGTGGTTTGACCCAAATGGCGGCATTTACTGGGCGAGGGTTGACGAAGGTGGGGGCTGCCTCTCGGTGAATGCCGTTTAAGATACAGTACTGACGTATCTGAGAGGCAGGTTTTCGGCAAGCAGGTGCTCCTTAGAATGACATTGATAATGGAATCCGACGAGGATCTGCTTGCGGATCATCAGCAGTTCCTTATCAGGAAGACATCCCGTCACCATGCAATTTCGTCCACTGTGCCCTACTAGTCCCAGGAAACCATGTTGATGTAACACAGGCTAATTCTGTTTTGATCGGCCAATAATATTTTCGGGGATACCCGAATTTTTCTAGAAATTGTGATTAAAATGTTTGAAGCTTGTCACACGGGTAACAGTACTCTGATTTTGCTCAAAAACATGGTGGAATCATAACAAGGTGTCGTCAGTAGCGACGTGTTTGTTGTAATTTTGTCAAAATCAGTATGCTTATTTTCAATATGTTGACTCTCTTATTTATACCACAAAACTTAAAGAAAATATGCTTTTGATCCCAAAATTACAAATTTGTTCATACTTTTGTCAAATAGTACGAGAAACGAAGTAAAAATTGTCAACGATATTCCCATTTTCTACTACCTTAAAATGCGATGCCAGAATGAACATTTCGTAAAAAGTGAAATTAAGTTACTGACTAGATCATATCTCTGCCTTAAAAATCGATTTTTACAAGCCTTGCTTAATGTACATATTTAAATGGCAAGTGTTGCAATATCTTATTTTTTGTTAATACATAAATACTGACGAAATTATTTAAATTAATTGCGATTCTGATTAACAGTATCGAATAATTGTACTTTTGAATATGTATTAGGACCAGGGACCGTAACGGTTATAACTTTTATTAAAAAAATTGCTTTCTAATCGTTATTTGTTGAGCGATAAATTAAACTCCAAAAAAATAACGATTATTTCTTAAGCAATAAATAAAACTCAAGAAATAACGATTAAATTTTATTCTTTTAAACAAAACTCAAAAACTCAATGTCGCGTAAGGTAGTCTTGTTATAAGGAGTATTTTTCTTTCCGCGTGATTTTTTTTTTATTGAAATTGGGGCAACAATCGATATTTGGGATGCCTGATTAGGACTTAGTACTGAGGGCATTAAATAGGTCCAGAGTATTAGAGTATTAGAGTTATAATTGGTACTGAGTGCTTTTGAAGGATTTTAAGTTCATTTTGGTACTGAGTACTTTTGAGTACTCAGAATCGATAATTTTAAAAATCGGGTATTGTCGTTTTTTATAATCGGGTTCTTAGTAGTTTCTACATCGATACTCATTATTTCCCTTCAATGTACGAATAAAAGCTGTCCAAAAAGTTACCGGTCTGAGGGTGACAAACCTATTTCTTTTATCCATAGTGTAAATAAGTTTTCCAGGTAGCTGACGTACGCACAATTGAATATATGTATGTGGCTAAATCCAGAAACCTGTCGTGAAGTTATATTAGTATGTTCTATTTAAATTGAGTTGAAAAATATGAACAAGAAATGTGCTGTTCCTGTTCAACATATTTTATTATCAAATAAAAACATAGATTCTTTTACTTATAATTTATGTGTATAAAGGCGAAAATAATTTGGATCGCCGATATTTTCGATTATAAATTTTTTCTACTTTGTTTTATTTTCAACTTTCATCCTAAATTTAATGAATGCCCTAAGCTAACAAAAAGTTGTCATGAATCTCAAAACCGTTTCCTTTTCGCGTATATGGTCTTAGAAAAATTATTTTTCTGTGAAAATAATTTAGAAAACTTGACATTATTTTATGTGTATTCTGTATCAATTAAAATCTTCTAATTAGAGTACTTGGTTTGATAATGGGTTTATAAATGGAAATATGATCTGAGCAAGCGTCCCAAAGCCCCATATACACTATAGGCTAGGTAGGCAGACGCTTCTTCTTTTATAAGTGTGTACAACTCCATGCCCTAATAACAGAATCAAAACGAAACAAAATCTTTAAGTACATATGTACATATGTAGATATCTATTCTCCATCACATAAAATAAACTTGTCTAAAACATTGGCATTGTTAAGATCTTATATGTTTAAAACGTGTTCGTTCGAAAGTATGTATGTACGTATGTATGTACACATGCACTTAGAAAGTACATATGTATATACATACATAAGTATATTTGTGGAAAGTTCAGTCATTACTAGCCATTTTTTTAGTTAATTTATAATCTTTGACACATTTCCACCCAAATACCCACTAACAAATGAAGGGTAGCCTCAAATAACGTTGTAACCGAAATTTTTTTGACTAAGGTACATGCGAAATACCGGCATCTTAGTATTGGAATATCTAATATATAAAGAAGGTACATATGTATGTATGTACATGTGTCTGAATTAGTTTAGAAATATAATTATTCCCATATTGTTTAAAAAGGTAACGTCTCGAAGAGATTTGGGTTTGCTAGCCTTATTGTAAATTACAGGGCTATTCTGACTTGGTAATAAAGCTTTAGCTGCCGGTAACAAAAATCCTTTCTTTATTCTGTGTACAATTATTATCGGTGAAATTTGTTACCATCGAATTGGGTGGTAATGGCGTGGTAATAGCGATAAAAATTATGTTTATTTCATTTTGGACAGCAGTAGGGACGTAGAAACGTTAGTTCAAAACATATTTAGCAATTGCGTGAAGCAAAAAGACAATATAAAGTTTAAATTTTTTAATATAAAATTTTGCATAGTTGGTTTCGCATAAATTGTCCGCAAAAGTGGAACACCGCCCCACGAAATTGGAACCTAATTTTATAAAATATTTAAAAAAAATTTTTATTTTGTAACTTATTTGTACAATACTTAATATTCAACAAATAAATATCTAGCAGCACTGGCAGCAGAGGCCTTCGGCTGTCTGTTATATTACATACATATGTATGTATGTTTAATGTAATATTAAACAGAAGTGAAAGGATAGATTAGTACTTAGGAAGTAGGGTCAGTGAGTTAACTAGAGTAGCTATATATACATATTTATATTCGTCGAAGTAGATCTGTTTCCTTAGACAGTCTTCAAACGGGGAAACGTTTGTTGCTTATTATCGGCGATTTCCCTTTTGGTGTTGCTCGTCGCGTTCACACAGAGCAACTCTGTACAGGCGATTTTCTAGCATTTCATTTTATATCATTTTCGCAAATTTCTGTACGCTTCGCTTAAGCGGCATTTACCATTCTGATAAATTTTGTGATTATAAGTAAAAGGTGTTGAAAAATGAAGTTTTAACATAATTTACGTTAATATGTATAGTATATGCATACACATGTGTATATTTAATCGCAAAAAAATAAGAACAAAATTTCATTTCCCAACTTACCGTATGTATTCACTTAAAACTCAACAAAACTGCAACCATTGAAAGAATTTATAAATGAAAAGGAATGTCAAATTTCTTAGCTGCCGACTGAGACGAATAAGAACACAAAGCGTGTCGCCCGAGCACGATCAACTCGGTGCCCTTCCCCTTTCCCCGTCCCTCTCTCTCCTCCAAGTAACGAGTTGCCGCGACAAAAGTTTCCCTGTCTGAACGAGAACTTAAGAAAATTATAATTCATATTCACACTTTTTGCGGTGGGCTCATTCAGAAGCTGGAATGGATCGGTCCAGTTAAAAATCTCATGTCTAATTGTTGCAGTTATAGGGCAAGCGGTTAATATGTGTTCTAACGTTGCGTTTTCGTCGCAGAATGGACAGTTTCCATGAGGGGCACGTTGCAACAAATAAGCGAGTGTAATTATGGTGTGCCCCAGACGTAAGCGGGTAAAGGGCCTGATGGCCCGTAAGGTGATATCGGCAGTGTAGGTCGGCTGAACGATTTGATTTTAGAATAGTGATGAATATATCCACTCCAAATTATCTTTTGCTGATTTTTTCCTTAGGCGTGTAATCTCAGTTATAATGTCTTGTTTTGTGAAATAACCGAAAGTTATGGTTGGTGTATTTGCTGCATTTTTTGCAGCTGCGTCTGCTTTTTCATTACCGACTATCCCTGTGTGCCCCGGGATCCACATCAGTTTCATTTTTTTTTGGATATTTCAAAAGATTGTTGCGTATGGCGACTATTTCATTTTGTGTATTTTCCGGCGATTCTATGCCTTCGATGCAAGATTTGCTATCGGTGCATACGTTATACTTTCCTCTGGTGTATTTACATAAGTAACTGCTCCTAATAAAGCGGCTACTTCGGCCGTAAATGATGAACAGATTGTGTGGAGAGTGCCGTGTCGAATCAAGTCACCATTTTCTTTTGTGACTGCGAACGTTGAACTGTTTGCTGTTTTTAAGCCGTCAGTGTATATAAAGTTCCAACCGTAACTGGAGTATTTTGACTGCTCCGAAGCGAAGAGTTGCCTGTATTTTTCGCTTGAGGTCTTATCTTTCGGCAGTTGCAGGGTCTTAATAGCAAAGGATGAATTTTTTATCATCCATTGTGGACGAGTTTCAGGTCCAAGAGAACATTTATTGGAAGGTAACTCAAGTTGCCTGGCGAAGTTGACGCATCGCGCGATGGCTGACAAACACTTAGGTTTCCGTTTCCTCGAGAGAGCATTGTGGACGTCTTTGGCGGGAATAGTGTTGGTCGTGAACAGAAGCTTTGGTAGCAAACGTCTGGTGCAGTCGCTAGTCCTATCAATTATAGTTGGCAGGCCAGTTTCAGCAAAGAGATTCTTTAGTGGTGTCGTTGGAAATGCTCTAATGCTTCTGCGCATGGCCACATGGTAAGGGGTGGAGAGTATTTTCATTGTAGAAACCGGGCAGTTGCCGAAGATACATAAGTAGAGCGTAGTCGATCTTGGACATCATTAGACCCTTGGTGACATTGATAAGCGTTAATGGATGAATTAAACTTTTTTTCGACGTTAGATATTTGATGATATTTAGTCGCATTAAGAGGCAGTCCTTAATATACTTACAATGGGCTTTAAAGCTATATTTAGAGTCTAGTACTAGCCCTAAGATTTTAAGTTTATTTACCATACTAATATTAATATTGTTAGAATAGGTTAGTAAACCTGGGCAATTTCGTTTTTTTACAAATGTGTAATGTTTTTGATTTTTCGTAAGAGATAGTAGTTCCTGATGATAAGGACCATGTCGAAATTTCGGATAAGATATTCTCAAACAGTTGGGTGAGGTTTGCATTCTTTGTGTAGAAAATGGCATCGTCAGCATAAAGCTGGCACTCGATGCCGCGATGGTTGTATATGTGTTGAGTAATCTCTTCGAAAGCTATTATAAAAAGGATGGCGGATAATGGAGACCCTTGCGAGGTTCCGTTGTCAAGTGAAGCTATGGAGGATAGGAAACCATTTATTTTTACTTTGCATCGCCTGTGACTAAGGAAATTCTTGACAAATTTCTTGATTTTAGGGCCTAGTTTCCTCTTATCTAATTGTCTCAGAAAGATATGGGCACCATTACGGTCGAATGCTTTCTGAAAATCCATTGCTAAAACTGAGACATGGTTTTTAGAGGAAAGAGCGCTTGATAAAAGTGATCTAGGTGCAAAAGAGCATCGATGGTGCCATAATTCTTTCTGTATGCGGTTTGGTTGGGGCTTATGAGTTGTCTTTTGTTGCCATACCACATCAGCCGGTTAACAATAACTTTTTCAAGAAGTTTCCCCAAACAGGGTAAGTGCGATATCGGCCTATAGTTGTTGACATCAAGCGCTGACTTATTGGGCTTCTGGATAGGCACTATACACGAAGTTTCCAGGCATGAAAATAGCATCCGCTTTCAAATATATTATTATAGAGGTTGAGTAAACGATGCTTAGCCTGGATAGGCAAGTTTTGAATGATTGGATAGGTAATTTTGTCAAGACCAGGGGTTTTGCCTTTAACAGACGAAAGGGCGAATTCGAGTTCGGTTAGTAGAATTTCCGACTCCAGTTGCTTAGCGAGAGGCGATAAGCGGTACAAAATAGGTTGCTCAATACTTATTCGTTGAGATTTTAGGTTGCGAAACGTGTCTGAAAAGCTTGCATCGGAAGAAGAGAGTGACAGGAAAAAGGCAAAATGGTTCGCAATATCTACGGGAGCTGTTAATGGACCGCTTTGTGTTTGAATGTAGGAAAATAAGGGCTGTTTAGGAGATCCGGTTAGCATTTTGATATCATCCCATATTTTCTTTGGGCTAGTGCGGGGGTTTATGGTCTCAGTGAGTTCTTCAAACTTTTTCTTTTTATATTGTTTGGCAGAACGTCGGAATAACGCATTTGCCTTTTTATACAGGAGCAGGTTTTCAGCTCAGCGTGTTCGCTTGTATACATAACATAAATTCTGCTTGGTGAGCCATAGTCTGGACAAGTCAGCGTTCCACCAAGGAATGTTTTTTCTACTTTTGTTGGGAAGCGTTTGAGGAATGGAAAAGTGAGAAGCGGTACGTATGATTCTCGAAATTTTTGCAGACTCCTCGTTCGAATTGGAGGAAACTTGCGTGGTCACACAAAGATTGTTGCATATTTGTCTCAACTTTTTCCAATCAGCCTCATCAGTTTTGAATTTAGATGTAAATTTAAATGTACTCGTATTTTGATTGTTGCGCGGATTTGTTTGTATGAATATTGGGAAGTGGTCACTGCCAAACAAAGAATTTAGCCCTTGCCATATGCATTGGGGCGCTATATTAGTAGAGCAAAACGTGACATCAATATTGGAGAAGGTGTTGTGGGTGGAAAAATGTGTGGCGGATCCATCATTAAGACAGATAATATTGGATGCAAGTAGCGCATCTTCAACTTTTTCGCCTCTTGAGTTTGTGTGCGTAGATCCCCATATTGTACTCCAGGTGTTTATATCTCCTAAAATAAGTGGTTTATCGAATGGGCTTATCAATTGCAGAATATCAGAAGAAGCAAAATCTTGTGTGGGTGGAATGTAGATGCAAGCTGCTACTAGTTTTGTTGGTGCATTAATTTCAATGGCAACTACTGAGAGATTAGACCGAATAGGTAGTACTTTGTGGGGTATGCTTCTTTTTATTAAAATAGCAAAACCTTCTTTTTTTGTTGTTACGTGCGGAAGATTGTTAAAATAGCCTACATAGGATTTTGGCGTGTGAGCAGGCTGATTATGTGGAATATGAGTTTCATTAAGGAAGATCATGGATGGAGTATAAGAATTGATAAGAGTTTCTAGTTCGTGATAATTGTTGGCATAACCGTTCGGCATACCGAAAAAAAGTAAAAACAAGAGACCGAAAAGGGAGAAATATACATAGCTAGTGAGTGAGGAGAGAAAATTGAGTCTTGGCAACTATGAGTAGACTATGCTTGGCATAGCGCGTCTAGTCGCGTGAAGAAGAATGTTTAAGACTTGAGCTATTAGCGAATTGCGCAATGTCATTTAACTTAGCTCTTGCTATGGTGGAATGCATTGATTCGCTGAGCTGAGAGTTTAGAAAGGTGGGAAGATTGGTATTAGTACTTTGGGGGATGGGTATAAAGCGGTAAGGCTTATTGCATTTGATTTTAATGAAGAGGTTGATGGTGTATCGATTGGTGGAGATATAGGAATGATGTTTGCATTATTGTTTGTTGTTGTAGTTTTTTCAGTGGGTATATTGATATTGTTGGTTGCTATGGGAGCAGGTCGCTTAGTAATTTCAGAGAATGATTGAAGAGGAGTGGGGGAGGGAGCTTGCGCTCTGTATTTCTTTGTTGCTTCGCGCATACTGCACTTTTCTTCCGTTTTTATTTTTAATATTTCTTTCGCTTGTTGGAATTTTGGGCAACTGATTGAGGACGCTGGATGTTCGCCAGAAAAATTTGCGCACATTAATCTTGAGCATTTTTCTTCTTCGTGCGGAGGGAAATTGCAATTGACGCATGATGGAAGATTTTTGCAATGCTTTAATGTATGGCCAAGATTTGCAACGCATTGGGTTTGGGAAATATGGGCGAACAGAAATTTTCCTCCATGCAACATCTATTTTTTTGGGAAGTTTGTAGCTTTCAAAGGTTAAAAGTAACGCACCTGTTGGTGTTAGAACTCCTTCAGTTTTTCTCTGAAATCTGTAAATGGATGTTACACCATATGCCTCTAAGCCTTCCACAATCTCGTTGTCTGGGACATGATTGAGGAACGGAGCGAAAATTGTGCTTTTGACACTATTGAGTTGCTCTTGGTATTTTGCTTCGATTTGGCAGATGCCTGAGAGATTTTTAATGTTGATGGACTTTTCGGCATTTTTTTATTTTTTGCAAGTAGCAAGAGATTTCCATCTCTCATTTCTGGGATTTTCACATCTTTACTTATGGCGTTAAGGGCTTTATGTACCAAAAAACATGAGAAACGTGATAGGGGCTTGTTGTTGCCGCACGATTTTAAGACAATGAACTTAGGATCGTCGTTCTTTGTAATGTTTACAAGAGGTAAATCAGGAAACTCTTCAACAGATTTCTTGGCTTTTTTCCTTTTTGATTGTGGACTAGAGGAAAGCAGGGCAAACGAGACTGTTTTATAAAAAAATAAAAGGTTGTTTCTATTAGCAATGCCGGCGTGAATTGACGCGTCTCCGAAATAAGATATTTTTCACAGTCATACTTTGATTTGAGGTTTCAACGTCCTCAGGACTTGAAAAAAAAATTAAATTCAATAGCTATATAAGTATGTACATACATACATATGTACATTCCCATACACGTCTATAAATTTAAGCCTAACCGGCCCTCAGCATAGTCACGTCGCTTATTCTAATATTTCGGGAAACACCATCAATAATTCCCTTCAAGAGAGATATAAATACCTACTACTACTACAATTGAACCGCTACGCAATATTCGCTACATAAAGCTCAATCCCAGTGGGTTAGTTTTTGCCAAAAGTTTTATTTTTTGTGCAAGTAGAGCGAACTATAAATACGAGTTTTTGCATATACAAACATACTTTATATAGTGCTTATAATAACTATACAACAAGAACTTTTTGACAATTTTCGATCCTGTATTTGTTACTAAGTTTTTGTTCATATTTTATAAAAAATACAGCTCATTTTACAATATACGCTTTATAAATTCAATCTTCAAACTTAGTAAAAACTAAAACGAAGAATCGACATTTGATCAAAATTATAACTATTTAAGTATGCCACTTTATAGCCCATTCAATCTTATGCATAAAAATCTCGTTTGTGGTCGAACTCCTCCGAATCAGCTTGACCGATTTTTTGAGATTTTGTAGGTATATTTGATAGTTATTTTATGCTTGACAGAAGGTTGCCACCTGTTTGAAGAATCAAATTTAATTAAAATATACACAAGGTATAAGACATATCATCTTCATATAGATAATTTGAAGAGGGATGTCACCTGTTTGAAACGTCAAGATTTATTAAATTATACAGAATTGTGTAAAATATTAATACATATAAGTATGAAACGGTTTGTTTCACCAATGAGAAGGTTCATAGATAGGTATATTTTGAAGAGGGTTGCTACCTGTATGCAAATTCTAATTTAATTAAACACGAGCTATATTACGTACTAAAATATGGGTGTCAAACGGTTCGTAGCGGCAAGAAGGTTCATGGCTAACTTTATGAGAGTTGCCACTTGCTTGAAAAGCCGAATTAAATTATACGCAAGTTCTAAGAAATAGTAAAATATGGCTGTCAAACGGTTCGTTTTGCCTAAGAGAAGGTTTATAGGTAGCCACCTGTTTGAAAAGTCGAACATAATTAAATTATGCACAAGGTAATAATATAAAAATAATAGTAAAATATATGTAGGTGTGAGAGCATTTGCTTCGCCAAGAGAAAGTTTATAGCAATATTTTTTTAAAGTCAAATTGAATTAAATTACAAACATATATTTTTAAGAGGGTTACTACCTATTATATATGACTGAATCTGGAGTGCGTTTTCTGGTTACATACAATTCATAAGTAATTATAGGCAGGATAACGTCTGCTGGGATTATCTAGTTTTACTTTTACTATAATAAAGGGCAAATTCGAAGAGGTTCAAAAGTCGCGTTGATTTTTTTTTGCGGACGGTGTTACCCATTTACCCCTGCCATATAGTTAGGATAAACACTATATCAACGAATATCCTGTTAAAATCGATTTTAAAGTTTTTGAGAATAGACCGCACACACCGCTAAATAGTTTATAACATGTTCCATAATATATATTGTATTGTATAATATAAAATAATATACTCATGCAAATACTTATGTAATATGAGCAGATTCATCAATCTACACACCATCTGTGCTTGTGCTGATGACGACATTTGCATTTTTTAATAAAAACAAATTTAATGTACACGTAATGCATATGTATGTATGTATTCTGTAATCCACATTTCAAGGAAACCGAAATGAATCAAAACAACCATATTAAGTGGGCGTCTTGAATTAGTTGAGGTTGTTTTTAGCAGGTGCTTATTTAACTTTGGAAAATATTGTTCGAGTTAACTTAACATATGTACATATATATATGCACATACGTACATAAATATATAAATATCTCTCGCAATATTTTTTCATACAAATCAATAAAATTGTATTCAAAAATATTGCAATACGATACGTAACTATTTGCTCCCTTAGTGCCGCCACTATAAAATAAATGAGATTTGGGAATTTTTAAAACACTTTTAGGAGTTTATACAAGTTTCACACTCCTATTAAAATTTGCAAAACTGAAAAGAAGCTAATGCAATAAAAAATAAAAATGAACAAGATGATTAAATCCGATTTTGTGGAAAATATAGTAAAATACGAAATCAACTTTAGAACATAAAAATATCACAGAATTTGACAGTTTTTCAATAACAGATAATAGTGCCAATGTAATTACCTATATTTCCTATATGTGTGCATATTTATATATTCGACACTCTTTCATTGCATACATATGTATATAACACAGCATATTTATATGTACATATATCTGTATACAAATATGCTGTTTATATATTAGTTCTTTTAGAAAATAAATATTAAACGGAATTTTTGAAATAAACACAATAATTTTATGTGATATATTATATGATGCTCTAAGCCGGTTAAATGACTTTTTACTGGTTACATGGCAAAATCAGTTCGTAAAAAAGTTAAATCACATTCAAATTTTTGTTGAAAATTTAATAAGCTCCAATCATTTAACTCGTTTGTACGGCATATCATATTATACGCATTTCGCTGCATACTCTTTGGGCTCCGTATCAAAATATGTAAATAAATCCTGCTGGTACTGGACGAACTTATTAAAATACTTATATATCCTTCTGGTACTGGCTTAAATTGTTCATTTCATATACTCACTCTGTTACAGTATGCTAATATTTTGAGATCATATGGAGAGTGATCCTTAACTTAAACATGAAAGCTACAATTTGAACAGCCTGAACTAGTTCTCTATTTAAAAGTGACACTCATAAGGGACTTCCATGACATACAATTTTGAGAGATAACTTAACCTGGCGTAACCCAGCTCAGCACATTAAACAATTCTAAAATAAATTTAAATTTTCATATTTTGAAAACTTTTATTCCTGAATAATATTCGTCATTCTAAATTGAAACTAGAGTAACTATACAAAAGCAAAAATATTATAAATAAATTTAATAAAACTGTAATCTGTAAAACTGTGATCGTTTCAATGCGGTACCACATGGCGTATGAATGTTATTTTACTGTTTACCTTAAAACGCCAGGTTTTATCACTAGGTATATGGTTATATCGGTATTAATATTATGTGTACACTTGTATGTATTTTTAGCTCCTTTTCGGACAAAAAGGTAAATGCTGTTAAACAAAAAAATATAATCTGAATGCCGTAATAATTTTCAAAACAAAAACGTCGTTATAACGACCTCCGCACTTACACTTATATATTATATGTATATATGAGCCATATATATTTAATAAGATAATTTTTAATACTACATATATCTAGATTGCAGTAATCATCAACCAGCAGACAGAAAGAGATGGTAACGGTATAATCTTGATTACTAAAAATTAATCACTATTTCTAGGATACCTTTTTTTTTAGTAGTATATTTTGTAATAAATTGTGTGCCCAATAAAAAATCAATGATTAGCCTTGCAAATGTCCTGCTGAAAGCTTCAAATGCTTTCCAATATCTTTCTAATTCGTCAAGTTCAGGGTGTATATTTTAAATTCAAAGACTTATGAAAAGTAAAAAACAAGTGCACTCGTAGGGACCGATGACCTTAATAGTAACAAAAAAACAAATGGATGGTATATACTTACATACGATACCAAACAAAAAATAAGATATTATTACACATAAACGTATATATGAATGTAAATTAAATTATGTACTTAATTCACCTAATTCATTAAACTACAATAATTCCTTAATATTATGATTATTAAAATAATAACAATAGTAGTACTATTTTGGCGTTCACTCCATAGCTTGATGTTTGACCGAACTTCTCCTACAATAAAAATTATAGACAATTTCGCCCATCGACAGGAAATGGCAAGTGTGTTTCTGCCATGAAATAACTTCTCAGAAAATTCATTTGCCTACCCCAAATTGTCAAATTGTTGTTATTAAAATTTATTCTATTACATTCTCAGTATCACCTCGGTCATTATTTTAAAGACATTGTCAATACAGTTCTACAGTGTTATTATATCACAGATGAGTATGTACATATGTATATCAAATATTCGGATACATATATGCATTTTCTTTTATGTCTTCTACGAGAATATATAAAATACAAATTATGTATGAGTGTATGTATGTTTGAACCGCATTTTGGGTTTGGGTTTGGAAACCGCCACGTAAGAAGCCAAAGCCAATGAAAATTTTCAACAAGTCTCCGACGAGATCTCCCTTTGTTGATGACGACCAGACGCAATGTATTAAGGACTATGAGACGTGCCCCTGGAATGTCCGAACCCTTAATGGCGAAGATGCCGCTGCCCGGCTAGTGGATGTCCTCGTAAGAGCAAGGATTGACATCACCGCTATCTAAAAATGAAATGGGGCAAGTAAGAAAGCCATTAGACCTTGCGACTTCTACTATAGCTGCCATGTAAAGGAGCGAAAGTTCGGTGTCAGATTTGTGGTGGGAGAGAAGCTTCGTCCCCAAGTACTGTCGTTCACCCCTGTGGACGAGCGTCTTGCCACGATTGACATCAAAGCGAGATTCTTCAACATCTAGCTTATTTGTTCCGCAGGACGATGTGATCAAGGATCATTTCTATGAGAACCTAGAAAAGACCTACGAGGGCTGCCCCCGTTACGATATCAAAATCGTGCTTGGCGACTTTAATGCCATGGTGGGTAAGGAAGTGCTCCTTGGTCACACAGTTGGACTTTGCCGGGTCTCGAAACATAGTAGTCTGTAGCACCATGTTTCAGCAGAAGAAAATACACCACGCCAGAAAAATATCGACTCGGATAGTCGGAAAGCCGTAATTGCAAAAGACAGCTACTAACTTCGCCCCTTGACTCGCACATCTGCCCACTAATATCACTTCTCAACAAATTGGAATTCGCACCCATTGGGTGCACATTTCTCTATCACTATTTACCGCCGGTGAGGAACACATTAGCTTTCAGCGTGGAAGGCGCAATCTTGTTTTCTATCATTCTTGGATGCTGCCAACAGCGCCACACTGCGATAGGACGCAACGCGAGCTGTATGGTAACGCTACCGGAGTTGAGAAAGGAAGAGAGCGGTATTGTTCGCAGAAAGAAGAGAAAGGCCGAAATACGTGAGTGCGAAGAGCATGAGATGATAGCCGACAGGAAAAGCGCCCAAAAATTTTACCTAAAGGTGCAGCGGCTTACGGAAAGTTTTAAGACCAAGGCAATTACCTGTAAGAACAGAAACGACGACCTGGTGAATTATGTCCAAAGCACACTCAAATTGTGGAGAGAACATTTCTCCACTTTGCTAAATGGTGATAGCAAAAGCGTCGCCGAAAAAGATGAAGATCCCGAACCCCAAATCGCTGATGACGGTATTAACATCCAGCTCAGTCCGAATAGGGAAGGAAATCTCCGAGCCCTTTGATACCAAACAAGGTTTCAGACTCAACCTGTCCCTGTCGAATGAATTCTTTAATATTATGTTGGAAAATATAGTTCGAGCTGCAGAATTAAACCAGTCAGGCAGCATCTTTGTGTGTGTGTATGTTGACAGTTACAATTTTGACAAAGTAGAGGACTTTGCTTACGCACCAACCACGAAATCCGACGAAGAATCTCTCTTGCTAACAAGTGCTACTCTGGGCTGAGTAGGCAAATGAGCAATAAAGCCTTATCTCGACGAACAAAAATCACGCTCTATAAGTCCCTCATCATGCAAGTGCTATTGTATGGCGCTGAAGGATGGGAACTGTCCGCATCGGATGAGATGGTCCTTGGAGTGTTCGACAGAAAGCCGACGGCGAATACCGCAGACAATGGAATGATGTGATGTATCTGCTTTTCTGCGACATAGGCATAGTCCAGCGAATTAAAATACAGCGACTACGTTGGCTGGGACTGGTCGTGCGAACGGACGAAAATACTTCAGCCCTGAAAGTATTCAACGCTGTACCAGATGGTGGTCGTAGAGGAACAGGAAGGCCTCCTCAGTGTTGGAAAGACCAAGTGGAAAAGAACTTGGCTTCACTGGTGTCGCTATGTTGAAATCGGCCAAAATCGTTAGAGCGCCAATTAAGAAGAAGAAGTTCCTACCAAAATGTTTAAAATGTTAATATTAGGTAGGTATGGATCGTCAACAACTTCGGTTAATATATCATCAAAACTAATCCATCAATCGTCGTAATGCCGCTCTCAGACTAGCCAAAATATTAAAAAAACAAGGCAAAAGCAGTTCAAGGTCATGGATTCGTTGGCGTTGCTTTCGATTGCCGAAGTTTGGTCCACTTCGAACCTCTTTCGCAAAGCCAGACAATAAATCAGGAATGTTATGTAAGCCTACTGTATGTTTGTATCCTGGTGAGGTCTAGAAGGTCGCCAGGTTTCGATGGTATGAACGGAGAGATTTGCAAATGCTTGTGGAAGTTCATTCCGGAATACTTGCAGCCCATCTATGATAAGTGCATATGGGAGGGGTATTTTCGCTCGAGTGAAAAAAGGCTAGGGGTTTACCTCTCCTGAAGTCGCCCGATAAGATCAGGAGTGATCCTCGGTCTTATCGTGGCATCAGCCTGCTTCTGGTGCTTGGGAAAGTACTGGAGCGGGTCATGGTGGAACGACTTCGGGAGCTAACGCGGGGTAGTTTGTCGGATAGGCAGTATGGGTTTACGAAAGGACGTAGTACGGAGGATGCGTGAATGTATGTTCAGAATGTGGTTAGGGAGAATGTCACCAAATATGTCCTTGGCATATTTGTTGACTTCAAGGGGGCATTTGGCTATCTGCGCATGGATCGTGTGGTGCAACGTTTGGAAGAGCTCGGCTGTCCGGAGGTGACCCTTTGAAGTAGTTACTTTTCGGACAGAAGGGCCTCCATCGTGGGCGTAAATGGGAGCGTGGATGTTGACGTGGCTCGTGGGTGTCCGCAGGGGTCCATCGGTGGTCCATTCATTTGGAACATGATGATGGATCCCCTGCTCCGGCAGCTCGAGCCACTGTGTAAATGCAGTGCATATGCGGACGACCTTCTGCTTTTAGTGGAGGGCCAGTATAGAGCGAATTTCGAATTTGCTGTTACCTTCCGGTTGAGAAGGGGGATGAGGTTACCGTTGCTGCGTGATTAATGAATTTCTGACGGTGAGGTGCAGGGCGGGTATTTAGAGGGCCGTAGGCTCCTAGCCGAGTGTGTTGTGCGAAAGTGGCAAGAGCATTGGGACTACTGTCCTCATGGCCGGGTCAAATACGAGTACATCCGGGATGTTCAATGTGGCACGGCAGAGGTATTAAATATGTCTCGAACCCTACCAAGGAGGTTAGTGTGTCCATTCCACACTGCCAATTGGTTCCGAGAATGCTTGCGCATCTTGGGGCGCTGATCAACGCATTAACTTGATCCGTTGTGCTTTTGAGCGCCGTGGAGTTAGTCCGTCGTCGGCAGGTACCCACGTAAATGAAATTGTTTTAATATTAAAATATGACATAACAACTTATTCATATGGTTTTAGTATTGTAATATTCCAACAAATACAAAAAAAACTTGATCGTTCATAAAAAAAATTCATATTCTAATCTACTCGCAACCTTTACTAAGATAGTATAACAAAGTACAGCTATGTACGGGTATGTATGACGAATTAGACGCCTTAATGTTTGAACAAAACAATCAATTTTTAAGCTTGACGGGAAAAACATTCTAAGTCGCAATAAGTTTTTATGCAAAATGCTAGAATTTGATAAATAAGTGAATATTTATTTATGGATGGCTGATTTTAGGTGCATGGGGAAAAACAAAATTGTTAGTGTTAATTGAAATCCCAACGAAATAAGTAAACCCGAACACATATACCTGCACATACTTATAAAAATGTACATGCGTACACAAATAATGCAAGTATTTATATAATTTGACTAACTCAAACAGCGCAAATAAGAAATGCCAAATTTGTATATATCTCGCTTGCATTTATTGTGTGATGTCAATATAATAGCCAGGGCTGACTTAATAAAGCATTAATGAAAAATAATAATGCATATGTTTGAAGAGAAACATCAAGAAAATTACGTTGATTTTTTTAAATGTTTTGCTGGTGGTTTTGCGCAGTTGTTAATGAACGTGAGAGTGGTGCGTCAGTTTTGAACCACTTCAAACTTACATTTTATTACATTAATATTAGAAGAATTATAAGTTGCATACCCAAAGATTTTCTAAAAATTCGGATGAGAAAGTAAAAAATATTAATGAAAACTAAACAATTAATAAATTTTATACAAATTTCGATAACTCGATTTAAATGGTTTTCGATTAAGCGGTTTGTCTCGGAAAGAAGGTTCATACTTTTATTAAGTTTGCCGCCTTTTTCAAAAGTCCAATTTAATTAAAATATAAAATAAAAAAGTTATATGAAATATTCAAACATAGGTGTCAAACAGATCGTCTCCCCAAGAAGCTAACTACTTTGAAAAATCGAATTCAATTAAATTATACACAATGATATATTTAAAATATTAAAATATGAGTGCCAAACTGTGCGCAAAGGGGAATTAATAAAAAAAATTAGGTATTATATATAAAAATGAATGTGAGTACTTTGGATCTTTATCAAATTTTTAGGATAGATATAAATTTAGAAAAGTGGGCGGTGCAACGCCAATATGGAAAAGGAGATTTGAATTTGTCTTATATCCCCAACTATTCGGTGCATATGAATCATATTTGCGTAAATACAAAATGTTTTATAAATCAAACTGTGTGTCATTGTATCATTGTGAAAAAATGGGCGGAGTCACGCCCTATACAATAAAAAAGCCAAATTCCGCATAACTCCGCAACCACTTGAGTAAATGCAGAAAACCATTGATGGACAAAACGAGCCCGCGTGACGTACACAGAAGCGATGCAGCGAATTCTGATTAGGGGTATGATATCGGGCACAAAGTATCAATATGGTACTCATTAAAAGTGTCGCTCTAAAAGAATTGGGTTCCAATAAATATAGAATTTCAAAGACTCTATCCTCCAAATATCGGTACTAAATTAAAAATGAAGTTCAGTCACAATTTTTTATAAAACGTAATCTGTTTGTCAGTTAGAAAGTATTTGTATTTCGAAATTGAGCAAAGTTCGCAGCAGAGATGAGACATTTTCTTTTTCAAAGACGATTCAATAATTTGCTATGTCTATAAGGGTACATTAATTTTCATACAATTTTGCAGGGTTTGATAACGTAGTTTCGGAGATACATAGTGGACAGTGTCAAGCACATGCCGATTCCGAAGGCGAAATGATTTTTGTGAGAAGTTTTTTCATGGCAGAAATACACAGAAACGTCCTGGCAAAGAGGATAAAAACAATGAGTGCACCACTTTCCACCATTATCATTTTATAATTAGGGTAAAATTCGGATTAAGAAAAGGTACACTTCACTTATGTTGATCTTTTCAGGGCCCAAAAATATCTGTTATTCCGATTTTATATATCGAAAACGTTGTCTGAATTCTGAAATTTAACAGGAGAAAAATTTTTTTGGTTGGAAAATAACTCATATTGGTAACGGAAAAAACATATGTAAAAATACACTTTGGGATATAACTGTTGCCCGCAAAATAAATGCTATAAAACTCCTAACTGTTATGTTCCAGGATTTTATTTTGGTGGAAAGTGGTGAACTCATTGTTTTTACTTGTCGAGGAAAATGGGATTTGCAAAAACTTCATGGCGAGATGCTGATCTAGATTTAGTATGTAATACAAGCACGTTTATATCAAGGTAAATAATTCATGAAAAAATACGCAAATATCGAAATGTCAAATCTATATACATATGTATTTAACTACACGCTATCCATAAATTATTAAATATATACATGTACACATATGTATTTACAAATGTACATAAATACGTATGTAAATATGTATATCAATTTAGGTGAAATTAAAAAGCTTGAATCTTGATCCCAACCAGTCAGACAAGAGCAACGAGCGTACTCAGAGCAAATAATTGTATATGTACGTATGTTTGTATATACGTAGAATATGTGTTTGCATAAATTCAAATAGAATGATCTCATATAGTATCGTTTGTGCCGAAAGAAACGCGTAAAACAAAATAAAAACGGATTGTCCGAAGGTGAAGTTGAAAAATCAGCACATATCAAAACTGCACATTTAAATACGTACGTACTAGGTAAATGGATATGTAATATACATATGTACATACATATACTTGTACGAAGACACACACATATACACAGGAAAATACAAGTATTTTTTTTCGTTTATCAATGAGATTCTATATCTATAGATCTTTTTGAAAAAGTTACAAGAAAATGGTCTACGCTTTTCACAAGATCGAAATGTGCACAGGGGTACATGTGTATGTAGTTTACATATGCATGTAATTATCTACGTATGTGAACATACTAAATATATACACATACAATCTATATACTTAATATGTATGTATGGATGTGCGAATAACAAGGCGCCGTCAACCTTGGCAGAACACCTCGTACACCTTTTCTGACCTGTTAAGGAGCTTTCAAAAACAAAAAACGAAAGTGAGACATTTTGAAATGAATCATCTTGATATTTTACGAGTGCAGGCTGATAAGAGCTTAACTTTTTTCTGATCAACCCCAATGTTTAATAGTTCAAAATGGCATTGCTGTTAATAATTTTAAAAGTAAATGATAAGAAAAAGAAATTTTAAATTATTTCGTTTTCCAGCAGGCAAGCTCAATTTACTCAAAAATTTTCACTTCAAAATTTTGTCACTCAGTTTGTGGTACATCATCAAGACGCACACCACAAATTGTAGGAGAAGTTCGGCCAAATATCGAGCTTTATAACGTAAGCGCCAAATTATTTTTATTATATTACATATTAGAAATAGTACATACAGGGACTATATTCTGTTGAAAAAACTGCTTTAAAATATCTGTCTGGTGCTTCAGTGAGTGTTTCTAGTGTATCTAGGGAGCAATTATTCAGTTATGCAAGTTGGAAATACCGATAGACTATTTTATTTTCATTACAATATAAAATTATTAAATTTCGAGCATTAAAAATAGACCTTTTGTTGTTTTTTTTTTACAAAATTATGTGTGTATGTTAATGTGATAAACTGAAATGAATGTGATTTAAACTATTGTAAGTATTTACCTTTTTAATAACAATAATAAAAATCTAGAATTTTTTAAAATTTATTGATTTATTACTTTCGGCCTTGAAAATGCTCGGGTCGGTTCGGTTCGACCCTAAAAAGCTGGGTTGGCCGTTCCCTTATTAAATCCATCATTAAATAACTCCTTTCTACATCCGCATTGCTAAGCGGAAGAAATTAAAAGGTTAAAAACAAAATAACTTAATTCTCTGAAGAGATTATCATTTATTCGAAACTGAATTATTTTACCTCTACCCAAAAAATCCATAGTTGGACTAATATTGTTCCAAGGTTATGAGTATAAATAAGTTCTTTTTCCACTGAAGTTTATTGTTATATATAGCAACAACAAGAGAAGCAAAGGATCGAGGAATCGGATCCGGAAAGTAAAGTCCTTTAATGAACCGATAGCTACGGGCTAGATCTCTTGTTAATGGACTAATGGACTAATCGGTTAATTGAATAACTAAAGTTATTTAAAAAATAGTAGACTTCATATAATCGACTAACCGTTTCCGTTAGAATTTTTCGACTAACTGACCAGAAGCAACTAGTCGACCATTCGTTTTTAATTTTTCGACTAGTTGTTTTCTTTCAATCAATTAATGAGTCTAATCATTGAACTCATATCGATCGAAAAATGTATAGTTATCCATCGACAAATACTACGTTGCAATAATTGAACTCGTATCGACAATAAATTTCTCGATGATGCTGAACTCTCTTGCCGACTCGATAAAATACATTCCGTGGCCTATAGATGGCGTTGATTGCAGAATCATTGATACCGTCAAATCGAGAATGTTTGTCGATATCTACCCGTTGCTGAGTTCGTTACGGAAATTTTTAGAAATGGAACTTTTGTAAGTATTTATGTAAAAAATTTATGAGAACGCACTGAATTAGGTTTTTACAAATATATTTTAGAGACAAGAGACAAAAATACATAAAAAAAAATCAATTTGAAGTGCTTGTGAACGAGATAAAGTTGCATCCGGACATACATAGCTGAAGGCTTTTCGCAAAGAGCACCAGCGGACCTAAATACTTTTTGGGAAAATACGTCCCAGAAATTAAATGCATTGGGCCCACCAATCAAGGACCAAACCGGATGGAAAAAGGTATGAAAAAATAATTCGCGTTTAAATTGTCGGTTATTAACGTTTTTTGTAAATAGGTTTGGGCTGATTATAAATTTGGCATAAAAAAGAAGAGTTCCGTCAACTGCCATTGTCACACCAGGAATTTTTGATTTGCCAAAAAAGTATGTCTTCGCTTCCAATTCTTCGCTTGCAGTCATGCGAATGGAAATCCACTTTGAGCAAAGCCTGTATTCAAGGATGTTGAATACTTCATCCAATATTCCACAGAATGTCGATTGTGCCACGTTTATATTGAAGTCCTTTCCAATACAATGCTGATAGTTGCCTGTGGCTAAGAACCGTAAGCATGCAGCAAGCGATTGTATCCATTTTAAATTATTTAATTTAAATTATTTCAGAAAGAAAACAAACCAATTTCATTTGTAAAATTTGTCGACACGGCAGTTTTACTTTGTGGGTAAAGCAGCTTATCGACGGTATCAATGATCCCATGAAATTTTTCGATCGAGAATTCTTTCCGTACCGATATCGATGTCGATGCGGAATGAATGATTAAACCAAATGTCTTTTATATATGTGTTGTTGTTGTTGTGGCGGTTACTCATGGTCACTATCATCAAACTCATCTAGGGGGAGGCCCAAGTTTCGACAGGGTCGGACCAAAAGGAAAGGGGGGTTAGATGAGTCGGTTTTAAGAGGCATGTGAAAAGGTGAGCGGTATCGTGCGGGGAGTTATCACATGCCGGACACACATTGAGTATGTCTGGGTTAATTCTGGGCAAGTAGGAGTTTAACCTGCTACAATATCCGGAACGTAGTTGGGCCAGTGCTATGGGTGGTGGTTTGACCCTGAGAACGGCATTCACAGGGCGAGAGTCGATGCAGGTGGTAATTGTCTCTCGGTGAATGTCGTTCAGAACTACCCGGTTGGCAGCAGGGTCCAGTCTGTTGGTGGTGTGTGACTGGAACTCGGCGGTCATATCAAAGAGATGCCCCCTGACGTGTCTCGGAGGCGAATCCTCAACAAGCAGGTACTCGTTAGGGTGGCCACTACGATGGCAACCAACGAGGAACTGCCTGGCGAGCATAAAGTTATGCTCCCTAACTGGGAGCATTGAAGCCTTATGGTGTAGGTGTTCAATCGGAGACATCAGAAGGCATCCCTGTGGCGTCCGGAGTGCTGCGTTCTGGGTAGCCTGTAATCTCATCCACTGGGTCCTGCTTGCCCCGAGCGACCAAATTGGAGCGGCGTAGTTTAAGACGACCGGCCAATCGCCTTATATGTTGCCAAAAACGTTTCTTTGTCTTTGTCCCAAGTGCTGCCGGCTAGCGACTTGAGGACTTTGTTGCGGCTCTGTACTTTGTTGACGACTGCAGTTGTGTGCGCAGAGAAAGAGGCCAGGCTGTCAAATGTTACACTCAAAATATTTGTATATTTAATTGTGTCCTGACCTCCTTCGTCCAGGTGGTAAATAAGGTCGGCGAGGACTTAGCAGGGGATAGAAACAAGTTCCGACCAGTGAAGAAACGAGCAAGCTCTGAAAGGTAACTTCACTTTTGAGCAAATGTCATCAATTGCATTGCCGGATGCCATAATCGTACAGTCGTCTGCATATGAGACTATTGAAGCCCCCTCGGGTGGCTGAGGAAGCTTCGCGATATGATGATTAAACAGAACCAGGGAGAGAACGCCACCCTGGGGTACCCCTGGTTAATTCTTCTCGGTTTAGATGTTGAGTCTCTAAAATACACCGATGCCTGTCGACCACTCAGGTAGTTCGCAGTCCACCGCTTCAGACCCTGCGGGAGAGTAGATGTTTCAACGTCTTCAAGTAGCGTTGAGTAATTGACCGTATCAAAGGCCTTTGATAGGTCCAACGCCACTAAGACGGTTCTCTCACAGGGACGGTTACGGTTGAGGCCACGAATCACTTGGGTGTTTATGACGTTTAGTGCTGTTGTTGTGCTGTGCACCTTCCGGAATACGTTCCTAAGACAACCGGTTCTACGTACCGGAATGACCCGGGTTTTACCCAGCCAAGGGCTGTTGTTTTGGCGATCTAACCCGGTTTAGATCGGCGCATACCATTTATATACATATGTGTGAATGTTTATGCTGATTGACAAACCTCGTTTTCCACTGTAATGAAGTTTATATGAATTTATTGTGAGTAGCAGTCATTATTCGAATAATTTTGGTTAGTCAATTTTCAAAATATTCGATTGGTCGAAAGTGAACAGTTAGTTGAATACTTGGTATTCGATTATCAACTATCAAAAAAGTTGCTAATATACTAGTCGACTAGTCGATTTTAAGCCAGTGACATAGTACGGGGCTTATATGAACCGAAAAACTGGTCTAAAATAACCGAAATTCGATTCCAAAAGACCGGAAAAATAGTTCAAAAAGAACCGAACGACCAGAACCAAGATAACTGAAAAACAGTTTAGAAGAACCCAAAAACGATTTTCGGCAAATAAAAACGAAAACGGTTCTCACAAAAGCAAAAATGGTGTAAAAAAGACATCGAAAAAATCGTGTTTTTAAAGGATATTGATCTTGGAAAACGCATGGATATTTAAATTTTCATTTCATTTTCATTTATTTTCTTTATATTAAGGAATGAATGTAATATATTTATTTATTTTCTTCGTATTTTATACTAACAATATACGAAATTGGGGTTTTGTAAAAACTTTTTATAATCTTTCATTTAGGTATTTCGATAGGGCCTATTTCCGTGACCAGTTTCGGGCAAGGTGTAAATGCCAATAGACTATTATTATTATATTGTAATATAATGATTTGTTTAGTGTTTTTTAATAATATGTGCGTATGTTTGTGATAAACTGATATGGATGTGATTTAAATTAATGTATGCACCTTTTTAATATCAATAAAAAAATTCGAATTTTTACAAATTCTTATTATTCATTATTATAGACCATTATTTTAGCCCTTGAAAAAGTTCGGTTTAGTTCGCCCTCTTCAATCGTTCTGTAATCGATTGAAGTTAAAAAATGGCCGCCTTTTTAAACTTAAATATTCGAATTCACCGCCGCTAGTCCAGTCAAATCGCCCACTGTGTGACAATTTAATTGTCAATTATGATATTAATATTGTTATTGGGTATTGCTAAAAGAAACTAGGCGGTTTTGAATGTTATATTACGATATGCAGTTTGTCAAAGGAAAATTATATTCGGTGCGAAGCGTAATAGATCGTGAGGGGCATATTTTTTTAATGATATCTTGAAAACGAAAATATGTTAAGATACTGCTTCATAAAAACGTAGAAAATTGCATCTAAAATCTTATCATTTTAAGCACATACAAATGTATGTATGTATGCATGGATGTAATTACATACATATATGTATCAGACAATACTAGTTTAAATATGGATTTAGATTTATTTGCAGATAATTTATTATATACAGCCACTTTTTCAGAACAATTAACGTAATGCTAAAGAAAATAATTTGGATTGGAAATATTGGAGTAGGTATATTGTAGTACATATTTATATACATATTTATGTACATATGCACCATATTTTATGATTCGCGTGTAAAATAGGTTTTTTTTTGGTGAAGCTTCTCAATGTAATATATACATATGTATGTATGCACCCGCACAATACATATGTATGTAAATGTGTATTTATGTACACACATCCCAGACATTGCTATCAGATATGTATGTACCTATGCACGTACCCCTATACTCATTCATTTTAATATTTTTGAAATCCTCACTTGCTGTTGTTGCTGATCTCAAGTGTTGAGAGAAAATTTCGATCAGAGACACATGGATGCACATACATATGTACATACATACATATCTAGACTGTATACAAAATCTGTTTTTGACTTTATTCGTATTTTGCACTCCGTCGCTGAGAATGAGCGGGTGAACGAACGGCTATGGAGAAACTGGCTGATGTGTTTTTTTTTGTAGAAAGCGTCAAGGACAAGTATCCTCGCTATAGGTACATATGTATGTACTACACTCTTAGCGAACCAAGTCATATCCTCAACATATGTACGGTTGTTCGTTTCAAGATGTATTACCGGACATATGTATGTATTTACATATACATATGTACACGTAGATAAATATATACATACATACATATGCACTTAGTATTTATGTGCGAATGCTTGTATTTATTTTCATGAGTTATATACATACATACATATGTATGTACATATGTACATATATGCTTTTGAAGAGCAAACATATTTTAATCAGCTATCTATCTACAGATATGTAATAAATTTATTATTTTGTATTAGGTACATATGTATGTACATACATATGACGACCTACGCCGCATTAATTTTTAACAATTCTGACATAGCTTCTCCGCTGTGCTTCACTATACATATGTAAATATCATAATGCTCATCAAAAACATTTACATAAGCATATGTATACATATGTATAATGTTGTCATACCTCAACCCACTTAGAACTTCCATAAAGGTGATATTTTATTATTATTATTTTTTTAAGCATTTGTCGCATTATTTTTTTAAGCACTAACGTCATTGTTGATCAATTTTCTCTATTTACTTCTACTCGCCTCTGATTGAGTTCTATTGCCTTGCCGCTGATGATGATCTTCGCATCTATTCAATGAGCGTTTGTGAGCAACATTCATTTTATGAGTGTATAAGTTAGTGAATATACATACATACATGCCTACATATGTACATATGTACATACATATATAATTTTTTATATTCCCTGCAGTAAAAAGCCAACCTAGTCAACAAACATTCTAATTCATGAACTGGTATTTAACAAGTTCGATAGTGACCACGGCAAAGCGCCATCTTCCTTCGAAATTTGGAAGTTGCTAAGACAAAATAAAACGCCATAAGCCCACTGTTTGTTCATGGGAACTGTCGCTTACGATGTTCGACACCAAATGAGTTGTAATAATAAAAAATGTGATTAATTAAAAAAATTGTTATACCCAGCAAACATCAGTAGTAGATAATGTTAGGGAAACGTTTGATTTTACGTTATAATTCTAATGTAGTACTTTAATATTTATTAAATCGTTTGAAAGTTATAACACACCCAATATAATTGAAATACGTAATGTAAGTTTCACCAATTTGAAATGAAATTTAATTAGAAACGTATTAGAATTACACATTTTAACCTTTTACCTTTTGTTTCGTATATTTCTCTTTTCTAAATATATGAACATTGTTAAAAAATAGCTAAACTATACAATATTTGACCAGAATATAATTCGAATTGAAATAAATTTCTTCTTCAAACCTTAAAACTTCCCTAAAAAAGTAAATAATTAAAAATATGCTTATGTATGTGTTTATGTATGTTAGAGATATTGTTAATTAGTTAATCGATTAGAAAAAGTTGATTCAGATATTAGTCGACTAACAGCTTATTTTCGATTTTTCCATTGATAGCTTTCTTTCAATAAATCTTTCTTTTTATGTATATCTTATTCATTTCATTTATTTGCAGATTATTCCATGGTGAACGGTTAGTAGAAATGATGGGTTAATCGAAAACTAGCTATTCGACATCAGCCACCAAAAAATTGCCCATCGACTAGTCGATTTTTAGAAAGAATTCTTATTATATATTGTATAATTTATTTTTTTCTCCGAATATATTAAATACGTTCGACTTCACAATAGTCAGCGATTTTTGAATTGAAAAAAATTCTATTCAACTGCTGAATTAAACGAATAACAAAAGCCTGACAAGGTTATCGTATTTTCGACTTCGTAGCAATTATGTATTTACATATATTTAAATTTTTCTTTAATTTATTAAATTCAGCGAAATAGTAATAAAACTGTGGAAAATGTGTCAAAAACTCTTCATTAGGAGAAGTAATTTGGTAGAAAGAATAACAACCAATAAAATCGGGATTACTTTTATAGCTAACAATAGCTAACTACGTTTAGAAATACAATTTATATAGCTAAAGTCACTACACAAGCAGGATATAGCTAAAAAATAGCTAAATATCCCTATTACGATGACGCTTCAAAGTCATAATGGCATTTCGATTGAATATAAGCTCGATTTTTGAACTAGTTCGTCGATTGGTATGATACTGATACGTAGGCTAACAATTGCTTGCTTGGAAAAAGATAGAAGATTAATTAGTTGATTTGTAATCTGGTGTTAAGCTAGTTTAGAACTAGTAAGTTTCACAGTAGGGTATGTAAATTCTTGACTATATACTTACTTACATATCTATATATGTACATATGTATGTACATACATAGGTATGCACGTACGCGAACACGCATACTTATAACAAAATGTATATGAAAACACATTGCTCGTTCATAAACAAACAAAAATAATGAAAAAATTATTCTAAAATTAGTTCACTGCCACTGAGCATGTTTTAATACAGTACAAAACGTTGCTTTCCACATCTGTCGGATATGTTTATTTTATTTAATTATTTATTTTTTATGTTTCCTTTAGACGCCAAATTCATATTTTCTTAGGTACAAACGTTTTAGACATTTGTCTATTTGTTACTATTCGCTTTTCGTATTGTTTTTCATTATAAAATTTTGCTCATATTTGCTAAGGAAATTTGGCAAATTGCCAACAAAAATTACTAGCAACTGCTTTTCACTCGCCCACTTCTAAATACAAGCTAGTCATGGATTGTATGTATATGGATATGGATATATCTACATACATATGTATGTACATGCGTAAATGTGTATGGAAGTAAAAACGTAGACAGTATTTGTACATACATATGTCACCGTAGTCACCTTTATACGAAAACGCCATAACCCGACGGTAACGCGGTTTTTTTGAAAATAAAAAAGTTATCTCAGATTGAGTTTTATTCAGTGCAATACGCAAAACAACAAAAGCAAACAATAAAAAAAAATTCGAAGGTTTTATTTTATTAATATGTTAAAATATATTTTAGTTTCGTCTAAATATTAACAATATTTTTTTTTTTTTTGTAAGCAGGGGCTAGTTGGGTTTTTTTGTTTTTCTCTAATAACTTTCGTATTTGCCTTCAAAACTTTGTATGGTTTAATAGTATTATATGTACTTATGAATGTGTAGTATTTTTTCCAGAAAAATGTAAACAACTAGATTTGGAGAACACGTTGGTTCACGATTCAATTCAGGAGCGAATTCGGGAATCACATTTGCTTCAAAACCTGTCTAACTGTCGTATACACCCACGTACCTATCAATACTTATGAATGCAATCACATCGAATCTATGTAATTATGTACATGTGTTGATTATATACTAATGTTGAATGAATTTTATGTACATACGTATGTATGTAAGTAGGTATAAATGGTTAGTTTGTTTTTGCAAAAAATGCCACAAATATGTATCTCACATACTTTCTATTTTTTTGTAACACCAATAAAACGTTGGCTCTTCGCCGTTCTGCAATTGCTTGAGTTCAGTTGCTAGTTTTAATAGCACAATACGCTCGATGCTATGAATCGTTTAGTATGTTGGTATTGCTTTCCTTTTGGCGCTGATGGCTATAAAGATGTTGGTGTGCGGCGGCGGTGGTAATGACGGTAGTTGTAGCAAGATCGACCGGTTTCGTTGCGAGCAATACGCGCGTTCGCGTCGACAATCTATTGTGTACTAGTACTTGTAGCACTGACATGCTCTTGGGTAACCCAAAAGTGTTGGAACGCAAAGCTAAAAGAGCTACCAAACAAATATGTACGTATTCTACTTTCCAAATGGGAAGATGGGACACCATTTGAGCGAATAAAGACATGATCTTTACTCTTATCATCTACTCGTATTTGGTCTCTCAAAGTATTCTCTCATCTTTTAATCAAATGTGCTATCAGATTCGTTTGCTTGTACAATGCGTGAATGCTTCATTTGTCAGCTTCGCAAATTAGCTCATGTAAAGAAATATTCAGCCATATTCCTCTTCTCTTTCTTCTGTAAAATACAAAATAAAAAATTACATTCAGAGGTCATTCATTTAGTTCTGTTAGAAAATTGTCTAGCGCACCATATCACCACAAACAAAGTTCTTTAGCAAACTACTGCGCCCTCTATAGTTCTCGTTTTTTTTTGTTTGGGAAAATCCACGTTTAAGGGGTACGACTTGTGTGAAAGCCCGAAAGAAAAGTGATTTTCAGAAATTATTTGAAAAGGAAAACGAATCATTGAATGTTTTAAAATTTAAAGTACATACATACATACATATGTATATGTATGTATATGTGCATCTTTATGGATGCATTATGTACGTATGTATCAATCGTATTTTTTTATGAACCTATTTAATTTTTGGCGACTTTTGTATATAATATATGTATGTATGTACATATGTTCTCACAGTTGCAACAAACAAATTCTGTTTCTTTTTGTTTTTCAGACAGGATAAAAAGTTGAATATTTTTCGGCATTATTTTCAAATTTGGTTTAGAGACAAATCGGCTTCGGCGTTACGCCATCTGTATTGAATATATATGCATACATAAAAAAAATTCTCGTAATGCTGCAGAAATTGCCGACCATAGAATACCTGAAATCCAAAAAAATTCAAAAAGTCTATGGAATTTTCAGACATTTCCTGTACAATCACAAGTAATACAACAAATACAACTAGAACTATAGTTCAACTTAAGATTAGTTGGAGAAAGTGGCCCTAATACTTTTATCTTTAATGGGAATCGTTCCGTAGCCTGAAGTTGTTGTTGACTATACATAAGTTTACAGTTTTTTGTATTTCATAACATTACGCGTACACATCGAGCATGTTCTGTAATTAACGTTCGCCCGGAAATTTTCATTTTACACGGCAGTTTCAGATAAACACAATACGCGAATTTATTCGGAAGTGAAATGCTGAACATTCCGCATACGTAACTTCAGTTTGACACGTAGATCCCAGGTAGAACTTTAAACACTTTATTAACAAATCTTTTTGATCTGTGACCACAAAAATTAAAATAAAATTTAAAACTTAGGCTCTTATAACTTTTTGCTCCAACAAATGTTAAAGGGCTTAAGTTGAGTTAGGCCAATATTTTTGTTTAGGTCTTCAGTCTAAATGTCGGCTAATTTATGCACCGCTCTAATGTGTACATGTACATACACATACACACATGTTTGTACATATGTATTGAAGCCGTTAAGTAGTGCTGCCTGCCGGATAACAAACTGTAAGTTTCCTCTTAAGGGCAGTTATAGTCCGGATGTTCAAGCTAAAATTTCGGTTCACAATTTGTTTCTAAGTGTTCGAGATTCCCGTAGATCGAAACGTTTTTTCCATGCACAATTTGTATTATTATTATATTATATTTGCAATGTATATTACATATTAAAACTAAAACTACCAAATAATATACCAAAGAATAAAGATTATTTTGCTACCATTTATTTACACTATATCATATCTTTTATTTTTTTTTTCACCGGTGCGCCTAATCACATTTGCGGTAACTGTTGTCATTGCAATTTGAGGATAGAGGTAAATGGGGCATTGCGGTTCCTCCTCAGTTTGAATATTAATTTGTTCGATAAGATGCCAATCGATTAGTGTATCGGAGGAAGCAGAAATGATTAGGTTAACACCCGATTTCATAACGAATTGAAAATTTGCTTGTAAAAACTGCTCCTTAATTTAGCGATGGCGTTTGATTACCCCACCATTACCTCCATTGCGATGGGTAGATCCAGTGACACTACTACCGGCGTTGCGCTCAAAAGCCTTAAAACTGAAAGCATTATCAGTATCTCACGGATCATAGTTAAAATTTTGTAGATGATTCAAATTCAGCTTCTTGCTTCATGGGGTATATACAGAATTTAGTTCGTAGTCAACAGGGATACGGAATTGCGGTGGTTTAAGAGCTTTCTCACTAACCGCAAACAAAAAACTGTAATAGAGTCGGCCGCCTCAGAGGAAGCGTTGGTGGAAATAGGATTACCACAAGGATCGGTTTTGGCTCCAATTCTATTCAACATATACATTAATGATATATCATCACGATGCATTACTGGAAATAAGTGAAACGGATATAATGGTAGCTATGGGCAAAATGCAACAGGATTTAAATTCACTTTATAGGTGGCTTTGCAAGAATAAATTAAAACTCAATGTTAGCAAAACAAATTTTATGATCATATCAAGATCGCTGAATAAAGAAACACGTAAATTTAACCTGAGCATTATGGGTACAAACATTGAGGAATTAAACATAATTAAATACTTAGGTATTCAGATCGATAACAAATTGAAATTCAATGAGCACATCCATTATATTGTTGGAAAAATTGCAAAGAAAATTGGATTTATGAAAAGGTCATGCAAATATATAAGTAGGAAATATAAAATTATGGTGTATAGATCTATTATAGAGCCGCACTTTTTGTTTTGTCCAACGATATTTTTTATTGCGAATGAAGCACAAATAGATAAGCTACAGGTTATGCAAAATAAGGCCATGAGATTTATTATGAACATGCGGTATGACACCCCAATAAAAAGCATGATTGAAACCTTGAATTGGTTGAGCGTTAAACAGCAAATCTTTTATCAAAGTATGAAATTTATTTTTAATATTAAGTATGGTAACCTACCAGAGTACCTGAGTGTAAAACTTAATTATGTTAATGAAACTCATTCCCATGGAGTGAGGGAGAATAATAATTTTAGATTGCCTCTTTTTAAAACAGAAATAGACAAGCAAAATATATTTTATAAAGGTTTAAAAAGTTACAATGAGCTTCCTAATTATATAAAGAACAGTAACAATTTCAATAGTTTTAAAAATAGTTTATTTGAATACTGTAGAACCCTTCCTCTGAGATGAAATTTTTCCTTCTTACTTTTCATGCTATACCATGGGTAAATTGTCTGATTGAATGAAGTGAATATGGGAGGGGCAGGATTTGCCTTTATATAACATAAATACTCAGGTGGACTGACTTGGCGCTGTCACCTATGTTGGCCGGAAATATAATATCATACAATATGATCAAAGTGCTATTTACGGATGACCACTTAAAACTGCAAGAAGACCTCGGCCGTCTCTGAAAATACTTAAAGTCGGCATCCATAGCGCTTTGACATTAAAAAAAGATATTGAAGTGAGACTATCACTGTCCACTGTTATGAACAAAGCCGAGTATCACGTTATCTAAATTGAGACTAGCACTGTCCACTGAAATGAGCTGATCCAAGAGTAACGCGATGTGTACTGATGGCCACTTTGTCCGTATTGAGACCTCGTCAGTCTCAGCAGGCCCTAAAAGTCGGCGCCCAATGAGCAGTTAAAATTTATGCAAATATAACTTATGCATTATAAATAATATTTTAAAATTGTACTTTTAATGAATTTTGTATACAGTTAGTTCTTTTAATGTGTAGAAATTTAGAAAAAAAGGAAGTAAATTAGTGTATAGTTGTAAGTTTTAGGCCTAAAAAGCCGTAATAATAAATAAATAAACATGTTGTTGAAACTTCTTTTTGGCCAAATCACCGGTCCCCACCGGCTAATCCGGCGCTGGTAGCAGATGCATCTTGAGCTGCGCATGTAAGGCCGTCTTCGTTAATATCAGCTGTATTGCAATTACCTACGTTATAGCCACTCGGTCGCATCTTGGCTGTAGGATACCGCTGAGAATTACGCTCGTAGCGTGTTATTGATGGTTGTTCGGGAAGACGCAAATTTTCAGGCCAAGGCTTCTTATTAGCTTGTAAATCTGGTGATAACTCCCGTAGACTGGCACGCCTTTGAGCATGTAAAACTGCTTTATTGTTGTTGTAATATCCTGCAAGATCG
This sequence comes from Anomoia purmunda, assembly GCA_951828415.1. Lineage (NCBI taxonomy): Eukaryota > Metazoa > Arthropoda > Insecta > Diptera > Tephritidae > Anomoia > Anomoia purmunda. The sequence goes on from OX639997.1 coordinate 68,553,976, forward strand.
GTTCAACCATGGTCGCTACAATCAAACTCATTTAGGGGGAGACCGAAGAAACGTGCAGTTTTGACAGGGTCGGACCAAAGGGAAAGGGGTGTTAGATGAATCGGGTTTAAAGGGCAAGTGAAAAGGTGAGTGTTATAGCGCGTGGAGTTATCACATACCGGACACATATTAATTACGTCTGGGTTTATTCTGGAAAGGTAGGAGTTTAACCTGCTACAATATCCAGATCGTAGTTGAGCCAGTGCAGCTGGAGCTCCTCCTCTGCTATGGGTGGTGGTTTGACCCCGAGAACGGCATTCACAGGGCGAGAGTTGACGAAGGTGGTAATTGTTAAGACTACTTGGTAGGCAACAGGGTCCAGTCTGTTGGTGGTGAGTGACTGAATCTCATCGGACATATCAAGGAGATGCCCTCTGATGTGTCCCGGAGGCGGATCTTCGTCAAGCAGGTACCCGTTTGGGTGGCTTGTACGGGGGCAACCGACGAGGGACTGCTTGGTGAGAATAAAGCTGTGCTCCCTAAATGGGAGCATTGAAGCCTCATGGTGTGGATGTTCGACAGGTGACACCAGAAGGCATCCCGTCCGGAGTGCTGCGTTCTGGGTAGCCTGTAGTCTCATCCACTGAGTTTTACTTGTCCCAGACGACCAAATTGGAGCGGCATAGTTTAGAACCGACCGGTACAGGTGTACCATCCACATGTATGTTTAATTGCATCCTGATCTCCTTCGTCCAGGTGGTAAATAGGGTCCCCGAGGACTTAGCAGGGGAAAGAAACAAGTTGCGACCAGTGAAGAAACGATCAAGGTATGAGAAATAACCGTTCACTTTCGAGCACATGTCATCAATTGCATTGCCGGATGTCATAATCGAACAGTCGTCTGCATATGAGACTATTGAAACTCCCTCGGGTGGCTCTCTCGCAGGGGCGGTTACGATTAAGGCCATGAATTACCTGGGTGTTTATGACGTTTAGTGCTGTTGTTGTGCTATGCACCTTCCGGAATGATGCTTAGCCGGGCCCAGGTGGTGTGTAAAGTAGGGGAGCAAGATAGTTCCGAGTGTCTTTATAAGTTGTGAATGAAGGGAAATCTGTCGATATAATTCACCATTTTCGGCCGGTTTCCCTGGTTTCAACTGCGGTATCACCCTTCCAGCCTATCAGATCTCCGGAATGATGAAGGTTGACATAGACAGGTTGAAGAGTCTCGTTAGGTATGTTTCTCCCATGAGGCCCAAATTTTTCAGCATAAACATGCTTAGTCCATCAAGACCAATGGCATTTGAGGCTTTCGCCTTCCCGATAACTTCCGCAACCTCGCTACAGATGAAGATAAGTGGTGCGCTGGGTTTTGAAAATTTATATAGCCTTCAGGACACCTTCCGTTTTGTCCTATCCACCCATATATGTAATACTTCTATATTGCTGCCTAAAATGACAACTTCACTTTAAAAAATACATACATGAGCGTATCAAGCCTTCATAGAAAAATCGTTTATATTTACACGTTAAAGAAATTATTTAAAAATTGTTAAAAGCAAAAAATATTTACAAACCAAGATATATAATGGTGAGGCTATGCTTTGTGTGCAAAAAAAATACAGATAAAGAAGAACATCTTCATGCGTAAGTACATATATTCCAATTTTTTAAGAAGCTAATAAACACATTTCCCATTCCAGTTTACCAAAACATGCAGAGGTTCGCAGAAAGTGGATGGATGCATGCGGTATCCCAGGCCAACACAAGCATGCAGTTTATATTTGCTCAAAGCATTTCGAAAAGAAATGTTACCACAGTATTGGCAGATATTTGAAGAAAGATCACGTAAAAGCTGAAACTTTTTTTTAGCAACGATGTATTAAATGACCACAGATTACAGCTTTGTAAGTGCATAATAAACATGTATATTGATACACGCCTTTTTTACGAAAGTACAAAGCAAACGATAAGGAATATGTACGAAATAAATTTACAAAACTAATTTTATTTGCAAATCAATAATGTCCATCCCAATATATGTTTATGTATATAACATGCCTTGAATAATAAAATTGTTCTATTATCATAAATAAATATGTTCTCATTTAATGGAAATGTTCTCATAGGTCACTTTCATTTAGTTTGCTGTTTTCTTGGTCCCTTTTGTACTTGAACCGCCCCTGCACTTCTTTGAATTTTCAGTCTATTTGACAATTTACAAGTTTACATTTATACTACTACAAGCTCAAAAATTGATGTAGTCTGTCTCGTTTTGGCTTCGTTTTCAAACCACATTACGAGCTTATCCCACCCGCAATATAGAAGTATTACATATACATACATATGTATCTACCAAAGGATGCAGTCCGAATCTCCGCGTTTAAATCCCTGATGCGGGGATTTTAGGGATCGGACTGGCGAAGGTGGTCACGTTCGTTGGCTAATATTGCCGCCTCCGCTGGGGAATTAGGACGAATTTCAGGTATTCGTCCAGCGGACCTGTCGTTCGCCAGCGGGAACATCTGTCGGTGTGGCTAGGATACAGAAGGCACTCTCGGTGAACTCCGCGAATCCGAACCAATCAGCTTTTTTAAAGTTTAATAAGTCTTTCGATCCGCGGAGACAAAGTCGACAGGTCTATCAATGATGATTTTGGGTAGGTAGTCTGAAGCCACGTTATGCTACATATTTATCAGACGTGCACTAGCTATTGTTAGGTCAGGCGAGCTACTGCAACTACCCCTAATCCTGGTGGGGACGTCGTCATTCATTGTGTAGAATGTCGAATCGTCTATCTGCTCAGCCAATTAAGCCATATATTAAATATTTCGAGCTCGACATCGCCTGACCGGATAGCTATGCCCTGACATTCAAGGATAGTATCCCTGCGGCCAATAAAACGATATTGCACTGAATGGTGAGTGATGAATGCTAAGCCACCACCATTATCACGCTCGCGATCCTTGCGATGCACATTATACCCGTTGCAATATAACAAAGTTGAATTGCTATGCTATTTCGTCTCTTGAATAGCAGCTATCAACAGACCATATCTTCTCGTGAAGTCGGTTATCTCCTCGATAAGGCTCTGGAGTCCGTTGCAGTTTATCTGCAGAGGCTTAATTTGCACAGGATGAGTCGATGCGATGGGGGGTGTAGGGGACAGGTTGTCCACCTTGTCTCAGTTGGACTTGCCGCTGTGCAGGTTGCTGCCTGGTGGAGATCGGGGGCAGCGCCGGTGGAGGCGTATTCGGCTCCAGAGCTCTGCGACATGGACCAAGGCAGTCACCTGTCCACTCACATGTGGTGCGCAGACCAGAACACGTCCGAAAGTTACACCAGCCTTGGAACATATTGCACCTAACTGATGCCCCGTTCCGGCGTATCCTAACCTGACACACGGAACAGACAGTGTGGGGCACCAATAGCTACCTTACACTTGGGTGGGAGCAGGATGAGGATGGATGGGTTGGGAGTGATAAGGAGTGCAAGTGTTGCTGATTGCTCCTTGGAGTCGTGGAGGCCCCTGGCGTCCTAGGTGGAACCGCCTGAGCAGACCTTAAGATGGCTCCATCCATCGCACGTTTTACATCTCACCGAGGTGGAGTGTGGATGGAGCCTTCTCTGGCATACGCAGCAAAAGTATGTTTCTGGACCAGGGTTGAATTCAACCCTGAGAAGAAGTGTGTGGAGCAACCCTGCTGCAAGGCATTGTCCCAGAGATGATACACGACTTATTGTAAGCGCCGATCTAAACAGTGTGATTTTTTCTCTGAATGGAGTATTACGCCCTTTATTAATATCAAACCGAGACATCTTTACGGAGCCATGATTTTGCCTACAAAATACACGAAAATATTGTTCGTGTAAAAAATGTAATGCACGAAGTATTTTTAGTAGCAAAAACGAGGTTAAACTTGTAGCCGAATATTCCTAGTAGACCAACGGATGATGTCCTAGGCTGTTTTTTGATGATTTCAGCAACCGTTGTGCCTTATTCTAGCACAAAAAATTCCTATATTATATAATATTTCCTCTTGATCTGATGTGGAAAATTTAGTACGAGAAAGTGAAAATATCCACACAAAAAATTTATTTAATAATACCATAAAGGGAGGAATTGGGTAAGTAATTTTTAAAAATTTATATTTATATATATACATACATACATATATATATATACATATATAGGATTTGACAGTGTTTAATTTCGACGTTTTGCTGGTTGTGGGGTAGTTATATATTATGTACATATGTATGTATATAGTATACTCGTATGAACATATTTTAAATTTCTAGTTAACTTATGGAAAAGTATGGAGAAATCTTCTTATAAGTTCTCTGATCGTATCTAAATACATGCAGCTGCCCGGCTGCACAAAGTTAATTGATGATGTTAAGCTAACAAATTAATCAAATTTGATGATTTGATAATGAATTCCACATGTAAAAGGGCAGTTTTCCAAAAACGCCCGTTTCTCTGAGAAGCATTATGAACAAAAGAGCATTATGAAGAATCTATAAATATATGTAAATTGCCACCAATCGTAAAAAAATTTAATTATGAAGAATAATGGGGAGACTACGACTTCTGTGGCGCCGCGATTTGATGACTGATCTCGAAAACGAAGCAAGATATCAAAATAGTTTATTCTTGAAAAAGTATTTATTTCGTCGAGTTTTACCAGAATCAGTCATCAAATCGCGGCGCCCCAAAAATCGTAGTCTCCCCAGAATAATGTAATTTGGAATGAAGTGTAAATCCTCTTTTCGATTTTTTCGTTTCCACAAAAATCACTTACCTTGAAAGGCGATATATCACAAATATAAATTACGTGTTTATAAAAAGTGCAATTTTAAAAATATAACCAGAAAACTTACATCAATGAGGAACAAATGGATTCTGAACGGTTTCGGCTCAGGTTTCATTCCATCTCCCCACGCACGCAAATGAATTAGTTCTTTAAGCGAACGCATTGCAGTCTGCTGTAGCTTCGCTGGTTAAGCTGTAGGATGTAATGTTATACCTTGCTTTGCACAGCGTTCAATTCCCACTCCACGGATTTTATTTTGATTTTTTTATATTTATTTTTTTTAATTAGTATATGTAGACATATTATGTATGCACATTCACGTATATAAATTATATATACCAAATTAATAATATGCATGCATTTATTAAATGAGTACGCATCAACTCGTTTGCTTACACGTGAACGCTTAATTGGCGAGTAAACATAAAAATTGCCGAAAAACAAAAAACAATAGTCTTTTGGTTACCGTTCCATTTCCCTTTCAACCCTTCTCTTGTCCACAATTGTTGAATACCTCCTCCGCCGTCTCAACTTGTCTCGCTGACAATCAAAAAAGATTTTTTTCGTGGTGTACAAATACCTCGACCACATCAAGCATTTGAATGTACAGCCCCAACCCTGAGAATGATGGAAAATAAAATTTTGTTTCCAAATAAAATTTCTTTTAAAGGTAACAAAAGATCCGTTCGTAAACGCAGTATTTTTGTGCAAAGCTTTTGCACTCTTGCCGACTGACGACGGAAAAATCAGTTACTTCGACTACGATTGTGCTATGAAAAATGTGTTGACATTTCCCAACCTCAGACAAAACTGCGACAAAATACAATCCATTGTGTCCATATGTTTAATATACTCAGGTTTTTAAATCGAAATTGGAAAATACTATATTCGTTTTTGGTGAGTTATTAATTTTGTTAATTGTAAAATTTTACATTAGTAAAAGCAACTAACTAATCAGTTAATTCCGTTGTAACCGTAGTACGCGAAGTAATACGATACGAAAATTAAATGCGATTTGAAATGAGTCGGCGTATTATACGGTACCAGTTTTCGGGAATGAGAACAATTTTTCATTCGAATCGCATTACAGAGAAGCTCCCTGGATGTTGTTGTTGTTGCTGTAACAGCATAAACCATTTCCCATAAAATTTTGGGGAATGCTGCTGAAGTGACAGTCCTTGGCCGGATATAAATCCGGGTCCTTCTGGTATCGTAAAACAGACTGTCGTGTGAACGAAGCTCCCTGGTCATAACTTACTGCAAAAAAATTTATAACACTTAGGTATTCGGGTTCTATACACATTCATTCACAAATTGTATTTATTTCTGAAAAAATGAAGTACCAATTACATATGGCTTTGAAAACATTCAAATAGAATACTTACTTATCTTTAAGTGTGTGTAGATATATTGTTAAATATAATTTAACTGTTTAAGAATATAATTTCAATATTATATAATGCTTATAATTATCAAATTAATCTTTAGCTGGAACTTCAATTACTCGTGGCTTGTCAATAATACGAGCAGTTTTGTTACCCTTCTCAACAATACCAATGATCCAAGCTTGGTACCCTTCTTGTTTTTCGATATCCTTACAATAAGCAGCTGCCTGCTCTCGGGGCAAGCAGATAAGAAGACCACCTGAAGTTTCTGCGGAATGGCCTTGCAATAACTGGAACATATTTCCACAGGCCTTAGCAACTGCAGCCATCTTTGCAATTACTGGAAGATTGTGAATAACAAATGAAACATCTTTCTTTTGATGCGAAGCAAGAGTTTGTGCGTGTCCTAGCAAACCAAAACCGGTAATATCTGTAGATCCGTGTGCATTATATTTATGCATAAGTCTAGCTGCAGTGCGATTAAGACGGGCCATTGAACTCATTGCGCGATGATATGCCTTGCGAACATCCTCTTCAGAAACTACAAGTTTTATGCGGTTCCACCTCTCTGGTTGGTCTAACCATTGATGAGCATTCACTGCTACCTGCGTACCGAGCGGTTTGGTGAGGACCAAAACATCACCTACTACAGCGTTGTCGGGAACAATGTACTCATTAGGTTGGCAAATAGTTGAAGCCACTCCTCCAATAGTGCACCAGGGATTTACAACACTTTGTCCACCAGTCACCGTTGTACCTGCTTCTAAGGCAGAGTCCTTAAAACCACGCATAATCAAAGGTACAACTACATCGCGTTCCTTCTCAGTCATTTTAGTGCTGACAGCAAGTAACATTAACATGTTATCACAATCTGTCACACCCATAGCATACAAGTCACTTAGTACATTGGCACAAGCAATTTTTCCCATCATGTATGGATCATCCACAATGGGGTAAAAGAAATCAGTTGTTTGGACCAAACATAGACCACCATGACGCAATGGAATTACGGAACAATCCAAGCCAATACCAATGCGGGGTATTGCCATATTCATGAATTGAGCATCTTGATCCGAAGCACTCGAGTAATCTTGCTGCAACGCCGCTACTAATTTACCAAGTACCTCCTGCGGCACCTTGCAGCCACGACCTTTCAGGTCCGCAAACCTCGTCAATCGAAAAGATGGTTCCAAATCATGAGCTGTAGGATCGAAAGGTCGACGAAGCTCAGCTCCACTACCGCCTCCTTGTAACTCAAGATGAGCAGAATTTAAAGCTTCCACTTGGTAGCTCATTGTAATCACTTTATTATAACCAATAATAACTTTAAAAAGTCTTGGAATTCAAACACTTCCACTCAAAAGCCAATATCCGATTTGATAGAAAGGTTAACTATTAATGGCTGCCTTTTAGCGCTCGTTATGACAAATAACTCGCATTCTCCCTCGGCACGCACACAATTGTCGTTGGACGTGCACATACACAAAATTTCAATCTGCAGCTGCGTTAGTGTAGGTATCCTGATTTGCTATTGGCTGATTCGGCGATGGCGGCATGAATCGGGCGAAGTCAGTATTTCTCCCGGCGGTCATAGTAGGCGATTGAGTATATTCTGGCAGTGTTCATTGCGTTTTACCCATTGTCCCGTTGTCATAATAATGCAGTCTCAAAATATTGCCAGACTGTTCAATAGTTAACAGTTTTAGATTTATTTCCTGGCAAATAGAGATTCGTTTACAATAATGGTATTGGAGGAGAAATCGAAAATATATTGATCCTACAAGAACGTGCTGACAAAATTGCTAAAGCACCTTAATTCATAATATCAACACATACTATATAATTAACGAATGAAGTGTCAAAGGGCTTGGCAAAAAGAAACACTTGCGATTCGCTACAAATGCTATGGGTGTACATAACGGGCGATCTTCATCTTCGAGAAATTCTCGCTTACTTGATGAAGCGAGCGAAATGTCGCTGGTGAAGATAGCAAAAAGTAGGAAGTGTGCGAGAGCTCGCTTGCTTTCAAATGTCGTTTCTGTAGTTTGGCAGCCATTTTTCGTTTTATAGCATTTTTTATTATGGCAATATCATATGTCATAGCGCAAGAATGATAGAATACAAGGTTGCGCCTTCCCGCGGTGAAATGACAGGTCTCGCCTTTAGTAAACAAGAATACGGGAGAGAGAAAATTGAACAACTTCCAATATTTCATTGAAAAACGTGTTCTAATTGTTCTAAAGTGTAAAAGTATGAATTTATAGGCAGACATTTAATAAATAAATTCGCAAAATACTAAAAAAAGTGTCTCTTTTTCTTAATTTGTGAAAAAAGCTTTGTCTAGTTGAAGTTGAGAATTGTCAAACCCGGCAAAACCAAAGTAGCAGTACTTCTAAAGGCGTCACCTTCAGTATTCAGTACACCGTGGTCATAGCGCCATTTCGCACAAAATATCGCACAGAGCACGAAACTTCTTAAGCGCATGGCAGATAAAAAGCTTTGGCTTTGTGTGACATTTGTAACCTTGCTCGAAAAGCGAAAAACGCAAAAGGGATGCCGGAAGGAACGCTTTGACAACTCTCGTTTATTTATTGTGCAAGTTTAAAAACTGTAATGCTGAGCTTTTATTTTGGTAATCTTTAAATTTAGATTGTTATTTCGTAGAAAATTTAAGTGTAGTGTCTGTTTCTAAGTGAATGTGAGTAATAAAAGAAAGATGAAATGCAGTTGATTGTCAAAGCGCGCTAAAAGATGAGATGGACACTTTGTATGTTTTCATCTTAGTTCTCATAGCGAAACTGCCACGTTAAGCGAATCAAGCTTTCTATCTAGCATAGCCTTTACTTGACGGCGTGTTGCGAATGCAAAAGTATGCTTTCAAAATGCCCAGAAACAAAACTTTCGCTCTCTTGCGACGGCAATAAGCAGAAAGCAAGCGAAAATTTTCCGCGGGTGAAGACCGCTCGCAAGAATGATAGAAAACTAGATTACGACAACACACAGATCGTCAACGTCACAGATGTTCATACCACAAGAATATCGAAAATAAAAGGAAGGTGGTAACTGCACATATTTACTATTTTGTGTTTAACTTTTTGTAAAAATCTCTCAAAACTCAGAAAAATCAACTTTATAAGAACCATTTGCGATGACAGTCCTTCAAACGGAAGTGCTTTTGTCGTCACCTTCTATTCTTCATCCGCGAAATTCATGTTTCGTATTACTGACTATCAAGAATGATAGTACACCGTGACTGACTATCAGATGAACGATAAAATGTTTATAGGTGCACAAAAGAGACAATCACCAGTTAGGGCAATTTCGCATATACATACGAGAAACAAACGACCAATAAAAGCATAAGAGTTTTGCAAAAGCCACGCATTCTTTGTGAAAACTCTTAAGTGCGTAGTTCAGTGGAAAAGTTTCAAATCGACGCCCTAAAAGATTAGTAAATGAAATAGCATTATATTAAGGCAGTTAACTATGCACGTCATTATTGTAGATCTTCAATCGATTTCCCACAAAAAGCGATACAGGACCAGCAATTTTCATAACAGGTATAGGACCAGCAATTTTCACTCCACTTTTACCATATTACCTCTAGCTTTGTTTATGGAATGAGTTTTGTTTGTTACTTAGCGTGTGAATAAAAATAAATTGTCAAAACCCAAAAAAATCTTGTGTATAAAATCAAACAAACGTTATGTTTTTCTCTTTTTCTTTCTTAGTTCTTGTTCAGACAGGGAAACTTTTGTTGCCGCAACTCGTTACTTGTAGGAGAGAGAGGGACGGGGAAAGGGGAAGGGCACCGAGTTGATCGTGCTCGGGCGACACGCTTTGAGTTCTTATTCGTCTCAGTCGGCAGCTAAGAAATTTGACATTCCTTTTCATTTATAAATTCTTTCAGTGGTTGCAGTTTTGTTGAGTTTTAAGTGAATACATGCGGTAAGTTGGGAAATGAAATTTTGTTCTTATTTTTTTGCGATTAAATATACACATGTGTAGGCATATACTATACATATTAACGTAAATTATGTTAAAACTTCATTTTTCAATCACCTTTTACTTATAATCACAAAATTTATCAGAATGGTAAATGCCGCTTAAGCGAAGCGTACAGAAATTTGCGAAAATGATATAAAATGAAATGTCTGAAAGTTGCCTGAACAGAGTCGCTCTGTGTGAACGCGACGAGCAACACCAAAAGGGAAATCGCCGATAATAAGCAACAAAAGTTTCCCCGTTTGAACACTGTCTTATCTAACAGTCACAGTAAGTAAATTACAGAGTTGCACGGGCGGAATTGAGTGAAAATTATCACAATTTAGCTGAAATTTTTGTGTAGCCAACATATGGATGGTCGGTTACATTAAAAAATGCGAACGCCAAAAAGGGCTTGAAGCAAGCAAAGCTGTATTAAGAAGTTTCTTAATTGTTGTCTTTATTCTAGACAAATAACTGAAGTGCTCTATGAAAAGCTAAGCGAGGAGAAAAAGTATAATATTTTTTTCAAACATCGTTCGTAATTGTACCTATCACTATTAATAACTGGTTTCACATTTTTTGAATAAACGCCAGGCTTCTGCATATGAAATACCCTGAAAAAACAATCCTATTTAAGTCATTGGTTGCGGTCTTAAACATATTACCGAGAAACTTGCTGAGTTGTTTTGCTGTAAAGCTAATGTTTAAAGGTCTAATAAATTAATAGCAATGATGTTGTCACAATTTTTCTGTAGTAAAATTTTAACGAATAGCCCAGCTAAAATCTAAACCGATTTTCTAACGTGTGGAAAGTATATGGTTACACCAATGTACGTAGATTACAAAGAAGATGTATTCCGATCCATTTGTTGTAAAATTTGCTCTTATGGCCGTTTTCTCAAGTAATCTTTAAACTTAAAGTGATCTTTAGAGTTAAAGGTTAGTTTAAAAAACGGCACATCTTCCAGTATTGCCACCGCTAAGTCCTTAAGTCTGATGATTGTCTTGGAAGTTTACCACCTTAATTAGCCCCGTTTCTTTGTACCCGAATTGAAAAATAACACTAGGTAGGATAACAAATTGCATGTACAGCAACTGCACTAACTCGGAGAAATGCGAGTTGAGCCAACTCGGTAAAAATATATCCAACCTGAGATGCAGTGTTGGGAAGTGAAAAAACTGCGCTATTGTGCACGAGCCGGATGAAAATACATGGGGAATTTCAGTTTTAGACCTAATTAATTTTCGTTTGCTTAGTATTTTTAAATATATAACTACGTCAACCTAAAATTTTATTGTAAAAAGCACTAACAAATCTCATGTTTCATGAAAGATGCTAAAGAAAATTTTATCCGAGCTGGAGCGTTCTTTTACGAGTAACAATAAAACGGGCCCATGCTAGATATTTGAAAAGCTTGCTTACTATGTCTGCATTGCAAGATTTAGTCCTCTGACAAGATTTGACGAAATTTATCAAACAAAATTAAACATCGAAAGACAGTAGGTCTAAGTTAAATCTTGATCAAACCTTCAGTAATATTTAGTATGGTAACCTAGAAATCACATTTCATGTCAAAAATTAAATATTTTATTTTCCTTCTCACAACCGCGAGATAAATTATTTACAACAAAAATATGATCATGAACAAACATATACATATATATTATGAGCGAGATAAATGAAACAAATTTTTTACATCCCAAAAGCTAAATCTCGCAATAGTGACGTAGCATTAGTCTGGCAACTACGCACAAATTTGAAACACCCGAATCCAAATATAAGCAATAAAATTGCGCAATAATATGAATGTGGATTTTCTTTTAAATTCTCTACGATCCACTGGTGCAATTTCTTTTTCATGTTTTGGCTAGAAACCATTGCAGTGGCATGAATTAGAACTCGAGAGAAACTCAAGTGTTAAAAGTTTCCTAAAATATGGTAGTTAATTAGTCAAAGAAATAAATCTACTAATTGTTTTTCTTCATAAGTAGAACTAGGATTTTAAGTGTTTAGCGAACAAAAAAATTCATAAATATCGTTGTTTCTTGAAACACTAAAACAAAAGACTTAAGCAACGAACTGCATATGTACACACAGATACATCCGTATCACGTCTATGTCGAATTTTCTCCAATAGAAACCTGTTTGTACAAAAAGTATGAATAACTTTTTGTTATGCTGTATTTTCTTTTTGCACTTCTTTGCACTGGTGAAGTTGGAATATATATTTAACGAACCCAAATATAAGTGCCCAGCAAAGTAAGTATCGGTTTAACCGTTTCAATGTAAATAAAAAACATATAATATACATTTGTAATATCATTGAGAAGGTCTTTGGTTATATATCCATGCACCTGTTGGAAAAACTCAGATGTTGGTATCTATGTGAAATGTGAAAACACAAACTTAGCGACGCTCTCTGTTGCGATTAAAAACCTTGGAGCTTTAGGTACGCCAGTAGAGCATTTGGAAATTCTTAAGGGACATTTTGGTAATTTAAAAACCAATTAATGTATGCGTTTATGTATTATGTATCCATGTATTCTTGTTCCTATTTTCAGTACGTTTATATGGGCCAGTGTTATCCAAGGTAAACCCAAGATTACTTACCATAGCTGACACGCCAATCGCAACAATTGAGGACTATGCTTTTTTCGGTGCAAACAAGACTATTGAGGAGCTGCATATTCTACGTACTAATCTTTCAACGTTTACTCCGCTGTCATTCGGGGTGATTTTTGAAATTGTAAACTCTTCGTAAAAAGTTACCAAAATTATGTATGCATGTACTTACAGATATTAGGAAATGCTAAGGAGCTCATTATTGAAGGCCACTCGTTGAAAAGTATCAATAAGAATATCTTCGAGAATCAAAATATTGGAAATAAACTGGAGACTTTAAGAATTATTAATGGCCTGCTAAACGATGTTCCAATTGAAGCCTTTCAGGTATGTATTAAGCTGTGCATATTTGTAGTAATAAAATTTATGGACGTACATTCAAATGCAAGTACGAAATGGATGTGAGTAGATTTCCTAGAAACAAGAGATCAACAAAAGTATTTGTCTAAATATTATGACACATTGCCAAACGAATTTAATATATGTCAACAAAAATACAAAAACTTCTATGCTTAGTATGTACATCGCGTGAATTTTTGTAATATCAATGTAACTTATTTTAGCCTCTACGAAAACTTAAAGTACTTGATTTACATGGCAACCAATTAGAGACTTTAAAAAGGAATCAATTCAAAAACTTGAGATCGGTGGAAGTTTTAGACATAAGTTTCAATCATCTTAAGAAACTTGAAGCGCAACACATATCAGACATGACGAAACTGGGATGGTGTAACGCATCTCATAACGCGCTCACAGAAATCTCGAGGCAAGTTATTATTCATAAGTTCTGATTATTATTAAAAAAAAAGAAACTCACTTCATGCATTTGTTATTTTTAGAGGAACTTTTGCACGTAACTCTGTTTTAAAATTACTCAACTTGTCATACAACAATATTACACGTCTGGATGCCAACAGTTTCCGCGGAATGAGGTTTTTGAGGTAAATTAAAAAGCAATATATTCGCATATTAAATTATAAAATTTTTTTAATTGCATTCTTAATTTTGAATTTCAATGAAAATCTGTTAACTTCAACCTTAACAGTAAAGCATATATCTTTTAAAAATAATTAGTATTTAGTAACTAGTCTATGAAGCATTTAAAAATCTGTATCTCCTCTATATGATTTACGAAAACGAATTTCGAATGTACATACATACATACATACCACATATCGTCGCCTGAACAAATGATTGTCGTATATGAAAATCGGGTTATTTTGAGATAATAATGCAGTTATACAAAATCAAAACAGATCTTTCGAATAGCTTTATCAGTTTTCTTATATTTCTTTTGCTTTCCGATATATTTTGTCTAATTTTGTCGTATGTGCAAGGTCACAAGCGTTTTAATCGAGCTTATCGTACAATTTAAAAGTTTCGCACATACGACATTTTTTCATACAAATTAAGCACTTCTAGGTGTCAACTAAAAAATGTTTTATGTAAGAGATCAGCAAACACATACGACCAAATATGAATCTTGATCAGTAAAAATATCTTGTATGTATTATTGAAATAGCATCGAGCATAAAAATGTCAGTGTGGTTCGCGATGTCGAAGCATGCAGACAAGTCCCCTGCGCCTGATGTGCCGCAAGAAATTTACGAGTGAGTATTTGATTTGAAATCAAATGTGCAAACTAACCACAATATTTCTATGAACTAGCATGCAAAGTGAGATTCTTGGAACTTGCAGCGAAACTGATTTCTCGTCAGAAGATCTAGGAAATTATCCCAATTATGTTCCAAAAAATAAATCAAACTGCTTGCAACGTTTTAATTTCTTCGCCAGAAATAAGTGTTAGTGTACTGCGTGAATTGCCGTCGAACATTAGCAGATCCTGTAAGTACGGGTAATTTTACGCTTTGTTTCTGCTCGTGTCCTTAAATTATTGCAAGCGTTAATTTTCTAATTTACATAACTGTTTTCAGCGTATTCTGAATAATTTCGTAAAGAAGGACACTATTAAGCTTAGAAGAGCAAACTGTACTCTATCAATGTCTCAACGAGTTATATATTATTTTTTTGCGAAGCATTACGCAGTTGATACAGTAGAGGCTAATTCGAAACTCAAAAATTGTGGGAAAAAACCTACAGAAGAAATTCGAATTATAGAGGTCAAAACCCACATTTCAAGTTTTCTCACGGTCGACTCACATTACTGCAGATCAACTACTCCTAGAAAATATTTAAAGGCCCATTTGAGCGTCCAAAAAAATTTCCACCAATAATCCAGTAAGTATAAATATATACAGAAAAGTGTTAAACACAAGCTTTAATTTGACTTTCTACGCACCAAGAAAGAATATTTGCGATAAATGTCACATTTTTAAAGCCAATGCAGGTAAACAATCTGAAGCTGAGATCCAACTGCATCAAATTCTGATCTTCTGAATATTGATAATAATTCAGCAGTTTTAATATATGCTTTAGAAACTGTGTTTATTCTTCCAAAAATGTTTGCCTCTAGCTTTTATCATAAACTTAAACTGTCCGTCTACAATCTTACTGGTACTCTTATAATACCAAATAATATTGTGTGATTGTATAATGAAATTTTAAGTGGTTGCAGTTGATCACCCTAATTTGAATAGTATTATACTCTGGAGTGAATCATGTGTTCCACAAAATAGAAACCGCGTAACTGCAACTGCCTTACTTCACTTCATCCATGATAATCTAAAGATGGAAGAAATTAGGCAAAAATTTAGTGAATCAGGACGTTCTAGTTTACAGCAAGTTGACTGCGACCATTATGCGATTGAGAAGTATTTGAGGAATTTGAAAATTGCTAGCCAAGTTCCTTTAATTCGACTACTTTAAAATATGAACTTACCAAATGTAAAATTAGGCATATTGCAAATGGCTGAACAAGACTTTAAATGTTATTCTATCAAATCAGCAAACATTTGGTGAATTTCAAATTGGATTTATTTAAAGTAGGTGTTAAATTATTATTTAAAAATATGGCACCTATAGTATATTAAACGTAGATATTCAAATATTTTGAATATGTGGCAACAAGAACTTCGACTTGTTTCAAAAAAGCAATTAGACTTAAATAAGAAGAAAGACCTAAAAAGTTGCATTCCATTTTAGGAGAAAGAAGAAGACAAATGCCTTTATAGAGCTATATTATAAATGTTATTAAAATGTGATCTCATATACTCATATATTAAATTTTTAACCATACGCTTTTTGCTAATCATTATCTTACTGGATTTTTAAAATCCATTTTCTAATCTTTGCTTTAATATATTTATTATTTAATATGTATGTATATTTCCAAGTTTAAATAAAACTGAAATTAAAGTTCTTCATATAATTTGTGTTATATTTTGGTAAATAAAATTTGCAATAAATGTTACATAGTTTGTGTAAAACTCTTTTTTATAGTAAATTCCAATATTTCCTTAAGCCTAAAACAACGTATAAAATTTTGAAAACAATCTACCGTAGCGTTTTCCAGAAAACAAGTTCTAAACTTCAATCGCAGGCGACGATATGTGTATGTACATATATTAGACTGAATCACTTCCCAGGTTTTCCACGAAAATTAAAAAAATTCATAAAATTTCAAGGTATAAACAAAATATTTCGGAAAAATATTAAGATTTACGTGAACTAGGCAGATTTGAAAAATTAAAAATAGTTTCTTAAACTATTAAAAAAAAAATACCTCAGAAGATAGAACAAATTAAGTCTGAATAACTTGACCGATTTAGACTTATAAGGTATGATTGGAAAGGTACTTTCTCACCCTTTTTATTTCTTTGCAAAAAATCGATTCACGCCCCATTAACTAATCTGGTTACTATGATTCTTTTGAACAACTTTTTAAATGTGTGCGTCCACGTGAAAAGAGCCCACTTTGTCGCATCTAATTTCCGAGATACATATATAGATTTTTCGATACATGGATCGAATTTCGTAATTTTTTATTATAGTTTATTATGAAACTATATACATTTACGCGTCGAAGCTTCCTAGGTATAATAGAAGTAATTAATTTTATTTTTTGAAAAAAAAGAAAAGGGCCCACTTTGTCGCATTGGAGAAATATGAAGCATTTCCGTGTTCTATGGACTTTTTTTTTGAAAGAAAAGGTGATAATTTTGGACTTTTAACTCATAAGTGCCAGCGAAATAGTTCTTGCCGCATAGCGACCGGAAAGAAATTCTTACTTCAAAAAATCCCCACCAGAGGGTTGGCGCTAATTTGTTGTCTTTGTTTCAGCTTTAATTATAATAAAATATTCACTATTGAGTCCATTTCAATTTTTTTTACTTTCCCATCTTCCTAATTCATTGGTCAAACGTTAACTCATTCATAATTTTCTGTGATCATCGGTTGAATTAGTTGAAAAAGCAAATATTTAGAAAAGGGCCCACTTTGTCGAGCTGATGTTAATTAGTTGTTTCACATATAATAATGATTGAAAAATGATCTAATAGTATTTTTTCCATGCTGACTATGTACCTGTTCGATTCAAACGAACACCCATTTAACGTCCGAGTAGAAATGAAAAAAATCGAACTTTCGACTTCAAATTGATTTTTCTCAATTAGTCATTTTTCGGATATTCACCTTCAAAGTTCTATATTTCACTCAATTCTTCAGTTAGGATGGTCTAATTTGTCTCAAAATGTTCGGAAATCAATCAGGAAGACGCCTATATACATACATAACTCCAATACCGCCGAAGTGGGCCCTTTTCACGTGGACGCACACAAATGTTTTTATGATTTTTTTTTTGTATATTGAAAACTGTTGTGTTTTTTTTAATTCAATGGAGATATTTCCAAATCAGTCCACCTCAACGAAATCTTAATAATTTTTCCGAAATATTTCGACCGAAGTTTTAGAACATAGTAAATTTGATGATTCATATGGATTCTAATGTATATACAGTGAGTGCCACTCAAAATGACCCACCATCGAAAAGTTTACAAAATATCTTATAATATTAATACTTCATATTTGCTGTTTAATAACTATTACTTTTCTTAAAACTCTATTAATAACTCACTCAAAAAAAAGTAAAACTTATTGACTCAAATGGAAGTGCTGGCAATATTGACGAAAAGGAAAAAAATTCACCACAAAAGCGCGCCACTCAAAATGACCCACTCATTGGAAGCAATATAGATAGCGGTATTTTTCAGGAACCGTACGAATATTTTGCATCAGGTTGTCTGGTCTATGCATATTATTCATGTAATCAATGTCTTAGTTGTGTTTTGAATTTGATACATTTAATAATTTCCGTGGTTTTGTGAAATGGCTCCCCAAACGACTATCGAAATACGAAATTTAATAATACAACATTACAAAAACGGTAAATCCCAAAGGAAAATAGCAGAAATAGTGCAAAGACCACGGAGTACTGTGAAAAATATAATAAAGCGGTATAACAATGAAAAACAAATTGCAAATAAGCCGAAACATGCAGGCAAAAAAGTGCTTACTGCACGTGAAGAGCGCTGGGTTCTCCAATAAGTCCGAGAAAATCCACGCCTAAGTGCTCCAAATCTTGTAAATATGGTGTATGAAAGATTTACTACTAAATGCAGTGCAACAACTATCAGAAGGACTCTTCATAAGGCTGGTTTACATGGAAGAATTGCCCGAAAAAAGACATTCGTCAGTGAGAAGAATAGAAACATTCGCTTGGGTTACGCTCACACTTACTACATGAGGGATTTCGACTTCTGGAAGAATGTAATTTTTGTTGACGAATCTAAATTCAACTTATTTGGATCAGACGGAAGGGTAAATGTATGGCGCAAACCTAATCAGGAGCTCGTTCCTAAGCATCTCCGTCCCACAGTCAAACATGGGGGTGGACATGTAATGGTGTGGGGTGCTTGCTCGGCTGCAGGTGTTGGAAATTTATGCTTCGTGGAAGGAAATATGGATAAATTTCAATATTTGAGAATTCTGCGAGAAAATCTAAAACAAAGTGCAGATATGTAAATTGGGAATAGCAAACACATTTAATTTGTATCAGGACAATGATCCGAAACATTCCGCCCACATCGTACGGGAGTGGTTGCTCTACAATTGCCCTAAAGTACTGAAAACTCCCCCACAATCGCCTGATTTAAATATAATTGAAAGTTATGGCAAAAATTGGAAGTTGAAATTCGGAAGCGGTCGATTTCAAACGTCAATGACCTCAAAACAGCTCTGATAGAGGAATGGGAGAAAATATCCCCAAACTACACAAAAAAATTGGTGGAATCTGTCCCGAAAAGATTGAGATCGGTGATTAATCAACGCGGATACCCAACAAAATATTAATTTAAATTATAACTTTAATTATTTTCAATTTTCTTTTGTATTTACATAGGTGGGCCATTATGTGTGGCTCACATACATATATATGACATGAATTCTTTTTTTATCCTAAATATTGAACACTTTATTTTAAAACCCGACAAAACGTACGTTCCGTTGTTTCTCAATATCTATTGTTTAAGAAAAATGTAAAAAATTTTAGACGAATGTTCGGGTTTTCGATATAATACTGCTTTTATAAGCAATTTTTAGGTGGGTCATTTTGAGTGGCACTCACTGTATGTACATATTCACATATATATACATATATCAATTAATTTTATTATTTTTATACATACATATTACAGACGACTATTTTTGAGTGACAACAAAATAAACGATATCGGCAGAGGTACTTTCGGATCTATCGGTAAAATTGGTACAATTGATTTGGCAAGAAATTTTCTAAAGAAAGTTGAGTTTCAAATGTTTTCTCAACTTAATTATGTGGAGGTAAGTGTATATACTAAAGGCCAATTATCAAATTTACTCACTCGATATTATGCCTCAGGTAATCGATTTGGCCGAAAACAACATAACATTGGTTGAAAAGCATTCCTTCAAAGATATATACCAATCAACGATTAATATTTCACATAATTCTTTGGAAAAAATAGAACCGCTTGCATTTGAGAATTGTGTAAATATCACAGTCTTGGACTTGTCATTCAACAGATTAGCAAACTTTTCACGAAATGCATTTGATATCACTACTTTCGCTACTGAGTTTCAGTTGAGCTACAATTTTCTCACAAATTTAGCGCAGGTGAGTAGTCAAAAAATATTCCCGATTTTTGTGAGAAATGATTTTAATCAGAACTTTACAGGTGCCCTTTCAAAATATGACAGGCATTAAAGTGATTAATGCATCGCATAATTATATAGCAGAAGTGCCAAAGAACTGTTTTCCGAAGCTATATGAATTACACACCATTGATATATCGTACAACAACATTTCATTGATTGCAAATGGCGTATTTCAGACATTGTTTTCTTTACGTTCCCTAAATCTCAGCCAAAATAGCCTAACAGAGGTAAAGTCTTCCGTTTTTGGTACTCTTCCCACATTGCTCGATTTGAATCTCAGTTATAACAAGTTGACGACGATTGTACGCGGGGCGCTGACAAAGCTTACAAGTCTGCGTTTTTTGGATCTCAGTAATAATCAGCTGGAAAAGTTATTTCAAATTCCAATTTCCCTTAATGATCTGAGTTTGGAAACAAATCGTTTGTCTGGTATACCAGCAGGTACCTGGCCGGTTATGAATTCGTTGCTGTTTTTAAACTTAAACGACAATCAAATCGGAGATTCGTTAACAGCCCAAAGTTTTACAGGTCTACTGGTGCTTCAAAAATTGCATCTAAATAAAAACGGCATAACGCAGCCTCCAATAGAGTGCCTGGCCGGTATGTCGACACTTCAATATTTAAACCTTGAGGTATGTATAGTTTTAGGGGACTGTATAAAAGTACAGGCATCAGTTGGGAATTGTTATTGTGTTGTTAACTATATCAATTTCTACAAATTTATTAGGAAAACAACATAACAAGTTTGGAGAAAAGTGCTTTTGGAAAATTGCCTGTTCTTTTTGAGCTCAATTTGCATAATAACGGTGTTGACGATATAAGGTCAGTAGTAAGCAGTTTCATTGTATATTAAGATTTAAAGTTTAGTATTTATTTTATCATTAGTATTGTTTTAAGATTTTTATATCGATAAACATACTTATGTACATATATCACTAGCCAGTCCCGGCATGTTTTGTTACGCCAAATATTTTCAGTTGCTCGTTGAAAAATCTGACTCAGTATTTACCATCAGAATTTTAAACGCTGACTATTTGAACATGGCGATATCCTAGGCGGTAGTCAATTGTCCGACTCTGCATGACTTTTTAACTAACGCAAAGTTAGTTGAATATAAGTTAGCAAAAAGTTATATTTTTTTGTCAAAAAATAGTGCAAATGTCACTACAAGAGTAACTATTTATTAGAACTTCTGCATTAAATTGTAGTAACTTATGGAAAGGTAAAAAAAATTAACTACATGTGTGTCTTTTTTGTAGTCTACCATCGAACTGCTTATAGAAATTTTACTTTTCTGCTCACTCGAATCATGCTTGGGCCAAGCACTTCTTTTAAAGGGCCGATAGGTGGCGCTGAAGTGGAGATATTAGTAAAAACCTTATTTACTTACAGTTCGATTTGAAATTCAAAACATGTATTAGACATATAGTAAGCTGTCTTTTTGGTTATGTATTTTTTTCTTCAAATTGCGACATTTTCTCCCGATAAAGATTTCTTCGAATATCTCCAAAACTTGTAAATATTTATTTAGCGCAAATTTATACCCATTTTACTTTCTTTTGAAATTAAATTGGCGTATTTTTCATAACAATTTGCGTAGACAGAAGCTGGAAAATCGGTCCATACAAAAAGCGATTGTCAGATATATCTGAGGCGTGGCAACGCACGTCGGGACAGGCTAGGCAAAATATTGAGATATACATTCATGTATGATATTTTAATGAATTCCATTTGTTGAATTTATAGTAAACGCTCGTTTGAAGGTCTGTTGCAACTGCTAACACTTAATCTATCTTCGAATGCAATCAAGAATATACCGAACGATGCCTTTATTGGTTTGCCATCTCTGAGAAAGTTAGACTTATCTTTTAACCAATTGTCGAAGTTAGATAACAAAACAAATGGTGTACTCGACAATTTGCTCAGCTTAGAAGAGGTTCGTATGGGCTTTTTTAATAAATATAAATCTTTTTTCTATTGCTACTTTAATTACAGCTAAATTTAAGTCACAACAAAATCAGCTTTGTTACAAAGAAAACGTTTCCCTCTAATCAATATATTCCGTATAATCTTAAGTATTTGGACTTAAGCTACAATCAAATGCCAGTCTTAACCTATGACATAACCTTTGGCACTAAAAAACTGCTTGGCTTAAATTTGTCTTACAACCACATTAACGAAATTCGCAGAGGCGTTTTAGCAAATTTTACAGTACTTCAGTCGCTGGATTTATCTAATAATGAACTAAATAATTTGGCTTCCGAAGAGCATGTTTTTGATCTTCCTAAGAATCTTACGAAAATAAACTTGAGTAACAACCAGATATACAAAATACCATTTTCAAATTTCCAAAAAGTTGCACAATTCGATAGCATTGATTTGCGAAACAATAGTCTGACATTGTTTCCACAATTATTGGTACAAATGCTCCGAAATGGAACTCATATATATTTTGCTGGAAACCCCTTAGACTGCAGTTGTGCTGCAAGACCACTGAAACATTTTATGATGGGAAAGTCAACATTGGACAATGATTTAGAGAATATTGAATGTGGTACCCCCAGTTTTCATGAAAATCAGAGATTAATGGATGTTCTAGATGAAAACCTGCAATGCATAATGGAAGAAAGGAACAGCTATACCGGCGTGGCGTATGACGAGCTTTCCGATGTACAGTTTCGAGATGTAAAAATGTGAGTAAAGCTCAAAGAACTACAATTTGAGTAGAATAAAACATTTTACCTTTTCTCCCTCTTTATTTCAGTAACGATAATGGGAATCTTACGATACGATTTTTTGTAACGGCTGCCAGAGATATAGCCGACTTTTTAGTTTATATTAGAAATAATGAAAATAATGTTTTGTACCAAGGTGAAACGGCGTACAATGAGCGTACTCATGAAATACCCGTCGATACCATACGGTCCAAGATACATGAAGAAAATGCTGAAATATGTATAATATCTAAGGATAGCAATGGTATAACGGGTCGTTGGTTCGGCGCACAGTGTACAAGTTTGCCCGATTTAAAACCAAAACGTAAAGGCATATTTATGTTTGGTACATCGAGTTCGGCTGACGCACAAAGTTTAACTACATTTACAACTATAATTTCTTTGATTGCAATTATTTTTTGTAGTTAGTACTTAAGTTTAGTGAAAGATTTTTAAAGCTGCCACAGCAAACAATTTGACCACTGCCCAACTTTATTTATTTTGCCCTTTTTCTGTATAAAATACACCTCTACTTGTGATATTGTTTTTTTTATTATTATATAATTGACAGTTTTAACTCAATAAAGTTGATATCGTTTTGATAAATAATGAGTAAATGTACTGAATACACGATGCGATGTTTCGGACACATGAAAAGTAAGTATGCAACTGCTTGAAAATACAGGAATGCAGAAAGCAAACCTTTTGGTTTGTATTAAAATGTCAAATGAGGCAATTAAAAAGGGGAAAATAGAAACACTCGCCATAACATAACTATGCTTAAGTTTTCGTGTTTTATTTGCTACCTAAATTTTGTAGTTAATAAAATATGCAAATTTAAAGTTATGTCTTATGATTCAAACGCGTTTCACCATTATGCTTTTCAAATTGTTTTGGGCGAGACTACTACCCGATCGCCGTGGCCTTTGCGCCCAGGCTTAAAGCTCGGCCGGGTTGTTTGACATAAAAAAGTATAGAAAAAGGCATTTTTATAATAGCCGTTACCCATCGGCAGGCAATGGCTAACATGCGGGACGCAGTCTTTTCAAAAAAACTACGTATTCCACCTCATTTTATTCCTAACCAATCATTAAGCCTCCTCCTGTGCCAGGTTGGAAATCTTGCTACTAATTCGATAGCAGTAAGCCGCCGGTAAAATCCCTAATATCGCTTTTAAGACCGGAATCTGCGTGATACTTGCACTGTAAGCGTAATTTTTGGCAGCAGCAATATATTTATTTATTCTTCGGGAAACACTCTACCCCTACCGGTTTATACATATCTCCCACCAGGTATGTAGATATACATACATATATAGATATATATTCTCAGTTCCTTGCTGCCAGGTTTCCCAATTCCAGATATGGCAAAAGCGGTGCAGACAGTCTTCGCGAGCCTGTATACAAAAATTGCGTTACATAGTTTAAAAACAAAAATGAAATGGCGCTAAAGAAATATTTTCTACTCTTGGAGAAAGCATATTTTATTCTATGAAGGTGTTTATTCATCTTTAAGAAATCTTTAAGCCTTTAACCTTTAAGGAAATTTTAAGCAGTTGAAATTAAAAGAAATATTTTTTGATCCGGATAAGATCGTTTTTGGAGGATATAACGTAGTTCTAATAAAAAGGTATAATTCTAAAAAAAGCATATTAAATAATTTACAAAGTAATTTTTGTTTTGTTTGCGGATATTTTACACATCAGAAAAACATAATCGTTTGTACATTTTTTCCCAGGTTGCCTGCAGCTAAAATGAAAGTATAATAATTATTTTACAACAAATTTTCTTAAAATCACATTTGTCTTTATTTTATTCTTCTTCTTTTTATTATTATTCTCGAAAGCTGACGAATAATTCTGTATTTTACGAAAACTTATCAGAGATCCAAAAGGCGACGTTTGATTTGATTACATTAGATATCACGGAATTTTTGGGAAACCACAGAGCATAGAATTAAGACGAACATGTTGAGGACATGCTCACGCCTTTCAATAATATCGGTGTTAAGATATCCTTAGGCGAAATTGCTCAGCTGTCCATTCAACTCTACTCTTCGTTTTCGTACGCTTTCATTAATTCATCTAGTTTCAATTGGCTGCCATTCCCAACTACTTTGGATACTTCCACACTCGTTTTTTCGACAAAATATCGAACCGTTGTTTAGAAACTAACAAAAAAACTATAAGTATAAACAAGAATGCCGCTTTACGAGTACACTCATAATATGAAAAATAACCATCAAATATTAAAAATAATTGACAGTCCACTCAAGGTTTTTAAGAATTTTGAGCAAATATATTATATTGCATCGGCACCAAAAATATGTGTCTTAACTTTAGAACGTCGATTTTCACAGTATTTTTACACTTCAAAATAATGTACAAAATTAAATTTGGAATTTTTTTTTAACTTTTTATGATTTCTTGCCTGTACACAAAATAACATCTGTTCACTTTGAAACACATTAGCTTAAGGTTTTCCGTTGTCCGCAGCTACTTATGCTAGTATTAGTATGACATTTAGACCGTCACATCGCAAAAATGGTTCAAGCGACCAACTATCCTATAGAAAGTGGCAAAAGTAGACACAAGGTCATGCCGTATGTTTTGTTTTAATGACAGATGGCGCTATTGAAATATTAACTCGGCGTAGAAACTGGAATACGGAAATATTTTTTAGCCTTAGATTTTGCGGGAAATTTTGTCCCATAACAGACTTTTTTACTTTGTAATTACAGCTTTCATTCGAAATTCCAATTACATATCGCGCTCTGGCCGATTATCCTGTTATTCGATACGAAAAGCAATAAGATGAGAACAATAAGTGTGATCCGAATATAAATTAGCCTATTCTTACGCAATCTCAAAAATAGTATTATCTCTATTGTGATAAGCTTGATTTGAAGCGTTTGAGAAAAAATACGCTTTACTATGTAATCCATACATGCAGTTGCTTGAGATCTCAGCCGAAATACAAGGAGTGAGATTAGCAGACCACGATTTAATTAAGTTTGAAAAATTCTTGTCGAAATTCGTGCGGAAAAAACTTGGCCTTGCCTTTCGGATACGTAGAATAAGTGTGCACAACCTCAGGTACGGAAATCAAAATACCGCGATACAGTAATCCCCAAATAAATTGTTTTAATTTGTAAACCGCATACGCCAAGGTGTACTATTGCATTGCTTTCCATTCCTGCATATATATGTATGTATATACTGCTAATATGAAAAGCCGAATCCTAGACCTCAAATCTGTTTCAGACAATTTGATTGTGTTGTTTCCAAGTTACGATTTTAATGGGGAAAAACTGAATAATTGTTTGCATTTGATGTGAAAATAATCGATTGGGCGAAAGTAAACATTCTTGAGGAGGTAAAATCTTCACTTTATTGCTATTACTGAATTCTCTATAAGTTATCAATATTCTTAGTAAATAACAATGAGTAAAATTGAATTCAACGGGCCTCACAGCTTCAATGACCCAATATTTTTTTAAATACGTTATTCGATAGACGAGAGTTTTTAGGTGTATTTTGAACGAACAATTTACCACACTACTGAAACTTAATCAAAAGTGACAAGTTATTGGCAATATTTTGATCTGTGCAAAATTGTGGATCGATCGGTCAAGTTTTAGGCGAGTCTTAATCGACCTTGAGTTTTTCAGTTGCATTTTGTAGGTGCGTATGAGTAACATTTAAACCGGTATAACATAAAAAACGATTTATCCAAAATACTTCGGGTCTTAGGACCAAGACTGAGTCCGTCTGCATTTTGAGCTCTGAACTTGATTTCGATTGCTTCGTTCTAACCGAAACTTGGTTAAATGAAAACTTAGTAGAGATGGTGGTGTACTTATTGCTACACGCAAACATCTGCGAGCGTCGCTTCTTGAGCTACATAATTCTGATTCCTTGCTGGATCAACTTTGCTTTAAATTACATGGCTCAAGTGGTTTGATGTATATTTGAGTGTCTTACATCCCACCGGATAGCTCCGACGCACTATATAAAGCTCATGTTGATAATATACTGGCCGAGCATAACGTAATTGGTGACAATCAGCTTTGTGTTCTGGGAGATTTTAATTTAAGCAAAATTTCATGGAGCTCTTTAGATAGTAATGTTTTTCTTACTCCATCTAATGTTTCTAGCTTTTCTGAATCGTATGTAATTGATAATCTGCATTTCGTCGAATTGTACCAGATTAATAGTTTTTTTAATGGATTAAATAGGATTTTAGATCTAGTTTTCGTAAGCTATAATGTCAACTTTAAGTTGTCATATGCAGCTAGCTACATCTCTCCCCCAAATTTACACCATAGTCCATTGGCTTTGGAGGTAGAATTCTATCGATACTTTGAGCTACCTTCTGGTAAGAAAAACGTAGCTTTTAACTACTCAAGCTGCGATTTTGATGTGATAAATTCCTTGTTTGATTTAGACTGGCCCCAGATTTTTGGGAATAGTGATGTAACTAGTTGCTATGATGTTTTTGAATCAACCGTTTCTGAAATTTGCATGAATCACATATCACTGCTAAGATCGAAATCTACGAAGCGTCCTTGGTTTTCTAAAGAACTTAAGCGCCTAAGAAATTTGAAGAACAAGTTTTATAAAGAGCATAAACAGTTTAACAACGCCAATTATATTTTACAGAACTGAATTTAATAAGCTTAATAGATCCCTATATCGACGATACATTCGCAACGTTGAAAACAATATAAAATCGAATC
Source organism: Anomoia purmunda (assembly GCA_951828415.1). Taxonomy (NCBI): domain Eukaryota; kingdom Metazoa; phylum Arthropoda; class Insecta; order Diptera; family Tephritidae; genus Anomoia; species Anomoia purmunda. Next base: position 68,581,367 of record OX639997.1, read on the forward strand.
CTAAATACTTTTGGAGCTATATTAAGTCGAAAAAAAATTGCTCAGATGTTCCGGCATCGATTCAGCTTAAAGAGGTTACAGCTAACTCTATTTCATGCTTTGTCCCAATCAGCATGGGTTCGTACCGGGTAGATCTACCTTAACCAATTTAGCTGTTTTTACAGAATACTGTCTGGAATCCTTCCAAAGAGGTTTCCAAATGGATGCAATTTATACTGACTTTTCGAAGGCTTTCGACAGAATATCTCATCAAATACTACTAGCTAAGCTTGCAATCATAGGCTTTCATTCTGATTTTTTAAATTGGATTTCTTCCTATTTACACAACCGACGTTGCCTCGTACGTCTTGATAGTGTGACATCTTATTCTTTCGTTGCTACCTCTGGGGTTCCTCAAGGTAGCGTCTTAGGCCCACTATTATTTGTATTGTTCATTAACGATATAGCCTCATGCTTTTCCAAATGCAATTTCCTTTTAAGTATATGCCGATGACCTAAAAATCTTTTATGAGATCAAGTGCATTGAGGACTCTCTCATTTTTTAGAGTGAGCTTGAAAACGTACACCTTTGGTGCATACGTAATCGCTTGTCACTGAACATTGCCAAGTGTCATTATACCTCTTATGCTAGAGTGTTTGATATTACTCCTACATCGTATAGTATATCAAACATTGCGCTAAAGAACTTAAGTGAATTTAAAGATTTGGGTGTTTACTTCGACCCCAAGCTCAGCTTCAGTACACATTTTAATTTCATTGTCTCAAAGGACTATGCTATTTTGGCTTTTATTCGTCGTAACTGCTCTTCATTTTCGGATCCCTATGCTCTCAAGCTCTTGTACTCGTCTTTAGTACGCTCGAGGCTAGAGTATGCTGTGTTTGTATGGCGGCCTTTTCAACTGGGCCATATTAAAAGATTGAAGTCTGTTCAGAGAGCTTTTGTTCGGTTTGCGTTGCGGTCAATGAACTTTGTTGACCCTATCCCATGTTACCGGTCTAAATGTTTACTAATAAGTCTCAAATCAGTGGAGTCGAGGAGTACTCTGTTGTCGACGTGCGTTATATTTGATATAATTACTGGTTCAATAGATTGCTCGTATCTCCTCCTAAAAATTCGATTCAACGTACCCTTGCGAAGACTTCGAAGTAACGAAATGTTTTCTTTGGGAGTTGTTAGAACTGTCTACGCTACGAATGCTCCTCTTAGGAGAGCACTTTCTCAACTTAATTATTTTTCTTCCTTCTTAGATATCGATTTTTGGTACTCTAAGATTACTTTTAAGAGTATTCTTTTAAGTTATCTGTCATTAAAATTTCCTCCACAACTGAATGTAACTTATGTTAACATATACATATCTATTTATATTACAGTCTGTAAGCTTATTGTTTGTTGATTAAATAAATAAAATAAAATAAAAAAATAGCTTTTGCCATACATTTTGTACAGCTCATTTATCCCGACTTAGGAAAATATGTTAAATATTTTTTAAACACCAACAATAAAAATGGTTGTAAGCTCTAATAGTTCACGATGATCATCTCTATGGTGTTTCCGGGTCGCAAGCCGTTATTCCACAAATCGAATTGTGTTATAGCGCAAACATCACCTGACAATTGGGATTTGTCATTTGTGTAAATCGACTTGACTAGTTTTACTCCAGGGAATACTTCAAAAATGGTTTCGTATCTAGGCTGAAACAGGTACCTAGTAGCAAGCCGAAACAGCTCCTCAAAATCAATTAAAAAAGGTGATGTTTTTCTATATTAACACAAGCACAATTTAGAGTGCCTGCTACCTACCCAGCCCAGTTTGGCTGCTCTAAAGGCCTTCGACGCACATTTAACAACATCGTGTCTTGTGGATGACTGCAAAACACTTCAGGATAAATTTTAGCTGAGCTTCCTTGAGACTGCAAATAAATATTATTTATAGTTCAAGATTGCAATAACTGATGTATATTGGAAAGATTCTCCGTCATCGCTTGTCAAGTTAAGTTTGGAGGCAAAAAGTAATAGTGTGGTGGGCTCCGGGCATGAGGGGTTTGAAGGCAATGAAGGGACGGACTTTAGTTTGTCAATTAGTTCCGTTGTGTTCGTTATTGTATGCTCTTTGCGTAGTTCTGTATATTATCTTGGAGATAATTACCAATCTATCAACTTTCTCTCAACCAACAAGTACAGAAAGTAGCTTTCCGCTCCAATGCCCTATCTTGGGGCACTCACTAAAGGTGAATTCTCGAATTTCAGTATTTCTTGCATCGCGGAATTGCTTTTTCAGTTTTCGGAAAAATGTACGATTTATTATATTAAAATAAAAGTTGCATTCTTTCTGTGATTCTGCCAAACGGTGAGTTAGACGTTGTGATGAATCCCGAGTACTAAATTTTCGTCTCGAACTTAACTGTTTCATATTATTGCTGATTGCTGGACACAATACATTGTAGACACTTCCGATTTTAATTTGAGTGTATCACGAATTCTAAGTTTAAGTTTAGCGACTGTGGCTCCGACACATCGGGCATGCCAAGGCGATGGCGCAAATTTCCCAAAATAAAGGTCATAAAATTCATAGACTATCTACTTATATGTAATTAAGGGCATACTTGCCCCAAGTTTCGAATAAAATTTATTAATTATTTCATTGCTTGAAAATACTCCAACATTGAAATGTTGTGAAAAACACGTTGTGCTTCTTTGTAGAAAATTCCATATTAATTGAATTGTAGAGGAGGTTGTTGTAAGTCCTTTATCCAATATTTCTATTCAAAAGAATGTCAATCTTTCAAATTTAGGTGATGTTAACCTAAAACTGACTCCAATGCTTACAGGACGCTGAATGCAACTTAAAATTCTTACAAATTTTGGTATCCGACCTTCTATTAACTAACTAACAGTATTGAAATGACTTTGTCCATGTGTGTTATTGCAGGGTGTATAATATTAGTACAATTAAATTTTTAAGTTAAATTTCACAAAGGAAGTGAAAGGTTTAAGTGGTATATAACGAAATCGAATTCTTACTGTAATGACTGCAGTTAGCCTACGAAAAACGTAGTATCCAGGGTCTACCACGAACAGGTTGCAGGACTATATATGAGGTCCAATTTAGTTAACTTCTGTTTTTTTTTGATTTCCCACATTTTGTATAACTGTTTTATTTTTTGTATGTGTATATTTTTCAAGTACGACTATTTCATATATTTCCTTCTTTGTGTGTAAGATTCTCATGGAGGAGTTCGTTTTCTGATTCCTCTTCATGCCCAGATTCGGAAGAATAACTGTCCACTGAATTAACTTAATAGTCCTTTCGAGATTTGCAACTTCAAGTAAAGCTATGCCTTCTTGAAACAATAGACAGTTTCCGACATCTTGAATTTCAAAAATCTGAATTCACATTCGTAATTAGCTAACCGAAAGCCCCTATAGACAGGTTCATAAAAAAATTGTGTTTAAATCATCCGGCATTTTAAATTTTCTAAATCAGCGAGCTCTAAATTGATCAATGACTTCTTATTTTCGCCCCTTTGGTGAGTTGCTGGTCGATAGGGCGCAGCATTGATATTTTTTTATACAATTTTGGTTACGAAAAAATGGTTGAAAGGTTTTCGACCTGCACCTTTTATTTGTTAACTTCTGAGGTCTTAGGGGAATTTTCGTTTTAATGACATCCATTTTAAATTATTGTAAAAATCTATCGTTAAGAAAGAAAACAATTTATTCAAAATTTAATGCGGCAACGCATTTGTTTAAATATTTGTTCGTAAGTTTGCTTGAATTTCGAATTCATGTTTTGAAAATTGCCTACACGTAAGCCTGTGCCCAAATAAATATCTTATATGTATATACATACATCAACATAAATGCATACATATATACCTTTATATGTATGTTATTCGAATTCGCGCATTGGACACTAACTCTCGAGCGGCTTGCATTACTGCATTGGGTGCGTTCGATTTTATGAATGAAACAAAACACGGTTGCAACCGACCTGAAAAGCTCGCCAATTTTGTAGTCATGAGAGCACTCTCGCGCACTCTCGTCGAGTAGCACAGAGGATAAACGAACTTTCGGCCGACAGGACATGCTCACTCTGTATTGATTTTCATACGGATAAGTTAAATAACAAGTCAAAGCAATGCGTCTACGAATAAGGCAGCTTTACTTAAAGTGGGGAGTCCGAATTGAGTAGTTCAGGTCAATGTGAAAGTAAAAGGCTAATCAAATGAAACTTTTGATTAAATAATTCTTCAACTGCGCTGAAATGTTATGTAAAAAATAAGAAAAATCGCAACGGATTTGAAAAGTGCTTCGTTGTATAACAACTAAGCGAATTGTGTTATCTGCGAAGAAATTGTATAATATACAAACATATGTATATGTTCCGATATTGCGAAAAATGTATCCTAGTCAAAGAAAAAAATAGAGGTCAAAGAAGATGCATTGATTTTACAAATTACATATTATTTAACTCGTCAAATCATCTAGTTATTTGTTAAATGCAGTGAAGAAAAAGCAAGAATATTGTATTAAAAAGGATATGAGTGCGTGAAATAATTCTATATTCGAAATCGGCAAAATGTGTAGCCTAAAGTATTACGAGATGGTGAACCATGGAACGCCTTGACAGGGGTGCTCCTGAAACTAAAAGTGATTGTTTGCCACATGCATACATACCAGTTTAATAAGTCACTTTGAGTATCGGAATTTTATGTACAATACGAGAACGTTGGAAGTGCTAAGTGTTTTTCGCTTTGTTCGGCACACGTTGTGCCAGAGTGTACGTGTGTGTGTGTGTGTGTGTGTGGGGGCTTGAAGGAAAAATAAAGCAATATGATTTGTGTGCGTATATAATTCATAAAAAATACACGCATATGTACATACATACATAATATATGTATGAGCATATGTACGTATCAAAACACATACATGCATATATATATGTATATATATACTCTCAAGTATGTGCATGTGCTGTTCGCGATGACGAAGAAAGTGAATGTGCATCACTCACGTTCAATGAAAATGAAAACAATTACATAATCAAATAGAAATTCCATTTATAGCGAATCTAATACTCGTTCCATAATTTAATCTCGATTTTAAGTAAAGTCATGTACCTGTATGCGATTAAATGAAAAAAAAAACGTATCAACACAATATACAAATCCTAATATCGCGAAAATGAAAGTTACATATAAATCTCAAGTTTTATTTAAAATGAAATAATATACTAAATTAAACTTAAAAAGTTGAAGATACATTTGGCATTGCCTAAAAACACGGAACAGAGTGCGGAGCATACGAAAGTTGTGATAGTGGGCCGAAATTTGTGCAATACAGGGAATATGCCAACAACATACGTTATATAATAACTATTGTGCGGACCAAACCACATTTTTACTTACCTACATACCTACGATATATTTATGTAAATGTAGGTTCAGCAGAGTTTTGATTAATTTGTTTACAGACTTTACCAGCATTAAAAATACATACATAAAAACCAAATAACGAGTTCAATATTATATGCTAACAGTAAAAAATTTGCATATGTATATTTATATACATATATATGTATTTAATTAAGATAAATAGAGAGTACGCCAATTTTTTCAATTGAACTCGTAGATACTATACGATATAATAAGTGCTACTGTAGTTACTAGCGACATCGATACTCTATCCCTGCCTAAATATTTATTTATTATTAATCTAATAGAAGTTAAAGTGCTATTGTACCTACACATCTACTACATACTATTATAGTAGATACATACATATATAGTAAAGTAACAAATCTACACAAGTACGTCTAGTTTATATAAAAATAGTTTTTCGTACTGAACCCACCAAATCCACAACAACAGCAACGAAAACTCCTTATACCAACTATCACCAAAAAACTAAAGGAAGCGAAAAGTCACCTGAAAAGCAGAGTTGAATGAAATTAGTTGCAACAGGCACCCAACCACCAACCACCAACCACCAGCCACCAGCCACCCAGTCAGCCAACCACCCACCACCTTTCAACTAAAGGAAACTAAAAGAACTGAACTCCTGCATTGTCGGGCATATAAACATACTATATATGTGCATATGTATGTATATACATACATATATGCATATAGTTGTTTGCATATAAGTTAAGTCGCATACATACATACATATGTATAAACACTCGTAAGTGGTGTATGTGTATATGCAGTGAGGAATCCAAAAACTTTCCCCGACAAAAATTATCAAAAACAAAAAAAAAACAAACAAACAAAAAAAATATTTAAATAAATTAAAACGAACAATAATCCCTAATGAAAGGTATGGTGGCAGACAGTACACCCAATAGTGTGATCCCGTAGACAGAACATTCACACTGCATTTTTCGTGGGGAGAAAATGCACGCAAAACATACTCAGCGCAGAGTTAGTGGACCTGGAGCATTTGGAACATCACATAATCAATGGTACGATATCCATATCAGAATCTGTTCATAACAATTATTTTTATGTTTATGCATTTTGTTCAATTATGTACATAATACATATATTTTTTTTCACTCACATTCACACACCTTCCACAAACATACAAAACAAAGTGAAAAATAGCATAATTGCATAATTAAATGATAAAATCGAATCGTTAAACAAATGCGCACATGCCTACATACATACATGTGTAGCTGTATATTTATTTTTGGTGTCGAGTTCGCAATTGCAATTGATATTATTGCATATATTGTAATTGTAATTGTTTTGCCTTTGCTTTGATGTTGGATCGATTGTTACGCTGCTGTTTGTTTGATTTGCATTTCGTGTTTGATGTTGTCGACGTCTGATTTTTTGAAACTTCGATATCACATTTTGTACATTAGAGGTGTCCGAGCTAATATGAGAAGATTTAATCTTGTTTCGATTCCCGACATTTTTAGTTTTCTAAAGACGAATATTACTTACATATATAGGATTTGGGCCCGATTAGTTTATTTTTTTACATGGAGAAACATGTATAATTTTGTATTGTGTTTTTCATTCATTTACAACAATTTTCTGATATCTCTAACCAGCTCGGTAAGAATGGCGGCGAAGGAGCTTAACGCCCAATTAGCAACACAGTGCTATTTTGATGCAAACCATCCCGGACGTTGTTAATTTTTTTAAAAATATACCTTTCTAGTAATAAAACTCTGATGGATTTGCAAAAGTTGGCTCGAATTTTTAGTATGGCCTACTAAAGTTTTCATGTCACGGCCGAAGTTGTTTTCAAAAAAGTGGAAAAATGTTAAAATTTGTGTCTTAGCGAAATGAAAGGTTCAGATATAATAATAATAGATAATAATAATTTGGCGCTTGCACCATAGTTTGACGCTTGGCGAACATCGCCTACAATTTGTGGAGTGCGTCTTGATGTTGTAACACAAATTGGGGGATCCACTGCTTTACGGCGACTCCGAACGACGAAATGTTTTTGTGAGAAGTTTTTTCATGGCTGAAATACTCTCGGAGGTTCGCTATAGCCTGCCGAGGGGCGACAACTATTAGAAAAAACTTTTCTACAATTTTTGATGCCTACCACCACCAGCTGGTATCGCGTTGAATACTTTCAGGGCTGGAGCGTTTTCGTCTATTCGCACGACATGTCCCTGCCAATGTAGCCGCTGTATTTTAATTCGGTGGACTATGCCTATGTTGCGGTAAAGCTCATACAACTCATCGTTCCATCGTTTGCGGTGTTCGCCGTCGAAAAGACGTACAGGTTCATAAATCTTTCGCAGAATCTTTCTCTCGAACACTCCAAGGGCCGTCTCATCCGAGGCTGACAGTGCCCATGATGCAGCGCCATACAATAGCACGGACATGATGAGGACTTATAGAGTGTGGTTTTGGTTCCTCAAGAGAGGGCTTTACAGCGTAATTGCCTACTTAGCCCAAAGTACCACTTGTGGGCAAGAGAGAGTGTACGTTGGATTTCCAGGCTGACATCTGGTTCCCATAAAAACAAAGTTCTGCACTTTTTCGAAATTGTAATTGCCAACAAGTCGCAAGTGCGTCTACTGTCTATGTCATAACAGGAGGTACTAAGTTTTGCCCTCGTTCACCTCCAGACCCATACGTTTCGCTTCTTGTTGTACGCTCTTATAAAATATGGTGTCTGAACGGTTCAATTCTGTAGCTTGCATGAGCCGTATTAGTTTTGTTGGGATATCAATTTCAGACATTGCAGAAAATATGCAGCTTCTTCTCATGCTATCGCAAGCGGATTAGAAGTCGCCAAAAAGATGGTGTGTGCATATCATAGGATCGCCCTTTTTGTGGATTGGGCAGAGTACACATAAATTCCAATCAGCTGACATGCGTTCTTCTGACCATATTTTGCAAAGGAGCCGTATTTGAAAAGCTCTGCTGGCAGTCCGTCAGCACCAGTGAGTTTCGTCCAGGTCGGGTAATGGTCCTTCGACTCCGTCTTCATTGATTGGAGGTTCAGATTCATCATCTTCGATGTTTTCCGCGCCACTACCATTAAGTGCTTCCTCCACAGTTTGAGTGTACTCTGGATGGCCGTTTTCATTCCACAGAAAATAAAAACGAATATGTTGAAATATCCAACATTTATTTATGCTTTCCTTCATTAGTATTCACATTGCAATTTAATTTCTATTTGAAACAAATTTTTATTTTATTTTATGAAAACCCACACATCTTTTTCAGTCTTAGTTCATAAAGCCCGAATTCAAATTCTGATACTTACAATTGAAGTTCAGAATTTCCATTTCAAATTCATAATTTTCACTTCAAATTCAGAAAATTCCAATTCAAATTCAGAATTTCCACTTCAAATTCAGAAAGTTGCAATTCTAAATCAGAATTTCCAATTTAAATTCGGAAAGTTGCAATTCGAATTCAGAAGTTTTCATTTCAAATTCGGAAATTTACAATTTAAGTTCAGAAAATTTCAAAATTATGTAGCTCTTAAAACTGATTATACACATGCATATATTAAAGTTATATATTATTTAACAGTTTGCCCGGAGAATAAGTTTAAAACTTAATCTTCAGCTGTATGTAAGTATATGTGATTATTTAATTTCAAAATTGAATAAAATGAAAAAATTTAAAAACTTTGTTACACAATTGCTTCTATGCAACATAAAATCTCCAAATCGTGCAGTGAGTATAAAAGTTCGAAATTTCTGAATTTCAATTGTAACTTTCTGAATTTGAAATGAAAATTTCTGAATTTGAAATGGAAATTCTGAATTAGTAATTTCTGAATTTGAATTGCAATTTTCTAAATTTAAATTGGAAATTCAGAATTAGAATTGCAACTTTCTGAATTTGAAATACAAAATCTGAATTGGAAGTGTAATTTTCTGAATTTGAAGGGAAAATTTTGAATTTGAAATGGAAATTCTGAACTTGAATTGTAACTTTCCGAATTTAATTAGGGGTTTCTGAATTTAAAATGGAAATTCTGAATTTGAATTGTAACTTTCTGAACATTAATTGGATATCCTGAATTCGAATTGTAATTTTCTGAACATAAATTGTAATTTTATGAACTTCAATTGCAATTTCCCAAATTTCAAAAGGAAATCCCGAATATGAATTGCAAGCTTCTGAACAAAAATTGAAAAAGATGTAGTTATCCGAAGAATAGTTGTTTTAGAATATTTTATCGAACTACTTTCGAAATTGGGTTTTGAGGCGTTTTTTGAAGTAAAGCCCAAAACGGCCCTTTTAAATGTTCTACGAAAATATTCTGTTTTATGCAAGCATTTCATTTAATTTAAAAATAAAATTTGGCACTCTCTTGAAAACAAGAGTTAGTTAGTAGGCTATAAAAAGCATCAAGTTAATTTTCACAGTGGAATTCATAATAATTATTAACACAAGATCTACATACTTACATACATATATCAACCGTTGCATGTGATTTTTGTTTTTAAATATTAATATATTCTTTGCCTTTCTAATTGACGATTGATGTAATTTTATAAGGAAATTATTTGGGATTTTCATTTTATGTTTAAAGTTTTTATACGCAATAAAACAGAAAATGCCCACAAATCTAAACAAACAGGAAAAATTTGACACCCTTATGTACATAAGGCTGAATAGATAATTTGTTTAATGCATTTTGAATAATGTCTTTGGAACGTTATTGTTCCAGAATAAATATGCCTTTCTCTTCTTCCAATTTGACTAAGCAACTGTTTATCTCATTCCCCAAAAATATCACCGTACGCAGTCTTCGCGCATACTCTATTTCATTTTGCAAAGTTTCACCAGCTACGAGTATTCAAACCAAGCTAAGATATGTTTTTTGGACTTGGTCATTCAATATGTTTGTAGGCAGCGTTGTTTTCGTTTATGACTTCACGACTTTACTACGCGATACGACATCTTGTGAATCAACTAAATGCTTAAAAGGAGTTTCTTTACTGCCAAAGATAACAAAACCGGCTCATAAACGTAGGTGTCGGAACTCATGTCTGGTGTGCCAAATTTACTCAAATAAAAAAATTTACGCTTTTGAATTCTTAAAATTAATGTTAGAACTCACCGACCATTCCATCTCTTAATCTCATGTTACTCGTATAATCACATTTGATATGATTGAAAATAGATTAGTAGTATTTATTTAACTCAGAGTTTACCGGTTAAATTGCTCAATATGCCTGCAGCAGTAGGCTACTCATCAACTAAGTGTTAAAAACATACAAATTTAACCTAGAAATTATTCACGGTTAAATTGTTCAGTTTGTTGACTTTCTGTCATAAATAAAGAAAAAATAAATTTGTCGAATAATTTTTTTTTTCAAATAAACTAAAAAATTAGAATCGAATCGATTACGTTGGCTCCAATTCCTTTAACAGAGCTTCGACAATGCGAAGTGATCACTTCCGCGAAATTATAGAAACATTTTGCTGTTTTACAAAAATATGCAACAATTTTTTTGGTTTAAAATTTTTAAAAATCATCAAATTCAAAAAAGGAAACATCAAAATAACATAGCCTGGATTACAGTATGTATTTATTTGATGCAAGACAATGTCTGGGTTCTGAAATTATAAATTCAACTCTTAATTACTTATCTCTTTGGAATCCATTTTATAAACAAATATTATTGAATTGGTTATATCATAAATATGATTCTATAATATGATGTGATCATATTATGAAAGTTTTGTCAAAAGGTCTGAGGGAGATTTAAATTAAAACATTTCAAATATTAAAATTTTTTATATATCTTGTTTACTGTTGCTTTTGTTAGTCCCTTGTAAAAATAAAATGCACCTTTCCCGAAAAGCTTTTTTGACATCTAAATACGTTGTAAGATTCATGAATCTCTGGTCTAAGCTATAAAATGAAGGGTAAATCTAAACCACTATTTAATTTTTTCCCTTACACGTCAGATTTCAATTTAGATAATATATCAACAATAATTTTTTAGCTCTAGTTTAATTTTTTATTTGGAAAGGATTTTGAAATTATTAGAAAAAGTAACTACAGATTTCATCTCCTTATCCGATTTCTTTCTAGACTCTGCCCGGACTTGAACCAAGGACCTCCTTCCTACCTTCCTACATCCAAACAAAATTCAAGTACGGCAGTCTGCCGCTATTATAATGTATATGTGGTTGTTGTTTGTGACATACTTTTCAAATAAAAAACTATGCTCGGGCTCAAAAATTATTGGTGATATAAATAAAATTACGACGAAAAAATAACATAAGAATTTAGAGAATAAATACTAGTTGCTTGGGATAAAGTAGGGACTATATGACGTATTGCCCGTTGAGTGGACCATGAAGTAATAAGACTCCTCGCGTCATTTTTAATCCAGATTTTTTTATAACATCTCGTAATTGAAGCATTGAGAAGCATTATAATCGCCAATACTGTTGTCTTTAAAATATACGAGTAAAATTTGTTCGGAATCCGAAAAGAATGTGTATTTACACCATTTAAAGTGTGGTACGCCTTCTTTTTCATCTATGCACATAATTTTACATAAAATATATGGAAATGTTTGCTTGGGTGAGGATATTAGAGAAAGGGCAATATGGCACATTAGTAGTTTTAACGAACGGAAATGTGGGGAGACAAAGAAACTATAACTTTACTAAGGCTTGGTAAGTTTCAATCCACTTGCTAAATCTGTTAAATGGATTCGTAGGTATTCAATATTAACTAAAGGGTTACAAAAGTAACCCTGTTCGCATCTTTCATGTTTGTTCTATTTAAGAACGGAAAATAGTTGTACCGGCAATTTTTAGGTTTAACGAGTTACGTCTTAAACTGAAATTTCCTATGCATTTTCTTCCGGCTCATTCACAATAGCGCAGTTATTTCACATCCCAACACTACATCTCTGGTCGGATATCATTTTACCGAGATGACTCAACTCGCATATTTTTCCGAGTTGGTGTTGTTGCTTTACATGCAATTCGTTATCCTACCTAGTGTTCTTTTGCAACTAGGTTACAACGAAACGGATCTAGTGTAGTTCAACAAATATTTTCTAAACCGAAATGTTTCTATAGATCGAAGTGTCAAATGGATTTAATGGTCGGCTGATAATTTCGCGGGTTAATTTAATCAAAATATATATAAGTAGTATATAAGTGTATATACTTATACATATATACAACTCGATTTATGTCGACATCGACAACGGTTATAAGGTGATTGAAAATAGCATAGTACATTTTCTCCCGTTAAATTAAAAAAAAGTTTAATTGAAATACCTAAACTAGAAGCTTAGATATAATAAGATATAATATTCGAGACTGGCTAGTTATTTTACCAATATACATATACTACTATGTATACCTATAATTGATTGCTTAATACATATTTATGTGAATATTTGTTGTATAAGCAATAATTTGTTGTTGAGTTTTCATCAGAGAAATAAGAAGCAAGTAATTTTATATCATTCAGTTAAATATATTGCTCTAATTAGGCAATTTATTGGAAAATATTTGTTTTTATCATATTAGATAAATTAACTTAATTGTTTTCAACATTCCAATAGGCTTAACAGTTTGAGTATTACACTACGTACATATATACTTACATATGTAAAAATCGCAACTTTGTGGGTGAGGTGAGTTTCTACGTTCTATGTTTTGAGGCTAAACAAAGTATGACGAGAATTTGCTATTATAGTTATCATTTCTTTGCATTTCAAGTTTCAAACAGCTACCAATACTCTTCAAAAATATGTATGTACATTGTATAAGTAATGAACTGCGAACTTATGTAGGTCTCTGTCGACAAATAGCGCAAAAAAAAAATTTATACAGCAAAAATTAAATGGGTCGGTAGCCAGGATTTTATCTCAAAACGATATAATGAAAATACTTGTGTAAATTAGTAAATCCCTACCCTGTATTTTGTTTCGCTAGAATTAGGAGAAGGTGTTTGGAATGGAGGCCTTAGAGTCAAAAGCAAAAGCGTTGACACATATAGAAAAATATCTTCCACCGGGGTTAGAACTTGAAGAGTAGCTTCATGGCATAAACAGACTTCAAAACCTTTGATGAATAGTTAAAGAAAAACTTAATAACTCAGCCTACCCTTCACCGATTTAAACTATGTATATATATATATAATTGGAAAGGTATTTTCTCCCCCTATTTCTATTTCTTCTAAGCGACCGTGGACAATTTCAACACGGCGCGCCAGTCGGTCGCTCCTCTCCTTTGCTAACTGACGCCAGCTAGAGACACCAAGTGAAGCCAAGTCCTTCTCCACCTGGTATTTCCAACGTAGAGGAGGCCCCCCAATTCATCCGCCGCCACCAACTGGAACCGCGTTGAATACGTTCAAGGCTACATCATTTTCTACAATACGTACATCATGGCCTAGCCAACGTAGCAGCGGAATCTTAAGCTTATACAGCTCATCACTAGCACTTATTGGCAAAGGAGATTCTTCGTTTGATTTCTAGGATAACAGTATTGTTGGTGTTAGTTAATGTAGGTTGGAAGATAAACAAAGTAGAGACTTTACTAAAATTTTAACTGTCAACAATGGCGCTGACTGTTTATTTGATGACAGGAAATACTTCGTTTTGCCTTCGTTCCTCTCCAGTCCCACTCGCTTCGCTTCTTTATTCAGCTTGAAAAAAGCAGAACACCAGTAATTGCACACTCTTATAAAAGATGGTGCCCGACCGGTTTAATTCTGTAGCTTGAATTGTCACCCTGTCTGAAACCTCGTTTGGTATCAAACGCCTCGGAGACGTCCTTCCCAATTTTGACTGAGCTGGTGATGTTGCTCAGTGGAATTTTACATAGCCACATTAGTTTTGCAGGGATACCAAACTCTACTATCACCAACTGATTTAAAGTCGACAAAGAGATGGTGTTTTCTTTTCACGGGTCTTTTCCAATATTTGGCGCATTGTGAATATCTGGTCGATGGTAGATTTATTATGTCTAAAACCACATTGACAAGGTCTAATCAAATCGTAGACGGTTGGTTTCAATCTTTTACACAATACCCTCGACAGAACCTCGTATGAATATTGCGGGATCAACCTTGTTGTGAATCGGACAGAGCACGCCAAAATTCCCATCGGCAGGCATACATTCGTCCGACCTTATTGCGGTACGTAGTGATACACAAATGTGCTCCCAATACTTGCGACTCCCGGTTTGTTCAGAAGTGCTCTTAGTGAGCAGGTATGAGAGTCGAGGAGCGAAAATAGTTGCTGTCTTTTGCGATTGCCGCTTTCCGACGTCGAGCTTTTTCCTTGTGTATTTAGACGTTTGGCAGCAGCCCTCATTCTCTGCTTAATTTCACTAACGTGCAAAGCTGCAACGCTTCTTCGCAACCCATCCAAGCATAAAATGTTTGTGTGAGTGCATTCGGTTTCGCCAGGCACTGATCTAAATAAAGAAAAGAAGAGTGTTGACGTACAAAATAGCCAAATTTAAGCCGGCCCAAAACTCTCACTGAAAAACAGATTTGTAGTTTAAAATATTCTATCACTTTATTTTATAAGTTCGCGGTGGACAGATAAAGTCACGTCTTTTTTACAACGATGCTGTAGGTCGAATGACCCGTATATTTTCCTTTTCTTTTATATCTATCACAAAATGGTCTTCATCTCTACACACAGAGTTGCAACAATCATATCTTATGTTTAAGGCAAAATCTATTACGTACATTTGTTCACAATCTTAGGCCTGATGGAACTAGAATCTCCTGGTTCCAGGCCAAGTGGTTGCTTATTGGTTAGAGCATACATATATATATATACAATATAAAAATACATGAAAAGATTACATAATAAACATTTATAAATTTTGTGGCTTTTTGTTATACTTCTTTTGTGTTTCTACAATTGTACCATGGTTTCAAATTTGTGACTGCCCAGACACCTTTGTATGGGATTTGCGTTTGTTGGAAACCTTCAACATCTTCTACTGCATATCTATCGTTTTCTAAAATTTTAACTATTTTATATGGTCCCTTGAACTTGGGAATGAGTTTGCTAGAGGCTCCTACTTGTGGGCTGACGTTGGAAACTACAACGATATCTCCTAGTTGAGGTTCCTGTCGTTTGGCGTCAGCGTACTCTTTATTGTAAGTTTGTGCTTTACATTGTTCTAGCTCTGCCTGTTCTCTAGATTTCTCTCTGTCAATACAGTTCGTCGTTTCTATTGCTTCTAAAACATTTTCCCTTATGGTATCTATGACTTTTCCTCTCTGAGTTATACCGAACAGGAGTACGCTCGGATGTTCTTTAGTTGCTTTATGTATCATATTATTCATTGCGTATTTAACTGATTGTAACAGTTTTTCCCAACTTATATTTCTCTCTGCATCTGTTATTTTCGCTATCATTGGGCCTAAACTTTTATTCACTATTTCGACCTGTTCGTTAGCCTGCGGTGAATTTGTTGCTACTTTTATATGTGTAACATTGTTATCTTCCAAGGAATCTTCAAACTCTTTTGACGTAAAACAGGTTCCTCTATCTGATATTATAACCTTAGGTCTGCTATACGCTCTGAAATAATCATTTAAGGCTTTGATTGCTTCTTTCGAAGCTGTGGTTTTTGCGGGGTATAGACGAACAAATTTAGTGAATGCATCAATTATAACTAACACGTGTTCGCTTTTTGTAATCTTACTATGGATCGGTTCGTAATGATCAACATATGTGCACCATCTCAAAAGGTTTCCTACCTTTTGGAATCTTATGTAACATTCCCTCTTTTTTGCCGTGTTTATTTGAAAATGCTATACATTTTAAACAATTTTCTAGGTGGGTTGTTGCTTTCCTCCTAATATCTGGAAACCAGTAACTTTTAGTTATGGTTTCAACTACCTTATCTATGCCCAAGTGGCCCATTTCGTCATGATATTTGTATAACACATGTTGTTCCATGACTTCCGGAACGTAGAACAATAGGTCTTCGTTCCTTTTTTTGTACACCATACCATTTCTCATTTCATAGAAACTGCTTTCCTTATTTTCAAGTTCCTTTCTAATTCGCTCTATTCTATCGTCTCTATTTTGGCATAAGATCAAGTTTTCTTCAAAAGTATTGGTGTGGACCACTAAAATGTTGTTTGACCTGCTTAGCACATCTCCCTCTGTGCTCCAGTTCGTAGTCGTAATTTTGTAACTCTAGTGCCCATCTTGCTATTCTTGGGTTCATTTCTTTTTTGTTAAGTGTAAGTGTTAACGAATTACAGTCGGTAATGATTTTAAACTTTATGCCTTGTAGGTATACCCTAAATCTTTTCAGTGCTTATATTATGGCTAATGTCTCGAGTTCGAAACTGTGATACCTGGTTTAGAAAAGTAGAAAACCTGATGTAATATATTGTCTTTTTTCTTTTGGAATAGTATTGCTCCAAAACCTAATGAGCTTGCGTCACAGTGGAGTGCTGTTATATCATTGGGGTCGTATATTGCTAATACAGGGGCGTCTATAAGTTTTCCATTCAGCATATTAAAAGTTTCCATTTCTAATTGACCAACATTAAATTTTTCGCCTTTCCGTAGTAGATCGTATAGTGGTTTAGCTATAGTCGAAAAATGTTTTATAAATCTTCTAAAATATGAACAAAGTCCAAGAAAGCTCTGCACTTGTTGCACGTTGTTCGGTATCAGAAAAGTTTCGACTGCTTTTATACCTTCGCCAGTAATTGAGTAACCTAGATATGAAATTTCTGACTGAAGGAATTCACACTTGTCTAGCCACAGCTCTAGTTTGTTTCTAACCAAACAGCGAAATACTTTCTGTAGTATGCGCAAATGTTCATCTACGGTTTCTGTCGCTATCATGATGTCGTCAAGATATACAATTACCTCACCATCTCGTATCATATCTAGGAAGACTTTGTTAACGAACTTTTGAAAAACAGCCGGGGCATTTCTTAACCCGAACGGCGTCCTTAGGAATTCAAATTGGCCGAATGGAGTTGTGAATGAGGTGTATTTTATAGAGCTTTCTTCAACAAAGACGTGAAAAAATCCATTCCTTAGGTCTAATTTTGTGAATAGTTTTTTGTTAACTAGTCTATCTAACAAATCATCTATAAGTGGTATGAGATAATTGTCTTTTGCCGTAACTTTGTTTAACTTCCTATAATCGACACACATTCGCAATTCTCCTATTTTCTTGTTTACCAATACTATTGGCGAAACAAACTCTGAGTCGCTGGGACGAACATATATAACCTTTGTTCATATAGTTATCTAAAATTTTCGGTAGCTCCGCTTTTTCGTTGTATGACAATCTTCTAGGGGTGCAACTAAAGGGTTTATTGCTTTCTAATACTAGGGAAATTTCTTTTCTGACTTCTGGCTCATTTGGCTTATTCGCATTTATGTATTCGTTACGAAATAATTGTTGAAAAGATTTTTTGTCGTTCAAGTTACTTTTATTAAACACTGTTTCATTTTTATCAAATTATGTCTGGGCAGCACTTTTTCCAACATTCGATATTGATTTAAGATTTAAAAATTCCGATATTACCAATTACAAGTTTCGCATAACTTGCATTTATAAAATTCCTACCCAATATTACTGAATATCCAATCGATTCGTCGGGAACAACTATTAATTCTGTTAATACGTTTTTATTAAATACTTTAATATTACATCGAATTTTTCCAAACGTTTTTAACATAGATTTGTTTAACCCAAAATATATTTCATTCACTTTTTGTAATTGTGCTCTGGGCTACCCTGTTGATTAACGAGTAAAGCAAAATTAACGTGTTGTCTCTTCTTATAGTTTTATGTTCTTTGGTTAAGGGTGCTGCTCAGCAATCGTTTTTCGCTGATGTAGCTTTTGAATGTTTCAGTGCTGTTCCACGAACGCTTTTCAAACTTGCGTCTTATATCAAACTTATTGTTTCTATTTACAAATGTGGAGGACATCTCAGATACAATTTCGTTTAGACTTCGCATGGACATTTTGTTCGAGTTGTACCAAGGTAAAGCGGCACCCTTTAGCTTAAGCCGCAATACAATGCTTAAGGCTTCGTCAGTCACTTTTAGCGTGGCTTGAAAGTGCAATAATTGTGACTGCCATAATTCAAACCCTTCTCCACCATCGTAGTCAGCGATTAACTCTTTTAAAGTTTCGAAAGGGATTTCGGCCTTTGTCATTGGGTTATTCGCCATTGTTGCCTTTTGTTTTTCCAAATTTAGTTGCAGTTTTAAAATTTCAATTTCTTTTTCCATCAACTTTAACTTATAGGTGTCGGATGCTCTCACCATTGCCATCGTCTTTGTCATTATTGGAAACCTCCGCATCATTGTCGTTGCCTTCCTCGTTGCCGATGTTTGTGTCTCTGCCATCGCCCGCGCTATTTCCTTTTTTGGCGCCGGAACTCAACATGCACTCCTTTTCGTATGATCCTGGGCATGCTCCACGTGACTCATCCGATAACTCGCTCAATCGTGCCGCCAGGGAAGCTTTGGCTCCGCTAGCGTTGAGCATGAGCGAGTATTTTTTCGCGTTTATACTTTGCCGATTCATATTCTATATACTTTACTTGTTATTTTAGGTTGGTGGCTTCGATGAGCACTTCTGATAAAATATTCTATCACTTTATTTTATAAGTTCGCGGTGGACAGATAAAGTCACGTCTTTTTTACAACGATGCTGTAGGTCGAATGCCCCGTTTATTTTCCTTTTCTTTTATATCTATCACAAAATGGTCTTCATCTCTACACACAGAGTTGCAACAATCATATCTTATGTTTAAGGCAAAATTTATCACGCACATACATTTGATCACAATCTTAGGCCTAGTGTACTGCTTATAATTAAGCATGTTTTACATTATTATTACAAGTTTAAACTAGGTTTAAATTTTAACCGAGTTTGAGTATCGGAGCTTAAACTGAGTTTAAACTCGAATTGAAAAACTGGCCCTAACAATAATAAAATAGATTTGAGATAGCTAACAAACAAACACAGATTCATTGTAATAGTGGCAGACTGGCGTACTTGAATTTAGTTGCTAGGATATAAGATAAAGGGAAAAATCATCAGTAGTTCACGAGCGCGCTGTGGAAAGAAATCTGATGAAGAGATATGGTGATTTCGGAAATAATAGCTATATCTTCTACCGCTCTGACTGTTGTTGTTTTTTTCACATACTTTTCCTTATAAATGGGCTGGAGCCCAAAAATAAATTAATTCAAAAATTAATATTTTTCGAAATATTTCGGCGGAGGTCTTAAAACATAATAAAAATAGCAACTTTGTGGGTGAGGTAAGTTTTTATGTTCAACGTTTTGAGGCGTAACAAAGTAACCCGGGAATTTGCCGATATAGTTATCAATTCTTTGCATTTCAAGTTTCAAACAGCTACCAATACTGTTCCAAAATATTTTCGAAACTAAGCTTTCTTAAACCTCTTTCGTTTCACATCAGCTCTGTAATTTTTCATTTATTTTACTATTTAGGTTAACTAGTCTTAATTTTTTCTGTTTACAAAACCAAATATCATTTGGTTTTTACAGTTTCCAACAACAATGTGTAAAAAGCAAAAAGTACTTCTTAACGCCGTTTTTCAATTCAATAACAATTGTTAATCGATAAATTGAAAACCGTATAAATAGATAACCCGATAACATAGTTGGCGTGAATAGTCAACTTTTTAAATATTTGCTCCAAAAATAATTTTCAAACAAAGATTTCTTAAAACGTTTTTCTTTGATATCCATATTATTATACTTCATTAATATCGTATTTTTAAGTTAATTGAACTTAAGTTTTCAAACAGGTGGTAACCCTCTTCCAAAACCAATATAGTAACATATCAGGTATCTTATTTGTTAAATTACATTAACAAATGTGCAGATGACAAGCTCCTTCAAAAATATCTTCGAACTAATTTTATAATATTTAATTCATTAATTTATAATAATAATAACTAGTATGTAACCCCTGACAACCGGGGCAATTTTACTCAATGCTGTTACGATTTATTAAAAAAATCTTTTTTTGATATGCATACATACAAAAAAATACAGGCTCAAAACAAAGCACATAAAAATTACATATGTCTGCATATTTGTACATTTACATTTAGTTTTCGTATTCGTTTATTTCTTCTTCTTCCCACTTAAGCAACGCTTTTGCACTTTATATGCGCAATACTGCTGTGACGATTTTAATATCTCCCCACGCAAATATTATTACACCAATTCCTACTTCGATAATTTTGTACAAACGTACTCACCAGAGAGACCTTTAATTGATATTTCACCTCTGTAGCTGTTGTAGCTAAGCGCTGTTTTCTAGAATAATAAAAACTATATACATATGTATATTATTTGGCGCTTAACTCGATGCTTGGCCGAACTTCTACAATTTTATGCCGGCTCAGGGTATGTCGGTCGCATAAATGGTTTTGAATTTATTATATTTACCTGACCTTTAATAAAGTTTTTATGTAAATTGAATCCAAAATTAAGCAAATCATCCACACCGAACGATTTTCGTTTCAGAGAAATCATTAAAATTACTTTGTCTTAATTGATGATGCAAATTGTTGCGATCATGTTATAATATGTGAATAGAGTAATATCACAAAAGGTAAATATTGACAGTGAATGCCTAATCAATGATACTTACTTTGAGAACAAAACTCAGTTGAGGCTTGCTGAGATACTGCATTCAATATCTAATTATATTGAACAATTTTTCAGATTTTTAAAAATATGCATATATGTATAAATGCAAACTTACATATATTGACATTTTTATATTGTGTGAGTTAATATATTCGAAAAATTTAGAAATACAATTTTGCTATTTAAAAAAGCTATGTAGATTTTGCGAAGCAATACCAGCACGGTCCAACTCACGGACATTCCTGAGTTGAGAAAAAAAAATATAGATAGTAGTTGCTACCAATCTTAAAATAAACGAAATTTTATGATTTGCAATCCGATTTTTTGTAATGTAGTGTACATACACTGCTAGACAAAACTCTTCGTAACAGTGTTTTCCACGTTAAACTTTGTTTGTTGAATTTCACTCAGCATGTATGTATGTAGTTCAAAGCCTTAAAACTTTCCAAAAATTAAAAAAAAATTTCTATTAAAATTTCTAATTTCCAAATACCCGGAAATTTTACTTTTTAAGGAACTAAAAATTACTGCAAAATTGTGATAATGTTTTGGCTGATGGTCCTGTCTTTCCCTATAAAATATGGAATAAATATATTTTCTTCTACATACATACATGCATACATATATCTTCCTTTTTTAATTTTAGAGAAAAATTTTGGCAAAAAATTTTCAAAAGGCAACGGTAATTTCTAAACACCTTATAACTAGATGCCAATTAACTTTAAAACTGTGTAGCCGCATTTTTTTCTAATTCTGATGAAAAAGTTTGAAATTTATTGGCTTTTTTAAATTGAATTGTATAATTTTGTAATTTTTTCTTTAAGTTTATAGCTTTAATTTATGATTGTATATAGTTGTGCCACATAGTAAACTTATATTTATTAAAAAGATTTACGAAAAAATTCGAATTGTTGGAAATTGTGAATATTTTAAACCAAAGTGATTGCGAAGCTTTTATCCAGCAGTGTATCTATGTATTTATTGTACCTCTATGCGCAATACAATTTATTCCTTTTCGTTCTCCAACACCATGATTGGTTTTTGTACCCAGCAATATTAATTTTAGATCCAGTAGGAACACAAAAAATTTATATATACATATATATATATCTTCGAATTTCTCTGACGAATAAACCTCGAACCAATCAAATAATTACATTCGATTATTTCATAATTCATTTCATTCGGAATAATTTTGCAAACGTAAAGATTCATGGGATTTTGCTTTTTGAATCGAATATACTAACACACAGCAACACATAACTGCACTTAATATATGTAGTTTATTTTTCAAAGCGGTTAAAATAAATAATTTTTGTGTCTTACCATGTTTTCAGGATATGTATAAGGACAACAATTAAGGTACAAATTGTTAGATTATTACTGATATTTCCCTTTAAATTCTTTTTATTCCTCCTCTAATTCCCATACTAAAAGCTTTTAATATAAATAATTTGTTTGGCTTCGGTACTTTGTATTCCACCACTATTTACTATTCTTCCAATGCTATCTATGTATGTACATAAAGATATACATTTGTAAATTTACGTACCTTAGAAATATTATAAAATTCGATGATACAATTTTGTACATAAATTTTGGTTAGTACTAGCGCAGATAATATTATTTTTGTTTAAATTTGAAACAATTTTAAAACATATCTTTACCGTTTACACATAAAACATACAGCAACCGCTTATTAAAAATATTGCTTGAGTGCTGATTGCAACTGTAAATTTCAATATATTAACATATTTTCACTAAAAAGGTGGAATATTTTATATATATGGATATAGAGATTTGCTAGTCATTTTATCAACAATAAAACGACCAATACAATATTTACCAAATTTGCGTAATATACATACATATGTAGTTCTAGTGGCAGAAGAGGGAACGCAAACAATTTTATAAAAATAAATTAATAATTTTAGGAGTATAAGATTTATGTACATTCGAGTATTTATGTAGATTTACATGCAATATATCGCTAATTTACTGCAAAACTGTCATAATTATAAAAAACGAGAAAAACGGTTTCGAAGTTTTGAATTTACATATACACCGATATTAAAAACTAATATATATTTTGTTTTAGCGATGTACTGTCAATTGGTAGAGCTACGAAACACATAAGAGGTATGACAGTTTGTATTAAATTAGCGATGTGTACAGTGGCTCGCAGAATAAATGATACAATGTTGTTTTTATAATATTTATACCGTTTTTCATGTTAAATGATTTTTGTTAATTTTCTGTAAAAATCTAACCAACGCTTTAACAAAAACTTACAAAACAAAGAATCAAACTATCCGGAAACATTTCGAAACCTCAAAAAATTCAAAAAAAATTTAAACTTTTTCCTAAATCATTAATAGGTATATTAACGATTGAACGATGTATATATTTGCATCAATTATTATCGAAAAAATTGAAATGTCAAAGAAAGAATTTAGCCTGAAAAGCAGGCATTAACATTTAATAATTATATTGTGATCAGCCATAATAATTAATTTGATTGGTCAGTAATAATAATTAATTCTTAGCATTTGAAATGAAATTTTTGGGTTAGAAATAAAAATTATCTTTCGCTGGGTCGCGAAAAGAAGTTAGCAATTATTCTAGTTTGAAAGTTTACACTCAGGTGATTTTAGGGGCATCGTAATTTTCGTCTTTGGCGTGTCCTAAAAACTGCCAATGTCGAGTTGTTGCTCGATTTCAAAGTGTGATATACTAATATTTCTTTAACTGCGTCGCGCGTCTACTGTAGAAATGAAAAGAGAAATAATGAATAAACTCGTCTTAACCAGGCTACAAGTTGTTAGGAGTTTTTCACTTAAATAAAGGAAATAATATTTAAGTTTTATGAGAAAACTGAATTAAACTTTATGTAAAAAAAGGTATTGTTTAAGCAGTACATATTAAATATTCCTGCACAAGAAAGAAAAATCGTTAAATTATTCTTATTTGATTTGAATTTTTATTTGGTTTCGCTTAAAAAATGTTTAAGCTTACCAACTCTGATTCTAAGTGTTCGAGTATAATGACATATTGGTATAAATAAATCTTATATACGTTGTTATGACCAAGTTGTTTTTTCTGTTGACATTTTTAAAAAAATCATTATCTTCTGGAATAAAAATAGCAGATTTTTTTTAGAAAAACCACAAAACAAATTTTGGGAATTTTTATTTAAAACACATTTTTCATATGAATTTTAATTTTTTACAGAAGAAATCTACATAAGCTCATCTTTAAGTATAAAAACCAAAGAATTCTATAGCGAGAGTCAGGCCATTAACTAATTTATAAGGTATGTAGCGAAGGACAATTTGCAACAGATACGCAGTTAATTAATACATAACTAGCCATAAGATTGAGCATGCACTATCATTGCTTCTTATATATATATATATATATATATATATATATATATATATATATATATATATATGTATGCTTATGTACATTGGCGCTCCCAAGAGCGGGGTTTCGGAGTTCAAACCTCTACCAAAATCTTAAAACCGTAGTACTGTCTTGAAATTAATTTCCTTTTTTTAAATTAAATTAGGGCAAAAGCCAACAGACCAACTCCGCCAAAATATTTTTCTGTTTGTGCCACTGTTTATGTATCTATTTCTATTATGCTGCCTCAGTAACAAAATTTTTCACGTAAATCATATAATTGTATAAATATACATTTTATAAGGTTCGTCTAAATTTTTTGACTCAACATTGAGTTATTCGTAATCTTAAACTTAAAATACGAGCATTAATGATTTTATTAACTCAAATAATATTTTAGCAATCACATCGAAAAATAGTACATTTTTTATTTGTAGTGAGGGCCATCTATTGTACAAACACTGGTACATAAGTACGCACATTAAGGGATAGCCATTTCCTTAATTTATACATTAATGTTAAAGCTTCAGTTTCAAGCCTTCAAAACAGGAAAAAAATGTTTATCTTCTTACAAGTCGCTACTAATTTTAATTATTCATTATAGATGTTAGATCAGAAATGTCAGGGTTGAAACACAGGTATGTAGACCACATAACTAACTTTTTTTTGCTTTAAAATTTTCACAATTAAATTATGGAATATAACTGTTTTATTTGGTCGCAAGGGCTCCAGAGTTCGAAAAAAAATTAAATTGTTTATAACATCTCGACTATCTGATTAACAAAGAAATGTTTTTGAAAAAATTGAGAATACTCGTAGTATTCGATTTCTCAACTATTTTTATTAATATTAAATCAAACCATATTAAATTTTATGAAACCTATTGCAAACCGCCCCATTTTTAGCAAACAAACATCTTACAATATTGCCTTTGCTTTTTTAGCTACAAACTTTGGTATGTACTTATGGATAACTTAAAATTTTAGGTTTAGGGACAGTGTCACTTCTTTTGCAAAAGCCTCCTTTATGAACCCTCCATAGAACGGATTCCATGATAAAATTGTGTATAATTTGTAAATTAAAAACTCGGCTAATCAACTGGATAATCAAGGTAAGGGGGAAAATGGTAATTTCGGAACCCCTTAGACTAGATCTACATTAACGGCTGAATTTCAAACTGGCACTTCTACCTGATACTGCTATGATCTAGAATGAGGAGCCGTTCACTCTATTAAACAAATAAAACATAGAGTCAAATGTTTTGAGATTTTGTAGTTTTTTTTTTGGTATGCATGCATACATACTTACTGTGACTTATTTTGGTTTTTAATTCGCTATTTCCGATTTTTAGCTCAGATGAACGGGTATTTTATAACTTTGTTCACCTAACGGTTGTTTGCAACAGCGTAAAGAAACCGATACAGATATAGACGGATATATATTCCAAAATTCTTAGAATTAATAGCGCAAATGATTAGCCTTGTCTGCTTGTCCATCCGTTCATAGGATAACTCGGAATATTGAGCTATTTCAACGAAATCGGATAATAACCACTCCCACATAACGCTTTTTTGTGAGTGCGATATTTCGCTAACCAGTTAAGATTATTTGCTTAAACTTAAAACGTAGGATTCGGCTGCGGAAATGAATACGTGCGTAAATTCTTTCTTGTAAAAAGGGCGTGGTCCCGCCCACATCCTTAGAAAAAGTTTTACCTCCGAAACTACTTGACCGAACTCTACCAAATTTTGTACACACATTGCATTTGAAGTCAGTAAGCAAACTTTTATAAAAATCGCCCTCCTATTATACAACGCTAATTTAAAAAAATAATTAAAACGCGATATTTAAGTCAGCATCAATGACAATTGGACAATTTAATATGAAGAATCAAACAAATTTGGAAATGGGGTTGGCACCGCCCACTTTAGAGCATATCTCCAAAACTGTGCTACCAAATTCCACCAAATTTGGTGCACACATTGCATTTGAAGTCAAGCAAAATTTCAAAATGTGTAAAACTCGGACTAAAACTCCGTCGCCACCTCTCATATAACGACAATTTACAAAAAAATAAAAGACGAGATATTTAAGTAACTATTAAAGATAATTTGCTGTAATTTAATATGCAGAATACACGGAATGAAAAAATGTTGGTAATACGCGTGGTACCGCCCCCTTCATAGCAAAGAAATAAATCTCCAACACTGTGCCACCAAACTCCACCAAATTTGGTGCACACATTGCCTTTCAAGCCAATACGAAAAATTTCATATAACGGTAAAATATAAAAATCAAAAAAATTCAATATTCATTAACTGCAAAAGGTATTTTGCTCACATTTGATAGACAATATTGGTAATCATAGATGTAGGGAAAGGCCATAGTATCGCCCACCTTTGAGCAAATAGGTATATCTTAGAAACTTTTTTGCCAAATTCTACTACAGTACGGACACATAACGTACTCCTTATGTTTCTTGCCAGAAAGCCAAATTTCGAAAATTATAGAAATCACACTAAAAAAATGTCATTCATCTGCACTGAATAGTTTCGGGTGTAAAACGAATTCAAATATTCTCTTACAAAGGGTGTGGCATCCTATGTTGAGTCAGGAGACCACATGCACCTACTATAAAAATCTCATAAAGATCGGTTGAGTACTTTGGACGCCTATAAAGGACTCTCATTCATTTTTATATGTATGTATGCATGTACATATATAATATTAACATACCACAAGTGATGTTTATTTGAAATAAAAACTTGCGCTACGTATTTAAAGTTCGAACTTAGACTCTCCCTTGCTTGTTTCCTTTATTTTTTCACAGAAAGTACAGAAATCACTTGTGTTTCACATAATGCAGCTAACTGCTTGGCTGACGAAGCCTTGTTGGCCAAAGATTATCATCAAAACACGATATTAAGCCGCTTGGAGGTTGTCTGGTTTATTCATATAAATTCTAATTATGTTTACTATAAAAATATCACTAATTCGGTGGCATTTTTAATTTTATTCCAACATATATTGGTAATAGATTAAAACTAGTAAATCGATTTAAAGAAGTGTTAACGCATATTAAATTAGACCATTCAGATTTAATATATACATAACTGAATAGAAATTAATAATAAACGAAGTAATTTATAGTGAATTTAGTAAATGCCAAATAATAAAAAAATGGAGCTACATTTAATTTGTATACCTGACACCCCAGATAAAAATTAAAAGTTCGATTTCATTTGGATTTCGTTGAGTAAGCATATGCAAATACTACATATTTGATAGTTCTTCAATAGCTCGTATCTAAGATTTCACAAGCCTCAAAACTTTTTGAAAATTCCAACTAAGGGAAATGGCTGTAGTCCTAATGCACGTACTTATATAACTGCTATGTTTAAGCATACATATGTACATATTTACCTCAGTTTTATAATATTTCTTACATCCAAAATGTATGGTGTATATTAGGAGTACGTATATTTTTCTATATTTTCTTCATACATTCATTTTCAAAATTAGAGCACGTTTTTGCACCTTTTTTATTAAAAAAATCATTTTCTAGCAATTTGCATCGTTTTTCGTAGAATTTCTGACCTTTCCCAGCAAAAAAGATACTGCACATACAATATATTTTTTTGAAATAAATTCTAAGTTTATTGATGTGACCATTTGAAAAGATTAAGTAATTTTAGTGTAATGAATATTTTTTTATGTTATTGGCTTTTTTAAAATATGAATGCTACCATCTAGCCTTAAGACCCACCTTCTAAAACTATTTATTTTATTATTATAACGATTTTATTTGCTAACGAAATTTTCCCCTGGTAATACATAGCTTTATATTAAATTGTCGCATGTATAGATAACTCCCCTAATGAAATTTCAGTTAATAAATTTCGGTACTTCCCTTAGCGTGCCTTAGTTATTAATATGTTTCATATGTATATTTTGTATATATAGATATCTTTGGGATTTATACTCTGCTGTGTTTTATGACAAAGATATTCCTGCACAAATGAGGGCTTGAACCCAAACACTGGAAGATACCACATCCTTATAGATGAATGACACAAAAAAATTATTTTGTAAAATTTTACTCAATTGTTCCTGTTTAATCACGACCTTTAAATACGTATAACAGAAATCCCAGTCCTATAGGCTAAAAATCATTTTAGGATTTTGTTATGATATCGCCACGTCAAAAATATCACCAATAAAAAATTTGAACAAATGATGATGTTATCAATGATCTTTACTACGATTTCCGAAAACGCACTCACGACCACTTCTGCCGTCACGATGTGAAAAATGCGCTTGGCAACTTCAATGTCAGAGTGGGCGAAGAAGGGATCTTTGGGCACACTGTCGGTAAACTCATCTCCACGACGAAACCTCCTCCAACGGACAGAGTTTGGTCTTCGATTTTTGGTGGGAAGATTTCTGCACTTTGTTAAATGGTGACAACGAAAGTGTCGGCGGAGAAGTTGAAGATCCCGAACTCCAAATCGCTCATGACGGTAAAGACATCCCGTCATAATCCTCAAGAAGGATAGAAGGTTGACTGAAGTCAACCCTCACGAACTGATTGCACCTTATCAGTGAAGCTTTAGACCATACAAACCAACCATCGACCAGATATTCATGATACGCCAAATATTATAAAGTACCCGTAAGAAGAGAATCGACACACACCACTTCTTTGTCGACTTTAAATCGCCTTTCGACAGCACGAGAAGAAGTTGCCTATATTCCATGATTTCTGAATTTGATATCTTTGCAAACTCATACGGCTATGTATAACATATAAACGAGGTTTCAGGGTGGCTCCCTATCGTGTGACTTCCTTAACATTATGTTGGAAAAGCTAATTCGAGCTGCAGAACTAAACCAGTCAGGCACCATCTTTTATAAGAGCATTCAACATGCTGGTGAAATGAACACTCGCGCTATTAGTTCTGCTTTTTCGAAGCTAAATAAAGAAGCGACGCGAATGGGTCAAACGTAGTGCCTCCAGTCATCAAATAAACAGTCACCGAACTCGGGTCTTGGCTCCAACATCGCTAGTGATAATTACAAGTTTCGAAAAGTGGAGGACTTTGTTTACCTTGGAACTAGCGTCAACGCCGATAATAATGTCGGCGAAATTATCTGGAGAATCTCTCTTTCCAACCAGCGCTACTTTAGGCTGAGTAGGCAACTGCATGGTAAAGGCCTCTCTCGACGAACCAAAACCACACTCTACGAGTATAAGCCTCTCATCTTGCCCCTGCCATTGAGCAGAAGCATGGACGCTATCACCATCCAGTGACCCTTGGCGATTTTATTTATTTTTATATGGAAGAAAAACGAAAAATCTTCGACAAAAAAAATCTCGAAATTCAATGGTATTTCCAGGTTAAATTTTTGATAAAAATTTGTTAATTAATTATAAATTCTGTATAAATTTTGAAACTTGAGTGTACATAGATTTCTCTAGAATGAACTGTTTTTTAATTGAGGAGTAACAGAAATTAAGACTAACTTATAATTTGCAACGGAGTACATCTTTTTTACGAGTATATCGTCATTAATAAGACAAGAGACTTGAAATGAAACCTTGGATTTTAAAATAGTTAAATCCTTTAACCTTTTTCATATAAAAACTGATGAGCTGAGGGTAAAGTGCTGTGCAGGTTATATAATATAATAGCGAACAATTTTATTAATATATACTTTATTTAAAATGTATTATGAAAACCAACTGACCACATCAATCTGATGTGGGGATCGTACAAAAATAGAAGGAAACAACGGCTACTATTTAATAGATCTTTTTGGCGAAAGCAGTAAGTTAGCGCTGCCATTTGCCGAACGGAGTGAACAAAGTGTACTCGAGCCTTTTAAGAAACAACTAAAAAACTCGCGTTTTTTAAAATCGCTTCAATTGCCTTATTTAATAAAATAAATGCGTGAGATTTCTGAATGACAACTTCTTTCGAATTTCTGCGAACTAACTAAATCATTTTTTTAAATTTTTTAATGTGTAGTAAATCATTAAATTCTTTAAAATTTTAAGTATATCATTAAACTGAAGACATAAAATAAGAAAACAATTCCATATAGTTTTGGTCTTCACTACAGCATTTATTTTTTCAAAATCGTAGCCCGCTACATATTACATAACAAAAAATGAAATTTGGCCGGTATAACTTCCCGCAGAAAAGCCATATACAAATTTTTATAATAGGCCCTTTTATTCTTGCAGGCTCAGAAAATCGTTGATTAATACCAGGGACCGTAACTGTTATGACTTTTTTTCAAAAGAGTCAATAAATATTTTTCCACCGATATATTTTCAGTCAAAAATAAAAGTTAAAATTTGACTTTTATTTTTTCAGTCAAATATAAAAGTTAAAATTTGACTTTTGTTTTTTCGGTCAAATATAAAAGTTAAAATTTGACTTTTATTTTTTCGGTCAAATATAAAAGTTAAAATTTTACTTTTATTTTTCCAGTCAAATAAAAAAGTTAATATTTGACTTTAATTTTTTCAGTCAAAGAAAAAAGTTAAAATCTGACTTTTATTTTTTTATTGCTAATCTATTTGAATGTAACTGTTTTGTTGCTACGTATAAACAAGACATTTGTCATTTGTTGCATAGCTTAAACCTTAAATTAAAGAAATTAAATTATTGTCTAGGAAATATATTTACAGAAGACGGAAAATTGCAATTAAAAGGAAGTGAGTTTTTTACTTTGATTTTTTTTTTATTAAAACATGTTGTATTGTAATATGTAAACTGATATTTTTGACCGAAAAATTAAAACTAAAATTTTAACTCTTATCTTTCACCGAAAAAATAAAAGTCAAATTTTAACTTTTATATTTGACCGCACAAATAAAAGTCAAATTTTAACTTTTATTCTTGACCGAAAAAATAAAAGTCAAATTTTAACTTTTATATTTGACCGAAAAAATAAAAGTCAAATTTTAACTTTTATATTTGACCGAAAAAGTAAAAGTCAAATTTTTTGGCTAAAAATATATCAGTAAAAAAATAACGGTTAATTGCTGACTTTTTTGTAAGAAGTCAAAAAAATATAAATCATATAGGATTAGCATTCCTTGGCTAACAAGCATCACATTGGTATATACAAATTTAAAAAAAACAAATTCTTTCCAGCTAACTTTTTAAATTGAAATTTCGAAAATAGCTATTATTTTCGATCCCTGATTAATACTAATAAAATTGATTAACATTTTACCAAACAAATTATAAAAGAAACATAAGCCAAGTAATTTAATATTCTAAAATTTTTGTATAGGGCTCGCTTTCCACGACTCATCTGGTCTAGAAACTTGCCCCGGTCTTTAAAAAACCACTGTTTCATGGAAATTTTGGATGTATTTTTAAGCTTATCTAGAAAGGTCTGCAACTCAAGGTGTTGACCTCAGCTTTAAACAAACGTTTGAAAAAACAATATTGACAGTTGAGGGGAGAAATTGGCGCAGTGTGTTATGATGGCAGCGATTTTGATTTGATCATCGTATGTTCTCCCTAAAATTCGATCTAGATCTATCATTAATTTAACATGAAAAAATATAATAATTATAGTTTCCTGGAAAATCTTTCCAACTGAACACGAATTTATAATAAAATTGTATGTCTTTCATTAAAGGAAATGTATATAACTTCGACAACTGCTTATGTTTGTTTTATCGCTATTGTGGATTCGAGTAATGTCAACCTCGCAATCTAAAACACAATGCATGAATTAAAAGTTAGTATGAAAAATTATAAAGTTTCTGACAATAACAATAAAAACATAGACAATTTACTGATTAAATAACAGCAATTTTGCATCAACAGAGCATCCTCCTTCGCCCGTGTTTTTCAATTTGCAGAAATAATATTATACATACATACATGCGTTATAAAGTTGATACTAATATTTTACTTAGCGATGCTACTTTTTGGCGTGATTTGGCTAAAATGAAGAAATTAATTAATAAATGCCTGAAGGATGGATGGATGCAGATATCCGTTAATACGGATAAAATCCGAATTTTATGGTTATCCGGTTAGTATTCGTTGGTGCAGTTATCCGCATTATTACATTCACCCATACTCACAATAATACTAATCTTCGATAGAAATGGTAGCGCGGTTTAATTTAATGACGTGCGATTAATACCGAAAGCGTTCCCTTTAGCAGAAGTTAAAAACCACAAATAAAACAATGGCAGGTCCCGTAACATTTATAAGTTTAATTTTAAAATTTATTTAACAGTTATTTTCAGATTAATTTTTTGCTCATACATGAATAGGTATTTTTCGAGCTTTATTTTTTGTTTAAAAAATAATAGTTAGTTTTAGAGCTTTAATTTTTACCTAAATAATTTAGTTACTTATTTTTGAGTTTTATTTTATGCTCTGCAAATATTTGTTTTTTTTTTAGTTTTACTTTTACTTTAGAAAAAAAGAGTTATTTTTTTAAGCGATTAGCGAAATTGGTAATAATAATCTGGAGCCCATTGAGTAAATGCAGATATAATGAAATATATTAAGAAGGGAATATATGTGTATCAATAGTTTACATAACTTACCTGCAACCCAAGCCACTGTAGAAAGAACATTGTCTGCGCTATAACTACTATTAACCGATTTAAGGTCGAATTTATTTCCTGAATTCGTACATAAACTCTTATTTGTTAAATTAAATTAAAAATATATTTTATTTGCTTTAACTATTATCGACTAAGCAAAAAATAATAGGCAACTAGAATTATAGATTATATAAAACCGGCTGTGCAGTAATTCTACTGATGTGGGACTGACGCAGAGAAATTTACTAATTTATCGTGGCGCATTGTCTGGCTTAAGCAAAATTTGAAGTACTTATATATTTTTCTCAAATCTACTGATTAAGGAATTTAAGGAGGAAGAAAAAAGAAGCCAAACAAAATAGACGAATCTTTTGAAACAATTTGCAGAAATAATATTATACATACATACATATATTAGCAAATTTTAGCGAAATTATATAAAGAATATTTAAAAGTTATCATTTAAATACAGAAATTCAGACAGTCTTTATTTACTTTTAAGGAATTTAACATCAGTAGTAGGTTAGTGAGTTCTTTCAAGGACCACAAGTATGTATACACTTTAGGGTCAGTCAACACTTGTTTGGCTAATCATATGGTATTTTCGGATTCTACAGATATTTGGAGCTTGAGTGGGAAAATCTACAGCTTTCTAGCTCGGGAATTCTCCTTAAAATATACATATGTTCGATTACTGGTCATGTAATGTACCGACAGGTTGCAGCTCTTTCAATGCTGCTGTTGTCTGCAAACAAGTTTAAAATGGAGTTAGACCTAAAAATGGCCAAATCTCAACAGTTGGACAGTTTTAATAAGTCCAGTGTTCGAGACACATACTAGTCTCTGTAATTTATTCAAATGACGCATGGGGGTTTTTCTCCAAACTGAGAATGATTTAGACACGATCGGGCGAACGATCTTGCAGCAGAGCCACCATATTAGCTTTGAGTTCAGGCCCCATGTCTTTCAAACAAGCCGTCTGCATATCCACTTAACCAATAAGGTTTTATATATAGTTTTATCGTCAGATATTTGACCTTGTTAATGTATTCAAGTATTATCCCTCCGAGGGAGGTCGAAGCATGATTCATTTCATACCCTCTCGTGAAAGACAAAATACGACCTTCAGCTGGTTTATGCCAGCAATGACAATTACCAGGTCGTCAGCTTAGCCGATTGCGTCGTTCCCTAATGAGGTAATGTGTTTATTTATTACTTGAAATCGAAGGACCTGAATGCGTTCATTTGCCTATAGGGTAAGAAAGCTGAACATGGTAAGATAAAGGAAGGGCTCAGATTGTTCCTGACATGAAGATCTAGTTACCTTTCTGTAGGCTTAATGATCGTGGAAGTCGATCGGTCTACATATATGTAAGTCAAGCGGTTAGATTAAGGAATAAACACCTCGGATATCTTCCTTCATGTATTTTATATATTTATATTTAATTGGCGCTATAACCAGTTAAACGATTTTGGCCGAACTTCTACTACATTTTGTGGTGTACATCTTGATGTTGTAACACAAATTGAGGGACCTACGGCTTTACGAACGATCCGACTCCGAAGACTCCGAACGGCAAACGATGTTTGTGAGAAGATTTTTTAATGGCAGAAATACACTCGGAGGTTTGCCATTGCCTGCCGAGGGGCGACCGCTATTAGAAAAAACATTTTCTATAATTTTTGATGTTACTTGCTCCGGCCAGAATTTGAACCAGGGACCAACCGAATGAAGCGCGCACACGCTACACACTCGGCTACG
This sequence comes from Anomoia purmunda, assembly GCA_951828415.1. NCBI lineage: Eukaryota > Metazoa > Arthropoda > Insecta > Diptera > Tephritidae > Anomoia > Anomoia purmunda. The sequence goes on from OX639997.1 coordinate 68,616,252, forward strand.
GCGCACAGTGGGAGAAATGGTCAATCTAGCGGCGCTTTCTTAATAGCTTCTTAAATACATTGAAAAAATGCATTACTTTATTCTAAAAATATGTGTTAATTATTTATTTATACATATGTTTTTATGTTTTATTAGAAAAAAAAAACTATTCAGAGTCGGAGCTCTCAGAATTACTGCCGTCAGGTAGATCATTTATATCTAAAAGAAGGTTTTTGACCTCATCACTTATTCAATGTGATTTTTGGAGTACTTGGAGGTGCTTTTAGACTTAGATGTAATAATAGGATCTGAAGAAACTAAAAGAGTGTGTATTAAGTCTTCCATTGTATTCAACCTTGAGTTTTTTCGCGTATGGTTCAGTCTATAACTGCGAAAATCTTTATTTCTTGCCTCAAGTGCCTCTTCTGACATCATTCCTATTGGTAGCGAAACTTTTTCAATAATATCTACTACGTGTATTAATATTTTATGTACAGATGGAGGCATATAAAACCAAGGATATTCGGAAACAAATAATTCTGCTGTATTCCAAGCATATATGCGAAAAGCCTCTATGTTAACTGCATACCCACATGCCATAGTACGCAAAATTATACCAAATCTTTTTATAAGTTCTACTTTTACGCCAGTTACTGTAGAGGCTAAAATTGGATGCTGGAAAAATATTCTTGCAGTATTCCCAGTGTTTGTATTGCCTGATCCTTTCGAGGGAATGTCCACCAATATACCCATTTTTTCTTTTAGCTCAAGTTGAATCTTTCTTTTGGTTTGCTGAGCGATTTCTTTATGTTTTCCACGAATTTGCCAATTTTGTATGGGTATTCTATAGGCGATATGAATTATACACTCAAAGCACCGTATCCAAGCATGGAGTGTTGACAATCCGTACTCATACAAGTGCTCCTGTGGTTGTCTCAATTGAACATTATTTAGATTATTCATGAATTTTGGTGTTGCTCCACAAATTCCACAGGCCTGCGATGATGAGCCCGCTAAAGTGTTAAAAACTTTCCCATCAATCATTGTTAAATGGAATTCATGTACTACTTCGAAAAAACTCAACTTTGTCGGAACAATGCTTACAATTTGCCTTTTAATATTATCTATCTCAACCTTAACTAACTCCGCTGACTCTTTTTCAAAAATTATTTAAATGGGTCTGCAGAACCGAGTTGAAGAAGGCGTTATTTTGCCATAGAACAGCGTCTCCTTTTTTAATTTGTAAAGGCACAATATATACAGCAAATAAATACTCATCAGTTATTTCACAATCAGAAGCACTAAAACGTTGACGGTAAGTGGAGTGACCACTGCTGCCGTCACAGCCCCATTTAAATATTGCTTTTATGCTGTCATTAATATTGCCTGCAGTCAAAACACCTTCAAAAGATTTGGAAAATCCTTGTACTATACGTGCAACAGTATGGTCTACAAGAATTTGCAGGGCAACTTCCGCTGAAAGTTCAGTTACGTGTATGCCACTGGGGTAACACTCTGTTTTAGCCTTAAGTAAAATATCGTAGCTTGGATAAATATTGCAGTTTCGTTCTTTGGCACCATATTGCATTATTTTGTACGACCTTTTTGAGTATCCGCCATCTATATAAAGAGATAAAGCTTCCTCAGGTGTATACGGAATTGGGGTTTTTTGTTCAGAGCTTACAGACTTAAGCATTTTCGAAGCAGTCGAACTTTCTTCAAACAATTTTGAAACAACCTGTGAAGCATTTCTTTTTCCAGCTTTGTAAAGACTTACGCTTGCCGCTACCATTAACTCTTGGTTAGGTGTTTCGTTAACAACTGATGCAATTTTTTTTTTTTTTGAGTTTTCATTGTACACTCTGAAAAAGGTTTTTGTATACGGTGATGAGCAGTTGGCTTAGAAAAAATTATATTTTCATCCAACCATTTCTTATTTCGCTCTTCGAACACTGACATAACCCTATGACATTCTTTCCACTTTTCTACAAGTTTGCTTATGAAATTTCTTAATTGTTTTTGAATTTTGCGAGTTTGTTCTTCACTATACTTTGAGCGATCAATGACGTTAGAAAATATATGATTTTCAACCATTAGAAATTTTTTTGTTGGTACTGGTTCACTGTGCCATATTAAAAAAAGCGTGCGTTTAGACTCTGCCATAGTATCTAAAAAAGGAAAAAAATCAGTAACTTGCAAATACTTGCAGCCAATTTTTGGGCAAGACGTAGACCACAACATATTTTAACAAATTATACAAACATTGAATCGAATCCCATCGAATCCACCACACTTATTTCCTACGGAACATTGGATTACACATATAAAAACACTTTGATATAGGACAATTTCTTTTTCCATTGTAAAGATCTAAAACATATATTAACAGACCACAATGACTTTTTTTTTTTTAACACATACCAAATAATAATAATTAAGTCACAAATCTTATTACAAAATTTTATATTTAAGTTTTTCAGTTCAACAAAAATTGCACTTACAAATAGGTAAATAGTAATTATTGCACTTGCTAAAACATGTGTTAAATTCGAAAGCTCACAGATATGCGAATATTTGGAACAAAACAAAAACGAAAACAGAAAAGACCCCGTTAGGAAATAAATTTTCAATAAAACAAACAATTTGGAGAATTCTGAATTTAAAAATTTCGCTAAAGCGCCGCTAGATTGACCATTTCTCCCACTGTGCGGCGGCGGCAGCAGTAACTAGTCCTAGTTTTATTTTTCTACTTCTATTTGCATCTCAATCTCACAAAACCTAAGCATCCGTAATTTCGGAATAATTCAGTTTAAATTATTGTGAACAATTTGAATGTGTATTGTAAAATAATTGTTGTACTATATACATAGTTCATATTTTAAAGTAATTATAATTGTTGAAAAAAATTTAAGAATGAAAATTTACTGCCAGCTCTTTTTTATGTTGTGTAAAAAAATCGTATTATCATTTTATCTAACATTACCTCATTATAGAATAGAATATGCCTTAGCTTTCACTGTAGTTGCAAATTTAAAGCAATTTTCAATTATGAAGTTCTTCCAGCAAAGGTGCGTCTGTGGAGTTTTGGTAAATGCACTAATTTCCTATATTTTAATAACGAGATTTTATATTTAATTTCGGTTTTATGAATTTTACTTCTAAAGTAAAGTTTTAGTACATGTACAATACCAAATTTGAAAGCTTCTCCTTCACAAATAACTTGCATACATAGGTCAAGCTAAATTAAAAATTACCAAACGCCACAAAGATAAGAATATTTAAATTTATTTGATTTCGAACGAATAGACTGAAGAAACATAGTTTCTAAAAAAAAGATCATTCAAAAGAAAATGGTATGTTTAAAACAAATAAATTATTTTAAAAACAGAGATACCAGATGCGTTCCGAAGTTAATTTATGCTGTATATCAATTTGAATAAAATACTAGAATTTTTACTCAGGCTTTCGTTTATACGTATAAGCGCCCACATTAAAATGATTAATTATTGAAATGATCTAACTCCACTCTACTTAGATCATTGTGCCCTAAAGCGACTTAAAACTCAATTTTCTTTTGAAGTACAATATCAAAATTTGAATTTCGAAGTTAATTTAAAAAACTTAGTCAATTGCATTTATTAAATTTTTATTGTGCTGTATTTGTTCTCCTAGAACCGATCGTAAAACTTCGAATCGTTGCTCAATATGGACCAATCAAGTTCGTTTACAACACAGCCATACTAAGGCAAAAAATACTACTTATTACCATAACAATATTGGACACAATTCTAAAAAAAACTAAAATAATTGAAGCCTTTATACTTTGAATTCATTAATTGAAATAAAGTTAGTTTTAGTTTAAAAGGTTTTCTTTCAAAGAAAAATAGATATCGCGAATATAGTTTAGAATTTGTATTACACTTTATTTGACTAAGCCAAAAAACGTATGTATGTATATATTATAACGTATGAATACACGAGAACTATTTTTTAACCGGACAAAGTTATGTACATATCTAGTAAGTTCAAATATTACACGTTAATTTTCAAATATATAACTGAAATGAATTACTGGTAGGGGAATGCGTTTTTGGAAATGTCAACTGGAAAAAATAATTAAGTAATTTGCATTAGTTTCAGATATGTTTTTCGATGCAAATGTTATTAGTTTCACTTAATGCCAACAAATGTTTGCGTTTGTGAATCGCGAAATTTCAAATTTTCAATTCTTTGATTATTTTCGATAACAATGAGTATTGTGGGATCAATTGATAAATACAAATGGACGCATGTATGTACAATAATCTTTACTAAGTATTTATTTGTATTAGTCAAAGAGCGGACTTCTCATTCTCTCTCCACATCTATTGCTTACTTCATTTTTTTTTTTTTAAACAAAAATTAATTTATTGCTTTAGTTCTGTGGCGCCGGTTTCTCAACTACGCTTGTTAGTTCTATTGTTCTTAAAATGCGCACTCGCTCTTTCGTTCACTCAAACTTTCAACTACTCATAAATTTTAAACATACTTATGTAGGTATGTATGTACATACGTGCATGCATATCTATATCATTTATAGATCATGTAGATATGTATGTATGTATGTATGTATATCCATTGCATAGATTCAAATGAATATTAATTGTTGCTTTTTGGCTTTTATCCATTGTCGTTCGATCACTCGGCGCGTACCCATATGTATGAAGTATGAAGCCTGCAACGAGTAACATTTCCATACAGTTTAGAAAAAATCCTCTCCGCTGCTACTCCAATCAGCACACAATTGGAACAAACTGATCTTATTTTGCACAAAGCCACCGATATATGTATGTACATACTATATAGCGATCGTATACAATACATTTACTACATATAAACATACTTTATATTATATACTTAGTACTCGTATAGTAGATACAGTCCACAAACCTATTACGAATGAAAAGCGCTTTCAAGTCTATTCACCATAGAGTATTTTGTTCAATGCTTATTCTGGATAATTGCTTTAAATGTAGAATGCCAATGCTTTGATTTCCACTTTTATTATAAACGATGTACATATGTATGTATATCCATATTATATTTTATTGTACACGCAAATGTAAATACATATCTACAAACAAGCATACATAGATGTACTACATGCTATTGTATTAACAGAGTTTGCATACATATCTCTGCTATCTATACATCTCCATATATACACATGTGTGTATATATGTATATCGTATGTTTGTATGTATGTATATACCTACGTATGAACTATGTATGGCACTGTAACAGTTATTTGAGAATTTGTCTTTGCACCAATATTTTTCTCCTTTTTCGCATCTTTTTTCAGCGATAGCAGAGAAAACTTGAACAGCGATCAACAACAGCAACAGATTCCGTATCAGCAACATCAGCAGCGTCTGTATCAGCAACAGCAACAGCAACAGCAGCCGCAACATCGACAGCAACAACATTCACATCCACATTTATTGCGGCAGTCTCTGATCAACCTTACGAGCGCGCACAACATCTCCAATAATATCGGTATTACGAACGTATCGGACCAGCAGAGCACAACTACTAGTAGAAGTGGTGTTGCCGCGCCATCGTCGTCGTCCCTCAACTACCCCAACACCAACACCAATACAAACATCAACACCAACACCAAATCCAACACCAGCACTCTACACAAATTTATTTCCTGCAGTTGTGAATCACTCAAATGTGTCGCATCGGCTGTTGCGACCAAGACATTAATAAAACGATCGCTTCACAGTCCTGGCGATCCCGACAGTGAATCATTAATCGATAGTCAAAACGCCGATTATATTGAACATAACGTAGCTTACTTGGGTGCTGGTCATACTGGGCATAGCGCGGGCTGCATCAGTAGCAGTATCAGTGGTGGAGGTGGTGATGATCAGCGCTCACTGCAGAGTGAGCATCTATCGAGTCGCCTTAGTAACGTTTCCAAACAACATTCGTACGACAGCAGCTGTAGCGGGCAGCTGCATGGTCTGGCCTTAACCGCCAGGGAGCGCAGTAATCAACATCAGCAACAGCAATTGGATTGTACTGCCAATTCGACCCGAGTGCCAAACAGTCCGATTAGTTGCACGAATAGTAATTACAGTAATCAGAGTAACATCAGCGCAGGAACAGGTGGTGGAAGAGGTGGTTGTGGAGGTGCTGGTGGCGGAGACGCGGAACACGAAAGGGACGGCGGCCCATCCACGATATGCGAAACATATAAGGACTTAAACCGTTATACGACGACCAATAGCAATAGCACAAGTTATGGCAACGATTTCAATGAGGACTTCAAGAACGTAGTCGTCCACAATTTTAGCAATTCCGATCCAATAACTCGTTATAACACTTTAAGCGGCGACAACGGCAGTGACGGTTACGCCAGTATCAACGACGCAACAGGCAACAACTACTGTTCGCACCTTAAACCACATTACAGCGATTGTAATATATATGCAAAACAACAAACAGAATACTTTTCGAATTTAAAAAGTGATTTTGATCAATACACACCGCACGGCGACAAACAGCAGCTAGTCAATAAGACATACATATTCAAATGTCTCGCAAATAGCCCTTCATTTCTCAGATCCAATAAGATCAAGGAGCAATCGAAAAAACTTCGCAATTTGTCACTGAAAAATCGCCCAGTAAAAAAGAAAGGACAAATTATCACCAAGTCGAATGCGGTTTCCGATAATTCTCTACATCCGGGAGACAAATACCTCAGTTTATATCTAGTCGAGAAGAAAAATACACAACAACAGCTGCAGCAACATCAATATCATCAGCAACTACAACAACAACAACAGCTGCAGCAGCAAACGCTACAACAACCAGGGCAATTAGATACAACTGGTAATGGAGTGAATTTGCGACCATTGAGTTCACCTCCGGTTGTATCTGGCAGACAGCAACAGGAACAGCAACAGCAACAACAACACCCATCCCAAGACCAACAGCACGGAGTTGCAACGCTAAGCAGAAATCAACAACAGCAACAGTGCCTGGTTAACGGTTCGGTGCGTACTCATCCCACATATCGAAGTCAGTCTTCAATAAAACGTGATTCGAAAGATAGGAGCACAACACTTACGCCGACACCATCGACGCATAGCAATCCAAAGGTCGCCTCCAACAACAATAAAAGCTGCAATCTGAACAACAACGGTAATAAGCTAAGTGTTAGCACGAATTCGTGCAACAAACTGCACGTGGCCGCTGCAGGTTCACATCCTTATGCCACACCGCCCAAGAGTTCGCTATCGAGCAATGGACATTTAAACAAATATTGTTTAACGGATATTAGTCGACGGCGGAAGGCGGCGTTCAATCGACAACTGAGCGCTCCAACTGATTATACGCATTCTTCCAACAACAACGGCAACGGGAACAGCGGCCTGCATTCAGCTACCGACGCCGCTTGCGAATCAACATCGACCGTAGCTAGCGCTGGTGTGGGCTCGGTAACGGCGAAGACGTCCGCATCCCTACAGAATTCAGTTCTAATAAAACCCACATCCACGTCTAATTCGTGCACGAACAGTTTCAATCGTCGTCATATTAAAAGGCAAAAAAATCCTAAATTGAATGAGAGGTATGTACAAATGTATGCATCTATAAATACATATATACTATGTGTATTCAATACAAGTAACACACAATAATGTACATATGAATGTATATACATTAGATCGGCCTGAGTTTGTATACCGATTTTTAGAATCATTGTTTCCTTACATCCGGAAATGAAAACTTTATTGTTAGACAAAAATAATGGACGTATACAATTTTCTCAAATTCGATGAGAGTGTTTCGATTTTCGATTGAATTTATTAATAGATTTATAGACATTGTATATAATAATATATATGTATGTATGTATGTATGTACATACATACCATATAAAAATCAATTAAAAAATGGCATCTCTGTCCTAAAAGCTGTTGAGTTAATTTCACAAACTGAAACCACAATAAAATCAATTTTATCTAACATTGTTTTTGTTTTAACTTTCATAATTATTATTCATTATTTTTAATAATACAAAACACAAAACATTCACATTCAACTCATTGAGCAAACGTTTACGAAAAAAACAGAAAAGGTATTTGAATTAAAAAAGTAGTATTTTTTCAATTAATCCTTTGGTTTATTAGCTGAAATGGTCAATCACCTTTTTGGAATGGAAACCACCAATGCTTCGCAAGTATCATTATTTTTCGATCATTTTCAACCAAATTATTTTTAGATTCGTCTTTTTACTAAGCGATTTTGGCCGAACTTCTCCTACAATTTGTGGTGTGCGTCTTGATGTTGTAACACAAATTGAGGGACCTACGGCAAATGATGTTTGTGAGAAGTTGTTTCATGGCAGAAATACACTCGGAGGTTTGCCATTGCCTGCCGAAGGGCGACCGCTATTAGAAAAAACATTTTCTATAATTTTTGATGTTACTTGCTACGACCAGAATTTGAACCAGGGACCCACCGAATAAATCGCGTACACGCTACACTCTCGGCTACGACGGCCGCCAGTTTAGATTCATATTATTTTTAATAAATTTCTACTCAGTTGTCAAACAACAACCCTTCAACATTTTTTCGTAATCAAGTTTTCTTAAATCTCTTACATTTAGTTGAATTTAAATTTTTTAAAAAGGTAATCCTCTCCAAATATATGTCTCGAACAAAGCTTCCTTAAACCTTTTTCGTTCCCTCAGTACAGCAGATATTCGGCTGGATTACAAATTAAACTGAATCAACGTTTTTTTAAAAGGTGGAAAAATGTAAACGTAATATTTTAGGTAGCAAACTCTTTAAACATATTTGCATGATTAAGTTTTCTTAAGCCTACTTCCTATGAATCGCAGCCGCAATATTTCCATAACCTTAATAATTTAATTTGATTTATTTTTTCAAGCAAGTGGCCTCCCTTTATAAAAGTATTTCCAAAATAAAACTTTCTTAAATCTCTTAGTGGATTTTAGTGTTTGATTTAACTTATTATTATATTATATATATTTAAATGGTAAAAGGCTCTTCAAAAATATTTTTGAATTTAAGTATTCTTAAAACTTGTGGTTTGATAATCGTATTATAAAATTAATTTAACTTAATATACCCTTAAACATCCTTTTGGAAACTAAGGTTTATCAAACTTCAATTAATGGAATTCATTTGATTAATCCTGCCATCCCTTTTTCTTTTACCCCATCTTTTTGTAATGTCATATCAACCAAGTTTTGCCTACTTAACAATTTATTGTATTGCAAGAGAGATCCAGCTATTAGTTCGACGCTTGGATATTAATAACAAACACATACATAAATCATTGTATCGAAATTGTTTTACAAGGGACAAGGGTCTGGCAAGGGAGATCAGTTTGTTTTACCGCTAATAATATCGGCTATAAATGTGAGGGAAAAGACCTTTCGTCTACAATGCAGATAACTTAAATTAATTAATATATGGCATGCATTATGTTACGGTAACGGTTGAGAATAATGCACTAAGTGCATATCAATTTTAAAATTTAGTTTCGATATTCTTGACGACATAATTATGCGCAATATGTTGCCAATTTCGTGGTTTAGTATTTCTGCCAGAAACACTATCATTTGAAAGGCGCACCACAAAAAGTTTTTTTACAATGCCGGGTAAAGCTAAATACTAAATTCATACATAATTTTCTAATATAAAATTCAATAGAAAATCGGAGAGTTTTCCATTTGTATGATATGAAAAAGCTGTTTAAATTACATAAATGGCACATTTGAGAGGCCGAGTGAAAAGAAAATATAGCTATTAATTTTTAAGCTAGTTTAATATTTATGTAAATTGTAAATTTGTATGTACTCATACATTTGCACTTACAAAAGCGTAGCAAAAAGTCAACTAATTTATTACATATTTATTTATTTAAGAATGCTTTACAAAGAGTATATATGTAGTATCTATAAGTATATTAGCTCACTTGTATTTTGTATGTTAATAAAGCTATTTCTCGGGAATGTCTGCATAGATAAACATACATACATACACACATATGTGCAGATGTACCCAGTAAGCCATGAAGCTAGACCGATTAGAGGACGATTTTTAAACTAACACTATTCTCCAATCTTAAAAATTATATTAGTTCTAACCCCCCCTTAAACTCGAATTTATCTACCATTTTGTGGTTAAGTTAAACACAGCCTTAATCATACAATAATATTTTCTCGAACTTCCCTTTTAACAACACTTTTATTTAGCGTTTATTGTCATAAAACACTTTCTACGCCTTTCATAAAGATAATATGATAACAAAAGGCAAGAAGTAGAAGAAGGGATAATCACATACGCAAGTATACCAAAATGATCACATCGATGAGGTGAGTCAAATAGCCATGCGCGCATGTTTGATGGTTCAGATACGAAGTTTTGCCTATAACTCCCACTAAAGTACATATGTAGTTATGAACATGGACACAAATCATGAATATAAGGTGCAAACCGAATATCATCAATATCGGTACCCTATAACTAATAGCTTCAATTCCACTGATTGTTCAGATATAAGTTTTTCTTCATAGCTTCTTCATTTAGACAGTCAAAACCTTAAAAAATACTGAGCTATCAATCAGCGAAAGTCTACATAGAAAGTTTCACTATCGGTCCTCTATATGATATACATAACTCTCGTATCACTGATGGTTCAGATATGAGGCTTAAATTTGGGGCCCATTTCTGTGTACCCGAGTTGCAAAAGAACTCTCTACGTCGGTTAAAACTTCCTTTAGTTGCAAAAGCAACCCTGTTCGGATCTTTCATGAAAGATGCGCGTTGTTTAGTGCTATTTAAGAACGGAAAATAGTTGTGGAAAAAATATTTTAGGTTGTAGTAGTTATACATTCAAAAATACTATGCAAATAAAAACGAATTAGGCCTCACACCGAAATTGCCCATGTATTTTCTTCCGGCTTATTCACAATAGCGCAAATTTTTCACTTTCCAACACTACATCTCAGGTCGGATATCATTTTACCAAGTTTGCTCAACTCGCATATTTTTCCCGAGTTAGTGTTGTTGCTTTACATGCGTTTTGTTATCCTACCTAGTGTTCTTTAGCAATCAGGTTACAAAGAAACGGGCCCTTGGTCAAAATGAGTTTACATTAATTTTATAAAATCTTAGACAGTTTTTTGACGTTTATTTATCTTTTTTTCTAAAATTGGAAATCTTTATTCAGAAGTCTTCTTTTAATTAAATTTGACAGCACGATGGTAAAATTGTGATTGAATTGTTGTATGTTGAAAAATGATCAGAAAATGCTAATTCTAAGGTAGTGGGTTTGAAGATGCGGTTTATTTATTTCTCTAATCATTCTTGGCTCGAATCCTCGACTTTGGAAATATGTTAGGTTTCTAATGTGAAATTCAAAATATACCAACATGAAAATAAAAATATCTAAGTCATATACTGTGTTTGTTGGGCTTTTACGAATCTGTGTTTGAATAAGTAATACATATGCGTGGGGTTTTTCTCCTCCCATGAAATTTCTTGTACTCGAACTTGTACTCGCAATTATCGAGCTGTGAACGCATGGACGTTTGTTCTTCAGCATGTTTATATATGTACATATGTACTGTATATAGTATATGCACATGTAAACAAACCGAAGAGAAAATTTATAAATATCACTGGCTCCTAGACGTCGCTACATAACACGTGTTACATAGGTACTAATGGAGTGCTGTTGTAAACAGAAGAGTGCAGTAGCGAATTTTATGGCGGGTGTTTCATTCCCCTTTAAAAACATCAAAATTGCCCACAGCATTTAACTATTGAAGCTCATACAGGTATGTACATATGTATATAAGTCCATTCATACATATTCGGTGCAAATGGAAATACACAGATAAATATATACTACATACACAGCTATGTATAATTTAAGTGCTTAAATAAATTAAAATTACCGGCGGAAATCAAACTGGAATAGAAAGTTGTAGCTTCAACTAAACTTAAAAGAAGATTATACAGATTGTTTGGAATTAATTGAAAAAAACATCTGTGTTTAAAGCTCATACCCACAGACAACCGTATGCATATAATATTGCACTTTATCTCGGTGCTTGCGGAAAAAGAGTTAAATATGAAATAGCAAATCGACTTTCCTGAGAACCCCTGCATTGGAAAGGTTTAGATTTGTAAGAAGATAGAAAACATGTATTTATACATATATTTCTTCACGGAAGCCATTATATTTAAACTGTTTCAGCATGTCTTTAAGGCAATGACAAAAACTACCGATTTCATCTTAACGTTTAAGTATGGTTATTTTTTTTATGTACCACTGGCCCGGATATGGAGCATCATGCACTCCCAAATCTTCGGGAACACATTGATACAAATTATGTATAATTCAATTCAAATAGGTGACAACCCTCTTCAAAACATTTTTAAACTACAACTTTCTTAAACCTTATTTGTCTGTTACCCATATTGTGGTGCATATTTCAGTGACCTCAATTTCTTAATTCAAGTTAATTAATTTATCAAAGCATTTAAATTTAAACTTCTAAACAGGTGGCAACTTTGCTTTTTTCGTCTGGCAACCAAATTGTGGTACTTCTTGCAATTATCTAATCCCCTTAATACAATTCAATTGAAACTGCAAATTGAATTTGAATTTTTAAGCAGGAGGAAAACCTAACCATTTCGATTGATAGCCATAGTGTTATAATTCACTAAAGGGAGATCTACTACTTCTAATCTTGCTCTTCTTTACAGATGATTGCATTAAGGCGTTTGAGGTTTATATATGGATTTTGCTAAGGCGTTTGATAGGGCATCCCATAATTCATGGGCTTTCACTCCACGTTCTTTCCCTATCAAGAGAGAAAGTTATGTACGGTTCAACTCGAAAACATCACCCTCTATTCATACAAGTTCATGAGTTCCTATAATTTTTATTTTATTTTATTTATTTATTTATACAAAGCTTACATAATAATTAATTATTATATAAACTAAAGCAAACACAGCGCTAGAAGCAGAGGCTTTCGGCTGAGGCCTGGTTATCTCAAAGCGTATTCAATTGTAAAGAGCCACGAGGATTATTTGTCTCTTCAATCCGATTTAGATAGGTACACGAACTTCGATACGATACCATATCGATCATTTTGCCAATCCATACCGATAATTTTAAGGCGATGTTTTCTGGAATCGAGTACCTGTACTTCAGCATCGTATCGAATTCGCGACAAATATTATTTACAAGACAAATCGATCCCTAACTGCGAAAAAAACGCAAGCGAAATTTTTTCAAAATTTAATTTTTGTTGTAAAAATGCTTTTAATAATAATAAGCCCAACGGTTACCCTCTTTCCCGTCCAACCGACACGAGGGGCACAGTCCGCATGACGTACGGATCTTGCTTTTTTTTTTTTTTAATATTTTTTTTTTGTGCCGATATGTTAAAAGGAAAAAGTTTGTTAAGCGTCGAGATCCAAAACTGCTCAGCTACAGAAAAAAACTTCATCAGCTGAATCAAATAGAATTACCATATGCTAATAAATAAGGGGTGTTCTTTTAGATATGTACAGCATCAAATTGAATTAAAATACTGAAATTAAATTAAATTTAAGCTCAAAATGTATTTTATTAGAAAGGCAAATTATGCCATTGATGGCTGAATATAATTCCAGGCTCAACTTGTCTTCCAGGGCTTCCAAAGTTTAAGGTTTGCTTGTAAACTCAGAGAACATATACTAGAGGCGTTAAATCGAACGATCTCTTTTGCCTGCCGACTGGCCCATTTCGAGAAATACATAACGTGTTCGCCAAATATTTTCTTCCGTAAGTCGATTTTATCGGGAATTAGGGTTCTTTAGCTCTCGCCGTTCTCGCTTGTGAAGAAATAAGGACCACCGACCAAAAAATTGCTCTCACTATTTGCGTAGCAATCAACTTGAGTTAAAGTGATCATATCGTTGCCAGATCTGACCAATTTTTGACCACCCAACTGTTATGGGAAAAATGAAACCTCTAAAAAGAGACCCTTTATTCACTTAAGTGCGTACTTAACCAAATGTATGTAAGTATATAAGTGCTATATATGTATGTATAAGTCCTATGTGTATTCGACACAATATATTATAAAATTAGGATTTTATAAACATCACAAACAAAGTTATGGTAAAAAGAAATGATTCGCTTCAACCTGGTGGTTTGTATTCGCCAACCAGTAACGACGTACGAATAAAATAATAGAGCAAATAATAAAGGAGCAGCCGCATGCTTTACTAGAACTCTCTTCCAGCATTGGCTTTACGCTTGCACCTTCCACATTCTTCAATTCAAAAATAAAGGGTTTGCATCCCCGAACAATTCGTATTTAGTACATACTATGTATGTATGTACTTTGTTCGTACTAGCATATTGTTGGAATTCCCCGAAGAGTACTAACGTTCATAGGTGATTTATCCCTTGTCTATAGATGGCTGATTAATGAAAATAACTCTATCGGTTTCATTATTTTTATACAAAAGTGCACTAGTGCTCCGTAATGTAACACTCGTAACTTGTTCACCTAACGGTTTTTACTCCAGCATAAAGCAACCGATATGGGCATATACATATATAATCAAAATGTTCAGAAAGAAAAGAGAAATCGATTAAGCCATGTGTGTATGACCGTCCATTTGTGCATCGAATAACTCGGGTAAATAATGAGATATCTCACCGAAACTTTGGCACTCACATTGACCTCGACCCAAGGTATATTGGTGTTGAAAATGGGCGCAATCGGATAATAATCAAGTCCGCGTAACTATAAAAAATAAGTTGCTCAAATTTGATACTCATGATTGAATTGGAGAAAGATATAAGTACATACGTGGATAATTTTTTTTTAATGAAACACGATTTCAAAATTATAGAATTCGGGTAAAAAATGTATGCTCATATTACGAAAATTCAAGTAAGCAAAGCTACGGCTTTAATAAAAAAGGAAGAGTTGTTTAAATTAGCGAACATTGACTGTTACGTCATAAAATACAATGTAATACATGTACATACAGCATTCTTAGTATATGATTCACGAATCAATTTATCAGTTGACCGCTCGGAAAATGATGAACTAATTCGTGAATTTTTAAACTTCTGTTGAACTATAAAATAATTACTTTTCATGCTTGTTGCGTGTGTGTATGTGCAATAGGGTCGTCCAAAAATGAGCAGGGAAGGGGGGGAAAGTAAAATCGGAGTTTTGATGCTCTCACCCACTAGGATTGTTCTATGTGAAAAAAAATACCCAGCCAAAAGAAAAATAGTATCCGGATTGAAGAAAAACGGCTACAATGCTACATATTCATGGGGTTTTATATGGAAAAACACGCACTTGCACTTGAAACTTACACTTTGATATTCAAATAAGCTTCAAAACTGCACAGACGAAAAGTTTCTAAAAAAATCTTTTTTAAAAGTAGGAAATTGTATTATCTGGTTTATATGAACGATATTTTATACAACATATGTATATATATATATATATGTATATAAATCTGCAAATGTGTATGTATGTGTATGTTTATGTATGTATAACTATAAAACTATATACATATGCAGAACTATGTTTGATATGACTACAAATCAAAATTTTGATAAAATAAACAAATTTAACCAATCAGTAATATGTATTCAATAATAGTAATTGCAAGTTTAAAAAAAGTGCCTGTATTTCAGTCAGACAAATTTTTGACTATGAAGCAAATTCAGGGAGTGTCAGCCGAAAGGTGTACAACTTTTTAATTTGAGCACAATCGGGTTGAACTACGACTATTTAGTCGGCGGCAATTTAGTTGGTGTAGTGTGCGCACTTACATACATATAACTTCATGTGATTCAAGCGAGCCCGTCTAAATAGTCAGCCGATAAAATCTGCGGTCTTCGCACCTCTAGAGAAAAAGAGTTTACCGAATGAAAAATATCACGGACCGCAAATAACGGTCCAATTTGAACCCAAAGGGAAATGCTACGTGTATAAGGATTGAAGCTACATACTCCATGTAATAAGGACTACCTTAAGCGACATTGATTTTTATTTTTTGAGTTTCATTTAAAAAAATCAAGTTCATCGTTTTTTTGGTTTATATATTGATCAGAAAATTATGGTAATTTTATTTCTTGAGTTTTATTAATTGCTTAGAAAATAACACTTAATTTGTGTGAAAACCCCTACCCAAAATATAAAATTCAAGAAATAGAGATTATTTTACCATAAAAAAATATAACTCAAGAAATAACGATAAAAGACGCAAGAAATAACGACAAAAAATAAAACTCAACAAACAACAATTAAAAAGCAATTTTTTAATAAAAGTTATAACAGTTACATTTTTTTGCCACCCTATTTGGCGTATGTATGTAAAAAAATCGATTTTCACCTAACCGGCTTTTCTCAGCTTTGCCATTTAGTTTAAAAACTACTGCTGAAAAATTTTACCCACTGGGGGAAGTAGTAATTTTTAATAGAATTTTTAAAACCGTAATTATTAAATACTTGTTACAACAAATTTAGTAAAATTCGATCAAGTAATGTTTTTTTTGCTGGAGTTCTAATGGAGAATTTAATTTTTATCTCACCAAAACTTCCGCTAGATGGCGTTGTGGTACAATTTTCTCAATTTTTTATAAGTTTTCATTGAAAAATATAATTTTTTCTTGAGGTTTGAAGGCTATGGCATGCAGTTTTTGATGTCATTTAATTTCATAACTTATACTATGGTTCTATTCTATTTTTATATACATAATTTTTTTGCGGAGTCTGCTTTCATACCATAATTTTTTTAAAGGCAAGCAAAAACCGTGATTTGTATTAAAAATATTACTGATTAAAAGGTCATTTTCCCTATAAAAAACATTATTTTTCTTAACATAAACATTTTTTTCATGATGATGATATCTTCTCCAAGAAAAGTAGTGAAATGATATACATATGTAACTTCATCAATAAAAAATCAATAAAAATAGCAAAAGTTACAAATTTTACGGCTGCATCATCTAGCGTACGGTTTTAGTAAAAGTAAATATCAAAAAATAAATCCTTCACCTAAAAAACACATTTTTTAACTAAAAATTACAAACCTTCAATAAATATCTACGAGTATGACAAATAAAAAACACGATATATCGGCTAAACATACTTTTGGCATTTTTTGGTAAAAACTTGCATTAACTTTTTGTTTCATCAAATACGTAGAATATTGTTGCACTGCGTAATCTGTGCCAGTGGCGGATCAAGAATTTTGTGGAATGGGGAATCTATCAGCATGAATTACTTGTGGAAAAGATGTTATTCATAAATTTTGATACAGTTTGCAGTGTATTTTATGCAGAGGTGCGTTGGTGATAAACGGAATCTAATATTTAAGATTGAAATTTGACACACTGCTGCACCCACGAGTTCGACACCAGTGTTGCCATTTTGAGCCAATGGCAGGTTAGTTCGTTTGTTTTTGATTTTTGTTTTGGTGGTCGCTGCACTTCACTCAATTATTTTTTATTCAATCTAACATGAAAAATAGGTCTTCAGGTACACACTTTTTACTAATAACCTATATTCGTGGCTGGTCAAGAATTTTGTGGGAAAACTTTTTGGAATACTTGCGGAGATTGAAATTTTGAAGCGAAGGCGAGATAAATTAAAGCATTTTTGGCGAGATCGACACCAGTGTTGCTGGTTTGGCACAATTAGTTTATTTTCTTAAAATAAGGATTTGATACATATTTTAGTTGGTTTGTTGCGGGTTTTTGGTAGGCAGTGCATTCACTCATTACTTTTTACAATAGTTAAATCTAACATGAAAAATTCTTCATAATGTGTCTGGATTTGAAAGTATTTATATATACGTGGCAAAAATGTTTAAAGAAGAATATAATAATTAAAAGGCGAAAAAAAAATTATCGCTGAACCCGAAGCACATTGAAGCACGAGTATCGCTATGGCAAATGCAGCATTCGCAAGTACTTTGTTTCTGCTTTAACGCACTAAAATTTTAGTAAAAGGTGGAACACAACTATTCAAATCACACCAATAAGTATCAATATTACTCTGAAAGAAAGTTTGACAGTTCAACGATTTTTTAAAATTACAAAAAATCAGTTAGCCATTCTGCTGATACTACCTGTTCAATGTGCCTTGGCTGAACTTGAGTTGCCGCGTTGAGCGCTACACTAATCAGACTATTTGGAAATGTTATTTTTTTAATTTTTTTGGAGCGAGGTTAGCAACATTAAAAATGGAATAAACAAATTTTTTTTTTGTTTTTCACGCGAATTTTGTATTTAATTCAATTAAACTTCCTCATAACTAAATATGCTGCTGCCGAGCGAAAATTTTGTACAATTTAGGGTATTAACAAGGTTTGCTTTACGTCACATGTGTGCTATCAGTATTATTTTAGAATACTAAAAGCTTTTGTTGTTTTGTTGCACAATACACCTGTTAAACATATCTATGCTGAGTTTAAACAGTATACTATTTTAACGTGACATTTCGGGTTATTAAAATGTTTATATTGTGCAAAATTTAGGACTTATCCTTTCATGTTTGTAAAACCAACACTGTGCTTAGAAAAGTGTTTATTAAATTTGTTTCGGTCTTCTGTCATCTGTTTGAATAATATCAACAGTGTCTTGCAATTCACTGCAAGTTTGACAGAAACAAACAATAAACTTATCGGAGATATTCAGCATCTTCTCCCGCTCTTCTTCGTCAGTAGAATATCTTAAAATTTCGAAAGTAATTGAATGTTTTTGAGCAATCCAGTACGCAGATGATTCAAATAATAATCTAGGAATGGAATGAAGGTCGATCTACGGAAATCCGTGTTCCGCATTATAGCGGTCTTGCTGCCGTCAAATACGCCAAAGAGCATCTAGAATATAATGTTCAACGGTCCCGATATCCAAATATTTATAGTTGAGATTTCACATACATACATACATATGTATGTATATGCATGCACGGTTGCTCAATTCAGGTTTTGATCCACGCAATGAAAGTGAATAGATTTTGAAGAGTAACTCAATCCTAAACGGCATAGTTCCAATCATAGAATTTGCCCGTCGTCGCCAGTGAATCTCCAAAATACAGTCCCGATTCAAAACCCTTGAACTCTCTTTAGTCTCGCAAAGTACATTTCGACGCTGCGACGAGCACTTAAATTCAATCCTATTTTTTCAATACTCGGTATCACTCGCCAAATAAGAACTTGAATCAGACTCTTCCAGCCATCGGCTCAAACCCTCCTTTAAGGCGATTGAAGCGATCTCAGAATGAGTTTCAGACTTTTTACATTGGATTTCATATGGAGGTTTCAGAGCATATCTTAAGGCAAATGGCAGGTTATCTATTTAACTCAAAGTTTGATGGTTACTTTGATAACTTTTCATGTAAAACATTAACTCAGAGGTAAACAAATATATATTTAGTCTAGTAATTATAGAGGGTTAAATTTTTAATTTTATGGTATTTATTTTAACGCTTAAATCTTCAATTAAAGATTTTGTTTGGAAAAAAATTTAGATTTTTAGACCACCTCTGCTGATAACGTTAATTGCACAATAAAAACTGTGCGATGCTACTCACAACTGAAATTTTATAAGAAATCGCAGTATCACATAGTGCTTTGCTGAAACTTGTAAATTGCATGATTGTCATGGTAACAACTAGTCCTCTCCTAGCCCCCATCGCTTTATTATGAATGTCCTAGCTGAGATATGCAACTTTTGCTTCAGCAGATATGGTATATTGATCCAGAAATTGATTGCCACTTATCAGCGGAAATCGTAGAAGTGCCCTAAAACTACTCTTATTTACTACTGTTATTTTCTTCTGGTATCTATAAAGATAAGAGTGTCGGAAATGTTTTAAATTCACTCCACCGGCAGTTCCAGATAAGCACAATCTTCAAATTCACTCGGAAGTAAAATACATAGCTTGCTTGTATAACTCAAAACGCTTTAATTAAGTGGAGTGACATTTTGTTTACAGTTAAATCATTTTCCACTACATTTAAAGCTCAATTTTAAAAGGAGTTCACATACTATACTATAACAAAACTCAAGAAAAGCCGTGTCTGTTCATTGAACATTTTCTTAAAAAAATGACAGAAGTGCAGGGAATGTAATAGAATATATTTGGACCATTTTTAGAACTTTTGTCTGCCTGTTTGTCTGTTTGCCTGTTTGAACTCATTAACCTCCAAAGGAACTGATTGGATTTTAATGGGGCCTGAAAAAATATGGCGAAAGTGTAATCTCATGTACAACGTAGGATATATTTTACAAAAATACTTGTTAATACGCGCGAATTACTACATATACTTACAGAAGGTTCTTTAAATCTAAACATGCAGTTTCGATGAATTTAAAAACAATGTCCCGTTGTCACTGTAAAGATGAATTCGACTAAAGTTAGCACCAATTTTTGGACATAATTTTCAACGGGATATTTGCCCAAAATAGCTGCAACTAACCTAATCTCGACGATGACTATGGGGCATTGTTTTTAGCTGCACACACCTTATTACATTTGAAATAAGTGGAACCATAAATATGAAGCTTTTGAAAGTCGCGACTGCAGGCCATCCAATGTATTTTTTATAACATTTTAGTTGTTGCAAATATAGTATTCGTCTACAGTTACGTATGAATATGTAAGTACATACTCATGTAGGTCTTCAATGACATCTTAGTTGGACTGTAAAAGTATTTCTAATCGCACCTGCATCATACTTTTTTAATGTTATCAAAATCGTACCATTAATATGGATTTTCAATTCTAGCACCATCATTATACGCACATAGTATGTACATATGCATGTATCTATTTTCATCAAAAATCGATCAAAAACAGATACTCTGTGAATAACTATCTTATTTATAGCGGCACCTAGCCCATCCATTTTTTCATAAAAATATTTCTTATTCCTTTTTAATACTATCAATATCGACCATAAATACGGGTTTTCTGAATAACTCGATTATAGCGCCACCTATCGGACCATTTTTCAGAAAAGTATTTATCGTCGCACTTCTATCATACGTTTCTAATTTCATTATAATCAGATCATAATAAATACTGAGATTCTGAATAACTCGCCTCTAGCGCCAGCAAGCGCATTTATTGTTCATAAAATTGTTTCTTATTGCACGGGCACCATACTTTTCTAATATCATCAATATCGGACCATAAGTATGGATTTTCTGAATATATCGACTCATGTACCACCTAACAGATTAAAATATAGGGTATGCCCGTAGCACTAGTCTAAGGAATATACTGCCCAAATTTTGTTGAAATCCTTGGTTTTTGAGCCAAGTTGTAACAAAGAAAAAGGGGAATATCTTTATATACGGTGTTCGTCATGTCTAGATCACCAAAGTTTAATGTAATACTGTTCCCCACCTACAGTTACTAATTTATTTTTAATATTTTTTGGAAAAGTATAACTCATTCTATAATATCAACCATATAAAAAAATATTAACTATTTTTTCATCGACATTCGCATATGCCGATGTTTACTTTTTATTGCTTTTTTTTTTAATTTTCAATTGAAATTAAAACTTAACCGTAGCACCGCTCCGACAGCCTGGTGGAGGAATTCACCTGAGCCTGTAATAAAGCGATCGCGATCTCGTGTTCACTGAGGAAGCCCTCAGGCAAATCGAAACCACCCTGGTGGACGTTAGAACTCTCGGAGCTTAGGGCTTCAACCAAGCGAGCATGGGTAGGAAACCCTTGGACTGGAACTATGTATATAGGATCCGAATTTATATAAAGATATAGAAAGCAAAGCGGGATTCGTGGAGAAGCTTCTGCGAGAATGTGGAAGGCTGCCGCGAATCCTTCAGGCTTAGGCGTGTACTTGCAAGGTCTAGCGTGCCCTTGGATACCTGAGGGACGACTTAGGAATCTGTGCTACGAGCAGTGAAGAGTCACTTAGGCTTCTCCTCGATTCCCTCTTCCCCGGCAACCCTGAGCCGTCTGGTGGCATGGAACCAGATGCAATCTATGCCCCTCCTTGTGACCTATTAGAGGAGCGTCGCCTGCTCTGGGCAATACGCTCCTTCAAGGCCGGGACCTGACGGCATCATTCCCGCTCAATTAAAAAAGTCTCGGCGGGTGTCTTGTCAGTGGTTGGCACCTATTTACTCGAGCTACGTAAGTAGGGGCTATATTCCTAGGCTTTGGAAGAATGTTAGGGTTACCTTCATTCCCAAGGCAGGCAAAAGCTCTCATGTGCCTTCTAAGGACTTCAGACCAATCAGCATCTCTTCTTTTCTGTAGAAAACACTGGATAGGCTGATTGATATTCATATAAGAGATGGGATGGGTGTATTCTGCGAGAAGCTCTCTCTCAGCCGGAAATTTAGGCTTTCAATGTAATGCCCTCTAGACGGGCAAACATTTATTCTAACAGTCAGGCTGCTATTAAGGCCTTAGGATCTTTAATGGTGAGGTCAAAACTTGTCGGAGAATGCCTGACTCTCTCAGCCGCATCGGAATACCTTTCTATAGCGGAATTGCAGGAAACTGCATTGCTGATGAGCTCGCTCGGCAGGGTACCTAGGAACTCATCACTCCATGCAGGGAAAGGGGGCTCCTCTGGCTGCCTACGGACTTCTGTTGAATAGATGCGTTTTATGTCGACTCAGCGAGCGCGGGGCATCTACTATGACCTGAAGAATTGCAAGAAGCCTCTGGCCGAGGGTGGACCGTGGACGTTCGAAGGAACTGTAGTCGATAACAACTTTCGAACCTCGTAGGAGTTCTGACTGGACATTGTCCGAAGGGAATTCATGCGGTTAGGCTGAATGTAGTCTCCGACCCTTTTTGCCGCAGCTGTATGCAGGATGATGAGCTTTTTCATTTTCTGCTCTGCTGCCCTGCCTGTGCGAGACTAAGGTTCAGGTACTTAGGCTCCTACTTCTTTAGTACCCCAGAAGAGCTGTCTGGGGTGGAAATTGGTAGTATGCGTGACTTCATTTTGGGTACGCTACGCTTCTCCATCTTCAGTTAACCATTCTTGGTTGCGATGTACGTTACCGTTCTAATAATAGGTGGTAACACAGTGTACTTCTTCTACTATGCCTAAGTGAGTTCCCTCTGCGGGGACTACCACATTAACCTAACATAACCTAACCGCTCGCGGGGTTTATCTAGTTATTCAAGAAACATTAATGTTGTTCCAATGAAACTTGTTGAATTTATACTATCGGAGCCCATCATTCAATTTGCCACATTCCTAGTACTGTAACACAATTCCGTGAATGGAAGAATATACCAAGGAACTCTGCTCTGATGTTTTAGACTTCCAAAAAAAGGAGAGTTTTAAGATTACACATTTTTTAGAAACTTTCAGGCGCCGCGAAGCAAACGGACGTTAGCTATTTTACAGTATTTATTTATATCGATATATGTACATAACAGGGATGAGCTAAATTTGTAGTAGGGCATAACATTCATACCTTGGCAGCGTTAGCATTCAATGTGAAATTCACGAAATCCCGACAGAGTTTGAACCGCCCAATCCCGTCCTAGATCCGCGCCGGTTGTATAGCATTTCTTCTAGGCAAGTAATATTTTATATAAATGATTTTTTGTTTCACTCTTACCGTGAAATGTTCGCATGCGCATTAAGTACATATCATTTGTCAAGTAACATTTCTTTATAAACTTTCGTTGAGATAAATACTGAGGACAAAAACACAACCGGAAAAAGTAATTAAACTTTTAGCTAGCAAAGAAAAAGTAAAACAAATGAGACACAAAGCACTAAATATGTACTTTGTGTTTTATTGATCAATTCCCGATCCTTTTTTGGCAGAATATAGACATACAGTTGGCATAGGACTGTTCATACAATTTTTTTTACAACAATGCTATTTTCCCTAAAAATGGCACCTTGCTGCAACGTTACGTGCCATTGCATTATAGTGTCTGGAAATTTTATTCTAATACCTACATATGTATTTCAAATATTATGCATATTTAAACGAACTGCTTGCATAATTTTTCCGTAAATTTCATCTAATTTTATATAGTTTTCAAGGTAATACTAGTTATTGTGAAAATCTCCGATGCCTGTGCTTGTATCAGCGTCCGTGGCCGTGAATAATTATATAAACATAATAGAATGAAAATGTCTAAACAAGTGTACATATATATATATGTATATATATATACGTACATGTTTACTCTCATAAGCATTCGTGGTTGGCAACGGGTTTAGTCATCTGAGAGAGCTATCAAAAAAGGTATGTACTTATGTGCTTACGTACATATATTCCAATAAAGACGATCGTGAGAATATAATGGCATCGATCGACCTAACCGTTCATAGCAATAAATTAAGTATTTATGTAAATATGCACATATATTTCAGATTTCAGCACTCCTTATATTGCTTCCGCTGAGAAACAATTATTTCGATACCGCTTTCAAAATTTAGCAGAAACGTAAGATACTCAGATAAACAGTGGAATCTCGATTACGGGTTATAGGAAATAAAAAATACGAATTATAGGGATTACAAAACAAAATCAGGTAGGTTAGATTAGGTTGATGTGGTAGACCCCTCATGGGGCTCATTTAGACATAACGAGGAGTCCATTGTTATGCCACTTATTATTTGAACGGTAACTTACACTGTGACTTAAAAGTTAACAAGAGAGCTCTTCTGAAGAGAGAGCGTAGGTACTTAAACCTCAGCCTCGGATAGGTAGGGCAACAGAGTGGAATATGAATAGATGATTCCACCTCGTTATCTTCCAAGCATCTGCGACAAAGAGGGTAGGAGACGATTGTCACTTTGTTAGTTTTGGTCGATAGCAAACAGAAGCATTGCTAACGGTAAATAAATGGTCAATAGCGCAATTTTTTCTATGAACAGTAAATTAAGAGGGATTCTGGCAGATCGAACTGTAGATATGAAATGTTAAAACTTTTATAAGGAACAAACTTTCCGGAAGCATCAAAGCTGCATCTCTTCAAGTTTTTGTACTTGTAGTACAAACACCCATTGTGACCTCTTAGCCTTATATGCGTTGAGAGAAAAAACTGAGACGTACTGGATTATAAGTTTGTTTAGCAGTAATGATCTGTACAATCTTCCCTTTCAGGAAAGTAATATCGTTATAATTATTATTATTGTTGAGGATAGTTCACTGCGACCTTGAGGTCTACTGAGCCCTTTCATGGATTAAAGAACTTCCTTTAGTCCAGCATCGGAGATAAATTTTAGAATAGAACCTAAATCTGTGGAGCTTATACTGCCATCCGTTATTACACAGGTACCTTTTGCATTTGTGCATTAGTGCAGGGCACAGTTCCAGTTTATGTCTAGCAGTTTCTTTTTCTGTAGTATTCACCCGAGTAAATTCCCAGTTTTGTGGGGTGACATTTCAACCTGCAATCCCTTAGGATGTTCTTCCATAAGCCCATGCATTCTACAAATCGCTTACATGTATGTCTTCATTGTAGTTCCCGGTGGGCTTTCTCCTCTTCCCTGTCCGGTGTGGATAGTGTCCCCATCCCAATACCTCAGAAGAGCTCTGGGCCAACAAAAGGAGTTAGCGCTTTCTTTTTCGCTAGTTTGTCCGGGATCTCTTTTCCCTCAATAACAGTATGCCCCGGAACCTAGAGGGCCCATAATCGATTGTTCACACCAAGTGTGATCAGTTTCTCAAGCCACTCCCTCATCAGTTTATAAGTTACCTGCTGAGATTTAAGGGCCTTGATAGCCGCTTGGCTGTCTGTCAATATGTCAATGTTCCGGTTCCGGTAGTTGCGGATGGTAATGAAGAACGCACATCATTCTATTGCATAGATTTCTGCCTGAAAGATATCGTTACTCTGTTGCAAAAAAAAAAGATCCCCATTTGTTGTACTGTGTAATCATTCGAGGTTATTTTTGAATCATCCTTAAAATACAAAGTGAATGTGATTTTTATTTTTCATTAGCATGGTTTTATGTAAAATTAAGTAATTAATTATTCTATAAGCTCTCTTTAGTTGCCTACGTGAGTTTGTGAGAAATCTTGAAGTTACCCCAGAAGCTGCTAATAAAATTGGGTGACCCTATAAGAAAGGATTATTTATTTTCTATGATGTATATATGCATATACTTTTTTCAAGTTTGAATTTTTTATAAATTACTGCTTACTTTTAAACAAAGTTCCAAGTTTAGGATTTTATGGGTTTTGTTAGAGAATGAAAAGTATTTTAATTGAAAAGAAGCGGAAATTAAATAAAAGAAAAATATATTAGAGAAAATTTGTCGATATGTGGTGAACTTATAATTCCCTACTGAATATATCGGAATTTTATTTATATTCGAATTTTATTTATTTTCCAATTGATTTATGAGAAAAAATCGACCTAATATTTGTTTGAGTTGTGACGCTTTTGCATTTTGTAGCTATTATACGTTTATTTTCTTGAAAGTACACATATGTATGTGTGTATATTATTCAAAATACTAAGTTAACTACACAATAATCACGTCCGCCTTTCATATCACGGTTTTTCCCCATAAATCAAAAACACGAAAATTAAAAAAAAATACTTTAAACAACTTTGAATTATATTTTCTTGCATACTACTACAACACACATTTACTAACCTTATACGAAAAAGTGCAAAAATTGTGATCTCAAAAACAAAGGTGGGGTTGAACTATAAAAACTTTCCTAAGAATAAACCATTTATAATAACCTACGTTTTATACTTAGAATAATTTTAATTAATCGCATAACTTTTTAAGCTCTAAAAAAGCCAATCTAGTGCTAAATTTGTTTCAAAACTTTGAAGGTCTAACAACCATCTAAGTATACCAACTCCAAATTTTATTGCCAATATATATTTATAAATGACCTGTTAAATTTGTTTCGATTCGGGGCATGATATCAAGTAGCCCCATATGACTGATTTGGCGAAACGCATCCATGCACGTAATTTGCACTCTGTAAAAAGTTGTATACTGTTCCCAGAGCCCTTTTAAAATGTATGGCGCAATTTTGTTACCACCAGACAAATATTATTTATTTCATGGGGTACTGTTGGCACTTTTACCTACAATTTACCAAAACAAGATTTAATTTGTGTTATTCAACCTTCGTTTTATTATATTGATCCAGGCAAAAGCTAAATATGTTTGAAACATAAATTCCAACTCCCCTTTGCTTCGTTGTTAGCACCCAATACAATGGTGACAAAATTCAATGGAAATAAGCGTGCACAGAATACGAAAAAGGTGTACCACCCATAATGAAAGATATTTATAAAAGGTATTTCGTCACTAGTTCGAGTTAAAAAAAATGTTTAATCAGAATATTGTGTTATTAAATAAAAGTGAAAACATAGTAGTTTGTTGACGAAACGGGGATCTACGTATCTCCCCTCCCATAGCTGTACCACTGCTGGTTAATGACAGACTTCTCAGGCCTAAATGCACACCCTAAGGGCCTACCAGTTCATTGCTAGAGAGCATTTGGGCAAATTTAGACCTCCATAAATACGCTCGGCTGAATCGTTTTTATTGTGGATGGAAAGAATTTTCTTAAATCCAAATCGGCAAGAATGCTTCGCTTCTACAGGTATACGTTCGTGCAGCGACATTCTGAATATCAGCATTACCAGCTTCTAGTCGTAAATCCAGCGGCTTTGGTATTGCCCTGCCGGAAAAAAGCAACCAGTCAAAGAAATTTGGCAATTTAAAAAGTAGTTGGAAGTCAACTGCTTTGAGAGAAATACATGCGAAATTAATTCTGTTGATCTAACTTGCACCCAGTATATATGCAAATACATATGTACCTATTTGTATTAATATAATTTTTTTGTGGTAAAATATATTTTCAATACATTATACGTATATCTTTATAATAAAGTAATTAGTTTTATTAATAATTTGTAGATAAACACTAGCTATGTACATTTGGCATCACCATAATTATATAAAAAATTAAAAACCGGTCAATCAAAATCTATCCCCAGTTACCGTAACACCAAACAAATTACCCACGACTTACCAATAAAATTGATCAAAATTGTGCGCGGTATTTCGGGACTTGCACCATTTTGTAAGTCAAAACATTTTTCAACTACCGCAAGTTCAAGAAATATCACTAGCCCGCTAACGTTATGTATGTATAGTTGAATAATATTGCATATCAGGTTATTACATAATCATATAAGTAGATGCTCTAAATTATTTCAATTTCCCCAATTGCAGTTCATCGTACCATACGTATGTATGCATGTATGTATGTGGGTGTTTCATCATTATTGCGATTTTTTTTAAGTTTTTTATTTTAGTTATTTTTTGCAACTTAAAATTGGTAAATAAAAGAAATCGCGAAAATTCTAAAAAAATACTTTTAAATTCAAAATTGGAACAAGTTTCTTCTCGGCTAGTAGTAGTAGTTAGTATTTTTTTAAATGATCCCTACATATTTTATGTCGTTCAAAGCGCATTTTGATTATCTTTCGAATAAGATACCAAATAGTCGGACTTAACAATTAAACATCGAAATTTTTTAATCAAATCTGCTACAAGTCGTCGTACTTCCTGTTAGAATTATAGGACACTTTGTTTGACTATATCATTATCTGATAAAGGTATTTCGTTTACCACTTCAACTCTCGATATTGTCCCACTCAGTTCGCTTTGAGTTGCCCAGTAAATACTTATAGTATCGCTCCGAAGCATGACACTTCTCATAATACCAGTCGTTCTGCCGAGTTTGTTCATATCCAATAAATTTGTTTGCGGCGCGGCGGTAAAAATGGTGATTTAGTTCCAGCACACATATGTAAGTATGTACGTATTTGTGTACAGTGACTCAAACAACGACCCAGATGGTGATTTATTTGCAATGTATAAAACCTTTTTCATGATAACTTCTTTTTGCTAATTTTTTATAAAACGTTAGTCATAGTATAATAAAAAGCATGTAAATCAAAATTTCGAACAATGTACGAAACTAATCAAAATTCCAAAAAAATTGCAACAAAATTTCAAACCTTTTATTTGAATTTTTAGAAAATTTCTGGGTGAAGTGGCTAAAAATTCCACTTGATTTCTGACACTTTTTGGAAGCTTTAATATTTAATATTAATAGTATAAACTTCATGCGGTATTTACCGGAATGTATAGCCGCGTGGGTCTTACATTTTATGAACTATGTAAAAAAAAAATTTATGAAAGTTATTCAACTTTTGTTTGTTGGACTCCACACTATATTTTTATAAAAAACTAACGAGAACAATATATCATGAAAAACAGTGCGTCGGAGAGCGCATCCATAACAAAATCCCTATTTATCCCTGCGCTCATATCTTTATTCACTAAATTTGTTTTTATCGTATAAGTCCCAAATGATACTACGTATAACGTAGCCATTTTTCGGCATAAAACTGGCGCTAACAGTGAAAAAATCTATGCATACAAATGTAAGCCTTTTGGGTATCAAAATTTGCATAATTTTATTTCAGATTTGTTTTCAGTTTTAGAATTACGTAATTTGTAAAACAGTGTTGAAAGAAATTGCGTTGTGACAAACTCATGAAAAACCTTTTAAATCTTGACATCATAGAAATTTGTGTTCAGAATCAGCGCACCCAAACCTATTTAAAAGCCTAATATAACATCAAATGTACTTACATTCTAAAAATTGGTTTTGTTTAACCGTTTGCAGAGGTTTTTTTTGACGTTTGAACTGCTTCTATTTAAGCTTCAATAACTTTCATATTTTCTCTCCGATTTGGGTTTGTGGCACGTACCACACTTTTGTAATAAAATTCAAACACCAAAAAATTGTTTTTCTAAGTTTGTAAACTAAAAAGCACGAATAAAAATTAAAGTTTTGCAAGTCTTAATTTTTTAAATTCAAACTCTGCAACTCAAAGAGATACACTGGAGATATTTCAACGTAACTGAGCCGAATGTATCTTTATAAAAAGTATCCATAGATGGTTTGTTTTATTCACTCTTCTGGAAATTTTTGGCAATAACTGCAAAAGACCTAGAAAACAGGTTGGTTGCTTATATATAATAGCGCTGCTTTAGAAAGAAAACTCATTTTCGTATTCAGCGACCCAAAATTAGTCTAAAAAAACTATTTTTTAATGGATCAAAATTGATTCCCAATAGGATATGTTATTCCAACAGGGTACTTACTGGAGACAAACACACACCCAGGAATAAATGACGTGTGGCGACTCCGCTCAAACA
Source organism: Anomoia purmunda (assembly GCA_951828415.1). Taxonomy (NCBI): domain Eukaryota; kingdom Metazoa; phylum Arthropoda; class Insecta; order Diptera; family Tephritidae; genus Anomoia; species Anomoia purmunda. The sequence goes on from OX639997.1 coordinate 68,646,542, forward strand.
GGTTCTCTTATTTTATATGTTTTGAATTCTGCTTCTTGTTTTTGAGACAGACTGAGTTGAGTCAGTTAATTGCTGATATACAATATTTCGACTTGAAATTTGAGAACGTTTTTTTCTTTTTGCGTGGGTTTTGTTGATAACAAGTAGTATTACTGCATGGAGGGGGAAACACACCACAAAATATCGTACAACGAACGACAGCTGAAACAAAGATAGACTTAGACTAGACGGGTAGGGGACAACCGGAGAGCTGCCGGTTGAAAGACCTAAACCGTAATCACAGCTCTATGCCTGTCATAGACGAGTCGTGCTGAGTCTATGTACAACAACGTGTTTTGTAAGCCGCATATTACGAAAACCGAATTGATCACCGCAAATTTTGAAACGCTTTCAAGTTCAGGAAATACTCGTTAACATTCCGCTATGTAAAATGAAAAGCTTTAAAAGGCGCACCTGTGCAAATGCGGACTTTTCCACATTACTAAATAAACGTAGTATTTACTAGTAGTAATTTACAGTTAACTTTTGCATTAAAATTAAAAACGCGTTCAGTTACTCTCAAAATAAAAATCGGCACGGTTACAATCTTTCATCTGACAGAATTTCTTCAACTTTAATTTAGCTAATAGCTCAAAAATCTACAATGTACTTAGATTTATGTGAGTGTAAGTGTATATACATATGTATATAGTAATTTTGAAAACATGTCATACGTACGTATGTACATGGTATGTACATATGTATGTATAAAAGTAGATGTGTGCCCGCGGTTCTTGAAGCTACAATTTGAATACAATAAACGTAGACATGTCAAGCAAACATACATTTGCACATATTTTGTATAAGTAGATATGTATGTATGTATATATGTGAGAAAAGTGCGTCCAAAATATTGTACATAATTCATTTCTTCACGTTTTATTCGATTGTGTGTGCATTGAAATGGAAATAAAAATTAAGTGGGAACACAAGCACTTTTGTAGAGGAATATAAATAATTACCATATTTAAATATGTATGTACAGACATATGTACACACATACATATGTATGTATATTTGAAGATATGCAAACCGCATATTCGCTCACGCATGTATGTATGTATGTGTATTAAAAAATTGTTACCAATTGAATTATGTGACAAAGTGCTTTGAGCTTCTGATAAAATCCAATTTGGAACACCGCTAAAAAGAATTGGATAACTGGTTCCTACTAGTATTTAATTAAGCGTAATATGGAAAAGGTGCCCTTAAAAATTTTAATCTCCGGCCGGTATGTGGAAAATAATTTCAAATCAATTCAAGTGTGTTAACATATTACAAAAGGTTAAAATAGTCAAATATGTATAAAAAACTGTACGCGTAGGTACTGTTTTAGCGATAAGAAGTTCAGATTTATATTTATCTAAGTGCATATTTATAATCCTACATACATGTGACCACAATTAATACCCAAAAAAAAATCAAATTGTGAATGTGAACATTTTGTTTTAAATAAATTATTTTATTTTATCATCAAAGTTTATAGTTTCCATAGAAAATTCCAACACTACTATTTCACAGAGCTGAGCATGCCTGTAAATTTGTTTGCCATCATTAACAAAAGGTAGCATCGCACACAAAACGAATATTTAAGTACATACATGATTGTATATTTGTACAAAAATATCTTAAGTATTTGATTAATTTCTTATCAAATATTTGTTCAAGCTGTTCATACGAGGGTTGCTATCTATATTTCCCGCATTGAGCATTTGTAGTGTATTCAGGCGTATTTGAGGTATTCTTAAGCATTAGTATGACGAGCATCGGTGATCATTAATGAATGTTGGTGTTGATTTCCACACAATAAAAAAAAATCGCCCAAAAAGAGCTTCGTGTCGATTGCTTCGAAAGTTCGTCCATACGAATATGAAAGTGTATTGATCATCATGGAGAAAATTTTGAAAAATAATAAAATTCTTTTCAATCACTTATGTTAATTTTTCCATTGTTAGGCCAGAAATATAAATAGTAACCCTCGTATATGTATGTATATGCGTCTAATTACGTATGTATGTAAGTATATAAATATGTTTACATAAAATAACAATTTTTGATTTCATTGCTCTTTATTAATCTAGTATATTATAGATTAAAATATTTGTAATCAAAAGTGTAATCTTTAATTAATAGAGTTGTGTGATTAAATAAAATCCAATAGTTCAATTTGCTTTGGAAGCTAAGAATAGCTGTATTAAAATACTATTTTCACAGAACATTTCCATGAGCTTCTCTTGAACTGACAGTGTACAGATAATTTACATTTGCCATGGCCAACATCTAATAGCTGTGTAAACTGCGCAGAGTTGCCCAAGTCCTACCGAATAAGAACAACCTTATTAAAAAAAATGATATCCAAATAAGAGAGAAAAACTTAACTGTAATAGCTCAAAATTATTTTTAATTTATGCAATTTCCACCGTTTTATCAATTTGGTTTACCATGGAATTAATAGTTCTTTGCAGGACTTCAAACTTTTAGTTCTTCAACTGTTCCGTACTCTTTATTTCCAGCATACACCTGATGGACAGGAAGTTCCCATGAGTTCTCCATAGCATTTTAATCAAGATAACATGTAAGCCAGTCAAGGTGTACAATACTATGATCCTCAAACTACTCTCTTTTTGTCTTCTGTCATGAGATGATGTATTGTCTTGTTGAAAAAATGAATTTGTGTTCGCATCTCGATAAGACAATAATCAGTCAGAGAGAACACTCTGGTATTCCAAGCCGCTCTTATGAGTTTATGAAAACTGAAGTTTAGGGGCACTGCTGGAACTAAAAGCGCACCCCCTTCCTTATATATCCTTATCTCGACCCTTAAATCCATTTACAGAAATGTACAAAAAAACTATGTAGATCATAGTCGAAACAGTGGCCTTTAAAACAAGCCTAATTTAATGCTTAAAAAAGCTGAAAAGTTGTAACAAACAATTCCATAGATACCGATATAATTGGCAGATAATATTTACAATTTTGATATAGTACAATATGTTTTGGGTAGAAATTAATAATATGTAATAGAAACGGAGTTATATAATTTTCCGTTTGCTTTTTTTTTTTGCTTCATCAACTTTTGAGAAATATGTAGTCACTCTATATAAAGCCACTATTCTAATAATATTTTACAAACACTTACTTTAAGACACATTATTAGTAATGTAAATTTGTGTCCAAGCCACTGAAGAAAAATTTAAAGAGTTTTCATTTTTCGATTCCCAACAATTTTTGGTTCCATTGTATCTACACAGAGCTAAAAAGTTCTTCTAGAATTAAAGAGATTTAGACGTCGAGCTTTGTAACAAAGTAGTGTGAGAGAGGTCAACTCGAAAAATTTTCGCTAGGAACTCTTATTAATATTGGTTTGAAATTCTTTTCAAATGTATTGAAAATTTTATAGAATTTTGTTAAAAAATAATATTTTTTGCTTTTATTCTTATTTTATTACTTTATATTATTTTTAGTTTAATATTATGATTTTTGTATTTTCAAAATGAAAAATTTGGTTTACTTATATATTGTTCCAGAAGTTTTCAATTAATAATGTTTTAAAAATAAATATATTTATTCGATAGTGACGCTCTCTTTTTCTTTCAATTTTTTTCTTGTGCATTAATATTGAAAATGCCGGCTGAACAATAAAATATTTTAAATTTCAAGAAATGCCACGAGCCATGCTACCAATAATTTGGTCACACCAATTGTTATATTATACTTATTTTAATGGTTATTATAAGAAAATATGTAAAACCTGTAATAACAATATATACTTAAATACTCAAACTTAACATAATTATAAGTAAAGCTTGAATAATTAAATAATGAACAGTTTATAAAAATAGGCGATATTTATACTCCGAAAAAATATTTAGGTACCAATAATTTTAAATTCATAAGCTCTTCGACTTAATAAAATTAATTGGAGATTCTAATGAAAACCAAGATTCTCTTCTTAATTATATTCAAGAGGTTTTCATCTTAATTTTACAGATTATCTACTAGATTTTATTGAAAATTGTTTTCATTTTAATTCTATAGAAGGCTTAATTACATTGAAAAGTTTACATCTAAGTTTTATATATTATCTTCTTGATTTTTTTTGAAAAGACATACCCAGTCGTAATAAGAAGGGTTTCTTATTGGACAAAAATTATAGAGAAATCCGCTAAATTTTGTTCTGCTTATAGGGTACTTTAGGTGGTATTTTCGCTCTGTGTAAAAACTTGAAGTATAAACCTCAAGCTCAATTAGTTCCGTAATCATTTTGAAAATTTACATCAGAACTATATTTCCAATGAGCTACGTAACCCTCATTTTTGCCTGTTCCAAAGTTATCCAGTGTGAATATTGTTAATAAGTAATAATGCTCTAAAACACAACATGTGCTTTAAGTCGTAGCACAAAATAAAGCACAGCGTGTGTCAGTTTTATTTGAACATTTATGGCGAGAAGAAATTTTGGGTACGTACATTTTTTAGGCACCCACTAATTTGATGCCCAATTTTTTAAATCTTTATGTCATTATGTTATGTTATTATATTTGGCCCATAAAAGGTTTTGTCTTTAAAAGCTGTTTTGATTTGTGCCTTCAATAATTTTGGAAATAATATTCAAGTCTTTTAGCTCTGGTAAAATTATGAAGACTTTGCTAAAAACGGTCAAAACAAAAAAATTAGAATGCTTTCAAAATCCAGCAAAACCATCACTTAGCAAGTGCTAAATCCTGCGCTTTGAGGAAAAATTATTCCAAGTCCTTGCGTGACTACATGAGTGAGTACATTGTATCGCTTCCGACTGTCAAGTGAAAATTCACTTACAACATGGACAAAACGCTCAATATTTTGTAACGAAATTCTTAACGGCTATTTGAGTAATTCGGTTTGAATAATGGTATTATTGGAGCTCTTCTTGCAAACATGCTGGCTCGATATTTTGAAAACTAATCCAGTCTATCATTTCCATGTATTAATTGCAATTAAAGCTTATACTTCCTCGGGGGAATATCCTTGAACTTGATGATATTCTCGCTGTGTCGCTACAGTTGTATATTTTCCCCAAATCGATCCCGCATTTACATACAGAGATCCGGAATAACCGATAATATTCCTCGTCTGAATATTTAGTTAGATTTATTTTAAACTATGCTTATATATTTACGAGTTGTAAGTCTGAAGTCATCACGCGTTCCACAAATTTTTTATATTTTTTTAAATTATTTTAATTCACTCTGGAGGGTATAGAATTCATTTGCAATTCTCAGACGTATTTGAAATACCGTTATGTTTTAATTAAATTAAGTATTGTAGTACGTCCCGAATTGTTGGTAGCTTGTTGCTGAAAAGGTTCTTCGGTTAAAAGAAAAATAACTTTTTTACAGCTGCGATTAAACTTTTAGATTGAAACTACGCAACACAGAAACTCACTTATCTATGGTAATTTTTTTCCAAAATGTACCAAGTGTACCAACAGTTTTCCATAGTCGAGCTATTTCTATACAAAATACGTTAATATAGATCATAAAAAGTTAAACAAAAGAAAGACTAAAACGATAAGCCCCCATACGTTTATTAGAAACATTACAACTTTTTTGTTTGTTAATAAAGCCTACCACTTTTCCAGCAAAGTCCCTGTAAAAAATAATTGTACATCCAAGACTTTTTCTCGACATACATAAGTGTTCAAACAAAACCGCCACGTTAATTTTTTTCCCCTTCATATAACGCGATACATTCGTCTTAATGTGCTTACTCGTCGAACTTAATTTTGGAACTGATTACGGGACATTTAATTCTAAACAATCGAACATTACTAATATAGTAAGTTTAGAAAAAAGGCTTTTACTACAACTGTTTGTTACATACTCCGGCTGAGGTTTCAGTCCGGGGCAAACCAGATGATAGCACACTCATGCTACACAAGTTTCAAGTAATATTTTTATTTGCTCGTTAAGTCTCAAGTCGAGTTGTTGAGGATTGTTATCTGCCTTATTTCGCGGGTACTGATTCTCTTCTTAAAAAATTAAACCTCCAGACCTGACCTTTTTTGGTTCCAATTGTAAACAAATTGTATTGACGAAATTTTAATTTGGCGACGTCGACCATTTGGAGGATGCTGACTTTCGCTTGCCGTGGCTAATTCGTTAACAAAATCGAAACAAACATTTTTGGTTTAATTTTTAACGAAATAATAAAGAAATTATTTATGAAGTCGTAAATATAAACTAAAGTAGAGAAGTAACTGTGACTGAAATACAACAAAACAATAAGAAAAATATTCCTTATTTTAATTAAGGTTTCTTCAAAATGAATAAAAACTAACATAAAAATAAATCTGTTTTCACTAAAATTTGTAAATATTTCATTCCAATTTTCTTTCTTTTAATAATTGTTTTCCTTCAATCCAGATAATGTGCTTCTTCGGTTATTTTGTATATAAATACTAGCTGACCCGGCGAACATTGCTCCGCCTTAGAAGCAATAAATGAGCAGATTCTTGATTTTAAGAGTTTAAATTTTTTTATTAGGATAATAAATATAAGTAAGTACCAAAAATCAATTATTGTAATGATTCTTTATTGGCCATGTATTTTAGTGCATAGGCTGCACTCTTCAGTGAAGCACCTTGTGATAGACGATATTTTTAGTTTTATTACTATGTGCAAGAACAAATAACGCAGCTGGTCTTCCGACCCTTGAACATGCCGCATATATTTGACCATGGGAAAAACATGGATTTTCTATATTTCGACCACAAACTTTCAAGGATTGGCCTTGTGATTTGGTAATGGTCATGGCGAATGCAAGACGGATCGGAAATTGAAGTCGTTTAAACTCAAACGGCATGTCGGTTGGGATCATCGGGATCCTCGGAATGAGAACTTCCTCACCTTCAAATTTTCCTTTGAGTATCGTCGCGTAAATCACATTGTTCATCAATTTACTTACCACCAAACGCGTTCCGTTGCACAGTTTACAGTTCACCTTTAGTCGTAAATTATGCGGTGGTAAGCCAGGCACATCCAATGAGTTTAAAAATTCAATTGGATAGTTGGTGGCATCATCTGCATTTGTTGCACAGTCAATAGATTTGAACGAATGTAGTGTACTAATGACCTCATTCTGAATTATGTAGTAGCAATGAGTGCAATGGCTCAGGTGGGGGAGTCAATAATGGCAATTTCACTTTCCCATTAAGGCAGCACAATCTTGGCGTTTCTCCGGAAAACTTCAATACTCGCAAACCACATCCATTGGCCCAATGCGAACGCTAGTATGCAAGCAGTAATCAGTGCTGCAATCATATCGAAACGCTGCTCGATTCAAATCAGTACTTGATAAATTTCTCCTTGTGCGTCGAAAATTATCAAGATGTTGATCTCTTAGGTTTGCTCGATGATTTCTCATAGCCAACCGAGCCTTTGCACGGACTGCCTCGCTTTGCTCTTGTGATTGAGAAGCACGAAGTCGAGCCATACTAAAGCGGCGCTCTTCACGTGCAATTTCTTGTACTTCTTCAGTCCTTTCATTCGCAACGTTTTGCATCCTAGTTGCATTACGGCTTTTTCGGGGAAGATTTGATCGTCTTGGACGCGGCATTTTAATGATAATAATATCGGCACAATATTTATAGACACTCGAAACAAACACAAAAACCGGTAAACTTCAAGATTTCTAACTGTCAATTTTTCACCCAACAAAATTCGTAAAAGTAAACAAAATACATGTTAATATTGGCAATTCACACCAATTACATGGATATTGCCCTTCTCCGCTAGATGTCACTACAATTTACATCGATATTACCTTTCGCCGCCAGAGTACATGTAAATTTTAGTTTTCATACAAAAAAGCAAAAGCAAAATATATGAAGGGCGAAGAAAAAAAATCAAATTTACCGTTTTTTTTGTCGTCCCACGGTAACGGGATAAAAAGTATCTTATAACCTGCACCTGCTTCCAAACTACCTCTCCACCAATTTTCAGCCAAATCGGTTCAGCCGTTCTTGAGTTATAAGTGGTGTAACTAACACGACTTTCTTTTATATATGTTTATAGATGCAAAGCATGTATGTACATAGTTTCCCCTAAAAAACGGTTTTATAATACAGTTGGCAAAGAGATGAAAAAATAAGCAGCAAGTAAATAATGGGTATTCCACACAAACTTATTATATTAACCCTCTAACAAAAATATTTACAATTTAGTTTGATCTCGCCGATATATGTTAGACCTTAGTTGCGAAGCAAATGTTATGGGTTATTGTAAAAAAGTATAACTTTAACAAAAAAACAACATTGAAATAAAAACTTGCGCAGGGTATTTTTAGTTCGGTTGCACCCGAACATTGAATCTTCCTTACTTATTTTTATAAGAAACGGACCAATTTGCAACGCATTGTATTTCCTCTTATGAGAGAACAGCTTATGGAAGGGGTTTTTTAAGTTTAAGAGAGAGATCAAAATACGTGATCGCGTAGAGCTTAAGACGCATATAAATTTCTGAAAGAAAAAGAACGGCAACCTGGTGAAGGGCAATAACGCGGCTAAAGAGCAGCAAAAGCGCTAGAGCAAACGGGTTACCAGCTGAGATATTCCAGTATGGTGACGAAGAGCTGGTAAGGTGCATGTACCTGCTCATTTACAGAACATGATCGGACAAATGTAATGCCGCTGATTGGAATTTTAGGGTGAACCTGAAATATGCGCCAAATACCGTGGTATCATCCTATTTAATAATTTAATACAAGGTTCTATCGAACGTATTGTGTGAACAACTGAAGCCAACCATGAACGAACTGACTGGACTTTATCAGTGTGGCCTTAGACCTGGTAAATATACCATCGAATATTGGAAAATACCCGTGAGAAGAGGATCAACACACACCACCTATTTGTCGACATTAAATCAGCTTTCGACAGCACGAGAAGAAGTTGCCTATATGCCAGCTACGTAAAATGACGTTGACCAACACCACCAGCTCAGTCAGAATTGGGAAGCAATTCTCCGATCCGTTTCATACCAATCGGTTTCAGACAGGGTGAGTCCTTGTCGTGTGACTTCTTTAGCATTATGTTGGAAGAAATAATTCAAGCTGCAGCATTAAATCTATCAGGCGCCATCTTTTATAGGAGTATGCAACGATTGGCGTCTGCCGATGACATCGACACCATTGGCCTCGACAACCGCAATGTTATTTCTGCCTTTTCTAAGCTGGATAAAGAAGCGAAGCGAATGGGTCTGGAGGTTAACGAGGCAAAACTAAATACCTCCTGTCATCAAATAAACAGTCAGCGCATTCACGTCTTGGTTCCCGCGTCACTGTTGAACGGTACATTTTTGAAGTAGATGACTTTCTTTATTTTGGAACCTCCAATAATGTCAGCCCCGAAATCCAACGAAAAATATGTCTTACCAAAAAGTGCTAGATTGGGCTGAATACGCAAATGAGGAAAGCGTCATCTACGTTGGAAAGATCAGGTGGAGAAGGGCTTGGTCTCATTTGATGTCTCTAACTGGCGCCTGTTAGCAAAGCATAGAAGCGACTGTCGCGCCTTTTTGAAATCGGTCAAAAGCGCCTAGGCGGTCTTCTTCTTAATGTATGTGTATGTTTTAAAAAAATTCGGATTTACTAGTAGATCATCAAGGGAATATTTTTTTTAAGTTTGAGCATTTAGTTGAAAATATTATCTGAAATCAACACTTACTTTAATTTGTATTATAATTTCTGGATTTGTTTAGCACCGTATTTACATACGTACATATATATGCATATGTATGTATAAGCAAGTATATGCAGGTATGTTTATTGCCTAAATGCATTGCATTGCGACAAGCTAACAAAATAGAGGATGAACGATGTCGATAATTTACTACCCCGCATATCTAAATAGACTAGTTTTACACATTTAAGTATTTATAATATATACCTTAGGGTGGTCGTAGCGAGGACAAAATCAAGTTTGAACTCTATACTTCTTTCAAACCAAGTCCTTATATTTACAGATAATTTTACAAGTTTTCAGCGAAAAAGAAATTTGAGGAGCAAAAGAGTAAAGTGTAAAGTTTACTTTTTTACACAAGCTCAGCCCATGTCTGAAATTACTTTACACAGATTATTTTACAAAATAGTATCATTTGAGTCAGATAGCACAGTAAAGTTATAAATCAAACATATCCACAGTGGTACCGCTCTCTTGAATGTTTTGTGAGCGATAAATCCGTGGTTTTCTGTCTCATTGTGTTGCTGAAATAGTTCAAATAAACTGCTTATACAAAAGATTCATAATAAATCACATACTTCTTTCGGAATCACAGACCTTGACATTCGCGGTTATTTTCGAAGACTAAATATGTAAGTATGGGCATTAAAGAGTAAACACACGAAAATTTTTCGAGTATCGACATATCGGAATTGCCTTACTAGCTTGCTGCATGGCTTAGCAGCATCTTTGGAGATAGTTCAGCTAACGAGCGTCGCTTAGATCTCTTACAGCAGTCAGGAAATTGTTTTTGATTCACTTGCTTGCATGTAGAGGCCAAATTTTCATTACCTGTCTTTCTAGATGCTAAAAGAATTCACTTTTTTTTCATTTAACCATTCGTTGCACTTGGTCAATAGTCGGGATTTTTTTTCAAAAGGAATTAAACGCAATTTTTAAGCTGACAGTATTTCGTCTATAGGCAGATCTTGTCTCAGGTCCTCAAAAACTTGTCGTTTCTTTTCTTCTCTGTTTTGTACCATTTGATAGGAGAGCCACTTGTCCAGTACAAATATTCGAGGAAACGAATATTTATAACTCGATCCTTAAATAAAACAGAATGATAAGAGGGCTCGTATTATATTTCTCGTATATATTTCTGCGTTACTCTGACGTTGCTAAAGGCAGTTGAAATGTTCGGCACCTGCACCCAAAGATCTCTGCAAACATTTTGGTACTAATATCATGCGTGCGATTGGATGCAAAAGTAATTATGGCCTTGATAATTCTGAAGCAGTTATTTATTTTACACCTTGAAATTATTGCAACGGCTTAAATGCCACTTATACTTTTTTAATCGTGCCCCGTGAGACTCTTTATAATCTTGGTTTTCATCATATATTTTATAACCGACCCCACGAATGCCCAGTGTATTATAACTTTGCTCAGATAAGATATACATATGTATGTATGTATGTACCAAAATGTTCAAAGTGAAAGGAGAAATCGATTAAGACATTATGTTTGCCCGTCCGTTCGTACATTGAATAACTCGAGCAAATTTCATGTAACGATAATTTGTTCAAATTTTTTACATAGGATTAGGTTAGGCAAAAAAATACATGGTTTAAAAAATGTTGGGAAATCTACACGACACCGAGACACATACATACATATATCTCCGAAACTACTTTATCCAACTCCACTAAATTTGGTACACAATTTCGAAAATTATATTACACTAAAGCAGCTCGGAATATGAAATTGAACACCCATTTTACTTACGATGAATAGAAAGGTACATTTAAAGCCATTAAAATCGCATCACTACACCTCATGGGTCAACTGATCGTTCAGATATGAAGTTTTATTTTAGTCGTACAAAATCTCTTCAGAAAATCACCAATATCTTTAATTTACTGCATTTTTGTATGTGAAAAAAATAAATATTCATTGCAAATTTAATATTTGTCCGCTATAATAAATTAAAGTAAGAGGCTTCGATATTGTCGAAAAAGCGCTCTCTTTACTAGTTAGTCATTGATAGTTGGCCATAATGTTACATATTATATGATATAATCGCTAAAGTAGAAATAAAATCGTTTATCAGCTGCATATTGTAAGCATATCGTTGGTTTATATCATTTTGTAAATTTTTAATTTGAAAAAGTAAAATAAGTGGATTGTTTGGTTTTTTCTTTGTGTTTTGGAAATGAGTCTAAAATCACGATATATTTTGGGCTTACCCTGGAAGTCCATATAATATCCACCATTTAGAATTTTTCGCTTGGTTTTAGATTCATAATCAGTGATTCCAAAAACCTTTTAGAATCAAGTTTTACGAAAATTTATTAATCTTTTACATTTCGCGCAATTAAAAACTGAAATTACAAAAACCTCAGTAATTTTTAAGAAAACCGCATCTAACGTGAATTAATATATTTAATACTTATGTTAATAAAACTTGTTTACCACCAAATTTAGTTTTGAGTATATCCGTTTGCTTTGCAATAAAAAGAATCCAACTAATATTATTTTGATATTCTAATCATTTTAAGAAATGTTAACTGAAAGTGTCGGCTACAATTTTCGTTGTATTTTATTTTTGGATAATTCCTTTATGTAATGTCACCTTCAATAAACGAGAAATTGCTTGCCAAATTTATAATTTATCAACAATAAAAATTGGAAAAATTTTTCTAAATTTTATCCGTAGTCTGAAATTTTGATTTATCGACCAATAGACGTCAATATGACTAGCAATGCTTACAAGATTTTATATAACATTAAAATAAGTTTGATTCTTGTATTCAAAATTTAACTTTCCAGATTTTATGAGGAAGTTTATAATTTTCCCCCACCTTAATGAAAGTTCATAAATATTTAGAGTTGTATATATGTATTTAAAAAATGTACGATAATGTTTTTAATGAAAGCTTTATGTACCTAGATGGGTATAAAAAATAAGTATGAAATAGAGTAAAAGTTGAATGGAAAAAATGAGATCAGACAGAGATTTAAATAGATTTCCACTTATAGATTGCATGTACTTTATGTATTAAATATTCAGGTACACATATGTATGAACTTATTTTTATATATAGTAAATATGTGTGTAATAATGCAAATATTTTAGGGCAGAAATTCCATGCAGATCTTAATAGTTTATTCAATAAATTCCTCATTCCGTATATACATGCACAATACTTAAAGATGCGCATGCATACGTGTAGTGAGCAATTATAAACAAAATGCATTTATGTGCATTTATATAAAAATTCTCACCCGCGCGGTATGAAAATGGATGCAGTAGTAGAAACTTTTACAATTCGTAAACGGCTGTTTAATCGACTGCGCATTTCTTCGTAATTTTTCATAATCGTTTGAATCAATTTAATTTTAAACTTAAACTAAGCGAACCAAACTCATGCGCAAATTTTATTAATTTTATTACAAATGTACTTGTAATAACATTTTTCTAACACACTTGTGTTTCTACCTACATATAAATACTTGGTCTATATGTATGCATATTTTTACGTAACCTACGTACCTATTCCTCTCTTACTTACTCGAAATTTGCGTTAATACATATTTCCCACAAAAATGGGTTTAAAATTGAAAGGATTATGCAAAAAAAATCTTGCTCTTTTATGTACGCTTTTATGCGTGCATGCTTATATCATTGTTTCCAACAACTTGCATTAACTCAAATTAAAAGAGAAAGTAGTGAACTGATTAGCAAAGATCATCGAAGTCATGCCAATATAGGAATTTTACTTACATTGTACTGGAGGACATAACATTAGTGCCCTATCGAGTCTGTTTACTGGGTTTTGCATGTAGGTAAGCGATTAGTTGGTGCAGCGCATGACAGGGCATGACAGCGAAGTCTGCTTAATTTTGATTGCTGTGCTATGTTACACTTTCAGAGAGTGGTAACGCTGTTCGTTTTCTCTCTTTTCTTCTATTCTTTCACAAATAAATGCGAATGTGATAAACAGTGACTGAGGGAATTTCTAAGCGCTATGTCAAATATAATCAACCTTATGTTTCAAATGGCATTTTTTATGTATGCAACGAAATCCAATACAATGTAAGTGTAGCAGAAAGTTAAAGGATTCGATTTAACGAATCCGTCATACATATAGGATATTTACTATATTTCTCATTGCAGAGTAATCTGTGATATTATTGTTATTATTAAATAAGTATATACTCGCGCTGCGCCGATCCTTAAAAATAAGATTACTCAGAATCTTAGCGTTACAACAGAGGTTTAATTTCTTTGCATAGTGTAGTATTCTAAAATTGTTTTTTATTTAAATGACTCTCACCTTAGGTTCCAAGGTATGTGCGTATACGACTTGTAATACGTCGACAATAAAAAAATATCCTCTAGCGCTTCGTCAGTCAACACACATAACCTTCTACAGTCTGTTTCTTCAGCTAGTTCCATCTTACAAATATTATATCTTAACTTGCAAGTGGCCTAACATCTCTTATACTGTCCTGGTTGAAATTTAGAACTCGTTCAAAAATTTTCCTTTTACCCTAGCCTCACCTTGTAGTTTCAAAGAAAGCCTCTCAACCATGCAGTCCTTTTAGTTGCATTCAAACCGCTCACAACGTAACTTTGTTGCGGATGGTCAATTGTACCAAACTTGGTGTCCTTCGGTATTGTGGCTCATAGCAGTTACTTTTAATAGTTCTAACCTTGTAGATCATTGATTTTCATTGAGAAAGGATTTAAGTATCCAAAAATAACCCAGAAAATCGCAACTCTGCTATGTTTATAGGGGAAGCGCAGAAATCCCAAACAATCTTCCACCCGAATATAAATTGAGAGGGGTTAATGCCTTTAATTCCTTAATGACACTAAGAGCATCCGCATCCAAAAAGCTTAGCTTACCCAAAGGAATGCCACAGCTAACTTCCTTAGTTTCAGGCCACCAGGCCAATGACGCATAATTTGTAATCGGCCATATTGAATGACCAATATACACCTTATTTCGCCAAAAAGCCCTTGAGAGGCATAAAAAGCTCTTGTGGCCTTATTGGTAATCACTGCAATATGTTCTTACACCTAGATACTAAACCTCCTTTGAAGCCCCAATTTCGGTCCGCCGAAAATCGTGAAGGGGCCGTGAAGGACGAAAATGGGTTCAACGACTATATAATTTCAGCGGACCCGTTAACGATTAGATTTAGTGGATATTCCAGTTTTGAGCAAATGGTATCCTCATGCCAGCCTACAATACAGATTTCCAAGTTATCTGCATAACCAAACATAGGCGGTAAATACTTTACCGTGCAGCTTCCACAGGAGTTCGTCCGAAACCGCCGTCTATAGTAAGAGAGATAGTATAAATATCGATTTGTAGACATATATCGCCCATCCCTAATTAATTCTTCCCTTGTGGGGGATTAACAGCTGTCGTCAGGAAGATAGGCTGAGACAAGCAGATCTTCTTGTTCACCCGCCTGAGTAGGCAATTTAGTCCTGTAAAACGGTGTATTAACTCAGATATGGGAACAAATGTTGTATATTGCGTATTAGCATGACCGCTCCAAGCAGAGAAAGGACTGCATCTATCAGGACTGGTACGCTTAGATGATAATAATATAGTACACGTACCACGGTACGTAAAGTGAAAACATGTAATAATGAGCTTATGGAGGGCATGAGGTTATGTCCTGAATCTATACCATTACTAGAATAAGTTTTTATCTGATTTTAAAAATATTTTTGTACAAAAACAGAAAAGAACCTCCATCTATTTAAATCTATATAATATTTGGCATTTTTATGGCATTTTTTTTAGCATTTACACCGAGATACTATCGGTGTTCGGTCCTAGTTTCTTCTTCGTTTTGATATTGTACCATAATTGAAAGGACCTATAGTTTCACACTGAATCCGAAAGGGTAAATGATTTTAAAAAAATATTTTTGTGGTAGAAATGTTTTCGGAGGTAGAGGAAACTCATGCAGTTTATAAAAATTCCGTAACAATTTTATATGCAGATTACTTGTATGAATTGAATTTCAATCAATTTTTTATGAAGTTTGAAACCCGTTTAAAATAGGAGTGATAAATAAAGGGTCTTGCAATAGGGACGCTACAAAAGTAGAGCGATAGTGACAGCAAACGACGCCATATTTTTCCCCGCTCTTTTGACATTTCTCTTCAGTAAGGTTTGCCATTTCATCATGGAAAGATATACGATCCAACAACAAGTCGAAATTATTAAAATTTACTACCGAAATTCGGAGTCAATGGCCTCAACTTTAAGAGCGCTACGTCTAATTTATGGTCGTCGTCATTTCTGGCTGAATGCCTTCATCAATAAGCAAAATATGCGTTATTGAACAGGCAGCAATCCACACGTACTCCATGAGTCAACATTGCATCCCGAAAAAATTACGGTTTGGTGCGGTTTACGGGCTGGCGGCGTCATTGGGCCGTACTTCTTCCGTGATGATCAAGACCGGCACGTTACTGTGAATGGGAATCGCTACCGCTCAATGATAACCGAATAGTTTTGGCCCGAATTGAATGATATGGACTTGGACAATATGTGGTTCCAACAGGAAGGCGCCACAAGCCACACAGCGAATGCCACAATCGATTTATTGAAAACCAAGTTTGGTGAACGTGTTATCTCACGAAATGGCCCAGTCAATTGGCCGCTCGGTCGAGCGATTTGACGCCGTTAGACTATTTCGTGTGGGGCTACGTCAAGTATATGGTCTATGCCACAAGCCAGCGACGATTGATGAACTTCGTACGAATATCGAACGTGAAATTGCAGCAGTATCGGCCGATTTATGCTTGAAAACCGTCGAAAATTGAGTTCGGCGTCTGGACTTCTGCAAGCGTGTCCGTGGTGCCCATGCAAAAGAAATCGAGTTCCATACATAATGACATCAAATGTACTTTCACAGGAGTTAATAATTTAATTCATATCCCAAACCGTTTTTGTTTTATTTAAAAAAATTTGTGCGTTCCTATTGCAAGACCCGATACAAAGAACGTAAATTACAAAGAAGTTGCTTCGCTCCCACCGTTCCTCTAACAGAAAGCTTCGTCAAATTTCACCATATCAGAACTAATTTGATTTTCGCTGATTGATATTAGAATCAGATTATATCCAATTGGATCCTGTGAATCAGTGAATGGCGCGAGAGTCATTGCCACATGAAACGAAACGCAATGCAACTTCTTTTTAATCTATGGTATTCTTTGGTAAATATCTAGACAATCGAGTTTTTCTTATGAAGATTCATTACTTCGACGCGTAGAAATAATTCTTCTGCAAACAAATTCCCATACAAATTTATCAAGGAATAATTTGCAGCAATGAGATGCCAATTTGCTCTTTTATTTTCTCCACCTGCATTATTTTTATTTTGATTTAGCTAAATATTTACCTATGTAATTGAAAATGCTTCTTGTGTAAATCTTTTAAGAAATTTGTTTAAAAATCGTATATGCGTACATGTGTATATATTATATAGTTATTTACGTATGTATGTATTAGGCTTCGGATAAGTTTCTTCGAGAACATTGTAATATACATTCATTTGGACATACATACATACAAGTATATAGATACATAGAGATGGACACAAACATTCATACTTATGTACACTCAATCATATATATGTATTTATGTATATAAAATATATATAAATATATCTGGAAACAGTGCAATCGAAATACCGTACAAATGTCGTGCAATAATAATTGTACAATACTCGTAAGAGTACATCACACGTCTGCAAGGTCTACAAATTGTCTTAATTGGCATAATTACACCACATAACACATTCTCAATTCTCAATTTGCTGTATTTCATTGGCTCAATGTGCTTATTTCAGATTAATTCATGGAGACAGTGAGGAATCCGTACGCTGTTCATATTGCTCCGTTTTGAATGAGAACGATTTACGTATATCTTTCGAAAATACCTGCACCGATTCTTTAGTAACAGCATTCGATGATGAGGCTTTATTAATATGCGACCAAGGAAACGAAATGGCAAGAACAAAGGTTTATTTTACGTTAATAATGCAGGGCCCATTCATTCCATCAGACTTTTAATTTATTTGTCTTCTTGACAAAACTTACATTCATATATGTATATATTTTTAAAGAATTACATAAAGCAAATTTTTTTCGCAATTCAAAAGGTTTTGCCGTTTATTTATGCACACAAAAATGTGTTCGTTCTGTATTATAATTTTGACTCTTTATATATTATCATTTAACTTACATGTATTGTTACATTACATGTATTTTTATTTTAAATAGGTTCACTTTGATGACGTGTCGTTATATGGGACTCCGAAAGAGGAGCCAATGCCTTCCATCCCCGCTGTTTCGGAAAAAGTTTCTGCGAATTTCCTAAAAAGTCAATTGCAATCATGGTTTCAACCGACGGACAATCGGTTGGCCATGAAATTATTCGGCAGCCGGAAAGCTCTGGTCAAAGAAAGAATTCGTCAGAAAACTTCCGGGCACTGGGTAATTCATCCTTGCAGTTCATTCAGGTATGTTTCATAATTTGCATCGGTAAGATTTGATACTCGTATATTCACGCACATACATATATCACATATTTCAGATTTTATTGGGACCTTTGTATGCTTTTATTATTAGTAGCAAATCTTATAATCCTGCCAGTCGCAATATCATTCTTTAATGATGATCTGAGCACACGATGGATTGCCTTCAACTGCCTAAGTGATACAATTTTTTTGATAGATATTGTAGTCAATTTTAGAACAGGTAAGTGAACCTTATATATATATTTATTTTATTGAAAAGGGTACTGCACTTCCTGCTCCGAAAGTGAAAGTTTGACAAAAATGGGAAACATCGTTGCCAAAGTAAATCTTAAAACTTCTGATAGCTAATAACAAAATACAACTCAAAAAACCATAAAATCAATAAATTAAAAGCTCCTTAATATCTTATACCGAAAATTCACAGAAAGAGGTTTCGACCGAGATATATGTATGTACATATGTAAATACATATATGTATACTGAGAAAAATATCGCTAAAATCAAGAAAAACGTAATTTGAATAAAGAAATGCTGTTTGTTTAATGGGGAATTTAAGTACGAACGTCTAATTTGGAACGCGATCTTTTTGAAATTCAATAATACATTTTCTTATATGCACTAACTGTATTTAACCTAACGAAAAAACAGCTTTGGATTTCACACAATTTTTCAGCGACTCTCGGAAAAATCGGATTAATTAGTAACCAAAAAATTAGATTTTTGATTGACTTTTAAAGTCATCTACACAATTTCCAGTGGGATTTTTGAAAGGGCCAATTTAATTTTAGAAACGTCATATAGGTTTCAAAATAGTCAATTAGATGTTAGAAAGCGTCTAATAATAATAATAATAATAGTAATTTGGCGTTTACACCATAGCTTGATGATTGACCGAACTTCTCCTACAATTTGTGTAAATTGGATTCCAGAAAGCATAAAATGAATTTTATAATTTTTTACATCAATTTTGCGATAAATCATTTTTTGTTTGCGTTATTTGGTAATGCAAATTTTTCTAAAATACTCATTTTTATGCGAACGTTATATGTGTCACAATTGATATTAATATTGCACTTGTATTCTCATCATAACATATAATTTGCTTTTCATATTGGGTGCGCCACACAGTTGAAGATAAAATCCTTTCTGCTAAAATTTTATTTATTTATTGTACTTTAATTCTTTTGATGTTGCTAAAAATTGTTTTTTATACCGCTGCTAAAATGAAAGTGTTTTCCGACTTATATGAACGCAGTTCTTCTTATACAGAAACAAAGTGTAAGGATAGAATCACTTCTATCTTCTTGTAGCTCAAGAATTGTCTTCTGATCAAATTTTAATTTTAATTGTAATTAATTTCATAAAATAAAACAGATATAGCGAGATATAAATTGACACGCAAAATTACGAAATGGAGTACGAATGCGAATACAAAAACAAAAAACGAAGCAAAAATTACATAAAATCGGTGAGGATAATCTTAATAACAAGGACTGCAAAAACGACAGCGACAACCATATGGGTTACGATTACCACTACGAAATCGATAATGACTATGAAAACATATCCGGTTAAATACGATATTAATTATTGCTAACGGTGACTATGTCAATAACGATATCTACATCAATAAAAAATAAGAATGAATTATGTAATTTTTATACATTGACAACCTATCTCATTTTTAAGCCCGCTTAGGAAGATCAAATATACATACATTTTCCAAATGCATAGAAGGTATGTAAAGGGTGGTTGAATTTTAAGGGCCGATGTTGAATGTGAACCACACCTAAACGTCAAGTTTTTTTCTGCATTTCATTTGGCATTTCTCAATTTCAGACTACTCAATTTGAACATGGAAAGATACACAATCGAGCAACGTGTCAAAGTTATTCAGGCTTATTATGAAAATGGGCGTTCAAATCAAAATACATATCGTGCACTTCGTTATTCTTTCGGTCAATTTGATTTCACCTCAGTGGATTCGTCAATAAGCAGAATTGACGCATTTGGGCGAATGATAATCCAAGAGTGATTGTCGAAAAACCAATGCACCCACAAAGAGTGACTGTTTGGTGCGGTTTATGGGCTGACGGCATCATCGGGCCGTATTTTTTCCAAAATGAGGCCGGTCAGGCAGTTACTGTGAATGGTGTTTTTATGGCCCGAATTGGAACACATGGATGTGGACGATATGTGGTTCCAACAGGATGGTGCCACTTGCCACACAGCCAACGAAACAATGGCTCCTTTGCGCGACAAATTCAATGGCCGTGTTATCTCACGTGGTGGCGATGTCAATTGGCCACCAAGATCATGTGATTTGGCACCGTTGGACTACTTTCTTTGGGGATATTTGAAAGAAAAGGTGTACGGCAATAAGCCAGCAACAACTCAAGAGCTAAAGGATGAGATAATTCTGCACATTAACGGCATACAACCTCAATTATGCCTCAGCGTCATCGAAAATATGGACCATCGGATGGAGGTGTGCCGCCGAGGTCGCGGCGGACATTTGGCCGATATTTTGCTCCATACATAATTGAACCAACCATATTATCATAATAAAAAGAAATTACAATAATTTCCAAAATAACTTGTGTTTTATTCAAAATCAATATCGGCCCTTAAAATTTAACCACCCTTTATTATAGAAGTTCTCCCAGTAAAATTACACGGCTATGAAGAGCAAGGACTATTTATTATTTTATTCTATATAATACAATAAAAATATCAGCACTCGCTCCAAAAACATGTGCTTACATTTTTAAATTAAATAGTGCGCTTTCATTTGGACACCCTATATATATTAAAATAATTAATTTAGGCAGCAAAATATAAAAAAAAAAAGTTATCAGATTTTTTTATATATGAGCTTTCTACCTATCGGTCTACATTCTAAATTAAGGTGGGTAGGAGGCAACTAAAATAAATAAGATTAAATACTTACATAAGTAGAAACATTTATAAATAAATATTTGTATTTTTGTATACACATCGAATTATATTTTTTCGCAGGTATAATGCAACAGGACAATGCAGAACAGGTTATACTGGACCCTAAGCTTATAGCTAAACATTATTTAAAAACATGGTTTTTTCTGGATCTGATTTCATCGATCCCACTTGACTACATTTTTTTGATTTTCAATCAAGTAAAGGAAAATAGTGCATCATTTTTGGAAAGGAAGTTTTAACGACAGATTCATTTTTACAGGATTTCTCCGATTCCTTTCAAATTCTTCATGCGGGGCGTGCTCTTCGTATTCTACGTCTGGCAAAGTTACTTTCTTTGGTTAGATTGTTGCGACTTTCGAGGCTCGTGCGCTATGTCTCACAATGGGAGGAAGTATATGTAAGTATGCAATTTTAATCTACATATAGTACATTTGGCAAATATATATTCAATACATATATGTTTGTTCTTATATTGGATACTGTAAATTGTTAGAATTTCTAACCGCATATAGTTTTTATCGAATATGTATTTATTTTAGAGTTCATATTAGATTTCGAAGTAAAGGTGTTATTACTCGTACACATTATTTATGTGAAGTTAAAGAACAGTCATACTTAATTTGGTAGGTTTTTGAAGAATGCATGTCAATATGCTGCATCTTCTTGTGCCACGCCTCAACCTAAATACAGAGGCAGTACAAAACTTATTTTGAGTAATTAAATAAATGTAATCCCAATAACGGAAAGTCTTCTTTTTTGTTAGTAGTAAGTGATATTTATAATTTGAATATTTAAATTAACACACAAACGTCGTTCATACCATACTAGTTAAGCGTTTGACATCTGCATATCTGCCTTAATGTTAAATAAATAATCCAAAGAATTAAAAAAAAATCTTAACAAATTTTTCTTTTTTATTAATCCGTTCTATGCAATTCGAAACCCCCTTGAAGGCCCTTTCTTTACATAAACACTAATTACATTTTCAAAACTGGCGCTTGCACTAAAGTCCCACAACGGCCCTAATGAACTATATTTGACATATTTTTATGTATAATGAATTGTATATGATATAAATTTCATACAATTAAGCTACCGTTCTAAATCTGCTTCCAAGAATGTTAGGCAGTCGAAAGTAAACAACCATTTCATGTATTTGTGTCATGGTTTTTTGTTAAGAGCATATTAATAATTCTTTGATTTTGTTTCTTAAGTATACTTCAGTTTATTAAATATATGCTTACGTAGGTATTGCCTTTAAATCGGGGACCGTAACGAGCTGCTTATATAAAAATTGCAATATTAAGTTTTTTTGTTTTTTTTTTTTATTTGTATCATACAAATAAGAAATAGCTTTATTTTCAATCATTTCATAAAACCTATTCAATTCGTAGTTTTTACTGAAGTATGATAATTATTTTTTTTAGTTTTTTAATTAGAAAAATTCATTAT
The DNA here is from genome assembly GCA_951828415.1 of Anomoia purmunda. Classification (NCBI taxonomy): domain Eukaryota; kingdom Metazoa; phylum Arthropoda; class Insecta; order Diptera; family Tephritidae; genus Anomoia; species Anomoia purmunda. The sequence goes on from OX639997.1 coordinate 68,669,261, forward strand.
TATGGATTTTAGTTTATTGTACAAATATTGACATTTGTCCACAGCATTGCTACTCGCTCCCATACATTGTATATGGTAAGGTTCAAAAGTTTCTAGCCTACCCTGATTATTGCGTTTGTTTACAAAGATATAGTGTAACAGATTCAGGCTGGCGATTAAAAACCGAAATGCCTAAAATTGAGTATCGAACTCTGATTACAGTTGTAGCTATAGAAGACTATATGCCGGCGAAAATAAAATAAAAACAAAACGTTAAAATGATTTGCACGGGAATGGGCGAAGCAATTTCGTTTAGGGAAGATAATCAATTAATGATGAACCGCTCCTAGGACGACCATCGTCGACCATTACGGATGAAAACAGAGTGAAGTGCTGAACTAATTTTTATCACTTGGTAAAGACCGACAGAAAGAAGTTTTGAACGCAATTGTTAATTAATTTGAAGGTGCTACTCAAGACAACATTGGAGAAAAAATGTTGCGAGGAGTGTTGTTACTTGGGAACTCGCTGATCTGAGCTTTTACTGTGAACAAGGGTACCATTAATTGCGCTCGACCATATGCCATATAATCCCGACTTGATTCAAAATACTATCATTATACCTTTCATGAGAATGAAATGGTATATTAAGTTTGGTCCGATGTTTGTAAGTGCCAGAAGGAGAAGAGATAGACCCATCAAAAAGTATACCTAAATGATCAGGACGATGAGCTGAGTCGATTTAGCCATGTCCGTCTGTCTGTCCGTCTGTCCGTCTGTCCGTCTGTCCGTCTGTCCGTCTGTTTGAACGCAAACTAGTCCCTCAATTTTAGAGCTATTTTGATGAAATTTGGTGAGCAGGTGTCGTTGTACAAATGATTAAACATTTGTCGGAATCGGCCAGATCGGGTGACTATAACATATAATACAACCGATTGTTCAGATATTGCATTTTGCACCATAACTCCTCCATTTAAACAGCTAAAGGCTTGAAATTTTGCAGAAATATCAGCCATAATTAGCTACGTATCAGTATTGAAAATCATGAAGATCGGAGAAATATAACATATAGCTCCCATACAACCGATTGTTCAGATATTGAATTTTGCACCATAACTCCTCCATTTAAGCAGCGAACGGCTTGAAATTTTGCAGAAATATCAGCCATTATTAGCTACGTATCAGTATTGAAAATCATGAAGATCGGAGAAATATAACATATAGCTCCCATACAACCGATTATTCAGATATTGAATTTTGCGCCATAACTCCTCCATTTAAACAGCTAAAGGCTTGAAATTTTGCACAAACATCAACCATTATTAGCTATATATTAGTATTCATCAAGATCGGAGTTCACAGTGTAAATCGGCAAGATAAATTCAGGACAAATATTTATTGCGAAAAGTAATAAGCTCAGCGCAATATCACTATTTACGGATCTGATAACTGTTTTCAAAGACCGACATATGTAGGTCTTACATATTAATACTTAATTATTTGTATTTTTTAAATGTTGAATATCAAGCGTCGATACGATATTAAAAATATTCAAAAACCATTCCCTTCTTAAAACATAGTTCTTTTTAATTACATAAGGAAAAGCATTAAATAATTTATAACAATGCCTTTACTAGAATTATTTTTATTGATTTGAAGGAAATTTTCGCTTTTAACTATAGGTAATACGAAATTGTAATACAATAACACGTTTTTTACTATTCTTCCATTCATGAAAGGTATGAAGCCTTCGGCATAGCCGAAGACAGCGCTGTTTTTACTTGTTTTCGTTTTAAATTGAAACCTGACTTTCGAGAAAATACATTTAACATTGATGATGAGGGGAAATCATCTGTTTTTAGACGTTTTGACGACAAAAATCCAGATTATTTTTTTAAGGGTACAGCAATGCTAGTAATTCGCTGCAAAAATAATAATAATTGTTTGAGGTTTACCCTTCATTTTTTAGTTCATACCAGAAGCTCTTGAGCCTTACTATGTGTATAAAGTAGGGCTGGAACTAACCGCATATTCGGATATCCTTTAACACAGATAAAATCCGGATAGTATGGATGTCAGGACAATATCCTTTGGTGTAATTATCCGGACATCCGAATTTATAAAGATCTGGTTAATATTCAAATATTCTGATATAAAAAAAACTAACGATTTGATGAACAATAATAATAACCAATTAACACTTTTAGTAAATAATTTCCACAACTATCAATAATCGCACACACCATTTATTTATTTATTTTATTTTTTTTATTTTTAAGAAATTTGTGCAATAATAAATTATTTAACAAATAAATATTTAGCAGCGCTAGCAACAAGGGCCTTCGGCTGTCTGTAATCTAATATAACGTTAATGATTAAGGTGTTAGTAGAGCTAACTACAATTTATTCTTAATATTAAATGTGCTTTAACAAGTCGGTCTCTTTCAAAAATTTGTACATCTTTAGAACGTTTGTGATGTTAGCCTCTCTCAAAAGGTCGAAGGGATCCGTTGTACTCAAGATCTCTTTTCGGGTTGGGTCGATGATTGGACAATGTAGTAAATGTCGAATTGATGCCGGCTCTTCACAAAATGGACACTTACTGGGTGGGGTACGTTGTAGAAGATGTGCGTGCGTGATAATTGTATGCCCCAGGCGTAGGCGAATAAATGGCTTAATTGTTGAGAGCGCCATGTCGGCAGGGATAGTTCCTTTCTTTCTGCTAGGATTGATAGCGGAGTAGTGATGAGCATAGGTGTTCCAATCGCTAATTTGAGCCTGGCGTCTTTCGTTTGCGACTTCAGTCAAAATGTCTTTTTTAGACATATAGTTAAACATTATGGATGGTGTTTTTGCAACGTTTTTTGCAGCGGCGTCAGCGTTTTCGTTGCCAATGATTCCTGTGTGGCCTGGTATCCACATTAGTTTGATTTTTCGAGGTGTGGCTATTAAAGTGTTGCGTATCGCAACTACCTCATTTTGAACATTAGAGGGGCATTCGATGGCGTCAAGGCATGAGTTACTGTCGGTGCAAATAATGAACTTGCCTCGGTGAAGCTTAGCATATGTGATGGCTTCGAGAACAGCGGAGACTTCAGCGGTAAACACGGAGCAAATTGGGTGGAGTAGGGGGTGTATTTGCTTTTGGAAATTGCAACGTTTTAATTGTGTGAGGAATGTGGTTAATCATCCACTGTGGGCGGATAGTGGATACTCTAGGCCTTGAAGTATGCGGTATCTGAAGGTGTTTAAGGAGTTTCAGTGATCGACTGATTACTGGCAAGAATCTTGGGTCCCGTTTTCTTGACATCGCGTTTTTAACGTCTGTTTTTAAAAGATTGTTTGGAGTAAATAGCAGTTTAGGGAGTAAACGACGGCAGCCATCGATTGTTCTTTCAGCAATTGTAGGCAAGCCAGTTTCTGCAAAGAGGTTTTTTAGAGGTGTCGTAGGGAATGCTCTTATGCTTCTCCGTATTGCTACGTGATAAGGCGTGGATATTTTGTTGATTGCAGATGCTGGACAGTTTCCATAGAGTGGTAGTGCGTATTCAACCTTGGAGAGTATTAAGGCTCTGGTAGCGTTGACAAGAGTGGCCGGGTGAATATGGCTTTTCTTTGCTGTTAGGTATTTTATTATATTTAATCTTGTCACAAGACAGTCTCTAACATATTTACAATGTGACTTAAAGCTATATTTAGAGTCTATTATTAATCCTAAAACTTTAAGTTCATTAACAGTGCTAATATTAAGGTTAGTACAGAAGTTAGTTAGATTAGAGCAGTTCACTTTTTTGCAAACGTGTAAAATTTTTGTTTTTTCTATTGATATTGTGGTACCAGCAGTCAGGGACCATGAAGTTAACTCTGCTAGGACATTTTCGAAAATTTGAGTGACTTGAGCGAGATTGTTACACCTTGTGTAGAAGACTACGTCATCGGCGTAAAGCTGACATTGGATGCCGCGGATATTTGTTGTTCGGAGGACAATTTCATCAAACGCGATTATGAAAAGAAATGCAGATAAGGGTGAACCTTGCGGGGTGCCATTATCTAAAGGAACACTGCTGGACAGAAATCCGTTTATTTTGACTCTACACTTTCTATGCTGGAGAAAATTTTTAACAATTTTTTTTATTTTTTGGCCCACTTTCCAAGCGTCAAGTTGTTTCAAAACTATGTGTATGCCGATTCTATCGAATGCTTTTTGAAAGTCTATCGCTAATAAAGACACGTGGTTTTTGGAGGATAAAGCGTTTGAAATAAAGTAGTCTAGATGTAGGAGTGCATCCATGGTGCCAAATCCTTTTCTGTATGCAACTTGATTAGGGCTTATAAGGTTTTTCACTTCAGCATACCACGATAAGCGATTGACAATAATTTTTTCTGTCAAAGCGTTTGAAATAAAGTAGTCTAGATGTAGGAGTGCATCCATGGTGCCAAATCCTTTTCTGTATGCAACTTGATTAGGGCTTATAAGGTTTTTCACTTCAGCATACCACGATAAGCGATTGACAATAATTTTTTCTAATAATTTTCCAAAACATGATAGGAGCGAAATTGGTCTATAACTGTTTACATCTGAAGGGGGTTTGTTGGGTTTTAGTATTGGAACAATACATGCGGTTTTCCAAAATTGTGGGTAGGGTCCACTATCAAAAATGCAATTGTAAAGCTTGAGTAGTCTACTCTTGACTGAGTTTGGCAGGTTTTGAATTATGGGATATGTAATCTTGTCCAGGCCTGGTGAACTTACTTTGACTGAGGAGAGGGCAAATTCGAATTCTGATGGGAGGATTTTGGACTCAAGTTGCTTGGCTGCGATTGATAAAGGGTAAGAGATTGGTGGTTCCTGGTTTAGTCGTCTTGCTTTTAAGTTGCGGAAAGTGTTTGGAAAGGATGTATCAGACGAGGAAAGGGAGAAATGAGAAGCAAAATTGTTGGCAATAGCATGTGGGTCAGAGAGTGGTCCATTAGCGGAATTAATGTACGTAAAGGACGTTTGTCTTGGGGAGCCAGAAAGTATTCGTATGTCATTCCATATTTTTTTAGGTTTTGTTGATGGGTTTATGCTGGAGGTAAGTTCTTCAAATGCTTTGCGCTTTGCTAATTTGGCGTTTCGCTTAAATTGTGCGTTTGCTTTTTTGTATCTCAATAGATTTTCTGTTGAGCGAACGGTTTTGTATTGGCGCCACAAGTTCTGCTTGGAAACTTGGAGTGTGGATAGATCGGAGTTCCACCAAGGAACGGTTTTATTGGATCTATTTAGTTTAGTTTGTGGTATGGTGAAGTGAGCTGCTGATCGTATAACTCTTAAAATTTTAGCTGCCTCTTGGTTTATGTTATTAGCAACTGGAGAGACTGCACTGATTTCTTCGCACATTTGGCCGAATTTCTTCCAGTCGGCTTGGATAGTTTTAAATCTGGGTGTGAATTTTACTAAGGATTGGTTGCAGACTGAGGTTATTTCGGTAAGGATAGGGAAGTGGTCGCTTCCATGCAATGAGTCAAGGACTTTCCACTGGCAGTTTGAGGCTAGAGTTGCGGAACAAAGTGTAATGTCAACTGTAGAAAAGGTGTGGTGAGTCGAAAAGTGGGTGGGAGCACCATTTTTTACCAATGTTATTCAATTTTCCGAGCCAGCCAAATTATTTATACATATGTTTATGTTGTGTAGGTATATAACTTCAATACATATTTGTAGCTGTAAGCTCTGGAGCAATTCGATTTAAAAGTGTACCTAGCTTATAAAACATGAAAATATACTCGTATCGTAAACTCCTTTTCTTAAACGAATAGAAACGAGAAACAGCTTGGAAAGCTATCTCAGTTTTGGAAATAAAAATCGCTAAATAGTATTTGTTTTTAATTAGCAATTTACCCAACTTCAAAAGTAGGATGGAGCTTCTCAATTTGTCTTTTATATATTTTTTATATTTGTTCTGACATAATTCGTTGTTTGTGAACCGATTAAGCTATTATTTTTGCGTTGAATTTAGGTCAGACCACATTACTCCCATTAAAATGTAACTCAAATCCAGTTTTTTTTTAAATATTAAGAAACAACGGTAATGATAATGATACTTCGCTTTTATTGCGTCATGGATCTACCGATCGCTAAAAGCAATAAATGTGTTTGTCCTCACTACCTGACTTCTTAAATAGAAGCTGTATATGTATCTTTAAGTATTTAATATACATATTTGATAAATCTTAAGTTCCATTTTTTTTTGCTTTTTAGTTCATTTGTGTGTAATTTTGTAAAGTTTGTTCTTGATTTTTTTTTAAATAGTCTTTTAATATGCATATATAAAAATAGATATTGTAACTTTACTAAATTTGTAACTTGCTAGAAGAAAACTCAGGCTTATTCCCACCAAGGCCTCATTACGCGTCAAATTGTCTCAAAGGCCACTTCGTTACTCAGCAGTAAGGCACATTCGTTGAGCCTACAAATGTAAACTATAGGAAAAACTGTCATCTTATAAGATGACGACCTGGGTGTGAATAATACCCCTCCTATCTTTTTGGTGTATTTTCCATATGCGTGCAAGCAGTTCTTCAAAGTGTTTTTTTTTTTATATTTTAAGATAATAATTTCACGTTTCGGTCCCCGATTTCAATTCATTGCAAACATCCATATCTACACCCAAAAACAAATTAACGTTCATGGTAGGTTCAGCGTTATAGTTCAAAAGTTTTGGCCGAACTTCTCCAACAATTTGTAGTGTGCGTCTTGATCAGCGTTGCCACAAGCTCAATTTTGTTTAAATATATATTTTTCAGGTTTCCCTTTTGTAATGCTATGCATACATAGAAAACTTTTTACATTTAAAAAACAATACAAACAAAATCAACAATATCTTAAGATAATTATTTCAATATTTTTAGAATATATATACATAGAGTACTACTGTTTTTAAAATGTCTCAGGAGAAAATCGAGAACTAACAATGAAAAGAAAACATTTTTTTTGCACCATCTTGTGGGCATAAGTCAGAATTCAAATCGTAAATAAAAAAAAAACTAATTGCATTAACCTATTAGACGACAGCCAGTAAAACTAGCCTTATTTTAAAGAAATTTTTGATTAGAATCAAATTAACATTCAGATTTATTAAATTTAGTGAAAAAGTCTCTTTTTGCTGACCATATTTGATCTTTTGAAATACATAAGTTCTTTGCAAACCATTATATTATGTAGGGTTTTCGTTTCCAATCTATTTCTTATATCTGTTCTTATTAAATTAAGAGAAGAAAATTTTCTCTCTGCTGCAGCAGAACTGTGTGGTAATGACAACAATAGAAAAATGAAGTTTGAAAGGTCAGGAAACATTAATTCTCCTAGTCCATTTTTAAGCGCACTGATTTTTTCCCAAAAGCTATTAATATCCATATCTGAATTACAACTGTGATCACTTAACCCTAATAACTAAAGTCCATTGGGTTACAATTTTGTCAGAATCAATATCACATGTAAGTGTTGAAAATGCAAAATTAAATCCAAAATTGAATTTTCACTGGATGACATTACTTCGGTAGGGGTTATTATTTTTAATAATTCCAAGTCTTTCCTTCCGAAATCGAACCTAAGTCTAATTTGGTCTAACAGTTCGATAAAAAAATTTTAAAATTATGCTCTTAATTTCAACATTTTCACTCGTAGTAGTCTTAGCTTGTAATAGAAAAAGTTCTGATTTTGTTGCAATAAAAAACTTTGATACTTCAATGTAACGAAGGTGTAACAATTTGAAAAAGCGAAAACAGAAAATATAATTTTGACACATGCTAGGAATGGCAAGTATGTGGGGATGAGCAACACAAAAATCGGTTGCAGGTGCAATGCAATGCAATAAAGGTCTGAACACAATCATATCTGAGCGCACTATGCATAAAGCCATAAACACTTTTTGTATCTTTGTATCCATTGACTTAAAATGTATCCAAATGGATACAATTGTATCCAAACGGCAACCCTGGTCTTGATGCTCTAACACAAATTGAGGGACCTACAGTTTTATGCCGACTCCGAACGGCAAATGATTTTTGTGAGATGTTTTTTCATGGCAGAAATACATTCGGAGGTTTACCATTGCCTGCCGAGGGGCGGCCGCTACGAGTATTCGGGCAGGCTTTATGCTAAGCTTTGCCAAAGAAAAAAGAAATAGGGCGTCCCAGCACTTAAAGCCAAAACATATATTAAAACAGTTACCAACCTGTAATGGTTTATAACTCTTTAATAAAATAGTGTACATTTATTACTATGCTCTTTGACTTCGGCATAATACTTCCTATTAGTTTGCGTAGGTACAATCAAATTATTTGTCTGATACTTATGTTAAACTGCAATAAATATTTAAAGGTGGCGAATGATATAAATAACACCTCTTGTCATTTGATGAAATATTCAGTTTTAGAGGAAAAAATGTATTTCAAACTAAATAACCCTTTGGAGTTGAGGTCAGATGTCCTATATTTTCGCGGATTTTATTTGGTATCACTAAGAAAAGATACGGGGAACGAATAACCATTGTAATAATGTGGGTGATCTAATGTTTAAATGCATATACTACTTATATATTCCTATTAAAATACCAATACAAACGCCTAAAATTTTACACCACTTTGCATAGAATATTCGAAATTATATATTTATTTATGCAGACATGAGCTTAACAGCTCGATGATCATAGAACTGTGGTACTTTCGGAAAAGGCTTTAAAGATTTAGAATAAGTAATTTTTATTGAGTGTTAATATTGAAAGATCCTATCAATGTAATACTGTCCCATGTTTTAGTCTACCTATCTCAGAACTATTTTAAATGTTTCATGTTTTCGAACAAACATATACATACATATATATTATTTTTAAATAGGTTGCTTCAACTATTTAGATCTTAATATTCCTACATGATTGACGTAATTTCTAGAATAATTCTTTCAAGGTATGGTATAATATTTTAATTACCTTTCATGAATATAACGTTAAGAGGTAATAGTAAAACGAGGCGTGGCAGTACCGAATTTCTTGCTTAATCATAACACAAATATGACTTTAAAACAAATACATACATTTATAATAAACCAAATATAAATTTTATAATACTATATTCTTTCTTATTCTCTATACAATTTTAATTACATAATTTCGGTATTTTCATGAAAAATGATTTATATCTTACATTATAGCAAAAATATTTCGTACAAATGGTCTGAAGAAATTTGCGTATATGGAATCATCGTATTCTTGCACAGAGACTCATTTGTATGGAAAATTTTTAGAGGGTTCTTGATCTAATGCTGCCTTTAAAAACCCATCTTTGTATTTTTCACACGAAAAGTAATGCGAATAACAAACAGTTTAGCAGTTACTAAAAGTGTTGCCTTCTTAGGCATCATAAAGCAAAAAACACAAAAAAAAAATAACAATGCCTGCATACATTTGTTCCCATATTGAAATCTTGAGGAGCGTTAAAAAATCGTAATTTTTTTTTTCAAATATGTATTTTTAGTACTTTTGCCAGTAAACTGGCTCAAATAAATTAGGCAATCTACGTTGAGTACATAGTAATCAAAAATCCGGCGATTGATTATTTTCTATATTTAATACAGCGCAAAAATCGAGCGATAATAAAGCTTGTAATTTCATTGCAATTCCAATTTAAATTTTTACACATCAAATGTAGCATCGTACAATATTTTGAACAACAAAAAAACAGAAATTACAAACACTCTCACATACTCCTAATACGACACCAACACATTTGCAAAAACCAACAACAAAATATTGCACACATTTATATCAATATGATTAATATTTCAATACTCTATCTAACTTAATAATCGAGAAATATGTACGAAGAAAATTAGCTTAACGGGGATTATGTGTATGTATGGTTCTAGATTCTGCAGAATCTGCAAAAAAAAAGTGCTGATCGAAGAGGGAGAATGCATAGAAAAGACAAAGATGGCTTGACTAAAAGCAACCTCATTTTGAAGGTAACCCAACCAACAATTTTTCAATATTTTTTTAATGCAACCCTTGATTGATTAATTGATTGCTATTATAGTTAAATATTATTGATTCACTAACGAGGAATGATTTACCCTGTTTCAGTTTTAAATAGTGCTAAATTTTTTATTTTTGTTAGTTAACATGATTGCTTCTTTTTGAGTTAATACTATTTCTAAGTCAGCGTTTTAGATTGACGAATAAAACCTATTTTGATGCATAAAATTCAAACTGCTTCTTTACTTGTAACGCACTTACTTTATACACACACACACACACATAGTCCTTATTACACGTACATACATACATATATATATAACATATTTATGTATGTATATTATGAGCGACATAGCGTTGGAACACAACATTTATTCCCCTTAAAATCGGTGCTCAAATAACGAGAATCTCATATCGAGGTATGAGTTATGAGTTATGTCGAAATGTTCTTTCATATTGTATGTATGTATGTATTTTAGGCTATATCAAAAAAAGGCATAGTGTCTAATTCGTCTTGAACACTTACTAAGGAGTATTTCGCAACAGCAGTTTTTCGACACCGTAAGAATCATTAGAGTGGTTCAAAAAGTACTTTTTTTGGCAACTCATAAACTCTACCTAAAAAAGGTTACTTCTGATAAATCCTAAAACGCGTATTTTTCGTTGTTAAAAAAAAGTTTTTTAGAGATCCCGCAAGTCGCAATGTAGAAATGTTTCATACTCGTAGCATGTTTATGTGCATCTGCAAATTTTCATCTTATATGTAATTACTCTGATTTGATTGGAGAATAATCCCTTAATTACATACCTGTCTTGAAGAGTTAGAATGGGCCTAGTGTCAAAAAATATGCTTTCGCAGCCCGACTGCTTAAAGTAAAGCGTTGATACTGAACGACGCATTGGCATGATTTTAAACTCGTCACCAGGGGTTTCTGGAGTTGCTGATTCCGAATCTGATATAATAATAATAATAATAATAATAATAATAATAATAATAATAATAATAATAATAATAATAATAATAATAATAATATGTTGCTTACACCATAGATTTATGATTATTTAAATAAATTCTGCATAATTGTAGTTTTTCTTTTAATTAGATATATCTTGGAAGTTGTTTTTCAATAACTTGCAAAAGATACAGTTTCTATTTCTCAAAATTGTATCATAATTATGAATTAATTCACAACTTTTAAACGCTTTTTGGGGTATTTTAAATCCAATTTTAAATCCATACCGTATCGGCCCGTGGTGAAAAGAATACTGAAGGTGGCACAGACTGTGGTGCCGCTAACCCTCTCTTGAAAATTTTTACAGAATTTCTACGTCACAACAGCTTTTGTTTATATCCTCGCAGTCATGTGTATTCTTTTCAACGTGTTTAACAATTTTAGCGTATATTCATTCTTACATTTATCCCTACGTGTTTCCTCTCAATTCTCTTCACGTTTAAAGCTGATGTGACGTCAAAGCCAAGTTACTCTCCGAATTTCAGATCAATCACCGCAGTCTTGTATTCTATTATTCTTGGGATCGGGTACTTTAAATTTTGAAAAACTTAAATCAGATTAGAATCGGCAACTTCAGATACCTCTTGGTAATGCATACAACGTTCAGTATACGCGTTCAGTATAAACGTTTTAATTTCTGCAGTCTATAACTATTCTAACTGTAATTAAGAGAATAATTTTTGGATGCACCTTAGCGGGATCTCTATAAACATTTCTTTCTAAAACAAAAAAATATGTAATTAACATTATTTTCAAATTGTTTTTATTAGTTAAAAGAAAATTTAAAAACACGTAATGTACATATATAAAGGCACATTTTTTATATCTTTAGTTGATTATTCTATCACATAAAGTGGGAATTTTATATACGTTTTACAATCTGCTGCCAACAATATATATAATATATATAAATTCTATCGAAATTGCAAACTTTTTTATTTATGACCAATAACTTCCTTGTTAAAAAACGTTCCTTATTTCCTTGTTAGGAAAAAATGATGCTTTGAAATTATAATTTTTAATTATTATAATAAATAAATAATAAAATTGCAACGTATTAAATTTGAAGTATTTGTGTACAGAGAAAAAATTAGGTATTTAAAAAAACTTGGATTCAACATAGGAAAACGTATGTACATACTTACATATGTATGTAAATACAATAGAGTTCGGCACAAAAAAAAATTGCCACCGAAATTAAGGCTTTCGTGAAAGTATTTCGAAAGATATGAAGATTTACGTGAGCTGGGCTCATAAAGAACTTAAGGAGTATCGAATTTGATACTCGGAAGTAAATATCGAATATCGATATTTCGAGATTAAAAATGTCGGCACATTTATCCTTTTTCTAAAACATTTATTTGTTTTCTAAAACAAATGCCGATATTTCCGAAAACGTTTGTCAAATGCCTAACGTACTCTCAAAGTCAGTGTTCAAATTTTATCCTTTTAGATTCATACAGCGTAATATGATCTAATTTATACATATATCTACCTCTGGCAAGTATACACATATTTATGTACAAATTTATAATCATGTTCTGATGAATTATTTCGAGATAAAATTGTGAGTCAACCAAGTTGTTTTTTTTTTCAAATGTCCTCAGGTCTCATATAGTATGTGTATGTACAAATGTATGTACATATGTACATTAGAGTGCCTCACTAAAAAGTTGTGCGTTTTTCACTTGAATTATACAATTTATTACGTCAAAATATTTCGGAACGACAGCAGAAGATTTGCATAAAAATATTTAAAAATTGTTTCAACCAATAATGAGATGTGTTGATATTTGCCACTAATATTGATACTTGCAAAGGAATTAAAACGGCGAGAAAATACTTATATATTTCCAATGACGCTTTATAAATAAAATCGGTCCAGTTTTGGCTAATTTATTTAAGTTCTTTCTAAAAAAATGGTTCCAAAAAAGTTTAAAAACAGCATCAAAAATTTCATAATGATTCCGTTGAACATTTTTTTTTTAATTTTTTTTGCAGACCTTTTAAGTCTAAACCAATTAACAATCTGAGGTGAGTTTTTTGAAAACACTATTTTCGTGTATAATTTCCATTTTTAGCTCACTTAAATCGTAATGTTTTTCCGAAGTAGCAACAATAATTTAGATGAGCTTCCGGCCGTTTTAATAACTTTCTAACAAATATATGGCCTTGAGCTTGTGAAAATGATTGTTGATACAAATAAATAGGCTGAAAAACTCAATATATGTTTCCGAATTATTTTGGTGGAAGTTTTAAAATACTCTTAGCACCTATTTTTTTGTATGCGGAGTGATGCCAATAATTTACATACATACATGGATATATCAAGCGGTTTACATCCCTCGAACACTGATTTCGGCTACAGGGACTTGTTGGTTCACTATACACCGAGAAGATATACCAAATGCTTTTGCTTCGTTTAAATCGCACTACATCCATGCATACATACATACATACATATGTACAATATAAACTAACTTGCATATGTATGTAAAATTAACGCTTGAACGAAAAAACCAAGAAGAAAATTGCGCAATTTAAAGCCAACAATTGATTTGTTGCAAAATACAAAATATATTGTACTGGACTGTAGCAATCTATATATTTTTACAAATACACAAAACATACATGCATACATAAATATAAGTACATACGCAATAATTTTTGCAAGCTCTCCTGCATTCGTTTGTTAACGTGTGTTTGTATAAAGGACTTTCAATTCGTTTCGCTTCTTTTACATTCAGTTAAATTCTGTTAAACCCAGTTCGAAATCATTTCATTCAAATAAGGTCAGTTCTCAACGTTTACCCCTACAAGGAATCCAACCTATTGGATTCGACGTACAATGAAAAGATATCAACAATTACGAATTACATATAATAAGAAGCATATTTATTTATTTCTGCATACAAATCGGTACACACATACATGCACACATACATAGTAATAGTAATGTACGTATGTAAGTACATGCATCCGTGAATACTATTAAATCATAAATACATACTTTTATTTACCAAAATGTTTGCTTTCGCGCATCAAAACCATGCTCTTGTTGATTTTTGCTAATGTTCAAAAAATTTGCTCAAAGTGTAAGTTTATTAAATACATAAATGCCGTATAATATGTATGGTCGTATTGATATTGCGTAACACCTGTTTTTATGTATTGTATTGTATTATATTTATTATATGGTACTCGTATTGTGAGATACTTAATGTAATTGCGATGCGCAGCAATACACCTCAAGCTTTGATCGTGCGGCCTAATTTCAGCGACACTTTATGTAATATGTACATACATATAAATGTACAAATGTATAATATGCATATAGTTATGTAATTTTGTTTCACAATTTAAAAAAAAAAGTCTGGATTTTAACCCGCAGCTTGCATAATGTTCGCAATATTTTTTATCTACTTGTGTACATGCTAATAATTGTTTATTTAACACATACATACATATTGTATGTCTACTTATTTGTGTATACTTTAATTATTTTATGATGATATTAGGTTTCCTACTGAGAATAGGTAGGTAGCTTATTTATATATTTATGTACTTGCAAAGCTAATTTCTCTTACATATAAATATGTACATACATATGTAAATATCTGCATAAAAGAATATTTAAAGTTTTCCTGAAATGCACATAGAATGTGTTTACTTAAACCAAATCCCTTTTTAAATTTCGCTTTTTTAAGCGCAATGGAACCACTTTATAAATATGTACATATATGTACATGTCTGTGAACGTTTGGAAACATAACTTATTTGACTTAAGAATTTTTGTTTTCAGACCATTATATTCTGATCTTTCACATAAATATTTTCATTCAAATTTTACTGGACTTCTAAATAAAATACAGATTTGCTTACGTTTAGAAATCTTTTTCAGAACTTTGTTATTTTGTTCAGACAGAAAAGAAGTTAAGTTGTTCATTCACATGTCCACAGAGTTCTTAGACGAACTTTTTGCAAAACTTTGGAAGACACATATATTTTGTTTCGATATTGAAATACAAGCGTAACCAGATTGTAAACGATAAATCAGGATTATAAAAAAATTCAACATTCGTCGAAAAAAACGATTTTTAGACAACCGCAAATCAACGTTAATTTATTTACTTGGTACCATATT
Organism: Anomoia purmunda; assembly: GCA_951828415.1. Taxonomy (NCBI): domain Eukaryota; kingdom Metazoa; phylum Arthropoda; class Insecta; order Diptera; family Tephritidae; genus Anomoia; species Anomoia purmunda. The sequence goes on from OX639997.1 coordinate 68,684,404, forward strand.
TGTATGTATATACGTACGTATGTAATATATATTCCTGTACTGGCAGTATCAGTAAGTGCAGTCAGCCACAAGTATCGTTCCCACGACAGTGTTCTACGGTATTGGAACAACACGAATTTACATTCGGTCAAGTGCTGTCATTGCAGCAACATTCCCCACAAGTTTATAGGGACTGTTTTATGCTACTACAACAACAATTGCAGTATAAGTATATTGAGCGATTCATTTAAATTAAATTACCTTTTAAGCAAAACTTCTTTAGCAGCATAAAGTCGCGTTAGGTAGGTAGGTAGGTAGGTTGGAGTGGCAGCCGCCTACAGCGGCTCACTTAGGCCAATATTAGGAGGCCCATTGTGTTACCACAAGGAAAAATTTGTACCATCCAAAAGGAAAAATTACCCCTCACCAAACCATTTTGCCTCGCTGATGAACTTCAACAGACAATTTACCTCGGTGCTTGAAACCTCACTAAGGTCATCAAAAAACGGTGATCCCAGATATCGCATTCTGCTTCTACACAGTGCAAGACACTTACACAGTAAATGCAAGATCGTTTCCTCCTCCTCGTCGTTCTTGCAGCTCCTACAGCATCTTCGGAAGGGTACTCCCAACCTTTCAGCATGTTTCCCTATCAGACAGTGCCCTGTTAGAGCCCCGATGACGTTGGAAATGTTTTCACTACTTAGAGAGAGAACGCTGCGCGACCGTTTCCGGTCCCATTTAGGCCACATCTGCCTTGAGGTTCGACAGGCCGTATTTTGCCTCCATCTATTGTCAGCTTGCTTATATGTGCAATCTCTGAGTAGCAGTTTGCAAGTGGTAAACGGCATACCAATGCGTTCTTTATCTTGAAGAATCTGCTTGGTCGTACCTTGTCTTGCAAGTTCGTCTGCCATGCAGTTTCCCTCTATGTCCCGGTGACCAGGGACCCAAATGAGGTACAGTCTGTTCTGCTTGGCCATCTCCTGCAGTGATAGGCGGCAGTCCAGCGCGATGTTAGAGTTAAAAGTGAAAGAGCTCAGAGCTCTGATTGCAGCCTGGCTGTCACTAAGAATGAAGATGTCTCTTCCTGTAATCCCGGTCCCAATCTTTGTTGTCCAACCAAATCTAAAGGAATAAGGTCTAAAATGACGTTCAAGGCCTCATTTGGAGTAGTTCTGAGCGCCCCACTTATGCAGATCATACTAGATTTTTGCACCTTGGTGAGTAGTCTAAGGTTACCGTCGCGTTACGACGCCTTTGTGAGATAAAACGAACATTCATATCACCGTCCTTAAGTACATGTGGATGTACATATGTATGTGTATATCTAAATGTATATATGGTTTACGATAACTTTGGGTCCATTTCGAGACTAGTTCTGAACCAGTTGGTGATGTCTTTGGACACAGTTGTAGACTAGTTCAGGACTGCTTTGAATTTTGTTCCTCGTTCGAGAGTAGTTTCGATTTGGTTTGAGACTAGTTCGGTCCTGAACTGGTTCTGAATGAGCAGAAACGTATTAATCACTCTTCACTTATTTTTTAAAGATTATTTCTCTCAATGTTTATGAAGTTCCAATTTACGATGACACTTTCGTCAGAATCGTCAAATAATTTACGCATTTAGTTTTCCAAAAAATGTAACCGTTTGCAAAAAACGGGAGAATGGATGTAGCTTGAAGGCCAACGGAATTGTTAAACATGTGCGAATTTGTAGCAACTATTTCAACCCCACGGCTATACTTATGTAAAACAAAAACCAATAAGCTTGGAAGAAGATGTTTAGAAAACGCGATTATTTCATTGCTACCTGTAAGTTTAAATAGGGAAGGAGTGAAGCCATGTATGTGTTGAAAGAACTAATCGGAAAAGAATTTGATATAACTTGGTATTTCCAATTGGCTTCAGTTAGCAGGAAGAAGGAACGACTGACGTGATATGTTGAACTCGGCCAAAATCGCTTAGGTGCGCCAATTAAGTAAGTAAGTATTTGGATGTGCTGCTCAATCACGTAACTTTTCATTGAGATTTAATAATAATACTCTCTTACAATTTGTGGAAGGCGCCTTGATATTCTACTATAAATTGAGGTGCCAAAACAACATGGTTGCGAAAATCTACCCGCACAAATTGGAATTCTCTTTATATGCTATGCTTGGATTTTTCGATCCCATGTTGTCTTTACTTTCATATCTTTTAATTTTGTCCACGACAATTGGATGTTTTTGCAAAACAATGATACGATATCCTTGAAATGCAGTTCCGATTTGACTCAGTTAAATTCTATGCCAAACATGCAGTAACTATTGAGATATATCGGGATGAAATTGATCCAGCTAATTTAAAAGTAAAGGTTCTGGGTTGATACAGTTCATCTTTCCATCGTCTATGATTTTCGCTGCTGTCATGCAAGGGTATAAATCCATCGAAGTATTTATCTATCAAATACTTCAAAGACTAACTCATCAGATATTATTTATATTTTTGTTCCGTGTAATAAGACGAACCGAGTCTTCCAATATTGTCTCACAGTGTGAGGTTTTAGGTCGTCCAGATAGCTACATAAAAGGTCAAACATATTTGGTAGTTATTGCAAAAGAGAGTCTCGGTAGAAGTTTAAGACTTCAACTATTATCAGTTTGCCAAGGAAATGAAAGCGTCTACAACGACGAAACTATAGCTTACGCTCGTTCACGAGCAATCCCTTTCGTTTTGCTATTTTTAGATACGTCTTTCTTCGTTGTATTTCCGCTAGGGAATCTATGATGATTACGCGGGCTTTTTAAACAAAAAAATTTATATAGATAGATATAAAACTTAGTTACACAGGCCAATACCACTCTCCTCTTGTGGCTCATCGTGGATTTTCAGCGGACCTCCTATTCGCCCTATGCAGGCAACGTAGTTTATGGACAATATGTTTGTTGAATCATCGATAAGAACTGCATACGCCGCCAATTCTTCATTCATATAAATAAAAGGTTAAGTTAGAGCGTTGAAGTTCTGCAGCTCGAACTATATTTTCCAAACCAACTCATCTAAAATCTCGATCTGAATTAATGAGAAGCACTTCCCTATTCTTCAGCAAAGAAATGTCGTGAGCATGCAATTAGTTCCGAGTTGTTACAGAAACACACTACAGCTCTGCTTGCAACCCGTCCACTTCGTTATTAATTAACTGGACAATTGCAATTTTCAATTGGAATCGGTTTCTTCGCCTTCTTTAATATTGTCCTTGATATTACTCCATAATTTGACTATACTCTGGATGTCGGGCAATAATTCGAGGTCTTGAATCTTCCTTTAAGTTACTACACTATCTGATAGTATTTCCGCATGCCATTACCATGGTTCACTCATGTGCCATAACCAAAGAATGTAGATTACCCACTACGTAGATTACTAATCTACGTTCTTTGCCATTACTACTACATCTTAGAAAGTCAATGTTTTCGCAGTCAAGCATCTCTACGTGAGATACATTCATTTCTTCGGCAGCAGCGGCGCCAAAACATCAAATTGTGTTTTTTTTTTTATCAATGCTCTCAAATAGCGGTAAAAAGCAAATCATATCATTAATGGTTGACCGTATTGAAAATACAATCTCTAAAATTCGTTTTTTTATGAAAAAACGAATGTTGACGAAATGTTGCACCATCCAATCACTAATTAAGTTGTTATGTCTTTGAGGGTGTGAAGCTATTAATTAATGTCTAGAACAAAAATTTATATTAGAAATGCTTAGCTGTTCATCTTTTTTAGAATTGAATACTTGTAAATACGTCTGTCATGTTTAATATATTTAGTTATTTATATATGCTTAAGAGTATTAAATATCGCACCTTTAGTGATAAAAATAAGGACATATTTAATTAAATTTCATCACTGACTACACTGTCCGACAATTGTATGACAACTTAAAGCAGCACGGATCTTGTTAATATTTTCCGAAAGTATACCACTCTACGAATAAAACGCTGGATGGATTTGCAAAAGTTAGGTTAGTAGAGGTAATGCTGGCTGGCCTTTGAATCTTCGTCTCATATCCTAGTAGCGATATCAAAAAATATTGTATTTCCATCGGTTATCGGAGTCATTTCTTTTCAGAGATAGAAAAAACCCATAAGCTTAATGTCATATAATTATTTTTGCCGCCCTATAGTCTCTGAAGAGATATCGGCACTTCTTCACTAGTTCAATGTTCTATCATCTGCCCTTTCATTCCCTTCTACCCGGAATCCAATAACTATCCAAAGCCCTCTTTCCACTCTGATATAGTCCTAGACCTGAATGGAATGTCTATATAGATTTTTACCCTCCCGCTAACTGGTTAATTCTGATATGAACTCTGCTGCTTTCTTAACGCCAATGATTTCTACTTGAAAAAAACTGCAGTGATCTGGTAACTTATAACACCTACTATTGTCGTTCTCTGGGCAGTAAATCGCATCCCTAACTCCCTTTACTATGCCCGTATATATGTGTTTCTTACTTTTTGTCATCCTCACACTCCTGCGCCGCCCATCAACTTCAATTGTCGCTCTAAGATACCTATCGAAGCTCAGACACGGATAATCAATTCAAACAGTCAGAGAAAACACTATTCTATGTCGTTCGCCTTTTCACGCATTGCGTTATTTCGTTATATAGTTAATCATGTTTCTTATCCATTTAGGGCATATGTAGTTCATGCCTACTGATATGATTCCCGATCCCGTGTTGTAAGGCCATAGGAAATAACGTCATATCTCACGTTTATAAATAAAACTATATCGGTTTATTTCCAATGGAAGAGTGAAATAAAGCCATAACTAAAAATTTTTCATATGAGAAATAAAACCATACGATCTTATTTCAACACAAAAATTAAAATTTGTCTCTTTAACGGTGGTCGTGCGTCGGCTTGCCAACACGTGACTTACTCGCGCTCAGCGATTCCGATGCGGTGTTCGGCCCACGAACACAATGAGGATCATAACCCTTAGTCGGCATTATTCTCTTTTCTGGTTTGTAAATAAATTTATGAACACGTTTTTCATCTATAACAATAAAGTTAAACATGTAAAAACAAAGAGAAATAAGTCTAAATATATCACAAATATTTTATTTCTACAAAAATAAAAGTTAAAATTTAAATTTATTGTTGAAAATTTGAAATAAACAATTGACATACATACAAGAACAAATAACTAAGTAGTGTATTTAACTGACGGGTTTAATTGATAGTTTTAGTAAAAGAATCGTTAATACAACATTCCTACAAAATTTCATTGGAAAATTCCTAGTGGTTTGCATAGTAAGGCAAGTGGTGCGCTATTGTAAACCCAACCCACAATTATCAAAGGTGCAATAACGCCATAATGACTTTATTTCAATTTACAGTGAGAAATCAGTCCATAGACAAAAATATGGGCTTATTTCTCAATGTGATGTGAAATAAAGTCATATGGCGTTATTGCCATGATTCCCTCCGCTATGACTTGCGCCGGTGCATTTCAGCATAGTCCAAAAATACATCTACATACGACTAACGACGTTATGCCCGCCAGCATCTACTGACATGCTGCGTCTTAGAGGTAGCTTCTTTTCCAAATTATGCTTAATATGAACGTCTATACTTCGGGTAGATGACTACTCCTTCCTGCCTTTGGCAGAAACACTACTTTTACAGTTCTCCGTGACACCGGGATATAGTTCTGTTTAAGACTACTTTCATATATTCTGCTTAGAATACTTATTCTTCCGAAAATTTTTTACAAGAGGTCTTCTCAGACAAAATCTTTACACAAATAATGCAAAAGTACGCAGAAAAACAACAAATATTGTCTGAGAAGCTAGTAGGGTAAAATGTTCTACGAAAATATTTCCCATGAAATTTACTCCATATGCCTTAACCTTTCTTTTCGCTCACACTTACATATATTTTACCTATTTTTTCATTTTTAAGAGCTTAGGCCGGAACATAAGAATTTAGGTAAGCAATTCGGGTTAACTTTTGCAAATCCATCAAGTGTTTTATTACTTAATATCTACAATATAATAGCTACAGTTGTTCGGGCTGATTTCGGATGTTGTACAGTGTTATTAATTGCATTAAAATCAAAAGAGTCACCCCCGTTATAATGATAGGAAATTAAAACGTAATTATTGTTATACAAAAGCGCAGGTTTGTGATATTAAAATATATTTTTTGCCCTTTGTGTTCAAATTTTCATAAATCTTACTTTAAGACTAAACGCATACTCTTCACAAGCCCATTTATTTTTTTTAATTCTCTTTATTATTAAGCGTGCGATATATTTGAATGCTATATGCAACTCATATGCTTTGGCTGAAGTTTTTTGATGCAATAAATATAGAATTAAAAAAAATCTTGTTTGTAGCATATTTTTATAATAATTACTTACTAATCAATAATGCTTTATTTCTTTTGAAAATAGTTTTGCCTGTAGTGAATTGACATTAAAGCTTTTATTTAATAAAATAAGGATATACTATACTTTGATATGCTAAGTAAATTTAAGCCAAATGTGCGTTTGTATAGGTACTAAATACAATATGTAGATGCATTTGTATATAAATGACTGTCTTCTCTATTAAAGTCAATTTGTCTTAAAATTTCAGATTGATTATGTGAAAGGTTTTTAACTTTTTTAATAAGTAGTAATTTACTATTTACTGCAATAACTGTTAGAATCATGCAAAGCTGTATAAAAGAATAAGTACTTATGTATGTATGTAAATACGTATCGAAGTATTAATCAATTGACTATTAACTCTAGTTTTTCGATACAAAAGTATATCCGTTTCGGCAACACTTAGGAATCAATTATTTATTAAGAGAGTGTTTAGAATAATAATGCTTTCAAGCTCCGAAAAGAGCCACTTTCTTGTATTTGAAATAATTGTGCTACAAAATTAAACATATGTACTAAATGATCAATGTTATTAACTAATAAACTGTTTATAAAGCTAAGTAGGTGCTCGATGTTCAATTGCAGCAACCTATTCAATAAGTAGATATGTATGTATATGGCAATATTGTTTGTAATGATAACTACTACAAATGTTTTGCTCAAAAGATAAATTTTCCACTTTCGTAATAATTTCGAATATGTAGAACGAAAAGCATACATATATTCATATTTGCATACATATACATATACGTACATACATATGTGTATGCCCTAAGATTTCGTATAAAAAAGTTGTTAGTATTTGAGCTCAACATTTTTAGAATGTTTTTGATTTTTTTTTGTTCAGTTGTATTACTGTGTTCAACTCTTGTATTTTGACATTTTACACTCGTATTTGTTGTTGTAATGAAGCGTACAACGTTTACAAAAAGTTTTGCATTGATGAATATCTTTTCAGTTCCTTAATATGGCATCCGTCTTTATGAGGATCTTCAATCTGATATGTATGATGCTTCTCATCGGCCACTGGAGTGGTTGTTTGCAGTTTTTAGTGCCAATGCTACAAGGTTTTCCATCAAACTCATGGGTATCCATTAACGAATTACAGGTAGCAGTAAATAAAAAGATCTCTGCTTATGCATTTAATATGTGTTTTTTTTTTTGTTTTCTTTGCTTTCCAGGAGTCATATTGGCTGGAACAGTATTCATGGGCTTTATTTAAGGCAATGTCGCATATGCTTTGCATAGGTTATGGCAGGTTAGTTGACATGGCATTGGGGAGCAAACAATTTACGCACTTCTGTTAATCGATTTCAATTTAAAGATTCCCACCGCAGTCATTAACGGATATGTGGCTGACGATGCTTTCGATGATATCAGGTGCAACATGTTATGCTCTATTCTTGGGTCATGCAACCAATTTGATCCAAAGCTTGGATTCGAGCAGGCGCCAATATCGTGAAAAGGTGAAACAGGTGGAGGAATACATGGCCTATCGGAAACTTCCACGTGATATGCGTCAAAGGATTACCGAGTATTTCGAGCATCGATATCAAGGAAAATTTTTCGACGAAGAATGTATACTTGGTGAACTAAGTGAAAAACTGCGAGAGGATGTTATCAATTACAACTGTCGGTAAGTAGCGAGAGCGCATCAGTAGTATTTTTATAGCACATAATAATGCACATCTCAGGACGATGATGCCATAACCCGAAATGCCTTAGGGCAATTCACGCTTCATAGTATTTAATATGGTATTTTGTAAAAATACGAAACACTGGCAATACAATACAAATTATACAAAGGCCAAAACCTCTCGTAAATTTGGAAGTTAATTTTTATATTTGTTATATTTATTTTTGGTCATTTCGTCTTTATTTCACTGTTTTCATTTTCTTAGAATATTTTCTATCTTTATTCTTCTATAGTTGTTCGAAAATGCTTTTTTCTACAATTTAAATTCAGTAACGTATTATTCTGGTACTATGAGTAAAACACGTTTTGTATTGAAATCAATAGGCATTATGATTTTCCTCCTGAGGCCATTTACATTTAAATATTGGCAAACCATAAAAAACATTAAGGACATTTATAGATTTCAATATGTTCTGCAAAAACCACCTTTACTTAATTGGTATATTTAAATCATTTTAATTTTTTGAACCCATCAAATAAATATTATTTTTTATATCACTTGACTTAGAGTGGAAAAGTGCTCAGCTCAATTTTTTACAAGTACTGCACTTTGATACCAACGAGAGAGATATTTAAATCACTCCGTTTGTCATTAAATAAAAATCCTTCAAGATCTGATTGTGAATCAATTGACTCGGGATCACCCCCGTAAAGTAAGTACTAAAGAAAACTGCTGTAAAGCCACGGCTGATACGTTGCCCACAGTGAGCTAATAGCTCACAGGGTTGAACCTGTGTACGAACTAGGAGCGGACACGATCTAGGCTTTTTGCAGAGCCCGTTGGACTCCACACACGTGCTTAGTTCAAATTTTCAAAATATGCTCGCACTAAAAATAACGAGAAGTACTGATAAATAATTACCAAAATTTGTAAACCTACACACATATGTATGTGTCATTCTGATAGAAATGACCGCCGCGGTTTGTTGCCAACGCAAAAAAAAGATCAAGGAATGTTCTCAGCATTGCATTAAGAAGGTTTCGTCTCAAAATATCTTTATCTTAACGATTTTATAATCGTGCTTGGTACAAAATCGGTAAATTCATCCTAGAGTACAAAAAATCTGTTAATGATTAATTTCGCCGCGTCCGACACATGGTAGTGTAAAATACCAGTTTCTAGCTCTAAAAGATAAATCAAGCTACTCGGATTGTCTTCGATTGGAAAAACGTGAGATTAAATGGATTGCGCAAAGACATGCTTTCAATGTTTTTAACAGCCGCATATTCGACGAATTAAGACAAAGTATCTTAGACAAAATGTATCAACTTTGCGTACGAAAACGAAATGATTAACTTAATACATTGAATGGATATTTCGATCATAAACCATAAATCGTATTATCATTGTTGTTGGTAGTATTGTCATCGCCGACAAATTTGTTTGCGTTTATTATGATCGTAAATTTCTAAATCCAAAAATAACAATTATTTTTTACCGAAAATTAAAAATCAAAAAATATCGATCAAATATGATCGGAAAAATTTAAGTCTAAGAACAACGACTATTCTTGATCGAAAACGTATCAAATATCGATCAAATTTGAACGGAAAAATTAAAATTAGAAAGCAACGATCAAACTTGATCGAAAAATAAATATGACAAACTATTGATCAAATGTAATAAAAATTATATCCGGTACGGTCCCTGTTCTCGGATGATATTTTTCAAGAGTCATTTTCTTCTCCTGAGCAAATAAAAAAAACGTGACTTTGCACCTTTCACTTAGCCAACGTGGCAGGTGGTACATACAATATTACAGGGTGGACAGTTGAAGTGTTACCAGCAATCATATTTGTTAAACTAATCATGACAATTACATCAAATTTATTCTTATGAGAGGTAAAGAGTAAGGTGATGTCAAAAAATATGGTTTTACGAACGCCCTGAACAAATAGAGTCAGCCTATATGCGTTAAAATATATCCAAAATCACATTATTGCTAAATGCAACTCGCTTCGTCACTTCCCAAATCTATAGTAAAGTCAAAAGGTGGTCGCATCGCTGGAGTAAATATATCTTAATTGCAAAAGTATTTTAACACGTTTTTGTCGTTTGAATCAATAAAATATAATTACATACAAAACAGATAAGGACCGTTGAATAGGTAACACTTCAACTGCACACCCCTGTACATACATGAATATATATTTATTAATAGTTTTTAGCCTAAGTTATTTTCTAGAATAATTATTTATATTCAACCCCGTACAAATGCGTACAAATACATATGTACGTTTACAACTTTTCATTCTCTCTAGATCCCTCGTTGCGTCCGTGCCTTTTTTTGCAAATGCTGATTCAAATTTTGTTTCTGACGTCGTAACGAAACTGAAATATGAAGTTTTTCAACCCGGTAACTATCTTAGCTCTCTGAAATTCCATATTACATTGCAAATAACCTTTCTTTTATTTATTAACGAATTACTTAACTTTTTCACATAGGTGATATTATTATAAAAGAAGGTACTATTGGAACAAAAATGTACTTTATTCAAGAAGGCGTCGTGGATATTGTTATGGCGAACGGTGAGGTAAATATCTTCACATGCACATCCTAATAAATATCTATTATGTTAAGAATGCTCGTATATGGTATAAAAACAGATATTTGAAACGTAGCAAGTTATGTCATATATATCTGATATAATTTACAGTATCTCGGTATAATGATAAAAATACTAGGCCGTGGCAATGGCTATAATGGCGTTCGAAAACGCAGTATTTTGAGCCACTATGCTGCATTCTTGCCGAATGTGTCTTATACAGCCCAATCAGTTGTTTCGACTACTTTGTCATTGCGATTGAGCTACGAAAAATTATTTATCATTTCCGAACACCAAAGAAAATGGAATTTTCAAATATTTAGTAACAAGGGCAAAGCAAGTGAAGAAAGTGAGATTAATTAGTTTAGTTTATATTGCTGTTTTGACAGTATCGGACCATAAAGAAAGGGGTGTTAAATGAGTACGTTTGCAGTTTACTTTATCTTTGTCATTATACTTTCTCTTCCATTTTCGCTTCGGTTTCTTGCAGATGTAAAATATTTTCCCCAATGGCTGCCGCAATTCTGCGAAATCCTTCCAACTGCTATCATTAAAATACTTTTGACGAAAAGCTCTGCGTTTGTTACGACAAACGTGAAGTGCAACTATAATACTGCGTTTACGAACGCTCACATACCTCACCTCTGAACTCTTGTATTAATACCCGGACAGCGGAGTACCCACAAAAGGGCATTCCTAATAATTTCAGTACTACGTGGGCATTTGGAAGATAGAAAATGTTCTTATGTATTTATGAAAAAAATAATCGATTTTAAATATGGTCTACTGTACCAACATTTGGGTACCTAATTACATATTTCGGAAGCATACTTTTTTATTCACATAAAGTCCTGAAAAAAGTTCAGTGGCCTAAAAAAAGGTCAGTAGGAGACTTCCCTCAAATTCTTAACTGACAAATTTCTAATGAAAATACGTAGCAACTTTATTTAATCTATACTTACAATAAATATTATACGCGAAACATCTTTTCCAAGAAAAGTAAAATAAAAATACGGGATGGTGCCTGAGAATCAGCACCCTGATAACGTAAGAAAAAGAGGGTATTAGCTCAAGGGTGAAGTTGAATACATTGCTGATTCTACTTTTTTCCTTGAATTTCATTAAGTCAAATTTTCGAAATCACTTATGTGAAGTTCCTGGGAAGTGTTTTATCCTAAACTAAAACTTCTTCTTCATTTTTAAAGCTATGCCAAATATACATACGTAGCTCCAAGCGAAACTCGTACAAGTCAAAAAAAATTATTAAATTCCCAAAAATCATAAATAAAATAAGCGCTTCCAAAAAAACTTTTGCATATTTTATTAGTATATTACTACGTAACAAAAACAAAATAATCAAAACTAAATGTTTAATTCAAATACACTTTAAGTGAGGTAAAAAAGTAAAATAGCATGTAATTCAATGCCAAAGTGAAACTCGTACATTATATAAAAGTAAAAGTAATGTTAATATTAATATTTTGTATGCATTCATTTGTTTTTGATAACCATTTGTAATCTATTTGGCATACTTTTAACAAGCCTTTCACAAAAACTTGGTTCAATTTTTTGCCATTCATCATGGAGGATTCTCTTCAACTCGTCCTTTGAACTTATTGTACGCTGGTGCAATGGGGTTTAAATCTGGACTCTGGGCTGGTGTATCGATGACATGCGGACAATTATAAAGCAACCACGACCGCACATTATAAGCCTTATGCTTTGGGTCATTGTCCTGGTAAAAATGCAAATCCTCGACAAGGCCCAGTTTTTCTTTACAAAGTGGCAATTTTTCTTTTAAAATGTTCAGATACATAGCGTGATTCATAATACCCTCAATGAAATGCAATTCTCCAGGTCCCTGTGCAGAAAATGATCCCCACACCATTACCGATCCGCCACCGTGCTTTACTGTGGGCTTCATATTTTTGGCAAGAAGCGCCTCATTTGACCTTCTCCATACATAGGGTCTACCGTCCGAACCGAAAAGATTAAACTTGCTTTCATCTGTGAATAGCACGTTTTTCCAAAACGAGAAATCTTTTGATTGATGTTCCTTTGCAAATCGTAGTCTTGCTTTTTGATTACGTTCGTTGATAAGAGGCTTTCGCCTTGCTCTTCTGCCGTTATAATCAGCCTTATTCAGTATATTTCTTATGGTTTGTGGGCAACACTTTTTCCCCAAATCATTTTCTGCGATTGTCACGAGTTTCGGTGCACTTATAAATGGATCTTTTTTGACTTGGCGTAGAATATACTGTTCATCACTAGCAGAGAAAATTTTGTTATTTGCAACTTTCGATCTATTTTTCACAGTTTTATCTCTCTTGTACCGTTTAATGATATACTGAACGGTCGATCGGCTTCGATCTATAATTTCAGATATTTCCCGAAGCGATTTTTGGTTTTCGTAATGACGAATTACTAGTTCCCGCACTTCAACACTGGTTTGTCCCCTTTGTCTGCCCATTTTTTTTATTATCCTTTTTCGATAAATGACGCGATATTCAAAATTTTCCAATGAACTTTGTTACTTGGGACTTCCCCGACTAACACTTTAAAAATTACTTGAAGTTAGATGTGCTTGGAAATAGTGTTGGATGTTAAATTAAAAATGTACGAGTTTGGCTTTTGCATTGGAAATGAAGACTTATTAGATAACGTATTTTTATTTTTATAAATAAAAGATTATTCAAAAATTTGTTTTTGTCATTTAAAGAATTACCCAATACGTTAATGAAATAAAACATATCAATTTTTATTGCAATAGTAATTCCCCGTATTTTAAGTAAAACCAAATATTTTAGGGGGTGTACGAGTTTCGCTTGGAGCTACGTGCATATATTCTCCTTTTTTAGTTACATACAATTGTACAAATAACTGCTACTACTTTTATTTTTTAGGTTGCGACCTCACTTTCCGATGGCTCATATTTCGGTGAAATATGCCTGTTAACGAATGCAAGACGAGTGGCCAGTGTACGTGCCGAAACTTATTGCAATTTATTTTCATTAAGTGTAGATCACTTTAATTGTGTTTTGGACCAGTATCCATTGATGAGAAAAACCATGGAGACAGTTGCTGCAGAACGTCTAAACAAGATTGGGAAAAATCCAAATATCATGCAACAAAAGGATGAACAAATCAGCAATCCAGAATCAAATACCATCACCGCAGTAGTTAATGCGTTAGCTGCAGAGGCGGACGACTGCAAAGATGAGTAAGTTGGCCAAAGTTAACTGAGTATGACATTAACGTTTTAATTCAACGTTTTATTTCTGAAATATTATCAACTTATCAATGAAACTATTTAATACCGAGTTACTTAGGGTTTGGGCTTAGAAATTTTCTTGTTAATTGGGTACCGGCATATGATTTATTCGTATTATAATATCGTTACATGTTCTATTCAAGCTTGGCCGAAATACTTACGATTATAACTTATGTATGTAATCGTACTCCGCTGGTGTAGTCGCCGTCAAAGAAAGCAAACACTTTTAGAGGTGAATATAAGTTCTCAATGTTGCATATTTCATGGGGCACTGGAGCGTTTACAATGCAGTTTACTCGAAACCAACCAAAGGCTAAATATTCGGATGTCCCTTTTGTTTACGAAAGTAAAAATAAAACTACATTTTGCGCACGTTGTTACCGTTAGTTCAGAATAGACCTGTTAATATCGTTTTCCACTTTATTTATTTATTATAATAATATAAAAGTGAGCTCAAGTTTTGATTGAGAAGTCAGTTGGTTTTTTTTGATGTAAACTATTCAGACTATCGATTTTCGATTTATGAAGCTAATGAATATTATAGCCACAAATTGTGTCTGTCATAATACTCTACAGAATTTGTGAACATTGCAAAATTTGGTATTGAGCATTTTTTTTCTTGACGCTCTTCGTAAATTCGTCCCAAGTTGCTCGAATTTTTGTATATGGGATAACTGCGCAGCATTTGTAATTTGTAATTTGTAGGTATAACACCACCTTATATGTATTCGCCTAGGGCAGAAACAAATTTATGGAAATTTTAATCAAAAGTGCGAGGAAACGTCATTTGAAATTTTTGGCCATCACTTGATATTATGTTTAGTGGACTTGATATCAGTTTGCAAATAAAAGTGAAATACACTTTGCTTAATGAAATATCAATTTTCTAACCAAGGAAACTGTTATATTTACGTCTTTGTTTTAATAACGAATTGTCTTACCAGATTTTTGAGGAATTTATTTATTTATTTAAATTATCTATCATCTGGGTATTATGCGTTTTTTTTTTACAAATTTTTAGATCTACTATGTCAAAAATATCCGAACCTAAATTTAATAGTACAAGCTTTGAAGAGTTATAATAATAGGCATGTTTTTTGTATCCGACTAGCAAAAGAACACACAAATTATTTATTTAGTGCTATTTAAGAAAGAGAAATGTTGACTTATACGAGTATGTTTAAAAATACGATCAGCCATACGAGTGAATTTATGTATTGTATCTATCTCTAACTAAAAATTTCCTAGTGAGAGTGAATTGCATAACATGCCGCTTATCAATAAAAACGGGTATGTTGCTAAACTGAAATTTCCCATGTAGTTTCTTACGGCTCCTTCACAATAGCGCAGTTTTTTACTTCACAGCACTGTATCTCGAATTGGCTCAACTTGTATATTTTTCCGAATTTGTTTTGTTGCTTTACATTAACTTTGGGCCCGTTTTATTGTACCCGAGTTTCAAAAGAACGCTCCAGCTCGGATAAAACTTCCTTTAGTTGTAAAAGCATCCCTGTTGGAATCGTTCATGAAAGATGCGCTTGGTTTAGTGCTATTTAAAAACAGAACATAGCTGTGTAAACAAATTTTAGGTTGACGTATTTATATATTTAAAAATACTATGCAAATAAAAACGAATTAGGCCTTATACTGAAATTTCCGATGTATTTTCTTCTGGCTCATTCACAATAGCGCAGTTTTCTCACTTTCCGGCACAACATCTCAGGTCGGATATCATTTTACCGAGTTGGCTCAACTCGCATATTTTTCCGAGTTAGTGTTGTTGCTTTACATGCATTTTGTTATCCTACCTAGTGTTCTTTTGCAACTAGGTTACAACGAAACGGTACCTAGTGTAGTGTTCTTTTGGTAGTCGGATACAAAAACAGGCCAAATTTCAATGATTCAAAAATCACAATTTTCTCAAAATTTTACAATCTGTATTATTCCATACACACATTCGTCTAATAAATTATTTGCAGCGATATGGATATCAAGGAAAATTTGCTTCATGGCTCGGAGTCCAGTTTCACGGGGCCAGTGCAAACGATACGAGAAGGGCTACCTCGACCCCGTAGCGGCGAGTTCCGTGCACTCTTTGAGGGCAATACTCCATGACACTGAAGCCTGGAGCAGATGGGTATATAACAAGAACAAAAAATGCAATAGCAACTATTGCATATACAATATGGAGGGCGATCACGACGAGTTACAATATGGTAGAGATAGATGGGAGGGATGCATATACCATACATGATACATTCAACCATACTATGTGAATGACCACCCACACAATGATACACACACTTAAACATATTGTATACGTGTACTCGTACTCGTAATGAAACAACTAATGTCCTCAGCAATTAATCATAATTTCAGCTCCGCTAACTGTGATGACTTTAATAATAAGAATCGAAATTTGAAAACTGGTGAACTAACTCTATGTACTACATACAAAATTCATACATACACGCATAAAATAACTTAATACATACTAATTCGAGTATGAAACCCATAGTAATTATTATTAAATAAAATGTAGTGAAATAATGAAAACCAAGTATATATATGTATATATATATATATACATATATTGCATATATACTTACATGTATTGTATATCTACATGCATACAAACAAATATAGAATATAAATCACTCGCTAGTGTACAGGTTATTTAAGCATAAAAACGACGACGATGGCGACTCGAAGAGACTTCAAAACAACACTATAGAAATGTAAACAAATTTTGAACATAAAAAGTTAAAAAAAAAATTAGTATGATACCTATAACTACAAAAACATAAATGAAACCTTACCATACCAAACAAACCAAAAAGCATACATATTGCATGTTAAAAACACGCTGAATTGCAATTAAGTAACATTGCGATTAATATTAATGTTAAAGCCGTAACACAAATTATAAGTTGAATCAATTTACACAATAAAATACATACATATATAGTAGAACTAACGCAACTTGAGCAAGAAAACAAAAACAAAAAAATCGAAAATAAAACAAAGAAAATTTAAATAAAAAGCAAAAAAAAATTAAATAAAGGCAGTGCGATCGACTAGCGACATGCATACTAAACACAAAAACAATACTACCTACCTACATAAAACGAACATACTTACAATACAAACCAACCAAAGTAATTAACATGCATATATGCAACATACATACAAAAACTTACCTGAAGAAAGCAAAACAATTAACAATACATCAGACATACCTACATACATGCATATACTTAGTAACAGTACATGGAATATAGAGATATTTTGTCTTTTTATAGCAAGCTGTTATATTTTTTTAGTTAAATCGAAAAATTGCAAGTTGTATTTGTTTAAACTAAGATCAAAGAGGGGAAGTACTCATAGAAAAGAAGGAAGTGTGGTAAGCAAATGAGAACACATAGTAAATACATGCACACATTTGTTGAAACAGTTTAATATGAACAAAAAACAGAGACAATGAGACAAAAATATTGAGTATCTTAGTATTTTATTACACGTAAACTAATAAAACCAGAAGGACAACGTTTGCCTTGAAACGAAAACTATATTTCTCATTTACATATAATAGAGTGCCAAAAAGATCGTATAAAAGTTGAAGGGTAAGTTGACATTTTTTTAAAATTATATTTTAATACTTGGCTTCATTTTAGCATAAACTGACTTCACTTTTATCCAAACACGACAACTTCTTTTGAAGGCCTGTGATACAATGCTTCCGGTTTAGGATAAGTATACACGATAAAGAAATCTGACAGCATGTGCGAAAAAATATCCCTCAATCAATTATACAGTTTTTGAGTAAGGGAAGTTTGTTTTATGTTTAAAGGAAGTTTAAGTGTTTAATCAAAGGTTTCTTGGAACAAGTAAAGAATATGGTCCGGTGAGTCCGGCCTGCACTTTTTTTTCTTATTTCAATGATATTTTTTTTTAGTGGGTTTCATGTAGTTGAAATGGTAGTTAAGAGACCTTTTATCTCATATTTTGCGTGCAACATCTTTCTTCGTAAGCGGTCGCGCTTCAAAAAAATAACACCAGCCAGTCTAAATCAGGCTACACTGATCACAGTATTTTTGCGTGCAACACCTTTCCGCTTCAAACTAACAACCCTGTGCTATCCAACACAAGAAGTATTCGGTCGCTCATGTTCATAACCTCTATATTGCCAATTCTCCCTTCGCCTGCATCACAAATAAAACAAAATTTCTTATAATGTTTTATCCCAACTATGTAACATTATATACAAAATTAAACATACATTTATGCACGTTCGAACGAATATATTTATATATTTCCAATTAAGTATTTTTTTATACAAAAATATAGTTTTCATATGAACAAATTTTTAAACTATAAGAGTCAGTAGAAGAAGGCGGGTCACGTCCACTTTTTTATTTTTTTCTGGATCACCGGATCCTATTCTTAGGCCGGTTTATTACACCTAGTTCGGTTAGTATCATATGGCAAAAATTGTACCTGTTAAGCTTACGATAGGTCTCAGTTCTGATTAGTACCTACTATGGGTAAAATTAACCTGATATTGAGAAAACGACCCTAAATATGTTAATCACTTTTGAAACTTTCCTTTATATGTATAGACTAGCTTTGATCCGCGGACTTACGATCTCCCTGCGTTATACATAAGTACAGTTTAACGTTACTCTTGCTCTGATGGTTATCATAATTGAGCTTGGCTCGACATTTCCCTTCCCTGGGAATATTTCATGTTTTACTAATTCGTTTGCTGTGGATGAAAAAAAAACAAAAGACTCAAGGCGACAACCTAAAAAAGTGTATATATAACGAATATTTAGAGTGCCCGGGAGACATTGTTCTGCCTGAAATTGGTTGCTGAAGGCAAAGTGCTAGCTTAAACTTAGTTTAAACTCTGATTACTTAGACTCGGTTTAAATTTAAATTCAGTTAAAACTATCGAGTTGCTTTTCAGTAAGAGGCAGTTTTTCAGTGATTTTTAAAATCTGTTTGCCGTTTAACGTAACCTTAAACTTACCGTGCAGTTTGTAAGTCAACTTTAAACGGGCAATCTGGCAGGGTTAAACTGAGCATATCTAATCCGTTGATCGGCTACCTGCTGTAGCGGCTAGCTAGGTCCTGTTAGGATCAGATACACCCATGGTCGTATAGGGCGAGGCCAAGGAAACACGTTTTATTAAGAGATGAGGTGTTAGATGAGTAGTTTTGAGAGAACATAGAGATTGTGTCTATTCACTATATCCATATCTTAATTGAGAGACGGCGGTAGGACTCCTATGCAGCATTTACAGGGCGAGAGTTGATGTATGTGGAAAGCTTCTATGTGAATGTCGTTAAAGGCCTGTCTAAGCTGACGGATCCAGGAGTTGGGTCGTGTGCGCCTGGGTCTTGCCCTTTAGTTCATGGATGAGGGTGACATCGACGTGGGTGTCGAGATCCATCCTGACCTGATCCTGGTAAGTAAGGTCGCCGAGAACTTAGTAGGGGTTACTGTTAGGTTTCTAACAGCGAATAAACGAGCACTGTCGAAGAGATAGCCATTTATTTTCGAACAGACGCAATCAATTACTTTGCCGGTGGCCATTATGAAGCAATCATCGGCGTATGAGGCTATAGTGTATCCCATTAGTAATTGAGGGAACTTGGAGATGCGATGTTTCCACTCAGCTAGTAGCGTGGAATGACTTAACATGTCAACACCCTTTGACAAGTCCAACGCCACTAGGACGGCTTTCTCTCAGAGGAGCTTACGGTTAAGGCCACTGTTCACCTGAACGTTTATGGCATTGAGTGCTGTTGTGGAACTGTGCACTTTCCGGAAGCCATGCTAATGCTTAGCGTGGTACGTATAGGATGGAAGAAGTATAGCCTCAAGCGTCTTAACCACTAGCGAAAGCAGGGAAATCGGCCGATAGGAATTACCCTTGTGGGACCACCCTCCCAACCTTCTTAATGTCAGGAATGATGATGGTGATCGTAGACAGATTGAGGATCCCTGTAAGAAACTGAACTCCCGCGGCCCAAATTTTTCAGCATCAACACGCTTAGCCTGTCAGCCAATGGCCTTGGGGGATTTCGCTTTCACGATGGGCTGCTTCAATTCATCGCAAGTGGAAGCAAGGGGTGCGCTGGTTTTGGAATGTATGCGCAACATCCTGGTTCGGTTGTCGACAAAGGCAGAAGGCCTGTCCATCTAAATGATTATAGGGAGGTGGTCTGATGCCAGCGGTAGCATAGGTCACCGCGTTATGCTATTTATTAGACCTGCGCTAGCTATTTTTAGGTCAGGCGAGCTGCTGCAACTACCCATAATGTTGTTGGGGGCGTAATCATTCGTCGTGCAAAATCTCAAATCGTCTATCTTCTCCGCCAATTCATTTCCAAAACACGCGGGATTCACGAGGCAGCTGGAGATCCTCCTCTGCTATGAGTAGTGATTTAACCCCGAGGACACCATTTACAGTGCGCGAGTTGACGAAAGTGATAATTGTCTCTCGGTGAATGCCATTTAAGACCACACAGCATAGTCCAGTCTATTGGTGGAATGACTGGATCTCGTCAACCAACGTGGCAACCAATGAGGAACTGCCTGCTGACCATGAAATTGTGCTCCCTAACTGGAAGCATTGAAGCCTCATGGTGTAGGTGTTCGGTCGGTGACATCAGAAATCATCCTGTTGCCGTCCGGAGTGCTGCGTTCTGAGTGATCTGTAGTCTCATACACTCGGTCCTACTTATCTCAGGAATTGCAGCAGCATAGTTTAGAACCGGCCGGCCAATCGCCTTGTAGAGTAAGAGGGCAGGCTGTCGAACCTAACATCAAATATATTTGGGTGGTTTACTGTTGGTGCAGGTGTACCATCCACATGTACATATGTTCAATTGCAGACTGACCTCCTTCATCCAGATGGCTGATAGGATCGCCGAGGAGTTGGCAAGAGAAAGAAACAAGTTCCGACCAATGAAGAAACGAGCAAGGTTAGAGAGATAACCGTTTACCTTTGAGAACATGTCATCAATTGCATTGCCGGATGCCATAATCGAACAATCGTCAGCATATGAGAATATTGAAACTCCCTCGGGTGGCTGAAGGAGCTTCGAAGCAAGCCGTAGCGGTCGCGACTACCCCGGGGAACTATCGTTCGCCAACACCAACATCTGTCGGTGTAGGTAGGGCACCGAAAGGACTCTCGCATATTTAAAGTTGATCAAAGGTTTTCGATCCGCAGAGACAAAGTGGTCTGATACAAGCGATGGCATAAGTCGCCGCGTTATGCTACTTATCAGACCTGTACGGGCAGCAGGTAAAAGGGGGTATATATATTAAATATTTCGAATTCGACATCGACTGACCAGCGCAATTGGCGCAGTGTTTGGGTCGTGCATACCGTGTGGTCCACTCCCTATGGGTCTGAAGGCCTTAGTAGACCTTAAGATGGCTCTATCCATCGCACGCATTACAACTTACAGTGGTGGAGTACACAGCAAAAGTATGTTTCAGGACCAGAGTTGGATTCAACTCCAGCTCTGGACAGAAGTATGTGGACCAACCCTGCTGCAGGACATTGCTCCAGAGGTAATAAACAAATTATGGTATGCGCAGATATAAACAGGATTAGATCGCCGAAATAACAGCCCTTGGTCGGGTAAAACTCGGGTCATTCCGGTGCGTAGAACCGGCTGTATTGGGAATGATGAACCTCGGTTATAATGGGCAGTTTGACTGAGTCCCCTTGAGTTCTATTATAACCGAAATGGTCAGTATATGAATACATACATATGTATATAATATCAAAGTGTACGTCAGATATTGATTTTATTTTGTTTTAAACAATTTGTATAATATCAAATGAAGTCCAGTAAAACCGAAATAGTGACTCAACATACTTAGGCTACAGAAATATTTCGGGAATAAAGCTGAAGTAACCGTCCTTGGGATAATATTTCTTATATATAAAATGCAACCATGTCGTACGCGTAATCCTGTCGTACGATGGTCTTTATTTCATATCTACTAGTTTTATTCATTTTTCATTCGGAATCGTACAGTATAAATATCCTTTATGCCGTATTCTGTATTATATGCGGTAGAACAGAAAAATCTGCAACATATTTGCATGTGACTCGCACAACCCATAACAAAACTGGCCCCCTTCCCACCGCTCTCTCACACCTATGTACATCCAAATGCAATCATTTTGGTGCACGTGTATGAACTGGCTGATATATGTAGATGGGACTTAGTAAGCTGCTAAAACACAAAATAAACCATCACAATGTTTTGCTCCGAGCTCTTACTATATTTTTTAATTAAAAAAGGATGAACAACTTGAGCTTATAACATATGTTGTGTTTTAATTGAACTTATATCAAATGCTGTAGTTGCAGGTAAATATCATGTCGAAAAGGATTTGTAGTCAGCAATTGAAAGGGAAGTTTACGAATGACATCTGGTGCATTCTCATGCAGGTCCAATCTGCCTGGATGGTATACATTGTGATCTATTATCCATTCATAGTCAATACCTTTATTTTTAAGGTCAATTAATTCAGCAAGCGAAGGGTACTCGCCCATTTCGAGCATAGAAAACCTATAAAAACACAAATAACATTTAAAAATTGTACCCTTTTTTCTCAAACTATAATCTCACGTTGGGAAATCTTCTCGAAGATGATGTAACCTCTGCTCTCCCTAAAAAAATATTCGCAACATTTACTTTTATAATTACATATTTATATATCAACGCCCAGGTGTATATATGTATATCTATCTATTTAGCCTATTTTACTGAAATTTAAATAAAGATTTTATAAAATTATATTTATTTTTATTTATTCATAAAAACAAGCATGTATATTGTTTAAATTCTTACTCATACTCATATATGTATGCAATATGTTCGTATGTACATATTCGTCTTACATTTGTAGTATTGTAACAAAGGAAACCAAACAGATCATCAAACTCTTAAAAATATGGCTATATTTATACAAACAAAATATATCAACTACGCCATTCCCGAATAAAATCTTTGATTAAGGCCTATCACATATATACACGGAAGTTAATAAGAACCATTCACCTTATCCGATTTCTGCCACTCTTCGTCATATAGAGCGAAACCTTTCTCAACCAATTCTCTATTTATTTGCACAACTTCTCTGCCATTCGTATCGCATAACACCATGTATATAGTTCGGTTCTAAAAAACAAATACAAAATCAAAAACAAATTATGTAATTATCATGTAACAAAGAACAGAGCTGCGATCTAAAAACTACCATATCAAAAATTTCCGATATTTGAGCGTAAAGCATCAATTCGCAAGACATAGATAAAAAATAGTGTATGGCTTCCTGTGACCAATGTAAATTTTTTGGACGAATGTGCGATAATGAGCCACGTAAAGCTTGCTTTGGTAATGTTGCAAACGCTGTGAGCAAGAATTTGATATTATCTATTGATACTTCTGAAACTGTACCATAATCTATAAATAAAACCTGAAAAAATGTTTGTTTATCAATATGAAACAAATTTTTAAAAATCGTTTTTACCTTGCTTCTGTTTTCAATTACTGGAGATAGGATTTCTGCACGATGCCAGAGACCTTTGTATAGTGCTGCGCATACCTGGCCAGGACATATACAAGCTTGCGGAATGCAAAACTCCTTGGATTCAAGTGATGTATAAAAGCGTCTATAAGAAATTTCTGTTTTGTCTAATGGTCTTGAAAGCAAACATTAAATTTACTTACTCAATTTGCAACATTAACAAGTCCAATTCGTGGTGTTCTTTGTAAATATGAAACCAAAACTTATAAGGGCTGTGAATCTATAACAAAACATTTTTTACTTCTTTATATGTGACTTAATATGTGTGTACATATATACCTCAGAAACAAATATTCCAATAATAGAGCCGCGTCGAACATTGTCGGGAAACTTGTATTGCGGTATGTTCCTGCCAAATGTCATAGTGTTTTCGGGGAAATCCATTCGAAATACTAAATTGTCCTGCGAATACAATAAATAACACATAAAACGCGTTATATAAACTTAAAATTGAATCATAAAATCATTCTTACAGCAGCATATGCAGGAATTGCTTCTTCCATATCATCAATGTGCTTGCTCACATTGATTGATTTGTTCACGTCGAATGCTTTCACCGCGGTACAAGCGTGCCTTTTCGTTTCCGCCCCATTATTTCCAATTTTTGCCTTAACTTTTTGTGGAAAAATGATTACGGGCTTGAGTGGTTTTTCACTTTCTATATTCGCACTTGAATTATGGCTATTATCATCGTAGATTCTACATTTCTCCAAGAGTTTCTCTACAACGTTGTCGGGTTCAATTGTATCATATCGTTGTCCCTCACGATCATTTCGACTTAGTTTTATTATTTCATTTGATGGTGGCTTTAATTTTTCGGATCCTGCCTGAACGTGCTCTGTTGAACCTTTCGAGATTTGATTCCTTTTCTGCATTTCGCTAGAGTTTTCAATACTTGCCTTTTTCATATGACTAGCTGCAAATGATGCAGGTAATTTCAGCGCCTGGCATTTGATCACTGTATTTCGAGGTGTACTATGAGTCGCAAAGTGACTGAAACGTATATTGCTTGTGGGAAGGTTGTCACTGGTGAAACGATTGGAAATCATTTTCTGTCCCGCAGATCTCGACTTGTTAGAGTTATTAAAATCACATTGAGAAACTCGTAGACGTGGTGGTTTGGATTTAGGCCTGGTTCTGGTTTTTTTCTGCTGGCATACCATCTTATGAATGTGATCGGATTTTTCATTACGCACAATACACACTGTAGCTGTAGGTCCACTGCCATAAACCTAAAATAGCACAAATGTTAAGTTAATTCTTCACAAATATCCAATACATATGTACATTAACCGCATCTGGAATAGAGCGAAGGAAAATCTCTAAAGTTTGAAAGCCCAGTTTTTTGTATGGGATTGGCGACCCCTCAGTACTGCGATAGTCACGATTGAGTGCGTCGATGGTGACTGCATCGGGACTGGACAATACAAGTGATTTAATTATTGCTTTAACTTCTTGCAAGAACCCAAGTTCCATTTCGAAAGCACACCAAACATTTAGTTTTAACTGTAAACAATGGAGATAGGCTTTATGCCACGGCGATAATTCTGAGTCTTGCTATTTTGAAATGTTTGAAAGTGTATGAAGTGCGGCACAAGGAATGCGCTGTGCAAATTATGATTATGCATGCGATTTTCGATCTTCGCTGGTTATCGAGCATCGTAAATCGAATGTCAAAGTCACATTATGAGCTGTGCAACCCTGTCGAAATTTTCGCTGGTTTCATTGATAGAAGAATATCCTCAATTTGCAATCGAGATTTGCACAAAGGATCAAGTAGGGGAAAAATTAGAAGCATTCTCGTTGGAGCTAAATGGTTGGCGACCACCTGTTTGAATGACAGAAAAATGGATTAAGTTTGACTAAATTAATTTAAGTTTAAGTTGTTAAAACTTTCCAGTAATATAGCACGCTTTAAAAAAATGGACTTATAAGACTGGGTAGAGTGAGTCCTCCAGATTATATAACTGCAAGTCCCGGGCTCAATAGGCTTATGGGCCGTTTACATAGAACTTTCCTCGCTTTGCTTGGCAGTTCGATCTTTAACAACAAAGCGTGAGGCGTTGAAGGTCAGCTACATAGAACGCTTTGACAGTTTCTGCGTTAGTAGTTTGTTATGAGTTGCGATTTGTGTTTGTTCAAAGTGTTTTGTTTAAAGATAGAATAAAAAAATTAATTTTACTGATATGATGGAAGTAGTAGTAGTTATGCTACTAATGTTTGAAATTCGCGAGTGTCTGTAGTGTGTATACGCACGCCAAAATAAAAATAAAATGGAAATGATAACAGCTGATTGCCAAAGCGTACAAAAGTTGAGAGTTGCCCATCATTTTGCTTCGCTTTGCTTTGTTCTACTTTTCTCGCCTTGTATTTAGCAGGACTCATATAACATCATGTATTGAACTTATCTGTCAAAGCGAAACTCTGAAGCAAAGCAAAGCAAAAGTCCTACATATGTGAACGGGCCTTTATAGTTTTTAAGTTATTCGTTGTTAAAGTTGCAAAAATAGTCAAATTTAACCTCACTTTTTCCTTTGTAGCTGAATTGAACTGAAAGTCGGTACTGCCACACAGTACAAAAAATGTCCAACCGTATTTTGGTACAGAACACCTTTCTGCGTTGGCGCCCTTTGGCCGCGCTAATGAAAAATAACCCTGGCCGGTCCAACTCCGGCTACGCCATTCACAGTATTTTTGTACAGAACACTTTTCTGCGTTGGCGGCCTTCGGCCGCGCTTATAAAAAAAACCCTGGCCGGTCCAACTTTGGCTACGCCATCCACAGTATTTTTGTACAGAACACCTTTCTGCGTTGGCGCCCTTTGGCCGCGCTTATAAAAAATAACCCTGGCCGGTCCAACTCCGGCTACGCCATCCATAGTATTTTTGTACAGAACACCTTTCTGTATTTTTACATAAAAGTGCATATTCAATAGTAATTTTTTAATAAATTAATGTTAAGAAATTACTGAGTTCGATTTACTTACACCACTCACGTTTTAGAGGCAAAACCATATTTAAATTTTGAAGGATCTGGCATCACCAGCAGTGAAGTATCGGATCCACATATCTTTGAACATTTGTGTGTTTGCAATTATAAGAAAATTGCGATAGATTTGGAAAAAAGTGCTAAAAGTATTAGTTCTTACACATTTTGTAAGAAAATATGTGTGAATCAAGGGGGAGATTACTATTCCTGGGGCGCCGCGTTTTGACGACTACTGCTTGTAGAACTCGACAAAATAAACACTTTTTCACAAGAAAAAAAAATTAATATCTCGCTTGGTTTTCGAGATACAGCGAGTTGAAATTTGTCGATTTTGGTATATGTACATGGTGCATAATATACGTCGCGTGTAATGCACTTTACGCATGAAATTCTTTGAATTCGTTATTTGTTTTATTTCACTTTTTCCAATAGCCCCTCTTTACGCAGTTCCCATTATTTTTGCGTGCAACACCTTTCTGCGTAGGCGGCCTTCGGCCGCGCTTTAAAAAAATAACCCTGGCCGGTACACAAGAAGTACTAGAAGTACAGCTCTTCTGAAGACTCAGAGAGTGAAAACGAGGCACATGAGAAGTGCTCCAATTTTGAAGGTACGCTCGATGCAATGAGTGAGGCAGATTTAAAAAAAAATCCAGTTTCAGTGAAAACCTTTTAGTGGATTTTTCTGCAATGTTTTTGATGTAAATTCTTCGTTCTCGTTTTTATAAAACCTGTGTACATTCTACAGCAAAATGTAGCCGATATATTTTGAAAAATTGTTAAGTTGATGCTCTTCCGCATGCAAAAAATTCACTAAAAGGTTTTCAATGAAACTCACTGTAACTTTTTAAAAAGCCGTTGCGTGACAGAGTAATTTCGTTTCGGCGTACTGCTGGAGCTGGAGAAGAAGCCAATGTTGATATATGTATGTACGTGGTGACATTGACGACGGTGATGACGGTGATGACGGAATGTCTATTATCGACGTGATGGCAGTGGCGAGGGGATCTATGTGGACGCCTTACCAGACGCATTTACCGAAACGGTCTGTAACCCACATGAACCGTGTGGTCGTTTAAAATAATCGGACTTCTTCCACATATTTCGTCCATTTGCTCAATATAGGGGGCAAAGCACGGGCTGGCACCAGTTCTGCTGCTGTTGTCCCGTGCCGCCTTAGAGGCCTGGAGAAAACTGCACATCTTTGGCTCCAAACACAGCGGCGTCCTTCCAAAGTCGGGGAAGTGGATTAATAAATATAATTTGTTCAAAAATATAATTTTTGAACCTACCGTGACTGAATGTCTTCCAACACGTTCGCATAGGCCAACCTCTTTCTTTTTGGGTGCTCGAACTCCGCTTTCCGGACAAGGTAGCATCTGAAAACCCTCACAGGACCATCTATTTTGCCTTTTTTCTTGCATTCTGAAAAAACATGTTTTAATTCATAATTTTATGTGAAATATTCCAAAAGCAATTTTACTTACCCTTGTTCCATTTTTATTTGTTTTGTTTTTGTCTCCATAAAACAAAACAAGATTTGACAGTTGATTGAAATTTCCTAAGTATTTTTCCAGAGGCCATCCACAATAGAGCGGGGTTTTTGCTTTACAACACTACATCTCAGTAGTGCGATTCACTAACTTATTTTAAAGATATTCGTTTGGTTAACTCAACTTAACCAAAATTTTAGCGACCCTGCTATTCAGTAGCTATTTTTTAACGATTTTCGCATTCGCCGAATCAGCTGTTGATGTTAGCTAGTCGATGACCGAAAACTAAACGACAACAAATTTTATGTTGTTAACTCAATCGAGAAAAGTGAAATTCGTGATTTCAATTTAAATAAAAGAAAAATTTGAAATTCAGTGATTTGTTTTCTTGTAATTAAAAAAGGAACATTAAATAATGTCGATTAAATATTTGGCATATGTTTACTCCGAGATGTGGACAATCCCTTTCATCTAAATGCAACAGACTTTCAAAAACTGTATCGGTTAACTCCAGACTTGGCTGAATACCTAATTTATCAGCCTGATAACCAAATAAGAGGATCCAGAATAACAGCAATATCAACTGAGAAACAGGTAGCTCATGTAATCTTTAAGCCTGTATGCAATTTTAAATTTTAATTTTATATTGGTAGGTTCTAGCGGCGTTAAGGTTCTTCGCAACTGGTTGCTATCAACGACTCGTAGGTGAACAATGGGGAATATCCATGAGCCAGTTTTCCGTAAGCCGGCATTCATCGGGTAACGGATGCAATCAAAGATTCGTTGTTTCACCAGAAAGTGAGGTTTCCTATGACCCAAGTGGAACGCCATTCTGCTAAAGAAATGTTTGCTTCGGCGTCGTCTCCCTTTGTGGGAGGCTGTATTTGAGCCGTCGATTCCACGCACCTATCAATTTTGCCACCAAGGAATCATGAGGAGGCTTATGCCAACCACCACATCTACTATTCAATTAATATGCAAATGGTAAAAGCAAACTTTTACAAGGATCCATGTATAAAAACAGAAATATAGTTTAGTTTTAATATATAGATAAATGATTATAATTAAAAAAAATTAAGTATATGTATGTAAATCCTAAATACGCTGGAGCACAACGCGAAGTTTGAAAACGATAACCATGGCATATTTGCAGGTTATTCCGCATATTCCTTGGAGTCGAGTTGATGACTATTCTAACAAAACACTCATAGAAGAGTCCGGAATTCTGCCACAATGGATCATTGCAATATACATATATAAAGAATTTTAAGTGTTTGTAGTTTGAAACAAACTAATATCTATTTCACTTTAATGAAATATAACAAAATCGCTCAAATTTATATTTGGCAGCAGGCATTCGTTTGTTTTTTTTCTATTCCTCTTTGTGCTTTTCGCTTATTTTGGCATTTAGTTTGACTGAGATGCCACTCTTTATCACTTTGAATAAATACAACGAAACAGCTGTTAAGTTAAGAATAAGTTAGTGAATCGCACAATCGTTAGTGCAAACGACAAATATTGCCGCTAAAAATAACAATTGTCGTACCGTTTAAAGTTAGTGAATCGCACTACAGGTCGGATATCATATAACCGAGTTGGCTCAACCAGAGAACTTAAAAGTATGAGAAGCTGCAAATTGAAAGTGGAAACTATTCGGCGATGGTCGTTAACAGGGCTGATACGTTTCCAAACTGGGTCTGCACCACACTGTTAAATTAGCATTTTTAAGCCACCAAAAATGTTAAATTTAATGTTAGCAGGGAAAAATATAAATTTTGATGTTAACAAATATGCAAACGAATGAAGATGAGAATAAATAGAAAAACTTAAGAAAGTAAGATTGTGCTGATATTCAGAACAAAATAACTGATTCTGAATCAAGAGTAATATTAAAAATAAAATATGAAATTAAAAAAAACTTGCAAAAATATATCTATACTTTTGCCCAACTGTGATTTGAACCTAGAAAAAAGTTGTGAAATGAATGATAAAGCCGCGCCTATACCAGCAGCACCACATCACATACTAT
The DNA here is from genome assembly GCA_951828415.1 of Anomoia purmunda. Classification (NCBI taxonomy): domain Eukaryota; kingdom Metazoa; phylum Arthropoda; class Insecta; order Diptera; family Tephritidae; genus Anomoia; species Anomoia purmunda. The sequence continues at coordinate 68,714,448 of OX639997.1, forward strand.
TTTCGGGCGTCTAAATCACTACTTAATCGTGAACTTCTTACACTACATTTTAAAGTATTTTATATTTCTAACATTAAATGTTTAATTCAACATGCTTCAATCTGAAACAATTCTTCTATTGGTTTGCCAATAATATTAACAAATTTTTAGAAAATTCTAAATATCAGCAATAATTTTTGAGCTCAAGGCAAATTTTTTGTAATTGTAAAGGATTAATACATACATACATATGTACATACATATGTATGTATGTACATACGTATGTATGTATGTATATAATATGAAAATTCCATATAATTCAATGTTCATATTTGTTATATTATTTATACTATTATAACTATAACTTATAAGTTTGGTTCCAATTTAATATTTGATCTATTTTCTGGGGGGGTGGGGGTTTGGGGGGGAAGGGTGTTTATTTAGATTTTTACTTTTTTGCAAATTCTTGCACTAGCATACATACATATGTACATACATACATATGTAAGTTGATATATACTACCAGAGAATACTACATAAGTACATAACTACATTTGAATGTACAGTCACAAAAAACTAAAATATCATCAAGTATACAATCATATATGCACACATCTACATATGTATATGTATTCATATCTATGTATGTACATATGTATGTACATATAGGTACATATCTAAATACATAAATTCATATGCATCCATGTACAAACATACACACATATGTACATATGTACATATCTACATACATACTTATGTACTTATGTAAGCGCATGTGAAAAAATTCAACCTTGACCTACGCTTAATCTAAGTAAATCAAATCACAGCGCAATCACAACCGCAGCTGCACTTGTGCCTGCGCTGGCGCCAAATATTCTAAAATATCTGTAACTACATACAACAACAAAAAAGTCATTCATAAACGCGTGCGCGTATTCCTAAACACAAATGCCGTTCATTCATAAGCGCAAGCATTTCATCTCCCCGCGCACGCAAATGTTCCTCTCAGCGATCTTATTCGCGACGAACACAAAAATGCTAAAATCTTCAATTTTACAAACCATCGACGGTCATTGAAAATTTAAACACCGCAATATCAGACAATAATGCAATTTGCCTACGTAGTCTGACAAATTGCTGCCATTCTAGAATGTTCTAGAACATTCTAGAACATTCTAGAACATTCTAGAACTTCTGCCCAAATGCGCATCAATTCATTTGCGTACACGTGCACGCGCAATTGGCGAATCGACACAAAAATTGCCGAAAAACAGAAAAGAATATTCTTTTGCTTACCGTTCCCTTTCCCTTTCAAACCCTTCTCTTATCAACAATTGTTGCATAACTCCTCTTCCGTCTCTACTTGCCCCGCTGGCAAGCAAGAAACAGTTTTTTTCTCGGGTTACTACTTTTTCTTCTTTGTTTCATTTTTAGTTGGATTCGTAAATTTTTCTTTTTCTTTGCGTACACATTGCTATGATTTGCATAAATAGCCGTATAAGCGAACTGCATCAAGTGTCTGCTGTGGCTTAGCGTGTATAGTCGCCTGCCGCATTATTATATTGCATGTTTTAGCTTTCGCCCCATAGTTCGAATCCCAGCTTTTTTGTGCCATGTCTAATTTTTATGATTTTTTTTTAATTCAATAGAAAATATTATATCATATAACTTATCCTACATTTTATGGAAATCTTTTTTCATTTAAATTTCTGCTCTGATTTTATTTCATTACAAATGAATATACAAAATCGTGAAAGAGTTTTCACGTGTCGAATTTTTTGGAATAGTTTGAAAAGCGAAATGCAAACATATTACATATTTATTTATTCAATAGGATATAAAATAAAATATTAATTATCCGTGCATTTTTTGTACTTACTCCGATCCCTTAAAACAGTTGCATCACTTCACAAAAGTTCTGATCTGTTTCTATTTAGGTTCAAATGAATATGATACTATAAAAACTCTAAAACTAAGTAAGGAAAAAATTTCCGAAATGAAATTTCAAAATTTTTACAACATCAGTTAAAAAAAGCAAAATTATAATAATAATATTGGTAGGCACGCTGTTAATTGTCACATCTTAACATAATAAATATATGTTCACGACATTTTCTTACTGACCTCTCTGTTAGAATGTTATGTGGAAATGTTAAATAGCTGTGGGGAAACCCAGTTTGGAAACGTTTCAGACAACATTTTTTACAGTCCACAAATTTGCAGCTTCTCATACTTTTAAGTTCTCTGGCTCAACTCACATATTTTTCCGAGTTAATGTTGTTGTTGTACATGCAACATGCAACTAGGTTATATTAAAAAGGGCCAAATATATATAAACCTCACTTTGAAATATTACACTTACGCGGAGGAATTCATTTCTAAAGGATTGGCAGAATCTCTTAATCGTTTTCTACTTCTTGCTATTCTTAAACGAATCTGTGCCATAATACCAAATGCAAACTTTTTTGATCAGCTCTCTCGACCAAAGTCGAAGATCGAATGTAGGAGGCCAATGAGATTCGTAAAAGAAAAAAACCAATGCAAATGTTTTGGTTTAGTCGATTTTGATAATTCCCTAGTAAAAGTTAATAGGGTTGAAATTAAAAAAAAAACACATCGTTCACAATACATGGTTGCTCTTGGAAACAATTTTTTTTTGTCTTTTCTTCACATGACAAAAAATATATTCCTATTAAATTTATAATACAAGTTTGGCGATTCTTTTACAAAAATCAGATGGTAGTTAAGAAAAAGTGGGCTATATTCAGATTACAAAAGAGTCTCCCAAAATGGAAATCATATTTCTCCGTTAGATTTTGACAAATCTTTCAAGACGATTAACATTATATTTTCGCAGAACTTTGAAATTAATGAGTAATGTGCCGAAGACAGAATTTTGTTCTTTCCGGAATTGTTATGAATTGATGTTTAGTACTGATAAGTTAATAAAACTTGTTATAGTTGCCTAGTCGAAATGAATTTTGATATACATATGTATTTCTATACTTCAAGAAATTGTATATATATGCACTTACATATATATTTCATAGTAAAATGTTTTGAAGTTCACTTTTACATCGTAATAAGTCGTTTTATTGATTGTTTGGCAGCAAATGTTGTTATTCGGGAGTTGCTATTGGCATACGCCTACATGTATTATTCTTGTTTTTACGTTTCAGAAGATAACTTTCGCCATCAATAAGCACAATCTTGTATTTTATCGCTCTTGTGTCAAACCATTTAAAGGCAAAATGAAGTACCTAATGATAGAATAACAGATTACGACAACGCCGAACAATGAGAAGGACAGGAAGGTGAAAACTGCACTTCAGAGTTTTATTTTCGCTGCAGCTGCCATAATTCGAAGCTCGGCACTTCACATTTATTATTCTGTGTTGTAATAAATATCCCAACGTTTTTGGTGCCATTAATGACGTCGATCCTTCAAACGATCCAAGTACGAAGTAATGGAAATGCTTTTGTCGTCACCTCTATTCTGTACATCTTGTGCAAAATGCATTTTCTCTTCGAACCTGGCATCCGGCTTAGATATCCAATTGTTTAGCTATTTAGCAATATTTGAATTACTGTTCATTTAGAGCAAACAAAACAGAGCTGAAAAGCAGCTGATAATCTGAGTGACCAGTTCTGTATAAATTATGGTTAGAGCTGAGAAAACAGCTGATTACTTGACTAAAGGCGCGGTGTTGCAAAGAACAGAAACAGACACAGGGACAGAATCGATTGATTGGACGACCAATAGCTGTCATCTTCTAATCCAGAGCGTTAAGCGCCGCTAAACCTATTATTATTATATTTCATTAAAGCGAAATAAGATACTAGTTTATTTCAAGCTACAAACATTTATAATTCTTTTTATATATTGCAATGTTCCATTATAGCAGAATTTCGGACTATCCTCTGAGTGATCTGGTAGAATAGTCATCAACTCGACTCCAAGGAATATCCGGAATCACCTCCAAATATGATATGGTTTTCGTTTTCAAAATTCGCGTTGTGCTCCAGCGTATTTAGGATGTATGTACATATATTTTTTATTTTTTTTAATATATAAACATATATCTTTATATTAAAACTAAACTATATTTTTTGTGTTTATATTTGGATCCTTGATAAAAGTTTTTTTTTACCATTTCCACGTTAATTGAATGGTAGATATAGTGGTTGGCATAAGCCTGCTTATGATTCTTTGGTGGCAAAATTGATATATGTGTGCAATCGACGGCCCCAATAGCGCCTCCCACAAAGGGAGATGACGCTGAAGTAAACATCTCTTTAGCAGCTTGGCGTGAACGGAAAGTGCCTGTAGTCCACAGACCATATGTCGGCTGTTCATCGATACAATTTTCAAGAGCTCTAGAATTGTGGACGTTGGGAGAACATCGTTTATTTGACTTGGACTTCACTGGATAATCTTTTAGATAATTATTTATATGTTAAAAGATGTAGATATTTATTTTTATTAGGGTTTACCCAAAATACACCGATTATTAAAAAAACGGACGGGCGAGGCATTCTCAGTCTCTGCTTTGGACAGTTAACGTGTTAAAATAGTATACAGGCTTAAAGATTACAGCAACTACCAGTTTCTCAATCGATTTTGCTGTTAATCTTGTGCCTCTTATTTGGCTGTCAAGCTGATCAATTAGGTATTCAGCCAAGTCTGGAGTTAACCGATACTTCTTCTGAAATGTTGTTGCATTCAAATGAAAGGGATTGCCCACATCACGGAGTAAACGTTGATCCACTGCTGAAGCGCATACTTCTTCGTCATATGTCAAATATGTAAGCGACATTATTTAATGTTCCTGTTCTAATTTTAAGTTGAAATCACAAATTTTTCTTTTCTCGATTGAGTTAACAGCATAAAATTTGGTTTCGTTTAGTTTTAGGTAATTGACTAGCTAACGACAACAGCTGATTCGGCGAATGCGAAAATCGTTAAAAATTGAATGCTGAATAGCAGCACTGTTAAAATTTTCGTTAAGATGAGTTAACCATGCGAATATCGTTAAAAAAAATAGTGGACCGCAATACAGGTATCGATCGCCAGAATCTGGTGCAAGAGAAGAAGCAGGAGCCATCCGCCTTTACTTGCTGGAGGAAAATCAGACACCGAGAATTGCGATTTTTGACGACAATATTTGACATTTGCTATTCACTAACTTATTCTTAACGACACTTAACAGCTGTCTCGTTGTATTTATTCAAAGTGATAATGAGTGGTACCTCTGTCAAAAGCTGTTAATCAATACCAAGAATGATAGAAGACCAGTAGTGCGATTCACTAACTTTAAACGGTACGACAATTGTTATTTTTAGCGGCAATATTTGCCGTTTGCACTAACGATTGTGCGATTCACTAACTTAACAGCTGTTTCGTTGTATTTATTCAAAGCGATAAAGAGTGGCATCTCTGTCAAACTAAATGCCAAAATAAGTGAAAAGCACAAAGAGGAATAGAAAAAAAACAAACGAATGCCTGCTGCCACATATAAATTTGAACGTTTTTATTATATTTCATTAAAGTGAAATAGATATTAGTTTCTTTCAAACTACAAACACTTAAAATTCTTCATATATATTGCAATGATCCATTGTAGCAGAATTCCGGACTCTCCTGAGTGTTTTGTTAAAATAGTAATCAACTCGACTCCAAGGAATATGCGGAATCACCTGCAAATATGCCATGGTTATCATTTTCAAACTTCGCGTTGTGCTCCAGCGTATTTAGGATTTACATACATATATTTAATTTTTTTTAATTATAATCATTTATCTATACATATATTAAAACTAAACTATATTTCTGTTTTTATGCATGGATCCTTGTAAAAGTTTGCTTTTACAATTAGCATATTAATTGAATGGTAGATGTGGTGGTTGGTATAAGCCTCCTCATGATTCCTTGGTGGCAAAATTGATATATGCGTGGAATCGACGACTCCAATAGAGCCTCCCACAAAGGGAGACGACGCCGAAGCAAACATTTCTTTAGCAGAATGGCGTTCCACTTGGGTCATAGGTAACCTCACTTTCTGGTGAAACAACGAATCATTGAGTGCATCCGTTACCCGATGAATGCCGGCTTACGGAAAACTGGCTCATGGATATTCCCCATTGTTCACCTACGGGTCGTTGATAGCAACCAGTTGCGAAGAACCTTAACGCCGCTAGAACCTACCAATATAAAAGTAAAATTTTAAATTGCATACAGGCTTAAAGATTACACGATTACCTGTTTCTCAGTTGATATTGCTGTTATTCTGGATCCTCTTATTTGGTTGTCAAGCTGATAAATTAGGTATTCAGCCAAGTCTGGAGTTAACCGATACAGTTTTTGAAAGTCTGTTGCATTTAGATGAAAGGGATTGTCCACATCTCGGAGTAAACGTCGATCCACTGTTGGAGCCAAATATTTCAACGACATTATTTTATGTTCCTTTTTTAATTACAGGAAAACAAATCACTGAATTTAAAATTTTTCTTTTATTCAAATTGAAATCACGAATTTCACTTTTCTCGATTGAGTTAACAACATAAAATTTGTTGTCGTTTAGTTTTCGGTCATCGACTAGCTAACATCAACAGCTGATTCGGCGAATGCGAAAATCGTTAAAAAATGGCTACTGAATAGCAGGGTCGCTAAAATTTTGGTTAAGTTGAGTTAACCAAACGAATATCTTTAAAATAAGTTAGTGAATCGCACTACAGATTACGACAACGCCGGCAGCGTACACGTCACATAAATCCTCTGCCAAGAATAATGAAAAAAGAAGGGTGATAATTTGACAATAACAAAGCAATTACCAAGAATTGCACACACATACACGCACGCACAGCCACAGCATCATTAGCGGGAAATTTGAAAAAGCTGCACTATCTATCTTTGTTTTTTGCTTTTGTTTGCACAATTCAAAACGCGGCACTTCATTTTATTTATTTTTAAGATAATTTTATACAAATATTTGAAAATTAACGTTTACCATAAACAACACGTGGCACAACATGTGTTTCTCAGTCTATATTCGTAAACAAACACTCACAAGCTTCTGCTACGTCATTCTGTCAAACGAAGCAAGTACGAAGTAACGGAAGTGCTTTTGTCGTCACCTTGTATTCGCTGCATCGTGAATCAATACCAACCCAAACGCGAAAGTGTTATGTGGACCGCCCTTAAAGCGCCAAATACACGACACGAACATTTTCGCGAACATTCCCGTTATGTCATGTTTCTGCGAACTTTTCTGTCGTGTATGGTGGTGTTTGCCAGTTCGCGCAAATGTTCGCCAAAAATCAAAATATTTTAATTTTTGGCGAACATTTGCGCGAACTGTTCGTGCGTGTATGGCGAAATAGCTCATAATCGTAGTAATTTCTGAACGGAACAGACGTGCACGGAAAAGTAAAATGGACAATAAAAAATTTCTGAGTGAATTTATTGAAATGTATAAATCTTTGCCATCATTGTGGCAAGTAAAAAGTAAAGATTATTGTAATAGAATTAAAAAGAATAATGATTATGCGACTTTAATCGAAAAATTAAAAGAAGTAGATCCCGATGCCACAAAGGATACAGTTATAAAAAAATAAGTAGTTTGCGGGCGCAATTGCTTTCAAAAATTTTAAGTCTTCAAAGCTATTGCCACTAGCTAGAAAGCGCAATTTTAAAGCAAGGCGGCGATGAGGGGGAATCGCTTCTTTCATTATCGTATCCCGTTTCGTTATGAGTGGCAAAATTTTTTGTAAAAGTTGGTCAAATGTTGCCTTGCTCATACGAACGTAATTTTTAAAATCATTTTGTGACGTGAATTCCTTTTCTTTAATAAGCTCACTTTGTCCAAGAACTGCTCGTTTTTTAAACCATTCTTTGCACCAAATTCTTTTTTTGCGATCTTCTCTCTTTTTTTTACGCTTAATTGCCACAGCGAGCGATATTGCTGCAGCACAATTGTTGTCCGTATTCATCGCTGTCTGAAAGAGAACTAATGTTCGGCCAAAAGTTCGTATGGTGTATGGCCAAAGCTGCGAACAAGTTCGCGGAAATGTTCGTGTCGTGTATTCGGCGCTTAACCGCTTTCAACAATGTTGGTCGCACCCAACTTTGAGCTTTTTTTCGTGCAACCCATACCAGCCGAGGTATGCCGTTTACTATCGTATCACTTATCGTGACGACTGTCGTCAAATATACATATTTCTGTTTATGTCACATATTAAATTTTGAAAGCTAAAATTTTAAAATATAAAATTTTTTTTGTATATGCACATACATATGTATATACTAGTAGATTCGGTCAGCCGTTGTACTGCTTCGTAATGCCTTCTATGTAGGTCTCATTCTGTAAAGTTTACCTTATATCGATGTAGTCGGATATTTTATGCAAATAACATACAAATGTAGATAGGATACATAGGCAGGTCACTTGAATTGTAATTACATATTAGGTTTGTTCTGCACGATCCTGGTTAGATGCGGTACGACAAAACAACTTACTTACTTTTTACTTCTTTCACAAAGTGTCAGAAGAGTGCCAAGATTGCCCAGAGTTTGAGCAACTCAAAAAACATATTGAGAAATGAGCTGTTTTATATTTATTTTTTTTTGACTTGGTGTGAAAAATACACTTAATTCTACGAGCGTGTCCTGAAATTGTTGCGGTGTTTCCTATCTTTATGTTTTGTGATCTGCGTTCATACGCAGACAAACTGTTCTCACTTGACACTTTGCCCCTTTGTGTTTCGCGCTCGAAAATTCAACAAAGTCGCTCTCGATTACCAAGATTTCTTGTGCAAGAAACATTTTTTAGGCTGTTTTCAGTACCCGCGGGCTCGCGTGGACCCAACTTATTGTTGCGAGAAAACGACGTTAAAGCGAGAAGACAATATGGCACAGTGAGACTTGTTATTCCTTAATATTGGTCTCATTTGGAGTTCTATATTTTGTAATGTTATTGTTCAAGACGACAACTTAGCGTCATCTGTTTAGTTCTGTTTTCATTCTCAATGTGCTAGAAAGCAAATTATTTTGTATTATTACGTTTATAGGAAAAACACAGAATGTTTTGATTAGACTTTTTCCCCCTAAAACAGCCTTATTGCCTTCCTATTTTTCCCCCACTTCCAAAATAGAACCTTGAGCTACGGCAGTGGCAGAACGAGTTGTGATGTGCACCCATTGCCATGGAAAAGATTTCAGTCTTCTACCGGCCTAATATATTGTTGTGCGAAGTTTCGGAATAACGTGTGCGTGATTGGGAGCTGTGTGCGACAAATTGTCAATTTTGACAGTTGGCAACTTCGGTTGTATGTTAATCTTTCTCTTTCTTTTACTTCCTTTTCCTATCAAGCGAACAGCAAAATGTCGAAGAGAGGTAAAAATAATTGTGAATAATCTTTAAAAATCGTGAAATTGGTCGTGATTTGATTGGAAATTAATATGACAATCTTTACAATAAAAACGCTAAAGACTGAAATTAAAGTTATTTTTGTTTTGAATTGCAGGACGTGGTGGTACTGCGGGAGGAAAGTTCCGCATTTCTCTTGGTCTCCCAGTGGGTGCCGTGATGAATTGTGCTGATAATACAGGTACTTTAATTTGGCTAATATGCATATGTGAGCATTACTAATGAATTTCTGTATCAGGTGCAAAGAACCTGTTCGTTATTGCTGTGCATGGCATTCGTGGTCGATTGAATCGTCTGCCCGCTGCTGGAGTTGGTGACATGTTCGTCGCAACCGTGAAAAAGGGCAAACCAGAGCTCAGAAAGAAGGTAAGACTAAAGTAATCAGGCATGTTCTGCATTTCACTTCCAAGCTAATTTGAGTATACTGCTGCCGGCTAAAATGGAATATTCCAAGTGAAAGTGAAATGGTGAATGGCTTGCTAATCAAGTGCTTTGCTGCACTGTATTTTATTCTTAAACACGAATTCGATTAATTGTGAAATTCTGTTGTGAAGAAGTCATTCGAAAGCATATATCAGTGTTGTAATTAGTAAATCTAAATCTGTCTGTAGAGTATTTCTCGAAAAAAAGCCTTCAGAACTGAAATGGGCAGACATGCATAGGAAGACAAATAACTAAATATAATCGATTCCGATAAGGCTGTAATCACCCTGGTAACATATAAGAAATTATCAAACTTGAAAGTTTTTTTTTAAGTTTCTACGAAAAGCAATAATGAATATTGCCATTTGCTTCCAAAAGGAAAACATCCTTTGAGCAGAACTCCTAATTCTTTATGTGGTGGTGTTATTAAAACAGCGGATGTCTTCCCCTGAATTTGTAGACTTCTTTTCCCCATGACATTCTGAGCCCGAAAACGAAAAGCTTCCACTCCTCCATTCTCTTTTATATCGTGACATCTTTAAATTGAAAACTGAAATTAAACAAAAATTAGTTTGAATTTTCGAAAAAGTATGGATCATATATTAAAGATGTACTCAATAGTGAGAGTAGTTTTGACACTCCCTTACGAATTATTATTTAAGCATAAACACCCATCATCAGCCAATATGTAACATTAATTCTTCAGTTAAGTTACTTTTACACCAATTTGCACGTCAATTTAAAGATTTAGTAACTCGGCGCAATGATAGGGTAGCCGGCAAAAAAATGGTGAATAAAATGTTATTTCGGCAAACTATAGTAATTAGCTCTGTTTTCGGTGTCACTGCACAGTAAAAACCAGTAAGAGCTAGAAATTATTTTTCGAGAGTTAATTGAGAGAGCGAAACTTACAGTTCAACTTAACTTGTAAGTTTTATTGGATAAATTTCTGCTAGTGAGAATTTGAAAATAAGATAAATAGCTGATCGAAAGTATTCAATTGATCAGAAAGAGATTACAATTATTAAAAATCCTAACCATTTATTTTCATTAAAAAAGGTGAAAAATATAAAGTGGGTTTATGAAGTTTATTGTTCGTATACATATGTACATATGTGATGTATGTAAGAGGCAGATAGTATGTATGCTTGCAAGGTTAGTCCTGCATTTTCAGCAATAACAAATGTGAGATGCGCATAAAAAACAGCTCTAACAAAAACTAGCAACTTTTTGCTGGTTTTGTGGGGGTTTAGCGGCCTAAAACTTCTTTTAATACTTAAACCTAACTATATAAATTTGTATAGTTATTTTTTATCGGCATTCCTTTTCAGGGAGAACACAAATCTAGAAATAGTTGTGTCTACTAATTCACAAACTTGTTTGCGTGCCTGTGATAACGAATACTTGAACTTGCGGATGAATTCGAATTTATACGAGAAAACAACTAGAACCGACTGTCGTGGGAATGATAGTGTCTACTTGGTAATCACCAACGTCATAGTTATAGTGCTGTTGTGATTGCTATTACGAATGAGTAGTATTCATATTAGCTTTGATCCAATACTTTTCCTATAAAATTCCGTAAAAATTTCAAATGACAAAATTACTCTCTTGAGTGAGAACAAAAAGACAACTCGTTGTTCTTGGGTTTATCATTCCACACGACTGTCTTGAAGTCTGTCCAAAGGTTTTCATGGACTGGCCAACTCAATCCCATGACCTCAATTCCATTGACCCGAAACCACTCCTTTGCCACCCTACTGGCGTGCTTCGGGTCATTATCCTGCTATAATATCGATTTCAGCGGCATGTCCTCTTCAGCAAATGGTATATTCTGCTTTATATGCGTATGCGTAACGGTCCATTATGTCAGAAATCTTGTGAATTGGGCCTACACCTCTTTAAGAAAAGCAGCCCTAAACCATGATACTCGAACCGAAATGCTTTAAAGTTTTTGTGGTTAATCTGGGATCGAACTCTGTATTAGGGGGGTCTTACATACTGACGGGACCCTTTACCACCCCACCGTATAGAAGCACTTTCGACTCGTCGGTCCGCAAGATGTTGCGCCATTTCTCAATCGGCCAAGTTAGGCGTCCTTTGGGGAATTTAAGACGTCGTGCTACAGCATTTTTTTTTAATACCGGTACTTTTCTAGGACTGCGGGCATATAAATTTTGTTCACGTAGAATTCTTTTCGCTGTATAAACACCGTATGGCAGGTTCCGTTCGTCTCGAATCTCCACAGCTGACATTGTAGGTCGAGTCTTGCGCATCTCACGATTTTTCGTATAAAATTCTCAAAAAGAATCCGCTTTGCGCCCTTTCGTCTTTTTTTTTTTAATAATTGCATTGCGAATGATTGTGGCTGAACACACTACAAGTTTTTCCACTTCCTTGTAGGTTTTACCGGTGTTTATGATATCTATTTTCGTTTTTCTTTTTTACAGTGCTTCCACGTGGCCCACTAAAAGATACACAGTGATATTTATCTTGCTTTTTTTCATTGAATAACAAATAAAAGAACAGGAAACTTACTTTTTGTCTGATTAAATTAAATATTTGGTCGTAAAAATAATCTGTTTGCATCAGTTCACCGTTCACTACTATTCTATTGCTTGCTCATAAAAACAGATATCGCAATATAATTAGCTGTAAAAAATTAATAGTAAGACACACTTGTTGTGTATAACAGGGCCGCTACAATTCAGAGAATATAACTAGAAGAATGATCGACTGCAATATTATAAAAGAAACAAAATTTAAAGCAAAAGTCTTTTTGCTAATAGGCATTACTATTGCAATGCTCGCAACTGTATTTTGAAAGTAAATTAGTGGCGTAAAATTTAGACTATTTCCAGCAGATGTTCTGCATACAAAGTACTGTTTATCTCTTAAAAGCAATATGACCATTTTTACACTGCACTTTGGTTTAATCGTGCTCGTAAAGTAAACTGAGTATACTTTCTTTAGGCAATTTACAATCCATGCCAGTAGCGATTACTCCTGAATTAACGAAATAACTGGGAATTAAAAGAAGCTTTGTATAGCTGCAATTTTTTCTCCTTTTATTTCTTAATTCCAAATAAAAGAAAGAAGCAAAGAAAATATTTTTCGATTTGGTAATCTATTTGAAACTTTGTTTTTCGAATTTTACTTTCATTATGAATCAAATTTATGAACATTCAATGAAAATATATCGAGATAAATTTCTTTTAAAACACTTTTTTTTTTTTTGGAAACAAATGAAGATTTGCGAAATCATATTTTTTCTCAATTTAAGTCATAATTCGGCAAATATCAAAGTACACTTTCCTCAAGGTGTTGGTATGTGCAAACATGTCACCACCGGCGTCGTCGGCTCCAAATGTCATGTTGGTCGGCTTTCACCGCAAATATCAGCAGCATCGCTTGTTCTTGGTTTTGATGATCTGCTTCTAATATATGGTGCAATTACTCGAAATACGACGTTTACTTGCACACGGTTACCAACAAATTGCACAATACCTGTGCTAGGGTATACAAATATGATAATTAACGGATTTGTTTGTATATTTATGAGCATCAGATCAGTTTTTATACGAGGGTATTCGCAAGAACAGATTTGTAACTATTTACACTGGGAACGAACCGCACATGCCCGGAATCAGTTCATGTTGATTTCACGTCTTCCAAACAAAATGTATGTAATTTACCATATTCCAGATCATTTCGACGATTAGTTTTTTTTTTAAATTCAAATTCAAATTCAAAATTGTATATGGTCGGTCGTGTATAAAAACCCAATGAGGGTTAAAAGAAGGCTGACGTGAGTCTATAGGTTCTACCAGAACTACAACCGCGTGCATTTATATTGTTTAATTATAGGGATTAAAGTATTTATTTATTTTAGCGTGCTAAGTTGTCTAAAGTTTGAGATAACCAAATTTAAAAGAATATGGCAATAGCGGTAGTCCTTCATATTTATAAAACAGTCGAGTCTAAATAAAATGTACACTCCATATAGCGAACACTTGGATATAACGAACAATTTTGTTTCAATAGAACACTATAAAGCGAACATTGAAACAATTACGGACTACTGTTACAGTGGAGAAAGTAAATAAAAAACACAAAACAATGCGGAAAGCTAAACCAAACACAGTAACCAAACAGAATATTAGAAATATTGCAAGGAACTAACTGTAAATATTGAAAAGTGACTGTTGAGATGTTAGGAGTGTTCGTTGTGAAAATCTAGTAAGAATTATCTAGTAAAATAAATCAGAGAATAAGGGTATTTTCCCCTCAAACATACCGAGTTTTTCGAGAGCAGGAATTAGTAAAGATTTTCAGTTGCAATTGAATTTTTCTTTTGAACAATTTGACTTATTGTTTGTTGTTGTGAAGCGGAAACGTTTCTTCGTTAATACATTACTTTCTTTTTTTATTAATAAATAACTTTCTTGTTTGGTAATTTGTGATGAGACAAAAAAAAATATTTCTATAGTTTACGGCCTTTTTGAACTTATCGTTTTGTATTATATTTAACTCTTTATACATACATACTATGTATGTACATACATATGTGTATAGTTAACCTTATAAGTGATTTACTTCTACTTTACAGGTTATGCCAGCAGTAGTTATTCGACAACGTAAACCATTCAGAAGGAGGGATGGCGTATTTATATACTTTGAGGATAATGCGGGGGTGATAGTGAACAATAAAGGTGAAATGAAAGGTTCAGCCATCACCGGCCCTGTAGCGAAAGAATGCGCTGACTTGTGGCCTCGTATTGCATCGAATGCCAGTTCAATCGCTTAATTTTGAAAATAAATGATACAACACAAACTAATATTGTTTATTTAATTTACATATAAATGTAAAGTTTTATTTTTATAAATTACATATTATAGTTATTGTTTATGATTTATTTAGATGCTTCAGTGCGACATGTAGGTTTAGGTCTCGAGATTTCTATTGAGATTTTTCCATTAGCTCCTTTGAACAGCGCATAACATATTTCAAAAGTACAACCCTCCAAGGAATCACCATTGAATTTAGTTATGATATCCCCTCGTTGCAATTTATTATCTATTTCGGCGTAGCCCGAAGGTATCTAAAGCAAATTTATGTTATTCAATTAGAATGAAATTTAAGTAAACGTACTTACGATTTCGGAAATTGTGCAGCCGCGATCATTTGGTGCCAATGAAAGGCCCAGATCTTTTCCTGGTTTTTTCATAAATTCCACATTGAATTTCTCCACTTCTATTGGATCGGCTCTATATACCTGGAAAGTTACGACTTTCTCATAACACGTATGGAAAACTTGATGTACTTTTAGTGTTGTCATTTCACTACAATTTATCGGCCTACTGTTGACTTCTACCATGTGATCGTAAATTTGGAGGCGTTTATCTGCTGCTAGTGCTCCTTCTGGATATATATGGGTTATAACGCAACCGGTCTGAAAAAGGAAACAAAATTAGTTTGAAAAAGTAACGCCAAAAACCGGTAAAGAAATGAGCATTAAATTTAATAGTATTACTTATATTATACTGTGGTCGACAGTTTCTATAATCGTTTTCTAACCGTCTACCTCATAGGAACACATTAGAGTTCAACTCGTTTTCTAATAATTCTCTAACCTAAATGGTTTTTAGGAAACCACATTTTGCTACTTATGATTATTAATTTATTTTCAATTTTAGTTTTATAAAATTATAGTTCATTATAGAACAAGCCATTTAAATCAAAAATTAAAAAAAATAAATAAATTAGATTTATTTTTCTTTTTAATCAGAGTTTTTAGAAACTTCGGGTATGCCGTTTTGTAGTTAAATATGAAAAGTTATTTTGCATTATTTGTGTTGCTGGCGAAGCGAGACCAAAATATCTTAAAATATTTAAACCTAACTATATAAAATTATATATCAAATTAAACGTATTTATGCACTATATTTTACGTTTTGTTTTAAGAAAACAAACTTTTTAAGATAGAATGAACATTATTTCGGTTTAATAGTTTTTGCAATATAAGCTCTTAAGATATTAATCCCTCCGTTTCATTTGCGCAAAAAAATTTGTACACCATAAGAATCCACTTTAATTTTTTTCTAGCTCAGTGGACCCCATTTTTTTACTTACGCCCACACTTTATACAAAATTCAACAAATTCCAAAAACTAGTAATCAAATTTTCATATTTTTTAATTACACTTTTGGGCAAACCTATATATAGTGGCAACTAAATTCTGATGCAGTACAATCTAGAGTTGCATTTTGGGAGTAGGGAACTTCTGGTTGCATTTTAGAAGTCTACACGCAAGTTGTATTGAAAATGATTAATTGAAAATTTTGAATAAACAAGTAAACAAGCCTTCATACCCTTCATAAAAAAAAAAAATAGTTTTATTTTAATACTGTGATTGCGTAAAAATTAGTATTAGCATTTTTTCCTCATATAATATAAATAGTTTTAAAGTAAAACCCCATACCTGAACAATCACTATATTTTATAATGCACCGAAATTGAAGCATTTCTTAGTGGACCTTTTATGATTGAAAAGTAAATAGCTAACTCACTAAATTTGACGGGGTTTGCTGTGTAAGGGGTTTAAAAAAATAACATCTCTGAAAACCCAGTTGTCTGGGTAAAATTTTATGTCCTTTGCTTCTTTGACGTAGGAGTTATAATGTAAAAACTAATATCAGAACAATAAATTGTATTGCAGCTATGTATGTATGTACATATGTATGTATGTTTGCAAATATGTTATAAAAATGCTTCTACATATGTACATACCTAGTTCTAGTCAAAAACTAAAACCTAGTTTGCGTTTAAACAGACAAATCGGCGGGGATAAATCGTTGTAAATCATTTTATGAAAACAGTTTTTCCAAAATCTATACGTTTCCGTGAGTTTCCATTTCACTGCTTGTTTTTAGCCAAAAGCTTAGCGCGCGGTGTTCTGTTGTTGTTTTGTTTAAAGAACTTACATTTCTATTACTTTATACATATTAAAGCCAGTTTTCAGATTAAGAAGCCCATTTGTCAGGTAGGAGCGAGAAGGCGGCTTATATACAAAACCTTTTATTATTGAAACATGCCTTTCGGGTATGCAGTTTTATAGTTTATTTAATTAGACTATAATGAATGCAAGTTTCAAGTGGTTAAAAATTACCGTTGAATTATGATAGTTTTTTTCTTGAAGGTGTTGCGCCGTTTTTATGCCTTTTCTGTTTTATTTTTATGTTTATTATCTTATTTCGTTATAAAACATACACTATTTAAATCTACCAAATTGCATAGATTAAAACAAAGATCAAAGATGCATCAAATGTTTAAACTGTTCATTCAGAATTTTTAGAAATATCGGGTATGCTGATTTGTTGCACACTCAACTTCAGTATACTAAATAAAAAAAATACTAGATACTATACTATTAGAGTTTTTTCCAACCAACTGTATAGATTTTTTGTTTTCAGCTTGTTCGTTAATAAATCGAATTCTTCCTATTGTTAAACCACTCATATTTATGCTTTTGCAAACTTATAATTTGAAATATCAAATTCTTGGTACAAGTTTGCAAAAGTTATCTGCCAAACGAACACTCTTATTTTTTGTTTTCTAATGGCTCTTTGCACTCTCTCCCAAATACAGTATATTTTGCTTAACTAAAGCAACGAAAACAACGGGTATAACGTTTTTTACTGCACACAGATAGCAGCACTGCGGCAAATTTCTGTATTTTTCAGCTTCGAGAAACCGAAGCTAGTAATTGCTTTACATATCTTAGCGAGAAAAATTATAAGAAGAGTGTGTAAATGAATATAAATGCAAATTTTTAGGCACAACTTTATATAAAGTGTAAATTTTTACTTCATTAACAAACTCGTATAATCCAAAAATTCTTGAGAACATTCATATGTACATACATATGTACACACATATTTCATTTTTAAAAATCCTAATCCGATTTAATTTTATTCAACATAAGCATTATACCTTATTTTAAAACCGAATTTATTTCACAACCATTTAATTCGAAATTATTTAAGAAAATATAAAATAATGTTAATAGCTAGGGGGGTTTGCGATTTGTAACGTAGTGTGACATGTGATTTACCTTTGCCTCATACTATATAACATAGTATGTATGTACATATGTATATCAATTACCATTGTATTTTATTCTACGATTAATAAAAGCAATTTTTCTGAAAGTGTGACATGGGAGGGGGGGGGGGGGGGGGGCGGAGTCTATAATGATCAAAAATCTCGTTATATAATATGTGCACGACCCCTTACACTTAACTAAATTTCCCTTAATGTGAGTTTTATTTAAAATAGTTAAACTGGCTCTGAAGGAAAATAAAGGAAAAATAAATAAATATATGTATACAAACATCGCATAAATCCGCATTTCATAGCTTGTAGAAAGAATAAGAAAAATCGAAAAAAAACTTTGCAATCATACAAAAAAAATAGGTAATTTTTCTGGTTCTCCCTTGATCCATTTTGTTTTTTTCCCTTATATATGTAGAAACGGAATATTGTTTGAAGGTTTCGACACAAATAAATAAAAAAATTTGCAGCGTAGTGTAGCTCCGCTTTTGAAAGCTCATACGTAAAAGCAAAAACAAAATACATTAAAAAAATCAAATCGGCTTGTATCCATAGAAGGTGATAGCAAGATAAACAAGGCGAATCCGCTGTGTATTTTGTTTGTGTAATTTTGCGTGTGAAATGTCAAAGTCTGAATTCGCCTACTATTGCACATGTATTTTGTTACTGTATTTTGCGAGTGAAATGTCAAAAACTGAATTCGCCCAGTTTGCTTATGTATTTTGTTTGTGTATACAAAACAACCTAGCGAATTCAGAGAGAAGAACAAGCATTCAGTTCATAGGATGCTATCACCTTGTATGGATTCGCCTTGTCGGCTGCTATAGTAACTTCACCTTATATGAATCCGCCTTGATAACGCCAATGCCAAGGCGAATTTATAGAAGGTGATGGCATAAGAGCAGCTGATTTGATTTTTTTTATTCACCTACATGTATTTTGTTTTTGCTTTTGCGTATGAGCTTTCAAAATCCGTAAAAGCAAAAACAAAATGTATTTAAATTTTGACAACTCTTATGCAGAAACAAAAACAAAATACATACATAGGAATTTTGTAGTTGTATTTATAACACCACCTTGTATGGATTCGCCTTGGTCAATGCAAAATCATGAAATGACAACAAGTTGTCATTTCGTTGTCAAAAATTGTACCTAATGAAAACCAAGCATTAGATACTTTTATTTTTGAGAGAGAAAATAGGACAGTTGGCCGGAATTATGATTCTGAATATTTTTTTGGAGAGTCACGCACTTGGTAAGAAACCTAAGTATATGAATGTACATACATATGTATGTAAACGAATGTAAGAAGTTTGACCTAATTATCTAGCTTTTACGGGTCTAGGGGAAAAATTTAATTAAAAGCACAGTGCAATGAAAAGGACCAAACATCTCTTAATGAGACTCCAGCTCTTCTTTGACAATGATAAAAGCAAATCCTAAAAGGATTAAACCCAAGGCCATGCACCTTAAATGAACCTATTTCTGCTGCGATTGCTAGACAGGTATCTGGTCTATATCAGTATCGGTAAGCTGTAATTCGTGCCACAGATGGAGACAAGTTAAGGCCTGCTCATACCTTAAAGGTCATCGGGAATAAATCATCATTGATCGCGTCAACTTGCGCACACGGTCTTTTACGATCTCACGTAATTCCCAGTGATATGCAACATCAAGGGGATAATTGTGTTGACAGTATACAACATAGTGTTCTCCAAGAAGACATCCTCTGCAGTTATACTACACTGGAATGCGAAGACCATATAGTACATATGTATATAGCCTCTGCCGCTTGTTACTAGGCAGGGTATCTTCCACACAATATATGCATATATATATATGCATATATAGAACGATTGCTGTCTTTGGTGTGATAAATAACAAAATATGGCGACCTTCCCTACTGCTTGCATGAAACCATCCCCCCATATTCATCATGGCTATACTTTTAAACAAGGAATAGTAATTGAAGTGTTCATGTAAAACTCTAGTAAAAGATATCCAGTAACAACAACAACCAGAATGTGACAGCATTTGCTCTCAAAGAGAAAACTATCCAAAAAAGTACATTTACGCAAAACTTGTAACATCTTGCAAGCTTTACGAACAGCTGATTTCTTTTGTTGGCGGACAAACCAAAACTAAATACAGTGGTTGCAATTCTTCGACAGGCTTGCATTTATTAAGAGGATAGTTGCCACTGTCCGAGTTTGGCTTGTGCATTGAATTTACTTTTATTTGATGTTTTACTATAATATTTTATAATACTGAATTAATTTGTATGTTTTGGTTTTATATTTTGGAAGTACAATAAATAAATTAATTGAAAAAATATTTTACCCTTTTGTTAATTGCTTTGGTTGAAATATTTTTAGGAAGAACATTTTCTACGGTGTCCGACTTTGGCTTGGAGCCACTGTATGTATAAATCTGAAAAAAAACTTTTGCTCATGTATGTTTACTCACCTATTGCCTTCCAAACATGTTTCCCTGTCTTTTGGTTTATTAAATTAGTTCAAGAAATAACTTTTATATTCTTATTGTGTTCACCAATTTTGCGATCAGCTGCATTTCTAACTGGAAAGTTGTTGCAAGTAAAAATTTTTCCAGCAAGAATTTGCAACTTCCTCTCCAAAAGAACTGCCATTTCACTCAATTTCCACTACTTTGTAATTTTTTTGGACAGATGAACAAACTAATTATAGGTCCATACACGTACTCGCCAGTAAAAAATATCCAGTACTTGCCAGTAACTAAATTTCAGAGCGTAAGCAAAATTTGCTCTCATATATAGAAATTTGCAATAAGTGAAAACTTGCAACTTCCCCTCAAAACAACTGTCATTATAACTATATAACAGCTCCGTCTATTTTTTCCATTTATTATAAACAGATCTGTCAAATTTTGTCTACTTTCATCACGATTCATAACGGTTGACAAACCTGTTTTGACATTCTAGAGACAAAAAGCAAAAATAAAAAGCATGGAGTTTGTTGTTATTCTCCTGCAGCTATTTCCTGTCGAGTGGTAAAGCTAGGAAGGATTAACGCAACATAATTTAGATAATAAGTCATCACCGGCTAAAAATAATGAGCATTGCCCGAACATTAATTAGGAGTGTTCGTTACAAGAGCCCAATAAAAATTAGCCAGTAATAATTCAGAGAATAAGGCGTCTTACTCTCTCAAAAACAGAAACTTACTGAGATTTCCGCTAACAGGATTTAGTAAACATTTGCAAGCATGCACGCACAATTGCATTTGAATTTATGCTTTTGAATATTTTTACCTATACAGTTGGTTTGTTTTTTGTTTTCCGCTTGCTCGTTAATAAATCGGCTCTTATTACGTTAATATAGTTGGTTGATTTTGTTTTGTTTTTGTTTTCTGCTTCTTAATAATCTTAATTATTGACAATAGTTTGTTGTCTCAAATAAATGAATGCTGCCAAATTATCTCAAATTTAGTTCCTGACATTTTCTACTAGAGAAATAAAAAAACAGTGTCATTGTTGAGAGCGTCACGCAGGACTAAACTGATCTCAGAAAGCAATAACTTTCGGTAATCGGAAAACCAAACCTAGTTTGTTGGTATTAATTTTATTATTCCCCATAGCTCATTAGAAGATAATGTGTCTTAATTTTCATTATGCATTTTCAAGTTGTATAAAATGCATATCTTATGGTAAAGCTGCTAAACAAACAACAGAAAATATTCAAAACTGGTTAAAATGCCGCACTTCTATTATTTTGAACACAGATATGCATGTCTGGTATATGGTCCAATCTATCGAAAATAGGGTTTCACAAATGGTGCAATGAAAATTGGGTGGCTACGTCAAGTCTATGGTCTATGCCAACAAGTCAGCGACGATTGATGAACTTCGTACGAATATCGCACGTGAAATTGCAGCAGTACGACTATCGGCCGATTTATGCTTGAAAACCGTCGAAAATTGGGTTCAGCGTCTGGACTTCTGCAAGCGTGCCCGTGGTGCCCATGCAAAAGATCTCGAGTTCCATACATAATGGCATGGAATGTACTTTCACAGGAATAGAGAATTTAATTCATATCCCAAACCGTTTTTTTTTATTTAAAAAAACTTTTGTACCGTTCCAATTGAAAAACCCTGTACGAATATCTCGTGGAATCTGATGCCTTTATCGTCGCTGCGGATCGTTATAGAATAGAATGCGATGGAGTATATTGCTGGTATGGAGCCCATAATCCTATTTGAGCTTTTGCTATTATTTCCAGAAGCAATTTTTATAAAACTAATGAGAAATGTATTGCGGCCAAAACTATGTATATACATACATACATGAAATGCTTAACGCCTCAATAGCTTCCCTCATGCTGCTAAATATAAAACAACTTTTTTTGCAACTTTGAATAAATCCTCAAAGTACTGGAAATAGTGCCCAAAAATTAAAAAAAAAACACTACTAATTTTTCCCCTTTCTCTACTACCTTCGAATGCATGGCCGCATTCGGCATGCAGAAAAAGTGAGGTTATTATGACATCACCGTATTTCATTACACCATGGGTTTCACCCATAAGACAAAATTTTGAGTGTCAATTCAAAAATCAGAGTGTGTTTTTTTCTTAGTCTTACGACCAAACCTTAAAAAAATTTATTAAAAAAATTTAAATTTCACCTCGTTGTGTATTTAAAAAAAATTAAATAATATAAAGTGTTTTTCATATTTAGCGATATTAGTATGAATTAGTATAAAATATGTAACTATTTGAATCAAACCGAACCGCGGCCCAGAGGAACTCATGAATCTGCTCTTGCATCGGTACAAGTTTTTTCTAAGGGTTTCGAGCCGCTAAACCGATTTTGGAGCGGTTTACAGCCCCGATGTACATAGTACATTGTATGAATGTGGGAATTATCAGATGTATCAGTAAATCTTACCTTAACATGGTTGTTTTTACCCCCAACCACTATTACTCCGAGTGGCTTCTTTTCCACTTTCACCTCGATAAGAATCTTTTTGTTGACTTTGATTTCCGCAACAGATGGATCCTGTGGTTTTTCTGCTTCAGCCTTCGCTTCTGTTTGGGGAAAGAATAATATGACTTCAGAATTTTGATTTAAGTCAAGGAAGAATTATTTAGCAACTGTTTACGAATCATTCTTCTAATTATTAAAAAGTAGAACAAAACGCAAACTATCAAAAAGAATAACCAATTCAATGGTTCACAATTAACCGAAATACTTTATACTACAGTGTTGCAAATACTTAGTATAAATTTTTTCGTATTTGAATCTAATTAATTGAAAAATTTGCTGTCAATATTTGTTGTAAAGAATGATGCATGCAGACTTATGACTATTTGTATTTATTAATATTCTTTAGTACATAGTTTCGAACCTTCTTTTTTCTTTTCCGCAGCATCCTTTTCAGCCTTCATTGCTTCTTCGGACTTGAGTGTTAATATTACAAGTGTTACTATGCCTTCGGCGCGTCTTATCAGAGCAACAGCCTATGAAATTAAAGGGGTTATCCATTAATGCTTACGCACATACACACACACTCAAAATCATTTATGCATTATTAATTCTAAACACTTTTAGACTTAAAGTTTTATATTATCCTCATCTACATATTTTAGCTTTGATACCGTTTATAAACTCTCCGTTTAAATACACACAACGTTTTATCCATTTTGAGATATTCTCATTTGAAAGACGTTTGCAATTATATTTTCGGATATTCATACATGTGCATGTATATTCCGATGCATCACTCCCCATACAAAAAAATTGGTACGGCGTTTCACCAAACTATTTCGGAAAAATATTAAGATTTACGTCAGTTGGTCCGTTTTAAAAATAGCATCAAAAATTAAATTTTTTTCAATCCGCTGAAATATTTTAAAAATGCTTGTAGTATGCCAACTTACACAGTTTTCATTCCAAGCTATTTTTTTTTAATATTTACAAAACCATTTTTTTCATAAAAAATTACTTTTGAAGGTATTTTAAAATTCGTTCAGCTCACATATAGGCTAAACCATTAAAGTGAGATATCTAATTTATCATAAAATTCTTCCTAGTCAGGCTAACTTACTGCACACTTTGCGACATAATTTGAGTAGCGACAGCATCATGCGAAAAGTGAATATAAGCAAAATAGAAATTAGGGGAAGGGTCGTGAAGGGCTACTCATTGTGAAGGTTAGGTTTTTAAACATTATTGATTCAGGTATATTGGTGAAATCGTTATATTCAGTAGGAGACATAAGACGCCCAAAGCAATACTTCCTTCAATAGGCGCCTTGCATTTGCTTCTTTGACTAAGTTAAGTGATTGGATTTCCACTGAGGAAATAATAGAACAAAACACCAGTAGCCGTCTGTAGGTAATAATAGGTGAGATATGGGGCACGCTAATGAATACCACAATAAAGGCAGACCAGATGTACTCAGTGGAATATAAAATCAGTGTGGCACTTACCACCGTGCTAAATATCGTACCCAAAGACAAATCATTCAACATTTTTGCAGTCCATATCGATATTAGATTAAGTGGACTCTTATTTAACTCAATCCGTATTCAGACCTGATGAATAAGTAAGGAAGATGCTGCCTCTGGTACCCTCATGGAAGGATTCATCTTTTTGACGGAAGCTCTCCCTCCATCTCAAATTGTAGATTCCACATCACTGTATTTTAACTGAAAGGACTGCTTGCAAGCGTAAGGGCCATAGGTTCACTGACGATGCGCTCGAAATTAGCTGGATAATATTTTTTGGTCTCGGAACATTTCCCTGTTAAACTAATAGATATATATTGATGTAAAACTGCACTTGGGTAGGTGTGATAGCTTAGAGAGTGTGCTCCGAAAACTGGGATATGTGCGATAAGAGATAATTTTTTAGGCTATTGGCTATTGAGTTTTGATAGGGTACCGTCATATTGTAACTCGCAAAGACTTTAGTCTGATGTAATCCTACAAGCTTATAAAACTGTAAATCTTTGATTACCTTGAGTTCAGTTATTATCCCTTGTTAAAAGAGTAGTGTAGAGCGCTCTACGATCGTATAAAAAATGCGAGACTTGCACACTTGATAGTTTGGGATATATGCATTTTATGCTTTGATATCAAGAGTGAAAGCATTTCTTATTCTTTCTTATTGTATGCAATTTTCATTCGACTTAAAAATATATTGTTCCAGGTTATTTTATTTAATTCCATTAATACCTCATCGTAATTCGATTCAATAGTAACATCTTTGTTGACAGCTAATACCATATCACCAACTTTTACTCCAGCCTGTGCAAACATATAAAATAGAATACAATTATGTGGAAATGCATATCTATGTGTTTCTGGGCTTGATTAAACTTAGAGTAAACTTACCGCTACGGCATTGGATTCTTCGCGCAAATCTGATATAAATATACCATTTCCCACTTCGACATGTTTTCCGTAAATTACCATAATACCAAGGAAGCCCTCTTTTTTAACTTGTACTGAACGAGCATTCGGATACAGCTCGAATAAGAACTTTGTCTGTAAAATAATTAAAAACAAAGTAGTGCATATTTCTAGAACAATGCGTTTTTGGGCCTACATCATCGACTTCTTTTGGGAACTTCTTCATTGTCTTTACGGATATGCCTTCGTCATTATCTTTTCTGCGGGAAGTAATAAATATAATTTTCTCACAGTCGATGTTTTTAAATATCACTGATGCATTCAAATGGCAACGATTCTGTAGAACATTGCCGTTCACCTCGAGAATTTCATCCCCCGGTTTTATATCCAATGAAGCTAATGGACCATTCGAATTTATGCCAGCGACGAAGCAAGCCATTTTTCTTCTATCCGTGTGACCGGCTAATGCCAAACCTAGCGATGTATTCGGCGCACGCTGTACTTCAATCTTCCGCAGGTCCTTCATCAAATTGTAACGTTTTTTAATTTTCGCTGCAATATCGAAATGAAAAACGTTTGGGGTAACACTTATCTTAAGCGGTCATCATCTGAAAACGTAGTAGCGTACATACCCATCGTGTATCCGAACTCATCGGCCTGTTCTTTGTCTCTTTCCTTTTCCTGCTTATTGAGCTTACAATTACCAGCTGATGCTCGATCGATCTGTACAAATAGAAATTTAGCTTTTAAATCATTTAACGTGCAATATATCAGAATACTCAATTCAAACAAAATCGGGAACTGGACTTACTGAACGATAAATACAAATGAATAGTCTACAAATCAAATGTTCTTAGGTAAAATTAAAAACAGTTGAGCTTTGTTCCATCCTTGCACATAAATACCGCAATACTTTTTGGCGCTGGATGTTTGATTTAACGACCGATATTAATCCCTGGACTTTTAATATTAGTACATAAGTATGTGATTATTACTTCTTCGTTTGAACGAACTACTTGAATCATGACCCCCGAAATTGTGGTAAATGAAAAAACGCGAACTTTGTTTTTATTATGCAATTATTCAATATTTAATGGTGTCATGCATTTGACATGGCTAAAATAAAAAAAAAATGCTCTAAAATCGTCAAAAAAAGTTAAATTTGGTCGCCTTCAGAAATCTTCAATTAGTGAAT
Source organism: Anomoia purmunda (assembly GCA_951828415.1). Lineage (NCBI taxonomy): Eukaryota > Metazoa > Arthropoda > Insecta > Diptera > Tephritidae > Anomoia > Anomoia purmunda. Next base: position 68,740,972 of record OX639997.1, read on the forward strand.
TTCGGATGCATATTTATTTTTTAAATTATGATAACTGTCACCAATAAATAATGGCAAAAGGGTGAGCGGAAAATTGAGAAAAAACATCATAATCTTTCATTTCTTGGAAATACATGACTCAAATTCTGCAAAAAAATTATAAAATAATTTGTAATTATACATTCAAAAAACTTCCATAAAATTTCGAAATTTTTAACCAGAATTTTTAAAGAATTTCCGATTTCGCACTTTCACAGCTCATTCATTTGTAGTCTAATTGGGTGTTTTCAAGCGGCTCGATGTTTTCACCTTAATTTTTGATAATTTTTTGCTCATTTTCTTGCTAAAATATGTAACCACGTTTTATATGGAAGAAAATACTCGATAAAAATGTTGCGCATTTATACTTTTGGCCATGAGTGTACATGTAATACATGCACAAATTGTATTATGGTTTATATTTTTTCGCCGACAGTAAGCTGTTGGTTAAATATAACCGTAAGAAGCCACAAAAACAATTTCTTCAATGACAAAATGTTTGCTCAAAAAGTAGCCAACGTTTTTCCATATATATGCTGTAAAAGTTAAAGAAGTTTTCTAACCGAACTCAGCTTTTCGTTTTCTGCAGCCAACTTCTCTTCTTAACGTGCAGTCTACGCTAAACGCTCACGCCGCGTTGTGGAATGCTCCATACCATTTGTATGGATTTGAGCATTTCGGATAGTTCGTAGACGCGCTTGTTAAGATGCAATTGCCAGTATATATATTAAATGTTTTCTTTTATTGTGTACACGAATAGAAAATTTGTTTTGTCTTATAAATGGAAAACGTTATATCTGGACCGGTGGGTTAAGCCTTAACGCCAATCAGAATGTGTCTACTAGAGTGATCTTATAAACTGGACTACGTGTGCTATATTAAAACACAGCAATTCCTGGAGAAAATTTATTCATAGCGCGCATCGCAAAGACTTGTAGTTGATCCACGCAAGGTAACCTTAGTAGTGTTAAGAGGCATAAAGTTGGTTATTTATGTATACATTTACGATTATTTTCTTTTCGGCTCTCCTGCTTTATAATGTTAATTTAAATTGAAATAAATTGTATTACCTCGTAGCCAGATTCTGTGCGGATTCGACCAGTCATGTCTCGTGTATCCTCATCATCGTCGTCGTTGGCTGCATAATTTGCAGCAGGTTTTCCACGGATGGAGGCAGAGAACGCTGGATTTCTCGGTGCTTCCTTCGGAGCCATACTTGGCTTATTCGTTGTCATCGGTGGTTCTGAAAACAAAATCTTAACATTATATTTTCATACTCTTGTACGTAAGCAGGCACCTGGAGCGAATTTAGCTTTTGCTTGCACGTAACCATTTTCACGTTGATCACGCTCGTTCGATTTTTTCTCATCCTATTTGTAAAGGAAAATTACAAACATCAGTCAAAATTCACCCACAGTGTTTGTTAAAGAAATTATTATGTAAATTAGAAATATACCTTTCCATAAGTTTGAATTTCAAGATTTATTTTGATGCCAGCATCTTTAATTAGTTCAATTACGGCTTGTTCGGTAGCATTTCGGACGTCCTGATTATTTAACGATAGAATTCGATCGCCCACCTTTAAGTATTATTTGGTAAATAAAATTATTTTACATATAAACAAAAAAAAAATACATTAATAGGTAAAATTGGGGTATCGACAAGGGAATATCAAAATTAACGATGTACTAATTTTTAACCCTGTAAAGTTATACTTATTTTCCATACGGTAGTTATACTTTTTCAAGTCGACGAATACCTTTCCTTACTTTAATTTAGATGCTAAACATTCCTCTAAAAAATTAAATAGAAGTATTTTAAAGAAATTTTATTAATTCAAAAATAATGGAAAACATGAGATGGATATTATTTGATTCTTATATAGAAGAGCTCTTACCAGCATGAGTAAAAGTGCGTCATCGCGTTGACTAAGTATAACTCTCTAGGGTTAAAGTTAACTTTCAAAATCTACTTTTGTTTTTTTAACTTTGCGTCATTTGTACGCTATAATATATATGTATGTAAATATGTAAATAAATTACCCTCAGCTTTCCACACAAATGAGCGGGACTGTCTGGAACTATACCTTTTATAAAAATGCCCGATGTTTTCGTATTGGGGGAGTCTTTTACCTGAAAAAATTGTAATTTACTTACTTTTTGATTTATTTCGATTTATTAATATAATCACCTCTCCTCTGACTATACAAATTCCAAATGACTTTTTCCCAGTTTTGTCCAACGCTACTGTGTGAATGTGATCTGCAATAACAAAAACACACTTCGTATTTTATAACTAGAATCAACTATATATAAACGATTGGAACTATGTATGTATGTATAAACAATTTCCCATGTTGGCAATAAAAGTATTATATGTAAATATGACAAACGTGACATGTGTAATTATTATTTCATATTGTTTTGGAGCCTTTGGGAAATTATCAAAGACTATTTATTTTTATTTACTTAGTCGTGCTATAAGTTCTGTTACAAGTTTAGGCCGTTATAAAAATTAAACTATAAGACGTTTTTTTAATAAAGTTTATTTTATGTAATAGTGCATATACTAAATGAGCGATATACACAATTTTATTCGAAATGGTCACCATTTGCTATAACACAAAAGTTCTCAAACGACTCGGCCATTGATCAATAGCAGCACGCATAGTTTCTATTGGTATTGACGTCGCTGCTCGAAGCAAATATTTTTTGAGACTCAACAAAATTCTGTTATTTTTCGCTTATTAAAAACTTTCTCATCTGTTGAAGATAATTTGCTTTTAGCGTGTTGTCAGCAGATGACCAGTTGACCGACGGTAGACTTTCATGTGGAGATCATCTGGAATAAGTCTTGACATTGATCTGGTCGATATATCCATTTCCCTTGACATAATTTTCTGTGTTCTTAGGGGATTTCTGCGAATGCGTTAGCCAAGTGCGTAGCATGTACGCGCTTCATTCGGTGGGTCTCGAGTTCGAATCCTGGCCGAGGCAAGTAACATCAAAAATTATATATGTACAACGTGTTTTTTTAATAGCGATAGCCCCTTGGCAGACAATGGCAAACCTCCGAGTGTATTTCTGCCATGAAAAAATACTTTTCACAAAAATACATTCGCCGTTCGGAGTCGGCGTAAAACTGTAGGCCCCTCTATTTGTGTTACAACATCAAACGCTTAAGCGGTTATAGCGCCAATTAAGTAAGTGGGGTAAAAAAAAAATTCTCAAATTATTAAGTTTTTGGGAAGTTCATAAGCTCCACTTTTTTCCAGTTTTTTTCATTAGAAGTGAACCTCCAGGGTCCTTCGAATTTTCTTAAATTTGATTTTGTCGTACTGTGTTATATGTATATATATGAGTAGACATTGCATACAAATTATAATAAAAAATAGCTGCACTTTTTCCTCCGAATTTGTCCTCGCTGTAAGCATTGTAAACTTTGTAATAGAATTTATGCTACGACTAAGTAATTTTCTCTCCCGAACTTTAACGTAAAATCATACCGATGACGTTAAGGCCATTGTGTAGGTGGCGCCTAGGAAGCTGACTTTCATACGAGCCAGTACTTGCCTTAAATCCAGCGGCACTTGACTAATCCAGCCTTTCTTGCTTCAGTATGTTTGTTTTTCTCAGTCAGATAGTCGTCCGCTAGTCGGTATTTTTTTACGTGTATTTTGTTTTCGTAAATTTAACAAACTACTAATGAGTAACAAAATACCATACTGGCAAGCTTGATAATTTTCCCTTATTTTGAGAAAATAAGAATGAGTTAAATTTGTTATCATTCAAATTTGTGGCTAGAAATTTGTTGTAACTGCGCGAATACCACTATTGTTTTGAAATTTTTATTTTCATTTTTGGGCAATACCTAATTCTCTGGAATTGCATTACGTTTAGGGTTGCCAGACCGAAAATGACGAAAAGGGTACATATAAGAAAAAAATGAGGCACTTGGGGTATCACTGAGAAAGAAATTAACAATGTTTTCGAATGTGATGGCTGATCACAAATAGAGACGCGGGGTAAAAATACATTTATTTAAATTTAAGGTTAAAAGTTATGCCAAAACTTAACCGATGTAAACTAGGAGTATATCATTGGAAAAGTATTTTCACACTCTTTATTTTTTTTTGGCAAATAAACCAATTCACCCCCGAATTCAAAACCATTACTATTATTCCGTTGAAAAAGTGTTTAATATATTTAGGTAGATATTTTAAGTTTACACTGCTTTATCATCCTGAATGGGTTTTATAAATATTAAAAAAAAAATTTATTTTACTTACAAAAATATTTTCTAATCGTACCAGCTCATGTAAATTTTAATATTTTAGCGGAAGTCTTAAAACATAAAAAATGCAACTTCTTTAGTGAGGCACGCAAATGTATATACAAATTTAAGCATTATATCCTTTTAAGTTGAACCCAGTTAAGTTTAATAATAAAACTAACCCAAAAATTTTATAATTTATAAGCATTTCAATGCTTCGGATGTCTAAATTTGCGTAATTTTATACTAAATTCAGATCTGTCACTAATTAAAAACACGTTCAACATTATCGTGCGTTTTGCCCCAAAGCAAATTCGTCCGATACTACGCAACTTTCCGTAGTATAGGGACAAAATGGGGTATGACAATAATACCCCACTAACACTAAGATCACAAGATGTTTTATAGTACTACAATTAAACATAAAAAGGGGGGATGAATTTAGGCTTAAAATAAATAAATAAATTATGAAAGATATTATGGTCAATACAAAAACTTAAGGTTGATTATTTGAAAGTATAAAAAGTTATAATTAAAAAATTACAAAGTAATGTAATATGTGGAGTAAGTATTCTCCATACACTTATGAATTTAGATAGCAAATTTCAATGTTCATAATTATTCATAAACAAAAATTTGATGATGGTGTGCTTTTGGAATTAGTTTCATATGACCTAGGATGTCTTCCGATTGTTGTTTAACACTCGATTATTATTTAGTTTTTTTACAATAATACGAGGTAAAAGTTCAATTATAAGTTAAAAGTTGTATTTTGAGTTGGCATTTTTCTCCTTTGCATATTCAACTTATTACGATCATTTTGCAAGTTGAATTATCAAAATCATCGGCCAGTTTAAAAAAAAAATACATACATATGTGCATTAAAAAAAAAAAACATTTTTAAGACAGAGAAAAAAAGAAAAAATACGCGTCCGATCATTTTGACCAAGGTCAAAGAACTTAGATAACTTGCAGTCAATAACTTGCGGTGAAAGCTTAAAAATATGGTAACTTTTTCCAGTAAGGCCTTGTTGATAATAATTGATATATGCCAAGCGACGCTATGTCCAGCCAGCTACGTCAACTATTGGTACGATATAATAGGCATTAAAAGCGTTTTAACGAGTTAAATTCAATGTTTTGTCGTACGTAATATTCAGTGTTCTAATGCTGTCTCAATTCAAAATACAGCTTCTAATTGATTCGTTGGCACGATTTACATACGGTGAAATTTGAAATGCATTAGCACCAACTGCTTTTTATTTCCTTTGGCGGTTTACTCTAACTGTAGAGCTAGCTATAAAATTCTCTCTAACTCAACGATGGCTAAGATAAAGTACACTTTTAACTAAAGTATGATTTATCTTAATTAGAGCTGGCTTTAACTTGACTAAGATTACCCCAATATATACATATATATTACTGTTTCGTAAAATTACGTACATTGACTGGATGTTATTAATATAGTTATCAGCACTGCCCGGTGTTGTTTTTTTATTAAAACTGGGAATTCTTTTTAATATTATACATTTTGGTAATTTATTGTTAATTTGGCAATTTGTTACAAAATTTTTTACTTTGGCGAAATTAGTAAAAATTAAAAGGAATTTCTATAATTTGGTGTTTGCCCTACAAGTTGCTGACGAAATTTTAGACTGAATTTTTTATTGCAATTTTTATTAAAAATATCCCAGTTTATTTATAATGTTATATATTTGAAACAAACTCGAAGAACGTTAACTGATCAAATGTTTTAGAGAAAATAAAAATTATGTAACTTTCAATAATACATTACAATTGAGCATCGTCTCGAACGTAGTTGAGTTATTAAAATGTTCATATAAATATATAGCTTTGCACAAAAATGAATAAGAAATCTTATTGATTTGGACGAACCTACATATATTTACAATTCTGGTACAGACCTTTGAAATATAACCTTTAAAAATCGTTATGCACCGTACTAGCAATGTATTCACATAAATAGCACTTATATTGTATGGAATGAAATTTGGATAGGATAAACATGTAATATTCCAATTTAGAAGCCCAAACCATTTTCGATCTAATACCTATGATAATGAAATTGTAAATATCGGCGGTACTTCGCTCATATTTTTGGAAAATTTTTAGAATGGTATGATTTTAAATGTAAATTAACCCAGATATTATTTTTTAACAAAATTAGACTTTTCACAGCTTTAGACCGAAATTGTGGTTATATGTCCTAAAACAAACAAAGTGTGAAAGTGAAAGTGTTTTCTTCAGCGCTACCGATGTTTTTATACCTTTTAGGAAAATATAAAATTTTAATTTAAATTGCTGCATTGTTAGCGTAAATATCATTTATTTTTCTCATATAAATTAAAATGCAATACAATAAAGCAAAATAGATATACTAAAATATGTTTTATTTTTCTAGGAAATTAAAACATAAAGCTACATATGGAAATGTAAATATATTAAACACTACAACTAAAAACCATACCGTTAGGGTCATCGTAAAAGGTTTCATATGTTGGTTTTAGGAAATGCAATTAACGTAAACCAAGTTGACTTAATCGCATTCTAAGGAATGCTATATATGTATATTAAATTCTCCTACCAAAATCTCTTCTCGATGATTTTCTCAGCATACATAGCGAAAATACCACCTAAAATGCTCTATAAATCAGAATAAAATTTTGCGGATTTCTCTAAGATTTTTTTCCAATAAGAAGCCCTTCTTATTACGACTAGATATGTTTTTTTTAAATAAAATCAAGGAGATAATCTGTAGAATTAAGATGAAAACCTTTTCAATGAAATGTAGTAGGTAACCTGTAAAACTAAGATCACAACCTCTTCAATGAAATTAAGAAGGAAATATTTGAAATTATTGTCACCTAAAGTTTTTTAAGTAGATTATAATAATTTTAAGCACTGATAAATATATTCTTATAAAAGGTTTTACGTATTTGCTTATAAAATAAAAGAACAATTAAAATAAGTATCACAAAGGGTGTTGCCAAATTATGCGTAGTATGGCATGTGCCCTTTCATGAACATTAATACAAGTTAAACACAACCTTATTCCACAAATGTCACCTTTAATATAAATACACAAGAAAGGAAACGAGAGAAAGAGAGAGCGTCACTATCGAGTAAAATTATTTATTTTTGAAAACATACATACATATTTTATTTTTGACATATTTGAAACTAAATAAGTAAATCAAAATTTTCATGTTGAAGATACAAAAATTCAAGGAACAATATTCATATTATTAAACTGAAAACAATATATGTATAGTAGATTATACACAAACTACATTTGTGTGCTAAGACGTTAAAAGCAAGCATTTAATTAAAAACGGCTGTTTTAAAAATAACAATATTTCCTTATTAAATAATTCAATAAGATTCAAGTAAAAATGAGAGGATCTCCTTATTAATTTACTTTTTATAATTTTTAACATAAAAACAAGGAGATTTCTTCTTACAATTGCATATTTGTGGACGAAATTCTATAAAAATAAATAAGCAAGAAGTCTTCTCTTTGTTTTTAACCGTTTTACTTTTCCAAAATTTTGTTTGAAAAAATTCAATATAAAATTAAGAAGATTTTCTAGCAAAAATTGTTTTAATCTTGTCCTCCTTCGCACTCCTTAGCCGTAAAGTTTTTTTGGCTTCGATATAGGACCTTTAAAGTAAAATCTCATATCTGAACAATCAGTTGTATGTGAGTTAGAAGTTATAGTGACAGGATCTTGATCGTTTCCATTGGATACTTTCTATTCACAATAACGTCGGGGTGCTCCTAACTGCTACGGTATAGGAGTTATAATGGAAAACGTCATATCAGAACAATCGGTTGCATTGCAGCTATATGACGTCCAATCGATAATTTTTATTCATAATATGGGAAAGGATTGCCAAATTTCATGATATTAACTGCTTTGGTGCAGGAGTTAGAATCTAAAACCTCATTTCTGGACAATCAGTTGTACTGCAGCTAAATGGGGTCCGATCTTCTTAGCTCCAAGAAATGATTAATTCATTTCAGAAATACATCTGCCTACCTAGTTTCAGTTAGATACCGCTAAACCTAGTTTGCATTCAAACACACAGGCGGGCTTGGCTAAATCAAATCAGCTCGAGGCCCTAGTAATGTTGGTCTATCTCTTCGTATTCTTTTACTGGGAAACATCAGACCAAAGTCACAATAATACCATTTTATTTTCATGATAATTTTCATATCAGTTTGTCCGCTGTGATTTGACCCAATAGTGGATGTGAGTTCGATGCTCAGTGGCCATGAAAGAAAGAGGAACAACAAAATATAAGTGTGATGCAGTGTTTATTAATCTTTAATTGTAAAATGCAAAAGCGTGACATGAAAATGCGAAATAATCATTGAAAATGAAATAAATGAATACACTTAAAAAAAATTATCTGGATTGAAGAAAAACAGCTATCAAAAAAATAAAAACAAAGAAATATTTACTACTTTTGGAGAAAACAGAATTCATTTTACACAGGTTTTTATCAATTGTAAAGAAAACTTTACCCAATCGGGAGAAAATTCGTAGTTTGAAGAAAAAATTACAACAAAATAAAGAATATTTTCATTTGACGCATAGCCATTTACAACTGACTATTCTAATTTTCGTTCAGAAACTTGTAGTGACTCATTATTGACTCTTTTTATTTTCAGTTAACACTTGAAAATGATGTAGATTAGATAAAAAAAGAGACATAATTAAAAATTGATAAGACCAATTATATTAAGAATCACAGATTTTATTTGTGTTACGTTTGGTTGTATTAATTTTAATTACGTATTCTATTTACGTATCCTTGCACATTTTAGATACTCATAAATTTTGAACGAACACTAAAATTCTCGAATATGCGATGACAAATTTCGACTTACCACCACTACCAGAATTTAATTGCACCATTTTGATAAAGGAGTATTCAAGCCTTGCTTTGTTTTAGAGTTAAGTTACTTTTTACCGTACGTATTATATTTTGGTAAAATTTATATTTTAAATATTTATTAATGTAAGTAAACTCGTATTCGTAATTTGTTTTTTTGAAACGTTATGCATTTGCTTTATATATATACTATAGGTAATACAAATAAAATTTAGAAGAGCTCGCGGACGAGCTCGAACTGCCCAAATGAAAATCGCGCCTAAACTGATTTCTAAACCGCTTCAACTGAGTGACTTGTTTCACTTGTCTTGACTGTTTTATTTTCTATCATGCGAATGTGTCGAACGTGGAAGATACTTGCATATATTGATTATTGATTCTCTAGCAGGGGCTTAACTGTTAGTTAATTGTGTTTATACAACTGTACTAAGGGCTGAAAAAATAAATTACTATTTTGTTATTTCTTTATGTCAGTCTTACGAAAGCTGCTACGCTCGCTAAAGAATTAACCGAGTCCACGAGTTATCTAAATTAAATAAATAACTTACAAAAATTTAGTAATTCTGATTCCAGCAAATACATAGAAAATATATACATATGTAAGCCTTCAAATACATAATATTCACATAACATATACACATTTACTCAAAGTATTGTGTGTGTAGTTTTAAAAAATTTACTTAAAGATTACACAAACAAATATGCATTCTTACGAGTATTATATGCATGAATGTACATACATATACATATATACATACCTACATACACATTTACATATGCCAGGTATACTGAAAGGTGAAGTACTTTTTATTTGTAGGGAAATCATAGTGCCACGAAGGAAGCCATATGACAGAAGCCGACACAACAAAGACGGATCGATATCGATGGCATGGGAATGCTTGTAATTTTAAAGAATAAAAAGATATTACGCTGGTAATGGCAAATGAAAAATTTAATACAGAATGTACCGTTCTTACTGCCATGCATATTCGAAACATTGAAGAAATAATCGATATAAAAAATTATCCGATAGAGTGATATTTAGTTAACCAATTGCGATGCACAGAATGGTAGACGACGACATTTTTTTTTTGGACTTTTATCTAAAAAAATAAAGTTAAAAAAAATAAAGTTTTTTTTTAGTTTTTTTTAGTTTTAAATTTTGCTCAGAAAATAATCGTTGTTTTTGGGGTTTTGTTTATTACTTAAGAAATAATCGTTATTTCTAGAGTTTTATAAATCGCTTGTAGAATAATCGTTATTTCTTGAGTTTTATTTATCGCTTAGAAAATAAAACTTAATTGTCTTTTCACTCATCGAGGAACTACTAGTTCCATTCCAATAACTCCTGCTCATTGAGTTACGGATTCGAAAATTTTGGATTGCACAGCTGGCGAAACGGCTCAAGCCACAATCTTTTTTCTGTATATTTTGCCTCAGATTTTTCATCGAAATAAAGATAGGTTTCAGCGTTGTCAATTTAACGACAAATGAGTTCCAGTGTTTCATGCAACAAACTGTCTGAAGCCAATTGCTTAACCCAACGTCTTTGGTATCTGCTTAGAACTACAGTTTGCTGCAAGGATGTGCTCTTCAAGAGATTTCCAGCCATGTCGGATAACCGGAAGAAATTTACAACTGCCGAGACCGTCTGGGCACTTCTTCTAACAGCAGCACAAGCCTTAAATTCTCCGCTCATTACTCGAACTCCATCGTAAACAGAAAATATCTAAAAATATCCTACTTACGTGGATGAATATCCACTCCGAGTGAACATCGTGAGTTACATCTTCTACTGGGATCCTGATGCGATCAAACTCGGTAGAAATAGAAATTTTCAAGCAAAAAGCTTCATCATACATACATATATAACTTTAGTGTCATATCACGTTGAACAAAATATAATATAATACAGTTTGCCACTTGTGCTTATTAATTTATTTTTAACAATTTATTATAAAAGTATTGCTCATTCTGTAACATAAACCATAAAAACTTCAAACTTTTTACGATATTCACAAAAATGTATCAAATTTCAAAACCTTGTCATGAAAGTTTAAAACTTTTTAGTCAGAATTTTCCAAACTTTTGGGTATTCTATTTTGTACTTTTGAGTTTGCTGTTTTTTTTTAGTAAAATAATGTGCAAGTTTGACCTGGCTTAAAATTTTTACACATGAAACGCTGCAGTAAAAATTATCATGAATCAACAAGAATTTCGAGCAACATTTGCATTTTTTTCTAATTCTAATTATGATCAAAAGACTAGATATTTCGATGGCAATTGTTTTTATTTTTTGAAATTATAGTAAATTTTCTAGAACAATTGAGACTTCAAATTAAATACCTTTCTTTTGTATTAAACTAAGGAATTGTAGTATTGATAATACTGTATGTATTTAAATTACTATTAGTTAGTTTTTGTTAAACTATTAGTAATGCACTATTATGTGGCTGTTACATTGTTAATGAATGAGAAAGATGCTGATTTTCGATCCCAGTTGTACTGATTATGTCACTAAAATACATTACTAATGTGCTCTTGTTGCGAGATTTCGAATTTTTCGCTTTGGCGGAGGATTTGAAGTAATCCAATTTATTTCTAACAAATTAGAATACAGTAGACGCTCACAAATTAGAACTCTCAGAAATTAGAATATTCATGAATTAGAACCAGTGATTTTAATGCATTGAACGCTCTGAAATTGGTCATTCGTGGGTGAAATTTGCTACGCGACTACATATTTTGGTAGACTCTATCGAAAAGTGAATGTAACTTATTAAAAATGTCAAATAAACGTAAAAAAACACTTTACCTTTAGAAACATAAATATTTAACCTAGCAATTACTCAGATACAAAATGTCCATGAAAGTTCTAGTCAAAATATTCTTATTTTTAGTGTAATCCTAATGGAATAGTATTAAGTAATAATACAATAAAATAATTTGTTTTCTAGTGTATCAAAAATTAAAACAAAAGTAGACAGATTGTCCTAAGTTATCTTTTTGAATCCAAACATTACCATAACCAAGCCTGTTTGAAAAGTAAAATTGACGCAATTCCGACTTATTTTGGTGGTGGTGTTCTTGATTTCGAGTGAATTCGAATAGTTTTCGAATCATTTTCATTCCGAGTCTATAATCTGTTTGAACAGCTGTTGCCAATTATTTTTGTTTCTCGAAAAATGTAACAATGTCATGTTATTGCATGTTATTGCTAGTTCAAAATATCAAAAATCATTTGCGCGTGGGCAAATTACGAAAGCAGGACACCAAGCAAGTTTGTCTCATAAAGAAATTTACATTATAAAACCTTTTAAATTTCCTTGGCGTTGCTTCGAATTTATTAATGAAGTTTATTTACGAATTTAATAACCTGGTACAGGTGATACAGATTTATCAAAATATTGTCGGAATCGAAGTCAAGAACACCAATCCATTTCGATTGCAAAAAATTTGATCTACCAAGGGAACCGAGGAAAGTTTTTTCATAGCAGAATTACACTCGGAGGTTTGCCATCCCCTATTCCATTACGCTATTAGAAGAAAGCGTTTTCTATATGTAATTTTTGAAGTATGTAATTTGTCCCGGCTGAGATTCGAACCCGGACGGAATGACGCTCTCATAATCGGACAATGCTTAGCTTGGACAGGAAAACATTATAAACGAATTAAAACCTACAATTGAGCATTAAGTTTTTTGTAAAATTCATAAAGACTTACGTGAACGTACCAGTAGAGTTCAGCCACCATATACAAATGAATCATGGTGTATTGAATAAATTCTTTCATTCTTGCATATGTCTAATATCATAAATAAGAAACTGTAACTTATGAATTCAATCAATCAGAAAAACAAATGTCAGCGAATAACAGCAAATAATGAAGCTGTGTTGCTTACTCTGTGTTTCGTTAACTTTTTAATATTGTTCAAAAAAATTCCCCTCAAAATTAGATAAGAGAGAAGAAGAAAGTAGAGAGAGAAGGCGTCTACGTACGTCACCTTTCATAATTGTATCAGTTTGTGACATTCTGTCATAAATAAAGAATACATTAGTCAATTAACTCTTTTTGTTAATTTCAAAAACTTCATAACCTTACTTAGCTCATTATTTATAAATTTAGCTCTGGATTGTTCACAAGTAAGCGTAAGATTTCCATTTTTATGAATTTCAGTGGCATTAAATTTCTATCTAACGGTGACGTCCCTCGACACCCACGGCCAGTCGGCTGGACTTCGATATTAAGAAAAAATAAATTGCGTTACTATTTTTTTTAATTGTAGCACTTCTACTTTAAATTATTTTCTTATTTCTCTATTAAAAGCGCTTATTTTGAAAAACAGCCCAGGTTTCTAAATAAATTTTGAATTTTAGAAATATTTTTTTAAATCATTTTATGTTTTATTCAGTAGAGCTTCTTTGTTTGACTTTAAAGTAGAGCTTCTCAAACTCAGAACCGATTTTTGTTATTGTATAATGTTGATCTGGGTATTTTGCGAAAACCTTGAATAATACACTGTCTGGCAAAACTAAAGCACGAAACCCTCCATACTATGTACTAACTTACAAAATGATATTTTCAAACAATTATTAAAACCAAATTTTTCTATATTATTTACAAGAGCGCTTGTTTTTTGTGCTTAAAAAAGAAAATACAATAAAACTTTATATTAAACTGAAATGTTAATTCAAACATGAAAGTAGTTTCAAATATGATGCGACAAAACTAAAGCACAATATCAAAATTACGTACTCTTTCTTTGTCATTAATCAGAACCGTTAGAGCAGTAAATCTTATTTGATACACATAACAATCAGTGATATTGTGTAATTTCAGTCCCGCTTTATTACATTGTCGGAGTAAGAGCAAATACTTGAAAAAATGGATCGAAATAAATATTATACGGTATTACGTGCAAAAATTATTGATGAATTTAATAAACGTGAATCAGTTACCAATATTGCTCGAAAATTCAATATTCGTCACAGTGTAATTTCCCGAACAATACGTCGTTTTCGGTCTTCCGGCTATTTGGACACCATACATGCAGGTGGTAGGCCTCAAAAAACCACTGCTCGTGAAGATAAAGCAATTGTCCGAGCAGTTCGAAAAGATCCTTTTATGTCGGCCACATCAATGCAAAATGAATTATCTTTAGAAATTAGTCTCAGATCCATTCAACGATGAACTGTCGAAGGCGGTTTAGCAACGTCCTTTTTCAGATGAATCCAAGTTCAACATCAAAGATTCAGATGAATTGAAGCTAGTACGTAGACCAAAAGGCCAACGCTTAAATCCGCGCTATTCCAATGGTACTGTATAACATGGGGGAGGCAGCGTAATGGTCTGTGGATGTTTTTCAGGAAATGGAGTGGGTCCAGTTCACAAAGTTAACGGCATATCCTAAACACACGGCTAAATGTGTGAAAGAGTGGTTTATTTCCAACGAAATCGACGTTTTGCAGTGTCCTGCACAATCTCTCGATCTCAACCCCATAGAGAATCTATGGGATGTTGTAGATCGTTCAATTCATCGCGAACGTTGTAACAACAAGGATACCTTATTTACTCAAGTGCAACATAAATGGAAACGCATTTCCGCAGACGCTTTAAATAACCTAATTGAGTTTTTGCTACGAACATGTTATGAAATATTAGAAATAACAATTTTTTTTTTGTCAGTCTCAGACGGTCCCTCATAGTTAGCGGTTCTCTTTCCTCTGCGATGTGATTCTTGTGGTAATCTCAATTTTCGAGTTTAAGACTCATTGGGCTAATTTCGCTATTTGAAAATTTTTTTTTCAATTAGATTATTTTCTTATAAACGAGTAAATCTTACCAAAGAAAGTTTTTTTGTGAAGTGCTTAGCCAAAATTGCCCCAGGGCCTTCCCTTGTGGGCACTAATCGGTTTGCCTTGCTATCCGACAGGTGCCGGAAAAATAAAAAAGAAAGCAAAAAACAAGAAAAAACCAACATTTACTTAAACGGATCTTATCTTCCCCGAACTCCCTAGTGTTAAGAAAAGTGATCCTAAATTTGTAGTTCTTGAAGTCGTTGACAAAAACAAACCATTATCCCAATACTCATGCTTTGCAGTATATAAGTCAATTTGTGCTGAAAGTGTTTCGGAGCTACGTGATGGCAATACCCGTATTCTCTTGTTAGCAAAAAGTAAAAGAATTGCCTAAAGATTCCTCGCACTTAAAGATCTTCCAGGTATTTGTGCCGTCAAAGTTAAATACCACTAAAATCTTAACCACAATAAAGGCACAATATATGCCCCTTTTCTCAATAATGTGTCAGTCGAGGAAATCAAGAGCGAATTAAGTTCCCAAGGTGTAGTTGGATCTTACAAATTTCAAAGAAAATCAAGCAACGAATCCTTCTGAAAAAATTGACATCGCTTGGCGTAATGTAAAAGTTATGCAATATGTACCAAATCCCATGCGGTGTAAAAATAGTCAGTTGCTAGACCACACATGGAAATTCTGTAAACGTTCGCCAGCTTGCGAAAACTGTTGTTTACGACCTCACTCCCCAACGACATGCACACGGACTTTCTGCGCCAATTGTTCTTCCGATCACCCCTCTTCATCAAATAAGTGCCCAAAAATTCTTCAAGCAAAGGATATACTCAAAATCAAAGTAACAAACAAATGTACAATGCGAGAAGCGACTAAGATTCAAAAAACACAACTCCTTCCATTTCCGAAAGTTCTCCATCATTTTCTTCTATCGTTTCTCAAACAAGTGTAAACCAAATACGCCCCGAATCGAGAATATCACCTGCTACCGAAATCAATAAAACTAATAATCAAGCTCACAATACACCTACTGAATTGCAGACGTGCTCTCAAAAACGCGATTGCGCTCAACAAATAAACGAAATACGCCCCGAGTCCAACAACACGACTCCATTTGCACAACCAAAATCTGCACAATCTGAAATCAATAAAACCAACAAACAACATTATCTATACTCCAGAAAAATTCCAAACCTACTTTCATACACTCGACTTACACTCAATACCCGCTCAGGTATCACCAATACCCACTCATTCAATAAATACGCTCAACGATCACGATTCCATTATCAAGTCTTTTATTCACACTATGTCAACACAGGATCTCAGCCTTACTATTAACTACTCTCTTGATCTCCAAAACTACAACAACAGCACCAACCATATTAACAGCAACACACAAAACTATCACGCAGGCGACACTACAATGTCAGAAGATGAAATTTCAAGTGAATTTACTACCAATATAGACAATAATCTTAAAAAAAAGAAAATCAAAAGTACAATATATTACGATACAAACAGAAATAAAGTAATAATAATTCTTACAACTTTCGATTAAATAGTTTTTCCTTTTGTTTATTCCTTTCTAAGCCCAAATGACCACTATATTGCAATGGAATCTTAATGAATATTGGAATAACTTCCATGAGTTGCAATTGCTCTTGAAATACTATAACCCCAGCATTGTATCGTTGCAAGAGACTCACTTGTCTTTTAACAACGCTCTGACTCCCCCACACGCCTATGTGGCATACTTTCACAATCTTGGTCAAAATACGTCAAATAAGCAAGGCATCTGTGTGTTCGTAAAAAATGAGATCCCTCACAATAAACTGAATATAACATCTTGTATTTCGAAAATTGCCATATAATTCAATATACGTTTCAAATTCACTCTGATATCATGTGCATCCCTCCCAACCAAATATTTAACTCAAATGAAATTCTAGCAATACGAAGAAATATTTCTACACCAATAATTTTACTCGGTGATTTAAACTCATGGAGCCCCCTCTCGGGTTCTATAAATGGAAATCAAAGGGGAAATATAATAGAAGACGTACTTTTAGCTTCAAATCTCGTAGCCATTAATGATGGCTCACCTACACATTTTTCGACTCACCAAAGTTTCACAAATGTGGACGTAACATTCTGTTCAGCGAACCTAGCGCTAAAAGTGTCATGGAAGATCCTAAAAAGTCTTCACGGAAGTGATAATTTTCCTGGAATAACCAGTTGAATCAAACTTTAACAAAGAAAAAATTAAAAAACAGCCAAAGTTCAACACAGACAAGGCAAATTGGACCCAATTTGAAACGCGGAATTTAAAAAACACCGCACTGAAACTAATTTAATTACCTACGAAAAGGCAAATGCCACGTTTAGATATCATTCAAAATAGACTAAAAGAGATTGTTTTCAGCAAATTACCAACTCTATTAGCTTACATTCGTCTCCAAGGGAAATTTGGCAGAACATAAGGCTACTAATGGGAACGGCAAAACAAAGCCACATTTTAGCTGTGAATACAGGCCAATCAACCTTACTTAGAACCAATGAGATGGCCAGGTATTTTTCTTCTACTTGGTCCGAATATTCCAATGACTCTAGTTTTGAGCAAGCATTCGTCTCGGAAAAAAATAGAATCTTACATAGGGAAGTCTACAGCCCAGACACTGTCTCATCCGCTGCATCGGAGATTGAAAAACCTATTGCACTCATAGAGCTTAACGAGACATTACACAGCTCAAAAGGAAAAACACCTGGGTTTGACAGAATCTCTTACCAAATAATACAAAATACTTCAGTTGGTACCGCCAATAGGTTATTAAATTTATATAATGCAATTTTTGATTAAGGTATATATCCACAAACCTGGAAAAACGCTGACGTAGTTCCCATTTTAAAGCCTGGTAAGCCTCTCGCTGAAATCCAAAGCTATCGTCCAATCTCCTTACTGTCATGTTTGAGTAATGTATTAGAGAAGATTATAGCGAAACGACTTACATATGTATATGGTTTGGGTTAAGGGGAAATCTTATCAGCAATAACCAAGTAGCATTTAAACCAGGGCACAGTACATCGGATGTACTCTTTCATTTTGAATACTTTCTTTCAACAGCCATTTCAAACCGAACCGAAACCATGTTACTACACTTGGATTAGATTTTGAAAGGGCGTTTGATCGAATAGGCATTCATGTTGTTCTTCGCCAACTTATTAAATGGAAAGTTGGAAAACAATATTTAATTTTGTGAAAAGCTTTCTAACAAATCGCACATTTAGAATTAAAGTAAATAACAAATATTCTGACAGAGTTCCTCTATCTAATGGAATTGCACAAGGTTCTCCTATATCGGTAGTGTTTTTCATTATTGCTTTCGATGAAGTTAGTAAAATCATTGCTAATTATAAAGTAGAACACGCTATTTATGCCGACGATGTTTTAATTTTTTCAAAAAATAACAATTTAAACCAAGTTAAAGAAACCTTTTCGAACATTCTTAATGATATTTCAGAATGGGCTAAAATCTCCGGGGTTAATATATCTTTGGAGAATTGTAAAACGCTGCGAAAAAGTCTTCGCGCTTTCCCAACAACGCCAACAAGAAATCTGCTTGCTGAAGCTGGACTCCCTGCTCTCAAAGAACGTACCACACATGGTACCTTACGGCTTATACCAAATCTCTTCATTTCAAAGATATAAAAAGGGCATTAAACAGGAAAAGATTTCTGAAACGGCCGTCAACAATCTGTAGAGTTGCTGAATTCTCCAAAGACGTCCAAATATCTCTAAAACCGATCCTGAACAGAGTTCCGCAAGTTCCTCCTCGCAACCTTCCAATAGCGTCATTCATTACTTCGTTACTTGCACACCCTAAGCAATCCACTTTCGCGATGGTATACTAAAAATCTTTTTTAAACATCAGGAGTAATCTGACAACACTTGGTTGGCAATTTATTTTCACCGATGGCTGCAAATGCAACGACATCGTTTCATTTGTTGTAGTATCTGAAGGTGGGAATAAAATTAAGACAGGACATCGATTTTCACAGCTGAAGTTCTTGCTATAAGCATCGCCACAGAATATGCAGCCTCATCCAAAGGCTGCGCCTACAACACACTGCTATTACACATCAACATCTGCTGAGTGGCTCCGCAGCTCCATTTTGCCAAACGTACAACTGCTATCTGACAATAAGCCATATCCTCAATGAATGCAGAAAATACACAAACGCAAGGAGCAACATATTCCAGAACAAGAAATCTTCAGATTTGCTTACAGAATTTACTTTAGATAACATAAGAGATATTTATAAGTATATATGTCAAATTGGACTCTTATATCAAATATAGGCAAATTTTACCGTATATGAGTGTAGGTTAATAAATACTGAATTATTTTACTTACATAAGTTAAGGAAATGTATACATATATAATATCGCCAGGCCGATAGCCTTAGTTGATAGTGTATTTTATACAGTAATATAATTACTATTAAATAAATAAAAATAAAATAAATAAATAAACAATTTTTTTTCTCAATTACATATTAATGTGCTTAGTTTTTTCGCACCATATTTGAAACTACTTTCATGTTTGAATTAATATTTCAGTTTAATATAAAGTTTTATTGTATTTGCTTTTGTTAACACATCAACAAATGAACGCCCTTGCAAATAATAAAGAAAAGGTAGTAGTTTGTAGAGTTTCGTGCTTTAGTTTTGTCGGACACTGCATATGCTGTAACCCAATACCGTATACGAAGTACAGTAGATAATTTGTCGCACATATAAATAACCTTCACACGCAAAAGTCGATCAAATTAGATGGAGGGGGCACGGAATACACCCAAATAACAAGAATATAAATACTATGTTCGGCTCGGTAAAGCTGTGGTTATTCCGTCTAATTTTTGAAATTGGGAGTTTTATTTTTTAAAGAAAATATTTATCGCTAATACACATTTTGTCCGTGCGTTTGTTCACATTTAACACTGTGCATTGGCATTAAAATTTTAAATTGAAATATTTTTGAATCCTTAAATATATTATTGAAGGGTAAAACTATTTTGAAACATTTTTGATACAGACTATTATTTATTATTTACAATTATAATCACAATTTACGACTCGCCAAACCCAAACATGTACTTTGATTTTAACACATATGTATGTAAATATAACATTAGTTTACAAATATTTCTTTAAGCATTGCTATCTTATGCGCTTTATACACTGATTTTGGGTAACTGAAGATGAAAATGAGTCTCCTTTATTTTTCCAAAGAAGCATTTTTTGAGATATGCATACATACATACTTAGGTAAAAAAATAGTTTTCTAGACAATATTGCAGTTATAGTCAGAAACCTCCAGAATAGCAAATAAAACTAGCCTTTTATTGATACCGTTTTAATTTTTTAATTTTTTGTGCAAATCGGAATAGCACTTTTTGGTATTGAAAAACGTGTCCGTTTATAGGAGGTGCCCGCTTATGAGCGTCAGGAGGGACTGCACTATAATGACGAACACGTTTTCATGCCCACAAATTATAATTTTTTCTTCAATATTTGTAAGGAGATGCTGGTGAATCCTTAAATCACCTAGAATAATTGAATCTAAAGGGCCGCTTTAGCTTAACGACTTTATTGTAACTTACTATAATAATTGTTATATTTAAGAAAACTTTGCACTCATTGATCATTTTAGGAGAATGGCTCAGCGTTCGGTTACCTCTTGGAGATTTTTCTCCAAACTAATGTTGGATATTATAACAAAGTACATACATATGTATTTAAATGTAATTTCCAAATTTAACAGTATTATTAACGATTGGTAAAACCGTCAGTGCCTCAGTTTCATAAGCAAACAAAGAAAAATAAGCTAGAATTTAAAATGCAAACTCTCATATGTAATCTAAAAAGCTGTGTGTAAATTACGTTACAGACGCACAGGCGTCTAATGGAGGGGAGCATAAAAAATAATGCACGGTTTCCTTTAAAAGCTTTGCCGTAAACGTACATACATATGTACATGCAGAAATATGTACATATGTATGTATTTACGTATGTATGTGTATGAACGTAAGCGAATGTGTTTATTACCGAAAGTGTGTTTTTCCAGGAAAAATAAATTTATTTGATAGAAAAATGCAAACTTGAAAAATAGGCACGCGCCTAATATATGTATGTATTTGTGTAAATGCATATACATACATACATCCATATGCAATTACATACCTTAGTACATCACTGAAATACCGTTTGTACATCCATTTTGCCTAAAACGAAAACATCAGTTATGACATTAAAAAGCTATACTGCCAAGGGAAATGAAGGAGAAGCATACGCACACTTGCAAATAGATTGATGGTTGATGCAGTAAAGTCAAAAGCAACAACAAATTACCATAAGTTCTCCTCTTATTACCTGGGATAACTAAGAGCGCCATGATTGGCCAGTTAACGCTCTTAACGACCGCCCTCTTTTCAGAGCTCTATCAATTTTGAATATTCATCTGTATTTGTGCATCTTTGACACATTTAAATACACATACATACATACATGGTACACACGTGCATGCGCATATCCATAAATACAATGTAAACATACACAACCAAACGGCCAGCATTCGTTTGCCTAGATGCTGTACGAGAATGGCGTTGAAACGAATACACGAACACAAATATGTGGTATGTGTGTATGTGTGTATGAATGCAAGAACACATACCCATGGAAGCAAAGCGGTATACAAACAGTGGGTGCTCTCGCCAATCCACCTTCCGGTTCCAGAGCATCAGAGATTACCGCACTCTTTCCCACCTCATAGTTATATGCTATACAGAATCTGTATTCGCCATTTGTTTCCTGCGTGGCCTTTCTTCTCATTTCACTTTTTTGTTTTGTGCTTGTGATGCGTGTTTATTGTGAGAATTTAGTTAGTTGAAGTGATTTTCTGCTCAATGCCACATATTCGTGCAACACAATTTCGAATTGTTGACTTGTATGCAACTTACGTCGAGTTATAGTGATATGGCTAATAATGTATTTTTCCTGTTTGATGAGATCGCACGAAACAACACACTTTCTCATGGTGCTGCACAATGTACAAATGTATGTGTTTGGCAGATCTTTGTATGTACATACATATATGTATGTATAAATGTATGTATAAATGTATGTACATATGTACATATACGTATATGGTGGCAGCCGTGACTAGTATTGCCAAAATTGGACCAAAATTGGTAGTTTGGTTAATAGGCAAAACTATTTTTTTTACTAACTGTACATCAAAAGTTAGACTCAAGCTTGAAATTGCTTGCTGTTCGTAGTAACTATAAAAATGAATGGTAACCATGTGGTCATTGCGTGGTACGATATATTTTGCTTAAATCAGTACAAAAAATTAATTTTCGCATAAAAAAAAATATTTGTTCGAATGTGCTTATGGATGAGAACCTGTACTTATCGATTGTTAATCGTTTTAATTCTTGCACATTTTTTAAATAATTGGTTTACATAAAATGTATTAAAAGGAACGTTTGATATATGTAAATTAAATTTATCTCAAAAATATGTACATATTTTTACAAAAATTGAAGTTAAAAAATATCATGTTCTGATGATAAACAGTTTGGTAGTTTGGAAACTGATTTAGTAGGCTTTTTGGTACCTAAAAGTGTTGTCGAGTAGCAACACTGATCGTAACCGTGTGGGTCTGTGCACGACCACCATTCACGTTTCGGCTGGTTCCGTGCCAATGCCCATTCAATACAGCAACACATTTTTTCGAATAGTGGTTACCTTTCGCCAACAATGGTAATAACCCGAAAACTATGCTATCCGTGCTGCCATAAAGCTTTAGTGCCCTGAATTTGCATGGCATAATCAAGGCGCGCGCCACGTGTTGGAATAGAGAAAATCATCCGTAAAACCTTACAAGAAGAAGATTGTTTTCATAATTCAGTTTTTTAAGCCTAGTTCCTTTGAATCCCGTTCTGCGATACTTCCCCTAACTTAATAATTTAATTTAATTTACTCTTTTAAACAGGAGGCAACCCTCTCCAAAAGTATTTTCAAAATAAAACTTCCTGAAAACTCCTTCGTTTGAGACGGATATTGCAATAATTGATTTAATTATTATAATTTCAATTAACTTTTTAAAAAAGTATTTTAGTTTGGCACTTAACGAACTTCATATCATATCGTAATATGTAATTTAACTTATTTATTTAATTGACTATAACTCTTTTAACTGGCGTCAACTCTGTAAAATATAGCCTATGTGTTAATGTAGGGTATACTTTATTTGTGTGCTAAATTTCATATAATTCAGTCCAACCGTTGGCCATCAAAAAGGTGATTACATACTCACACACACACTCACTCACGCATTTATATAGGATTTCCCAAAATGAGCAACAGAAACAACATGAATATCATGATGACTGATCAGTGACTGAAATTAAATTAAAACCAAATATAAATCACTTTTAGGTGAAATCAAAACCAATCCAAAATTAGTCACATTGAAATATTGCCTCAGGTTTACCTCTAACCTTCATTTGAATTGTTGGTTGTGAAAACCACTTCTGTTTTTTGTGCCGTGCGAATGCCATGATTTTTTACATCTATCTTGAAATACCAAAATCACCCTTAGTACCAACTATAGGGCTAATCAAGAGCTAGTCTTCTCTTTGTCGATTTGACAACATCCACTAATTCGCTGACGAAATAAATGCAACTTACTTTTATTTGACACAAACAATGCTAAAAACACTTTCGAACGTTCTTTCGCTTGCCCGTTTCTTCCTTTTCTTTCTTAGAATTTATTCTTTGCTATCTCATTCTCTAGTTATTAGTTATGTATGTTTTCGTATTCTCCAGTAAAAAACTATCCAGTAACTTGCCAGTAACGAAATTTCTGAAGGTGAGCAAAATTTGCTTTCAATGAGAGAAACATGTAAGAAAGTACGAAAATGCAAAACCAGCAAGAAGTTGCAACTTTTTGTTACATCTGATTCTCGTTTGACGCGAAATTTTAAAAGTTCATACTTTAAATAAGGAAATACAGTGGGCGACAAAAGTCTACGTACGACCCATATTTTCGCTGTCTGTGTAAGCCCAAAAGTATTAGGGAAAAGCGTAATGATGCAGTTTTGTTTTAATTATATTTTTATTAGGAAATTACAAAAACGAAATGTATTCCAATTTAAACCTAGAAATTATTCACAAAAAACGAGAAAAAAACCTTGACAAAAGTCTACGTACGACTAGCATATTAGCATAAAAAACTTCAATAAGGAAAAAAAAGTAAAAAATTAGTATTTTGTTGGCCCCCATGGGCATCTATAATTGCTTGTAAGTGTCTAGGCATTGAAGCAGCTAAATTTTCAAGCTCAACGGGTGTTATTTGTTGCCACTCCTCCTGCAGCTTCTCTTTTAGCGTTTTCGCACTTGTAATGGCATGTTTTCTCAGCTTGCGTTCCAAAATCTCCCAAACGTGCTCAATAATGTTTAAATCGGGGCTCTGTGGTGGTGTATTTAGTTGACGTGGAGTATAGTAAAGGAGCCATTCCTTTATAATGTGGGCCGTGGGCTTCGGATCGTTATCCTGTTGAAAGATCCAGCTTCTACCAAGGTTCAGTTCATCAACAGATGCCCTTAAATTTTGTTCTAGTATATTTTTATATTGATAACGATCCATGTTCCCCTCAACAAACGCTAAATTTCCAACTCCAGACGCAGCCACAGCGCCCCAAACCATGACATTTCCACCGCCATGCTTGACTGTAGATACTAGGTGCTTATGGTTCATTTCTGTATTAACTTTTCTCCAAACTCTGGCTCTTCCATCACTTCCAAAAATGTTATATTTAGATTCGTCTGTGAATAAGACTTGTTTCCAGAAACCGAGTTCTTGTGAGCGAATTCCAGACGAAGTTTTCGGTTCTTTTCCCTGATACGGAGTTTCTTGCGTGGAGTTCGGCTATGTAATCCCTTATCATTTAAAGCCCTTTGAACTGTTCTAGGATGCACAGTTGTATCTGACCGCATTGCTAGTTCTGCAGCTAACTTAGTGGCATGCACTTTTGGATTTTTATCCACTTCTTTTAAAATAAAAGAGGCATCTCTGCGACTAAGCTTCTTCTTGTTTTCAACGCTTTCAGTATTTTTAAAGTTTTCAAATATGGTTTGGACTGTTGATTTGGGTAAATTTAGCAGTTTCGATATTTTTCCAAATGATTTCTGTTCGGTTTTATATTTCACAACTAAGTTTCGAATATCAGTTGAAATTTCTTTACGAGGAGCCATTATCACAACTATGCACCACTTAAACTATTCACGACTCAAATGAAATGTAATTAACACGAAGCCTTATGCCAAGCATAAACTAAAAATTTTACAAACGGTACTTTCCCGTTGCTTTCTAACTGACAACAATAATATAAAGCATGCATATATGCCGTATGTAGCCTTTTGTCAAGGTTTTTTTTCTCGTTGTTTTTTGTGAATAACTTCAAAGTTTGTATTGGAATACATTTCTTTTTTATAATTTCCTAGTAAAAATATAATTAAAACAAAACTGCATCATTACTTTTTCCCCTAATACTTTTGAACTCGTGCAGACGCGGAAATATGGATCGTACGTAGACTTTTGTCGCTCAACAACTCATAATTTAAGTCTCACAATTGCTAAGTGCAGTCACTGTGGCTAAAGATTCAGGACTATCCTTGCAAACAAACAGATTCCGGATGTCTTACCGATATATGCACACAATAAACTTCATAAACTTAGTGTACTTTTTATTTGTTCACTTTATCTGTTATTCACCTTTTTTAATGAAAATAGCTAGCAATTTTAATAATTGTTTTACACTTAAGATCAACTCAATAATTGCAATCAGCTGTTTATCTTACTGGCAAATTCTTGCTAGTAGAAATTTATCCAGTAAAAATCCAGTAAAACATTCAAGTTCAGCTGCCATTTTCGCTAGTTTCTTGCAAGTTTTGGCGTACGAAAACGTTATCCAGTAAATATCCAGTCAATTTATTACTGGTCGTTGCTGGTTTTTACTGGATAGTAATTATTATAGAAAAATTATCTTTTGATCGATTTTCATCGATATTAAATTAACGAATTTCACTTTCGGGTAATGACCAAGATCTTTCGTTCCTTTCAAGAAAACTTTCAGGGTGAAAAGTTTTTGTATTGGTTCAAACCAAGAAAAATTAACTCAGCATTGTTCTCAGAATTGTTATGAGTTCTGAATGCTACAAAAAATGTAGTAGTGATGTCACTTGTGAATAAGTGCTACACTATATTTTTTATGAAATCGTAATCCTCACTTTGATGCCAGACGTAATAACCATCCTTAATTAAGTTTTCATATCCTGTTAACAGTTCAATAATTTTTAAATACTATTTTTATAACTTTATTTGTAAAACTATTGATACATTCGACAGCCTTAGCGAAGATGTAATTTAGTTGTATCATATGCACAGCTAGAAATTTTACAAATAACCTTAAAGAATATAAGTTATACTTGTGTGTTAATTACACCGTAATTATTTTTATAATCGCAATAATATCGCAGCTTCACGTCTCTTGTTTGTTGTTTTAGTCCCTGGGGTGCGGGATTAAATATTGGGTCACGATCCCGCCCCTCACAAGGTTTTTTCTATTTGTCCCGCGGGTCCCGTCGTCCTGAATAAAACTCTCTTGAATTTGAAGTTGGTTGAAAATAATATAAATATTTTATGTAATAAACTCTGTGTAACAAAACAGTTAATTATTTTCCTGGAATGACGCCCATGAAGAGATGTAAAATTTTGCTCTTCATAGAAACAAAGAAATATATGAACGCTCCTAAGAATATGGACCACCAACTCTGACGTAATATTTGAGCCTTTAAAACGTGTTTACAAATACAAAAACAAGATCAAATGTACTACCACAGCCTTCATATTTACACATAAGACAGAAACAACAGCGAATTTAAACCAAACTTGTTGGTTTGTTACGCGGACAATCATAATTCAGGTACCCACCCACATGCAAAGCCTATGTAACGCGAAGACTTGCAACCTTCTAATAAATACGGACCAACAGATGTGAACTTACAAAAAATAGATAACACTTAAGATGGCACAGCGCTCAAACCAGGTTGTTTCCAAACCCAACTGGATTAGGGAAGACGGAAAATCTCTCAAATATACATCATACATCCTGTCGGAAGAGCATAAAGTAACAAATAAATAAACATTTAAAACCTAGTAGTCTTTGCGTTTTGCGATATACGAAGCTTAGTTCTTTATTTAACTTGTATCTCAGTCTCATAATGTAGTAAAAGGGCACATCTTCCAAATAGGTTTTGGTTTAAAATAAAATACTTTTTTGTTAAAAACTCACCTAAAATTGTGAAATGAGCACAATTCACAAATCTGGAGAAGGAAAACTAAATTAGCGTTTATTTATATATAATTCAAATAAATTACCTAAATTTGCAGCTAATATTCTGAAAAATTCGAGCGCAAATTAATAAATTTTAAACACAAAAGTCAAAACAAAACAGAAACGCCAGAAAAGGAGTTGTAGAACAGGTTACTTATATATTCTGTTTTGTTCAAGAGAACATCACCCAAAACGGGGCTTCCGAACTTGTCAAAATTAAAAATAACACCCCACAACTGTCAACACCTTATTATTATAACATCATGGTTATAATATTATTATAGTTATTGTTATGCTCGTAATATTACTATACTAACATAGTTTTTCTTAAAATCTACATAAATATTGAGCCTATATAGAAAATTTAGTTTTTTTGTCCTCTGTCGATTCTTAACGTAGTATTTTAGTAAAAATAAATTTAACAATTCGCCAAACTTAAACCATTGTGAATATATAGGAAATTATACAATAAAACTGATTTTTGTTACTTCATTTGGTACGGATTTCACTTCCAGATCACGTGAAGGTCGGTGGATCTGATGTGATTGACAATGTATCTCAGAACTTTGTTCTGAAAGCGCTGAATACTATCGATTGAGCCCCGGCTGATACAGGCCCACCCTCGCGTCCTTTCCAAAATATTTTTAGGTATTGTTTATAAAAATAGTTTTTCTGCACTGGCACCCAAGAAGACCTGTCGGATTCTTTATATAAGGAGGCTAAAATTTCGCAAGTCTGTTTTGGGAGCATAGTGTTTAGTTTGTTCAGCAACCATGCATATCCCACTTTGTCAAAAGCGTGCTGTCCGTATAACACACACTTTCCGGGTTTGCATTTCGTTATGAATGAAGTTATCTATTCTGCGATCTGTCGATTGCAGAATATTTGTTTCCAAAACCAAATTGGTGTGACGGAATCAACCACTTAATTATCGACTTTAGTCGGGCTATTAGCCATTCCAAATTCTTTATTTGGTTTGGTGAGTATTGCTTGTTTTTCATACAGAGTGAGCAATACGAGAGAATGAACTGGGTTAAGGTATACATTTTTAGGCGCACTTACTATTTAGTACCATGTGAAGAATGGAGATTGGATACTTTTCAATCGAGAACCCCAATTAGTGAGCGAAGCATTAAATTTTCCATCCAGGATATAAGGAAATTTAAATATTTTGTTTACATTCTGTTTGTTTACGTTGTCATGGAGACTTATTTTTACATAAGTACTTTCTGACATAGTATAAATGATATGGTATGAAGTGTGCCAGAAACCTATATCGATTCTCGCTTAATCCTCATTTACATTCTTCAATTAACTACCACTTCGAAATTTTCGTTGCAGAATCCAAATTCAGCGTTCCCGCTACTGCCCTTTCAATGTAAAGGATACACAAATTATTTATGGATTTCTCAGCTAAGAAGGATTGGTGATATTCTCTATTTATTTTCAGAGAGCCCCTACACGTTTAGCACTAGCTGAAACGATGGGCAGAGTCAAGAAGAATCGGAATAGTCTGCGTCATTTGGGAAAACTGTCCATACTTTTGTTCGCAATTACAAACAAACTTGAAATAATGTAGGTTGTCGTTCGCAAAATCACGATTTATCTAGATTTCTTAGATTCTCTGGCATCAGAAACCCGCAAATTTTTTATGTTTTCTGATGATTAGAAAATCAGCATTCTCCCAGGTAATTTCTCCTGTTCATGAAGTTCATCGCTTTCAATTTGAATGTTTAATCTAAATATTTTTTGTTTCAATTCTCGAAGAAGCTGGATACCAAAATCGCACGAACTTCGTGATGCACTTTGACTTTTTTCTGCGTGCCATCGTCGATGTGATTGCGAGAAATATTTGTATATGCTCTCAATAGTTGCATAAAATACCTTGATGGATGAAATCGCATTATTCTCTGCTGCATGTATTAAAGCTAAGTTTATCTGATGACCCAGACAGTGGATGTACGGTACAAATGATAGGATGCCGACTCCTCGCACACCCCAGACATGACAGGAGCACCATCATAGCTTTGACTACACATATATGTATTTTGGTTACAATTTGTATTCGTCAAATAGAACTGCGGTAATTTCGTTGCGAATGAACGTACCCATCTCCTCTTCTCAATTTAATGAAGCACAGAAAACTTTCCTTAATGCTCACAGGAGTGTTGGGATTTCCTTTCTCGATTGAAACATGTCGTATCAGAATGGTCATTTGATCCATTTTTAGCGAGACTAATTGCAACAATTGTAAGTTTTTAAAAATCTATATGGTCGAGGTAGGCATTTAGAGCCTTTGATTTCTCGACATTGCTCGATAAGTCCAAGCAATAGATTTTATAGTCTTATCTTATTTCTCGATACTGCTCGAGAAGCGATGCCGATTTCACCATCGTAAAACTATGAGCCTGCGCCCTTGTTTCGGACATTTCTTTTTTATTGAGCACTTTCGCGTTAAAAATTCAGTTTTTAATTCTGAAAATCGTTCTATAATTCACAATTCACAATTCACAATATTTTGGTGTTTGTTTTTCTTGTTTTGATACTAGCGACTGCAAGAAAATCGAATGGGCATTACCCAGAGAACAACCACTTTTTCAAATGCATTGAATCCAGCCATACTTTGAGCCGCAGCGTTTTGGTCGCTGGGAAGAACCGTAAACTGCACTTAGCAATTAGAGTTACATAAACTAATTAGTATTTTTAATAAACACATCCTTAAATAATTTTCGAAATCGGATGCTGGTACAAACCGGTTTGCCACGATTCGCTCTTATATTTTGCTTAAGCAATGCGGAGGTTAAATCGATCCATATCCGAACAGTAATTGTGGTTATACGTGCTCGAAATCTGAGGTAAACGTTATAATAATAAAGCGTGTGCTTCAAAACCAAAAACTACACATCATTCCACCTTTATAGTGGAAGAATATGAAAAATGGATTGAAATATCCATACATATTTCTCAATTATGAAATAGTATTAAACAGGAATTAAAAAAGGGAACTAAATTTTCTTCATTTTCTACTTATTTTAAATGTGATAGAGCTACCGAAAAAATTAGGTTAAGTTAACGACAATACCTTGTTACCACTCCACACAAGATAAATGCTCGACACTTCTTGCTAGAACGGTAATACCGGAGATTGTATCGAGAACGCGGTTTCTCGATTTCTCGAGTATCGAAATACTCGAGAAGTGCAAATAGCAACAATAAACTCTGATTAATTTTATAGCTATAGAAAGATAACTGCATTTAAAAAGTTCAAAAAATAATAATACTTAACACAATAAAGACTAACTATAAAATAGCTAAACACACAATACTGATTGATGTTTATCTAAACTTTAGTGCAACCTAAAATGTCAAGTGAAATTAAATAACATTTTGAATGCCAGTGATGTAAATATTTACTAGACCTGTATAGATTTCAATGTGCATTCCGTATTCTTATGATCAACAGCCACCGACATAAAAATTGGTAAGTGTCAATTTCAAATTGTTATTTTATGCGCTTGTAATACAAATCTACACAATAGTGCGTGCACAAATTTCTTTTTGTATGTATGTATATACATATTTGCGAGCATAGTACACCACCAATGTAAATACTTCGGTTATCGGGCACGTTTTCACACTCAATAGCCGTTGCTGGGTGTTGACACGTGCCCACATCTAGTCCCGAAAAAACATAATTAAACTGTCGTATATAAATATTTACTTATGGCAACGGAATTGATGGGCTCACATCTTCAAAGCTAAATCTGGCGGCTGGGCAAAGTTTGGTGAAAGCGATGATGAATTCTTTACGTCGATTCATGGATCAGATAAATTAAACGAGTGTTTAATGAAATATTTGTCGATGTTATCCGTAAGACTAATAATACTAGTAATGATACCCAGCAACATCAAGTGGCACGTGGCACACGCGCTGAATGTATGAATTAGTAAGTACATACATAGGTAGGAGTTTAAACCGACAAATTTGTCATGGCGTTTGAAAAGGAATTGTGATGGACCTATTCAAGTGAATAACTAATCATATATGTATGTACGTACATACATGTGTATGTATACGTTGATAACAATGTGGGTGTACTAATGTACCAAATACATACATATGTATACCATTTATTTTAGAAAAGTGCATTAGAATGAATATTGGGGAAAAAATTATTCGCTATTATGAAAATTTAATGCAATGTTAAAATCTAATTAAACATAACTCTCGGTTTGAGTGATTTTCTACCAGCGTCAATTGCCTTACGGGAGATGAATTTTCTATTGAAAAGAACCTAGTTGCATTTCTACATAACATTGAAAAATATATAAATGCCGATTACGTTTTTGTCGCGGTTACGGCTCGATATGGTGAAAAATAAAAAGGCTCAATTAATGGGTTTTTACTAACATGTTTAACTTCTCCCATTTTGTAAAAAGGTATAAGAGTAAACATTTTTATAAATTAACTAATTATTGTATTTAATCAAGCTATTTGTCATTCATGATAATTACAATTACAAATTTACATTATTGGTAGGAGGAATGGAAAAAGTCTATTTACTGACATAAGTGATATGCTTAACTTTGAATCATGATTTACCCATCAGAGAGAAAGGATCACCAAATATTAGGGGATTAATCATAATCCATATAACCAAATAAGCGTATAAACTTATATAGATATAGAGGTATATGGGCTTATATGTTTATCAATAGCTTATCATTTTAAATGAATACTCCGACGATAAGAAGGCGGGTGCGTTTCATAAATTAGGTATAGAAGAAAGAAACCCATTATTTTTCGAATAGGTGGCTTTAGTAATCTGTATTTCGCGTTGTATATGAGCGATCGGGACGAAAATTCAGTAGTGTGTTCGGCTAGATCGGGAATTGATACATACATACACACACAGTCGCTCAGTAAAGAACCATTCACCTCAAGAGCTAGGAGTTCATCTACTCTTTTAGCCCCTTTAACTAAAGTAACAGTTGAGAACACGCTGTCTGTATTCGTATTACGATTTTCAAGCGATACGGCGTAGAAGCTGAAAATTAATAATATTTTTGTAAGAAAGTTTAATTTTATATTTCATTAGACGATTTTGATTAAATATTAGACCCTTATTTTTGACACAGCAGAGCATTCGATCGATTAAACCTTTGGGTGGTGAGTCAAAACACATATCACGAACATAAAATTATTTTATCAAAATGTGCGAGGCTTCTCTATTGAATACGGATGATATTCAATATATTTGTGTTCCCATATGACAGGGAATAGAGAATACTTATGTCGCCTGTTGTTTAATTCCACCACCATCTGATTTGGACATTGCATAGGTTGTCGTTTCCTGTGGCAAGAATTGTCGTCCAATTTCACCACACAAGAAATCAATTAGATCTAAGAAGATTCTAATATCATATAGCAAAACTCAAATTAGTTCCGGTATGATGAAATAGGACGAGATTTTCTGTTAGAGGAATTGTGGGAATGATGCAACTTTTCTCATTCATATGACAACTTTGAATTTAGTTACTTTTTTCAAAGTTTCTGACCCTGTTATTATTCTCGGAAACTTATCATTTGTATCGTGGAATTTTGGTGAAGGTTTTATGCTTCCTAGCACTCATAGCGCATTTTGCATGATTTTCTGTAATCTTTCTCAGTAGACTGCTTGTATCAAAAAATAATATTCTTAATATACTTGGGAAGCACTTAGACTTGATATTTGTAAATGATGTTGGTAAAATTTTTGTTTATCGCTGCGATCCTTTGTTCGGCCAGAGGATGCCTACCACGCATCTATTAAGTTAATTTACGATATTTCATCTAAATCCGGGTTTAAAGTTGAAGGTGAAAAACAATATTTTATATTTTTGTTCAATAAAACTAATTCTGCAAGGTTTAATAAGAAGTTTTCACGTGTGATTTGGCCCCAATTCGACGGAAATATGTATGAGCGTGTTGAGCAGTTCAACCAAAAAATTTGATAAAACCCCAACTGCTATTTGGTTTACTAAAGTATTAAAACAATTAGAAACCCTGAATATTGCGATTCTTTAAGCTTCACCAAAAATTCGGCTTACTAATTCATTGCCGAAGCTATGCATCCCCCAGATATAAATATAATGTGCTAAATAAAAAATCGGGAAAATTTTATTGGTAACCCTGAGATTTTTTACGATTTTGTAAATTCCAAACGCAAAATTAGAGGACTTTCATATTAAATGATATTTTTGAATAAGAGCTCTGCTAATGATGTGAAGCTATTTATGTTTTCCTTCATCTTAAGAACTTAAAACCGTCCTTTAAACCAGGCCCAGATAACATCCCAATATGTGTCCCTAAAAATTGTGGTGAACTTTCGAACTTTGTGAAGCTTTTCACATAATCGTTGAAACAGGCTGTTGTTCCGAAAAATACGTTATACCGACATTACTGGAGGCCATTATATAGGAGGAACTATCTCATTCAATTTCATCCGTTATTGATTGATCTCGATCATCGCTTTTGTAATGGTATATCTACTATTTCTAATATGTTGGAGTTCACTACTCATATATAGAAAGGTTTCAAAAATAATTTTTACACAGTTGTCATATACGCAGACTTTAAGTAAGGCTTTCGATGAGGTTCCTCACTCATTACTCTTCGAAATCAATCGCCGTTACATTAGGTGTATCTCGGCCATCTGGATCCGCCCAACGCGGTGATCGCCCTAACCGAGTGTGTAAATTGTGCGCGATTCATTTGGTGGCTCCCGAGCTCAAATCCTGGACAAGGTAGGTTACATCAAAAATTATAAAAAAGTTTTTCCCAATAGTGGTGGCCCCTCGGCAAGCCATGCCAAACCTACGTGTGTATTTCTGCTCAAAAAATCATGTGGCGTTCGGAGCCGGCGTAAAATTGTAGGTCTCAATTTGTGTTACAACATCAAGCCGCACTCCACAAATTGTAGAAGAATTTCGGTTCCCTGTCGGAAAAAGAAGACATTCTTAAAAATTTAACAATTTAAAAAGTAGTTGGAAGTAGTTGCTTTGAAACAAATGCATGCTAAATTAATTATGTTGATCTAACTTGCGGTCTGTACCTACATATATGTAAAATTATTATAATTCTTCTATGGTAAAATATATTTTCAATAAATTATATGTATATCTTTATTAAAATGTATTAGTTTCATTAATTATTATTTTGTAGATAAATACTAGCTATGCATATTAGGCATCACCATACTTATAAAAAAAAATTGGCGGTCAACATTGTACGCGTTATTTCGGGACTTGCACCCGTTTGCAAGTCAACAAATGTTCCAACTAAAAAATAAAATAAAAATTGCTAAAATTATTTTGAAAAAATACTTTTAAAATTAAAAGTTAAAAAATAGCACATTTTGATTGTCTTTCGAAAAAGATACGCAATGATCCCACTTAACAGTTAAGCAATAAAAAATAATTAAAAAATGATGCCCCAAAAGAACACAAAATGGCCGTTATTTCAAATCATTACAAAAAATAAAAGAAAATGTGTCTTTGAAATCTTAGTATGTACCTTACTATCCTCTCCCATACCTGTATTTTTTTAAATTTTTTTCCTGTAAAGAATGTAATTGAACAAGAAATCGACACTCACAAGCTTTCGATAATTAGCGCTCGAAATAGTGGTAGAATTATCTTTATTGCAAGTATACTGAGTTTAAACTGAATGTATTTTGTTTAAACTAAAATAATTTAAATGTTATAGTTACTCATGATGCAATAATGAAAGGTGACGTACGTTGGCAACTTTTCACTCTAAATCGGCCATATCCCACCATATTGCTTATTTGAAAAACTACTTTATATTTTACAACAAATTGTAAAAAAAGTTTAAAATCCTACAAAAACTGCAAAAGAGTTCGGGAAGTCTTTTTTGTAAAATTCTTGATTTTTATAGTGAAATTGGTCAATTTCGGGAACTTTTCACAAAAAATTGGACTCGCTTAAAAGTTCAACTGTAAGTATTAAAGAAATAAATGAAAAATAAAAAATAAAAATAAGGTAAAGTCTAGAAAGAAAGAAGTCTGATGAGGAGACGTGGTGATCTCCAAAGTAGCAGCTATCACTTCTACCACTTTGAAAAATTATTGTTTTCTCGTATCTCATATTATTCCTAATACAAACCTGGCCACAAGCTCTATAAATTATACAGACGAAAAATAAGACCATTATCATATATATAGGCGATTGCATTGTATTTACTCTGCTGCGTGGGCGTGTTTCTGCATTTTCGACCGTGTTTACTGATCCATACGTAAGTAGTAATAATATATTGGAAGGAACTCTGCTAAAGGCATTTATTTCAAAGGATATTCAAGATTTTTTAGCTGTCGATAAGTGGGTCCGCGTTTGTAGGTTCGCTTGATAAAGTTATGTATATTTGAGTTCGTAAATGGAGTTTGCAGCAAACCTTTGTTATAGAAGCTGAAGCCAACAATTCTTTTTTCAAAAGCTAATTCTGAACTTTATCCCTTATTTCACTTTTACTAGGTATTTTTTACTTCATCTGTCAGTTTTAGAGTGTCTCCGCATAAATATTCATTCGTAAGGGAAATGCACCACAATAATGAAAATTGTTTTTTTTACTTTGTTCTTACAACGGCGAAAAATTCTTTATTTTTCCACCATGTTTACGTTTCCTTGTAATAAATATGTAGGCAAATTAATACTTTTCCAAAACTCGTACTTTTTATGCTAATTTCTCAACTCCTTCCCAAATACAACAATGAGCATTGGGAACACCGAATGGAGCTGCCGCAACGTACGTCAGTTTTCAGCAGTAAAAAATGTATATACATATGTAAATATAAATCATAAATTACAGTTGATCCTTTCCATTTCAAATCAACCGATCCGCAAAAATTGCAATTTTTTCAAACATTTTTCTTCAAAATGTGTATTTTGTTCCTTACAAATTTTTTGTCAGTAAATAGATAGTTTGATCTGTATTCTGGCAAAATGGCTATTAGAATTTGTTTTTTTTTTGGAGCTATGACAATGGTGTTTTTCAAACTTTGCAACATAAGTTTCAGTGAAGTTATTATGGATTCTGAAACAGGAAGTTTAGTTGTAGCGAAAGGTATTGAAAATTCATGGTTGTAAATAAATGCAAATAATTAAAGGGTTTTTCGTGTAAATATGATTATGTTGAATTTTGTTGTTTTACTATGAATAAAGGAAATACATTTTTTAATATAAATGTTTTTATTTTAATGCTGTTTACTTATCTTGAGCGGATTACTTTCAACGGTGAAAACATGCATGTAAGTATGTATGTATGTGTGTGTACGATTACTAAGGTCAGAAGTAGTAAGTAGTGAGTAGTAAGTAAAACTTATATTATAACAATTTTGATCGATAAATAAAACTTGCAAGGTGAGTTTTATTTTATAACGGAAGATTAAAGCGCGTTAGTTTTATTTCTTGAGCGAAAAATAAACCTCATTTCATAAGTGTTATTGGTTGAAAGAAAAATAAAACTCAACAAGTAAGTATTATTTTGCGAGAAAACACAGAATTTATGAAATATTTTTTAAATTTGATGAAAAATATTAAAATTATAAAATTTGGGCGTTTTCACGAATTAATCGATCTCTAAAAGACGGTAGAAATAGTTCTTTGCCAATTCTATCAAGGTCTAAGATAATAATCGATGTTTATTTTATTCTAGATTTGTATTATTGTTCTTCAAAACAGAAAAAAAATAAAAAGTACAAAAGTTTAAATAAAACCCATTTCATAATACTCGAAATTTAATCATTTTATATCGTTTTTCCAATTTGCAAGCGATTCTGTTTATCGGTATATAACTCAATCTTTCCTTTAAAGAAAACCGACCTTCTATTGCTATTTAATTTTGAACCTAAATGAATTAGGATAACTAGTTCCAAATAACTAAAAAAACAATAAAAACATACAGATACACATACACATATTTTTTTTTATTTAGTGGATTTATTTTCCAATTTCATTAATACCTTTTTAGCGTTGAAACTTTATAAACTAAAAAATTATTATGTGTTCCAATTACAATGCAATCTGTGTGGAGTGAACTAATTAATGCAAGCCCAGATCGCTCACTTTGTTTAGATTGAATTTGTGCTCGATTAATTCACATTCATATATTTTTGTGCATAAAAAAATAAGATATGAATAGTGAAAAAACAGTATATTTTCTGCAAAATATTTGGAAAATCTATAGTATTAACTTTAGCCCATTGGATGCATTTGTCAGAAACTTTAATAGATTCAGAAACTGTCATTGTAACAATATCACACTTTTCTCTTAAATATAGGCACTTACGTCTTTTTGAAGCCATTTCGCTTTAATAATATTTACTCAAAAATGATAAACTGAAATATCTAGCTCCACCCTATACACACGAATATACACCTGATTTTCTAATTCCGGTATTACTCATATTGCTATTGAATTTGTCGTTAGAGTTTGAATTAGGACGAAATGCATATTAAGATGTATTCACTTTATGAGGCTTAGAATTGCTCACTCTACATATAGAGTAGCCAATATAAAAGGTTTGATGTTCACTCTCCCGGGCTGTTGGTATTATCGAGGTTTCACCAGCCGCACTTCACGCTATATTTAAAAACATTTATTATATTTTGAATTAACTGAAGAGTTGATTTTTATTTAAGCCTGCAGAAAATTTGTAAGGAAGTGAGCTAAGATTTCTGAATTAAAATGCTTATCCTCACATTTTAAACGATACAATACTAGAGATTCCAGCAAAACAATAGAATTGTCAACGAATATAAGAAAAAGAAATTATTAAAACTTTGAAAAGTAAAACTTTCTTCTAAACTCTGATGAAATTTGTTCTTTTAAGAAGCAAGCTTCTAATATTAGTGCGGGACAGAGCCCTCCTTACAGAATCTTCAGTAATTGAATCATTCTTCTTTCATTTTGTAAAGTCGTCATAACAGAAATACGCAAATACAATGTATAAGTGTAAGAAATTAGTTTGGAGAAATTTTTGCTTCTCCCAAAAGCAAAAGGGCTTTGGATTTGGTTTTGATTTTAACTCTGCGCGTTAAGAGTTATTATCCGAACAAAATCTTAATAAATACAATCAGTGCCAAATCCAGGATTCCAAATCGGGAGAGGGGGCTGGAGGGAAGTATGTTACATTTGCCATTTATTTCATCAATATAATTATATGATAAATTATAAACTATAATCTCCTTCTAAGCATGTATAATTGTAAGTTGAAGAACAAGTTCTTTTGGAGCGAATAATTTCTAATTTTTCGACAATATACCAATCGCCAAAGGCCATTTTCTATATACATATATGTATGCGTCCTCATAAACGACGTACAATCAATAATGAACACCGATTTAACTTCAACAAAAGCGGTCAGACTAAAGCGCTTTTCCTTCTCGGTTGACAATTCAAGTCCTAGATTGGAGGGTAATCTAGGTGGAGATTTTTGTCGCGAACGGATGATCACATATGTATGTATAAGAAAGGCATATGCTTTAAAATTGCTTAAGTATTTATATTTCATGTTGCGTCAATAATTAATAGAAAATGGGTTAATTAAATTTAGTTACCTTTTTCAATTCGTGGCGGCATAAAATAATTGTTTATTGTTAACATTTTACTACCATTTTTATTTAACTAGAGAATCTTTCTTTTGAGTTAAAGAATAAATTATTGGCTTTGCATGGCCGGTTTAATAAATATAAAATGCGGGTTTGTAGTTTTCTTTTCATTGGAATAAAAAAGTTGGCTTCCGCTATTTCCGGTTTCTTACCGCAAAAAAAATGGTGAAAGTCTCTTTTTTTCTAAGTTTAAATCATAACAACAATTTATTAAAAATCGACTGACAACAACTCGAAAGAAATGCATAACGAAAAAAAAATTCTTATGCTTTTATTAACAAAATTGTTTGAAAAAAGGCGGGTCATACTCGTATTTGTACTCTTATAGATATTACAAGCAATATTTAAAAATAATTTTTTACCAAAGGTGCAACTTCGAGCTTCGAAAATCAATATCTCGATGCTAATTTCGAAAAACGGGTTACTGATTTTTTTTTTTAATTTTAACTCAATCTATCAAAAAAAAGTGGGTTTGATCTAATACCCAACGGAGTGCTGCAAAGTGTAATAACATTTGGTAAAAACAGAAGGGTACAAAAATATATCAAACATAATTAATAAAAAGGGTTAGTTTTTGGCGTCATACTCGTGTAGCGAGTTCAGTAAGGAACTTATTAATTGCCGTAATAATGTTGATTTAATAATGAAGAAATAAAAACGAAAAACTCTTGGCTACGATTAATGAAATCGAAATAGTGAAAAAAGGAACCATTTCATGTTTTTTGGTTGTTTCTTCCGACAGGGTATACGATGATGTGTTTGGGAATGATTTGCCGTCATCTTTTGTAAAATTTGTTTTAGATTTTGATCTTCAGTTTCTTAAGTTGGAAATTCGAACAAAACAATTTCGCATTTCTTTAAGCATGCACGACTAAAATGTTTCTTTTCTGGAACAAAATCATTTAATGTGAATTTTGAATACCAGAGCAAGTTATGTTTAATTATATTTGAAGTATCACTAGTTAGTAACCAACCTATAGCTGAATGCCTATAAGTCTTTCACAGCACTAATCTGGCTAAGTAACTCTTTCGGAGCCATTTGACAAAGCTTTTGAGGGAGGTAGGGGTGGTATTCATACTTAAAGTAGGGAGTACTTTCGATCAATCAGTCTCAGATTGTTCCTTCTTAAGGGAATGGAGAGGCTTGTTGTTTTGAGTACCATACGCTGACTGCCGGTAAATTCAGCAACACTTAACATGTATATGGAGGAATAGATCGTTTGAGACAACCTAACACAACGTGATCGTTCAATCATAAAGACCTCGCTGGTAACCTTATTGGATGTGGAAGGCGCTTTTAACAACAAATTACAATCCATCCACTGCGCTCTAATTGCCGTAGGGTTGGATTCATTGACTATTAGCAAGAACATGTTGAAAATGATACATATCAATAGCTCCCTAGAAACCACTGAAGTAAGGACGCTGGCCGCACGAGTCACTCCGAAAGGGGAGTTTTATCACCTCTGCTGTAGAGTCTCCAACTTCCCTGTATATCCAAAGCCTTTAAAGCCGTTTTATAAGAATGATCTAGTTATCCTGAAGACATGACCACGTTAACAGAAACGAATTGGTTAGGGGTTAATCCCGAAAGAACGGAACTAGTCCTGTTCAGAAAATGTTATAAAAT
Organism: Anomoia purmunda; assembly: GCA_951828415.1. Lineage (NCBI taxonomy): Eukaryota > Metazoa > Arthropoda > Insecta > Diptera > Tephritidae > Anomoia > Anomoia purmunda. Next base: position 68,781,749 of record OX639997.1, read on the forward strand.
AGACAGACAAAGAACTCCTCCAATTAGTGACAAAACCCTTAAACTGTCGAATGAGGCAAAATTTCTGGTGGTGATTCTAGGCTCTAAACCAGGGGCACATAGGCGTCTCGAGAAACGAAGCAAGACTGGGTGAAGAAACTGAAGCATACAACCTCCCTTCAGCTTCCCGAACTCGAAAGTTGACGTCTTGCCAGAACGACTATGCACAACAGGTGGGCCAACTTTTGGCCACAACTCAATGAGCGATGAATACGGAACACCTGACCATCGGCAAAATGATCGCCACATTTGAAGCCCGCATAACATCTTTGGGATTTCTCGCACTACGTGAACCTGGACAATTTAAGTAGTGTCGCACTGAAGAGGCTGTTAAGATTTGGATGGGTTAAGGATATGTTAGGATGTGTAGGGGGAAATTCTTTCCTGGGCTTCACAATGGAACCTGTAGCCACTGAGTAAACTCTCTACGATTAACCTAACCTAGCCAACTGAATTTATTTATATTTATATTTAAATGAAAAAATTTATTTGGCCGATTTCAACCATTCTTTGAATTCTTTCTTACGTGAAACCAACCAATATACTACATTTTATTATCATAAGTACATAAGAATCATGAACTAGCGTTTTAAATACTCCAAATATCTTATTGACTGTCCCGCCGGTCATTTCCTAAAAGTAATGAAATGATTTCTACGTGACATTCAGTGATAGACAGAAGAACTTTGTGCCTCTCATGAAGATGAAATGGAAGTTTAATTTTGGTTTGATGTTTGCATGTAAGAAGGGAAGAGGAGATAGACTCATAACCAACCGAACCGACAATATCTGACCACATATATATACGTACGTACGATTGTTCATTTCGACAGCTAGAAGTGTGAACCATTTACTTTTCAATCATACAGGATCTGCTAAAAAATCCACAATATCGGTTATCTATAAGGAAGAAATTCCATATCACTGATTGTTCCCCCATGTAGGATCGTCGAGAGGGGTGGATCCACCTAGCCCGAGCTTTTTAAGGGGCCAGAAATTTCAAAACCATAACTTATTTTTTTACTTTTTATATTTGAAAGAAAAGAATGCATGAATAACTCTGAAAGTTTTAATCGACTGAATTGAAGTAGTGCGTGTTTTGATCGCTGTATTTACTATTTCGTTGTCGTAGAATAGCAAAAAACTTGAAATATACTACGTTCAAATTGCTACCATATAACTAAATAAATGGGGAACTGGTTCAGGCCATCCAAATTACAGTTTTCGTGTTGTAAGTTAACAAAATGATTCATATTAAATAAACGTATTAACAAAATGAAACAGAATGAACAATATGAAATGAATAAAGTAAGTCAGCACCAGGAAGAAATATGAGTATTTTAAGAAGTTCGTCTTGTATCAGCTGTTCTTTATTTACATATTCGGATACGGAGCGCCAAAATATGTGCAGCCGAATGCATGTAAAGATACGCCGAACTGGATTTCAAACATGTTAATGGGTCGAACAACTTACATTTCCATTTTTATCCCGATGGCTCTAAAGATATGGGGCTTTATATTACAAATACATATTTTTAGTTTTTATATTTTATTGTATATGAGAAAAATTAAAATTAAATGCGGTAACTCATAAATTAAAATAAACTATAACTTAAAAATAATGGACGTACATCTCGAATTTGCATAGTTTCATTTTCAAGCTCTCTTCCAATTGGATTTCAATGCAATTTTGGATAAAGCATACATACATACATACATTTTTTATATGTATTATGACATTGTATTTCAAAATACATAAGGGAAACAAAAGCCATGCATGAAAGTTCCCACAATGTTTTCAGTAGCCTTCCTAATGCGCAGCGAATAAAATAACATCTCAATATCCTTTGAGTAAATAGTGTCGCCCCCATTAGAGTGTCTGAGAATCACTAATCGCAATCGCATACAATTCGACGTATGCATTGGTCAATTACTTGCTTTGGAAAAGCGCGAAGTTTGAACAGGATTTGTAATCCAACTACATTAAAATTCAATTCTAACTGACAACGCATAAGCAAATAATTGTCCTTTTAAAATTGTAATACCTACGACAAAATAAAACGCTTTGACAAACAACAGTAGCACCAACCAACCCTCAATTTATTGAGTTAAACTGAATTCAGCAGCACTCAGCTACATACATAGCCTATGAAGCACAAGGATACTTACATACCCATGAACGATGTGCACATCTGGTTAACACCAGCTCTTCAAATACTTTCAGATTTCAAGAGAAAAATAAAGGTATGAAAGCCACTACATGCTGTGCAAACTTAATTGATTTATACATGTTGTCCCGTTACATGCCAATCCCGATTTTGAAACAAGAATTTAAAGAATTCGGTTTACCTAAACCAATTGTAAGCAAAAAGGTTTTAGCATTAAACTCTTGTGACTATTTAAGCATTTTTATTAAAATAAAATGTTTTTTTTTCCTGTGCATTGTAATTATGCAAATAAAAAGGTCTACAATGAAAATTATGGTGACTACTGTACACAAGAGTGTTAGTTAATCTGTTACGCCAAAGTTGCAAGTTCTAACCACCTTTTTTAAAAGATACAACGTACTCACCAAGAAAAATGTTAAAGCCGCAATGGTATATGCCATATTGAAAAATTGGGTTATATTACCAGCGGAAGCTTTAATAAAAAATTAGAGCCCACATGCACTTAAAGTTTTCGGTATCTCAAGAAATAGACTGAATTACCAAACTAATCTCATCCAAGAAAAAATACTCGTATATGTATGCGCCAAGGAACATTAAACAGGGTTGCATTTTTAGCTTTTTCCATTCGAAATTATGTTTTGGTTGTTGAAGTTAAATTTCTGGAAATACGAAAATTTTGATTTGAATTTTGTGCAAAAGAATCGGAAATCGGAAAATGCTATTTGTGCTGGAAGATCAGGGGAAAAGGCGTGGGAAAGCTCCGGCAGATCCAAGTAGGAAGCACAATTGGGACGGCACTTGTGGTGTGATACTTTCAGCGAACGATTGGGTTTGTTCACATCGTTTTCTAGAATCTCACCTCTATGTAGGGGCACAACAAACTGCAAGTGCATATAAATAGCACATTTAAGGCCTGTAAACTATGAACAATAACATCAAATTTGTTTGAAATGCAAGTACATATAACATAGTACTTTATTTGAGCTAAATAACTAAATCTGTGTATCCGACTCACTGCAGAACACAGAATATTTTTGATTTGTTTTGGCACGACTTTTGTATACATTTTGAATTGTCAAACTCACCAAATTTGACACTTTTATTTTGACAAGGCATGGTGTAACAACAAAATACATGTTAGAGTTGTATTTTATATAATGCAATTAAATGTACTTTGCCTGGCACACAACAAATACGTGACCACATCCAACTTTGTATTTAAAAATTCATCTGTCAAAGATAACACTGCGCAACAGCCATTTTGATGCCGGAGATTTATCAGCTGATTTTAGGTAAACTTGGTGCGCTGATTTCAAATCTGCATTAAGTTTTTCTCTAGCAGCTCTAGTTTTTAAGATACACCAATCGATGGTCTTCGCCCTTAACTGAAATTTCAAAATTGCAAACAAATTTATAATTTTTTTTCGAAATTCAATATTTATTTTTAATTTAATGTAAAATGATTAAAATATGTTTTACAATTTTAATTTACATTTAGAAAATTTCTTTTTCGTGGCATTCTAGAATGAGTACCTGGAGCACAGTCTCTTATTAAGCTCCAACAATAGTCTGCCATCATATGACTATCCCATCTTCCTTGGTAACGAGATTCCATTATTTTCATGTCCTGATGGAAACGCTCACCTTGCTTTTCACTTGTGTTTCCTAAATTCTCTGGAAAGTGGGCTAAATGACTGTGCAGGTAGTGAACTTTGATGCTCATGTTACATCCAATATTTCGGAAATTTTCTAGCATGTTGTTCACTAATTCCTCATAATGAGTGGCTTTGTAGTTGCCCAAAAAGTTCTTAACAACTGCTTCAAATAATATCCATGCACTCCGTTCATGGTTAGTCATCGAATTTTTAAAATGAGGATCTTTTATTAATTGTCTTATTTGTGGACCATCCAGAATACCAGCTTTGAGCTTTTCGGGAGTTATTCCTGGCATTTTTCGGCCTATGTACGCAAAACATTCTCCATCTTTATTAAGTGCCTTCACAAATTGTTTCATCAATCCCAGTTTTATATGCAATGGGGGAAGTATAATTTTATCTCTGGTAACTAAGGGCTCACGTATTACATTTTTAACACCAACAACCATTGCATCTCTTACAGGCCAATCTTTTTTCTGCCAGTGATCTGTTTTGGCTCTGCTGTCCCAAAGGCATAAGAAGCAAGGAAATTTTGTGTAGCCACTTTGTTGGCCAAGGAGAAAATTAACCATTTTTAAGTCCACACAAATTACCCATTGATGTTCATGGTACTTAATCGCATTCATCACCAAAGCAATAGTATCATATTCTTCTTTTAGTTTTGTTGAATGGGCAATTGGTATTGCCCCATATTTGTTGCCATTGTGCAAAATAACACATTTCAAACTCCTCTTACAGCTGTCTATAAATAACCGCCAATCGCTTGATTGATATCTATGTATGCCCATTTCTTTCAAAAGTCCAGTAATGTCATTACAAAATACAACACTTTCTTCTTGAGAGAAAAAACGAAGTAAATTTTTCTCTCTTGTTCGGTAGAAAGTTATTTTTCTTCCGGGATTCAGGCTGTTTTTGTCTTTCAATCTCGATGCAAGCACCTCACTACCTTCCTTTGATAGACCAAGGTCTCGAATCAAGTCTGATAACTCTTCCTGACTGAAGCTTTGCGAAGTTGATTGTGTTTCTGTAAAGTCACTGTCTGAATCGCGACTGCTGTTTAAAGCATCACCTGCAGGGATTGATTCATCTGCCGACAGCTCAAGAAACTCATGAAATGTTGGAATTGGAATTTCATTTGAATGAGGGATAGGACGTCTTGCTGAGGGCATATCAGGATGCTTCCACTTGCCACGGTTATTTCTATTTATGCCAGTGATGTTGACCTTGCAAAAGTAGCAATCATAACTGTGATTTGTAGGTTCTCGCCAAATCATTGGAATTCCGAATTTCAGACATTTACGTTTACCATTGGTCCACTGACGTACTTAAGTGTTCAATGCAAGTCTTGCAGACAATATGCGGAGCCCAGTTTTTATCCTGGTCACCAAGTCTAACGCCAAAGTACGCCAAATAGGATTTTTTAATAAATGCAGAAATTGACTTTCTGTTTGGTTTTAATGTAAATTCTCCACAAATGTAACAGAACACATCAGCTTTATTCACACATCTTCTTCGATCCATACTCAATATTTTACAATATCAACAATATTACACAGTACAATATAATCAAATATACACAAGAGATCAAATAACGCACGGCTTATCAACACAACTTTGCTTAATGAAACTGCAAATTTATTTGTGATATTTATACGCCCAAGGAAAATATGCGCTGCGCCGACAATATTGATAACGGTAAATTGAACACATTGACATAGCGGGACCTTTTGCTGCCAATCAGCGTTGCCAAAGTGAGGGGAATTCCCCAATATGCAAAATTTGGAAGTAACATTTGTGCTACTTATATGACCATTGCTGTGAGCGTGTTTAGGTTAGTGGGGATATGCATATGCACATAAATGTGTGTGCATATCTATAAAACTAGAGCTGCTAGGGAAGAATGGTTTACAGTTTTGAAACCAGCGCACAAAATGTATATAAGAACAGTTCAAAAACCGCAGGCACCAAAAAAAAAATATTTTTTTGTTGCGCAGTGTAATAGCTAATAGATAATAGCTAAGTAAAATCCATTTTGGTATTGTAATTAATTCGTCTAAAAAACACTTAAATGGTTTGGTAGAAATCGTGCCAACTCTTCTAGAGAAAAGTCGTAATTCTTAAAAAATATCAACAACAAACTTTTCTAGATTAAAATGTGTCAATGTTTCTCTTCATAATCATATTCGATTTCACCAAACTCATTTTGTTATTTTCTTTATAAAAATCTATTTGTATTTTAATGTACGGAAATATTTTAATTCATTAAAATCCCGACATAGCGGGATTGACAAAACAAAAAGTACGCACACTCCGCATTCAAAAGTAAGTGATTTACATGAGTGTGTAAACAGTGCGTATTTGGCAAAGTAAATTTAATTTCCTGCCCTCTTCTCCCCTTGTTGTTGTGTAACTTGCTATTTAATTAAAGCCTAAAGCGAAGTTCCTCTGATTCCAAGTAAATTTGTTAAATTAAATCCATAGCACTCGGAAAGACGCTTGACAAAATATTGGCTAAATATAACAACAAATAGTAATGCTGGCTCAATAATGCGATTATGTAAATTGTTTGTTAAACTGTAAAGTTGAAAAAAATTGGCTGAAAATTAAATCAGAATTTTGACATAAACGATTTTATTGTTATAATCGTACTCGTATACGGGAACTTTAGAAACTGATTAAATTTGACGAACAATTCTAAACCGGTACACTTAAGGTTACGCTAGGTAAATGTTGCTGCTGTTACGGTTACTCAGACCCTGCAAGATCGGTTCAACCATGGTCGTTATCATCAAACACATCTAGGGAAGGCCCAAAAAACGTGCAGTTTTGACAGGGTGGGACTAAAGGGAAAGGGGTGTTAGATGAGTCGGTTTTAGAGGGCAAGGGAAAAGGTGGGTGGTATCGTGCGGGGAGTTATCACATGTCGGACATACAATAATAACACAATATCCAAATCGTAGTTGAGCCAGAGTGACGAGGGACTCACGAGGCAGCTGGAGCTCGTCCTCTGCTATGGGTGGATGTTTGGCCACGAGGACGGCATTCGCAGGGCGAGAGTTGACGAAGGTGGTATGAATGTCATTTAAGACTACACGGTAGGCAGCAGGGTCCATTCTGTTGGTGGTGAGTTACTGGATCTCGTCAGACATATCAAGAAGGTGAATCACTTACTTCGCTTTGCACGACAGGTTCGTTAGTAAGTTGAATACATACAATTATATGAAGCGACGCTGAAAGTTAGCCAACTCTTATCTTTTGGTGCGTGTTAAGCACCAGCAAATTTTTATACTCCTTTTTTTACCTAATATCCGATTAGAGACAGACGCTACACTTAATTGATTTAAATCAAAATAAATTACTACTAGTTTAGTTTTTTTACCTTTCATAATAAAGAAATGTTATCAGAGCGTGTATTGGGGCATACTTTTTACGTTTTTCACTTTTTTGAGAAAGTTGCAAATGTCACGCAAAGCAACACCAGTTTATCTAACATCCTCTTTAGAGTGAAACACTTTACTCTATATATATGTACATTAAATCAGATTAAAGATTCCATTAAATCTTTTTTTATTTACATCATTTAAGTTGATATATTTACATAAGTATTTAACAATCATTCAATCACTGTATTCAGTTACTTCATAAAAGCGAATGCACGCCCTGTGTAGATTTACTTTATGTACCATTTAAAGTATAAATTTTTTATAAAAGTTGAAACAAAAAACGTAATGCTTACATAACCAATAAGCTAGTCGATTAAGGTCCTTCGAAAACACCTACCTCCGTGCAAACAGACCTACTGAGTAGTCTAAGATGTATTGATCTCATCTCTGGGAGAAAGATTGGAAAGATACTTTTTTTGCAATTCTCCGCCAGTCGAATTAATTTCGCGACAGAATTTAGTATAAATATAATGCAGTAGTGTATCTTCCAAATCCCATACCGCCTACCCAAGTGCAGCGAGTAGCTGCTCTGGTTTTCATTAGGACATTTTTCGTTGCAAATCGTGCCATTCGTGGTCCCAGTTAACCGTGTCAAAAGACGGTTTACTTTCCAATAGTACTGAAGATTGAAGTAAAATATAACTTTAACTTTATAAGCAAAATATTAAAACGTTGATTGAATAAAAACATATTTACCGTTTATGAAAAAATACATAGTTAAAACTAAAGAATAAAGAATTTGAAAATTCGATATTTTCTTTTATATAGTATAAGATAAAACTAAAACTCGAGGTAGACCCTCCGAAAGAGGTTACCATATACTTACATTTGATAAGTGAAGAATAATTTTTGAGCTTAATTCCAGCTTTTTTCTTTGGGATGTTTTGGAAAACCAACAACAGTCAAATCGGTAAGAGTTGTAGACTTATATGCTATTTCAGAGATCACCACATCTCCTCATCAGACTCCTTACCAGGTATCGATCCACTGTCTTCTTATGCAACTATGGAAAGGGGAAGAGACAAGGTAAGTTTACTTGTTTCTACCCTTTTTTTGACATAAATTTCTTATTTTTCTGTCAGCTAATTTGGATTAGAAATTTACGGTGGTCGTCACTCTGCCTAGTCCAGCAGAGAGACACACTTAGGGTAGTCTGCCCCGTTGTGATGACACTTGTTATCTTGCCTCAGTTTCCCGTGGTTTTTGGGCGTTTTTGGCCGTGTTCCACGACTTCTGATTTAATGATTGTCTTGGGTGACTTTAACCTTCCTTATATGTATATCCTAGAAAATTGTTGGTCACGCCATTGTGTCAGTTTCATCACGTTTGGTTAACTGTGACTTTTTGGATGAAATGGCTGAACTTTGCCTGACTTAGGTTAATATTCTTCCAAATAGGTTTGAGCAGGTTTTGAATTTGGTTATGCTGATGATATTTCAAAATCTTCTTTAAATCGATGCAATCCCGTCTTTTTACCAGAGGATGTTTACTATGCTGCTATTGAGATAACATTTTATACTAACAAACATATTATCTGGATTGAAGAAAAACAGCTATCAAAATAAAGAAAAACGGGAATCAAATGGCGCTTACGAAATATAATCTACTTTCGGAGAAAACAGATTTCATTTGATGTAGGTTTTTATAAATTTCAAGAAACCTTTTCTCAATGAGGAGAAAATATCGGAAAACATCAAAATTAGGAAAATTTTTCTTGGATTATTTTTTTTTCAGTGTACGCGTACGTGTACGATACCTAAACGGCGATTCGAGTACTCGTTTCCGTTTTGCCAATCCCAAATTAAAAAACATAAATAATAAACTTTCTTGCATACATATATATCCAAACTTGTATGCGTTCATGGTTTCACAGAGAACTGAAATTGCTTGGAAATAAAAAATCGCTTACCTTTAAACCATATAGAAACAGGTTTACGTATATATTACTTAAAGTACTCAGTTCTGCAACATGCATTTTTAAAAGGAAATAAAAGATATTACGAAGAGTACATAAGTAAAGTGAAAGAGAATATTATTATTTGTAACCCCAGATCTTTTTATAGTTTCGTAAATTCACAATCTGGGTAAACGTCTAGCGACAAGGAAGAAACTCCTGAACCTGCAAAAAAAAAAAACTTTGAAACTTTTATATTCATTAAAGAAGATTACTAATGTAACGCATGTATAATGCTGCATAGATTCGAATTTCGCGCCCCTTAGATAGTCCATTTTCAGTGACTGCTTGACTGCGTAGACGGTTCACTCATACCAATTGTGTGATAATATTGGGCAATCCATACATTATAGTCTACTCTTCGAAATGTATATTGCTCGGGAACGTAAAAACTCTCCAACGTCCACAGGGGGAAAAAAGAAATGTCAGTTCGATCATAACCATATTTTATATCGCGCTTTAACCCTTGAAGTATTTGATCGCGTATTCCAGCCATTGATTATATTAAAATGGTGGCCACGCAGAAGATATTTTTACAATGACGTAAGTATACATATCTCCCAGATATCAAAACGAAACATGACCGTTGATCGAAAAGATCTTCAAGAAGGCAAAGTAAATTCACTTAAAAAATGTTTGAAAATGTTAAATTTTATGAAAAAAAGCTAAATAAAGTTAACAAATTTTGTACGAATTTCATTTTAATTTTTTTTTTATTTACTATTTGAACATACAAATTAAGTATATAAGCATCCCTTTTACATAGCATTTCATTCATGACTAGAACAAATACATTGTTTTAATATGTGTAAAATTGGTAAAATACTACCAATAACTTTAATGTCATCTTCATCGGATGAATTCGGAGAGCTTGAATCAGGTATAAAGTTTGTGAATTGACCATAGAGATGAGATAATTGCTGATTTTTAAATTGTAGCAACACTACATATTAAGCATTGAACATTTTTAATTGTGACCTGTTTATTTGCATAGTTTTTAAAATTAGGATGACTCTTAATACTTTTTCCACCTCAGCATTACTGAGTGGTAATACAAAAAAACCAAAATAATTCAACAAACTCCGAAAAGGTGGCTTGACTTTAAGCATAATTAGATATCTTTCTTTCAATGTCACAAAATATATGTATATAGTTTTGTGATTTTTAACAGAAAAAGATTACAACATATTAATTCTTATTATCGTTAGACATTGTGGTAATGGTGCTATCAACTCGATTAAAAAGCGTGTTTGGGAATTACTTTTTCCATTTCGTCCTAAACACTACCTTTCTCCAATTTTGAATATCAGAATTTGCTTTTGCTTTTATGTGACCAAAAATACTATTTCCAATGATTTTCCTATTCTTAATATCTTTCAGTTCTGAATTACTCATTAGTGTCAACTTGTGTGACGAAAGTTTCTAAGGAGTCAAGAATCTCCTTAAATAATTTGCATTTAATTAACTGGGAACCCTTTAATATTTAAGCGTATAGCACCAGTATCGTAGCATTGCAGTTAACTTATTAATTGAATTGAATTAATCCTTTTAAACAGGTGGGAACCGAATCATCAAAAACATCGTCCCCCGGCAGGCAATGGCAAACCTCGGAGTGTATTTCTGCCATGAAAAAAAAACTTCTCAATTAAGTAAGTAAGTAAGATATTTCATTTAACTCAGTAATTCGATAGTATTTACTTTTTCAAGCTGGTAGCAACCATTTTGAAAAAAATATATAGGTACATACATACATACATATATATTTAGTGTGACACCTATAATATGCCTTTCAACGGATGGCTACATTCCTTCAAAACATTTTCTAAATAAGGCTGTGCTAAAGGGTCTTAGTTGGCCCCCATATTGTGATAAATAGTGCAATTACTGATTTTCTCTAATTTAAGTTGAATTTTACTTTTCAAACCAGACGCTACCTTTCTAAGTGCAGCTTTTTATTGAGACCCAGATTGTAATAATTCATTGAATAATTTTAATTTAATACACTTCAAAAATATTCTAAATAATCAAATTTAATTTCTTAACATATATTTGAATTACCTAATTCCCTTAATTGAAGTTTAATTTCAATTTTTTTAATATGTGGCAATCCAATTACATGTGGTTTCCTAAATTATGTCGATTGATAGACATACTGTTTTAGAAGCATTCGATGTATTGCGTCTATACATTGATGTCAATCGATATATTTTAAAGGATTCAAGATTTTCGATGTATCGATGTTTTTATTAACTTGATGATGAAAAGTAAGTTTCATAAAAAACTCTGGATCCATGTACTGAGAAAAAATCTTGCGTTTTCGATTTATAGCCCAAAAATTTACCAAAAAGTGTCGCATGGATATATAGCCCAATATATCTGAAATAAATGCTTTAAGAAGAAATAAAAATAAAAAAAATTTTACGTAAAAGCATACCGGGAATATTTCTCTCTTATAAACTTCTGACCTACAAGTGTCCATTCTTGTGATTTTATAGGGTCAAAGTAAACATTTTTCAAACTGATTTTTTTAAATGTTTAAATCAGTTTTTCCGCCAAAGTAAATCTTAATTTTGAATGATACTATACTAAATAGTTTAGTAAACGATGTTATATAGTTCGCTATTGGGGAAACATTTATTTTGGTCGTTAGGAAAAATCAGTTTTGGAAAATTTTACTTTGATAATTTAAAATCCCGGTCACCGTAGCCGAGTGTGCAGCGTGTGCCCGCTTCACTCGGAATGCACACGATTCGAATCTCGACTGGGGCAAGTAAGATTTAAAACTTTATAAAAGCTTTTTCGAATAGCGGTCTCCTATAGAAAAAATTTCTTTCAATAATAATACGGCCAAACATCAAGCTACATATATGACGTAAGCGCCAAACTATTATTAGTTACGATGGGAAAACTTTTTCTTTGCCCACAAGCCCCACACTGACAATAGATAAACATTCATACATGTATGTATATATTCTATGTCTCTAACCCCGGAAGATCGTCTTTGGTTCTACACTGCATGCGATTCAGTGGTTCAGTTCTAAACCAACCTTTGTACGCACTACTCTTTCTTACGTACATCTATTTGTTTTTACTTAATCTTCTGGACTGAACAAAGGCACTATAAATTTTTATTTAATGCTCTCAGCGTGAAAATTTTGTCAAACATTAATTTTGTGGGCGCATTGAGATATCCACACGTCCACGACAATGATACCTTCATTCATTTCAAACGAGTACTAATACTACAATGGTCAGACAGACAAATGAGTTCGGGTATAAACGTTTACGCCGACAATTAACTTGCTTGCTCATCAATTCAGCCAGTAATAATTGCTTGGGCAGAATCCCGCTGTCAAGAATGAATTGATTATACATCCTTATTAGGAGAAGCAGTGGCGGCGATGCAATCCGATAATAATCCTTCTTTTGTCAGCACATTTATTACATACTTTCGGGCGCACAAGCGCTCCTTGTTCATATCAAAATAGCACACTTACACACACATACACGTACAGGTACACAACATTATACTACATATTGCAAAATCGGCAAAAGGCAAATAAGAGATTTGACACTTGAATTACTCAAGCACTTTGCCAGCTACCAAGCCAACTGAGAACACTTGAACATAAAAACAGGACAATGAAACAAACAAAGAAAACAATACATATTTGAAGTTGGCTAGCAAGAAAAAATAATAAAGAAATACAATAAATAAAACGAATAAGAGCACGATGGTACTTCTCACAGCCAGCACTTTGGATAGAGACATCGATCGGTGGCAGGAGTGAAATTGCGAATACGGCAAACAACAAATTGCAAGTTGGAGAATCAGGGGTGGTGCCAATACACCAAATAGCGAAATTATTTGAACACAAACAGCACAAGTATCCTTAAATCGACCGCTTTTTCAAGTTGTATCGTATAAATCTGTGCACGATGCTTGGGTGCACTAACGTCATTACATAGCTACATGACGTAGACATTCATACATACATATATGCAGCGTTTACTATACACTAGGGTGGGTGCGCCATGTTATTGTATAATGGAGCGAAGTAATATTATTCGTATTGTGTTAGGGCCCTAGACATTCCGTATAACAAATTCCTTTTTCTCACATTTAAGGGGTGTTTGTTTTCCATATAATATTGTATGACGTTCATATGGTTTGGAGTTGACTAGGTTTGACTTCTTTTTCAGTATTTGTGGTCATATACCAAATGATTTGGATCAAGAATCCCTGAATACAAGTCCGAAACGACTAATGGATATGAAGGAGATAATAAGTGGAAGCTCTGAAAGCAAGAATTTGCCATCACTTTCAGTAACAAACCACGTGTGCAATGCAATAGTAAAATACGTAAATTTACCGATTTTCCTGGTTTATCATAGACAGGTTTATTTCATAGACAAATGCATTGTAACTTGATACAATTCACGACGCAATTCCAGTTTGTCAGATTCTACAATAGTAATAATCTATTTATCTCGAGCTTGTCTGTTAAATATTAATTCCGAAAGAAATTTTCCTGTAGTACCATGAGAAGTAACAATATATGTACATCAAGATACATTTCTGTATCTCCTTTTTGTGATCTGTGGCTTGCGGATGTGCAATCTGTAATCGTTTAAAAATTGAACGATTAATGTTCCCTCTCAATAAAATATTTCTTAAGGTACATAGTTCAAATCCCTATGGGAAAAATTCCAGTTATTGTTCTTGACATTTTCTACCGCATTTAAAAGCTCGGGATCTGAATTATTTCCCTCTACTATATCCAAAATTGTTAATGCCATCGGGATTGATTTCTCAATAATTGTGTTTAAGTAATGTTCATTTCTAGTCAAATGATAATAAAACCTCTTAACGGTCCAAACCAAAGCCAGGCTTTCTTTTTCAGTTTATGAATACAGCCGTTCAAATTTGGATAAATTTTTACTAGCGTATGATATTACATGCGGATTTCCATCCTCTAATTGAAGATGCGGTGCTCCCAAGCTACCGGTCTAGCATCTGCTTGAATTTTGTTCGCCTTGGCTATGTGGAAAGCCTTTGATTCAATTGATGAAATGAATTGTCTTGAAGTGGATCCCATACAAATTACACATCTTTCTTCGTTAATCTAGCTAAGGGGTTCTGTGACGTCACCCAGATCCGGCATAAACTTTCCAACCTAAGTTACTAGCTCTAAAAAGCTCCTAGTTTCTTTCTTGCTTTACGGTGGTCGAAACTGCAAAATAGTAGCCTCTATTTTTTTAGGATCTGAATCTATGTATGCCTTCACTTGACAAGATGTGGCCAACATTTTTTAACTGTTGAACCAAAGACACTTGTCGTTGTTTAGTTATACATTATATTCCATAAACGTCTCTAAGACAATGGCCAAATTCTTATCGTGTTCTATTTCTGGATGCCCTTATACAATGTCGTCGTCAAGATAATTTAAAGTATTTTCGCAGGAAACCAATAAATTCTCCATTTGTTTTGAAAAATCTCAGGAGCCGAGTTTACTCACGACTGCTCATCTTATTCCAGATGGTAATAAGCACTTTTGGGTCTAGCCTTGTAAAATATTTTACACCATCCAATCTGGTAATAAAGGAATTAAATGTGGGGAGTGGATAATTATCGCGCAAAATGGACTACCACCACTCGGCCCCATCACTGGTTCAAAAGTATCTCGCGCCAAAGCTTCCTTTAACTTTTCTTCAACTGTATTCTCTAATGATACTGGAATTCTTCTAAGTGGTTGTTGAATCTGTTTAATCGACTCGTCAATTGTTACAGAGATTTTTATATTTTACATTTTTGGAAATGCATAGATTAGAAAGAAGTTGCATGGCGTTTCATTTCCAGTGGCAAGAAATATTTTTTCTTTTATCGCTACACCAGAAACCAATTTGATCAAATTCTAATTTCAATCAGCAATATAAGACAAGGTGAAATAAAACAAGATTTTCTGTTAGAGAAATGGTGTGAGTGACGCAACTTATTTATAATCTACGTTCTTTGGACAAAAGTAATGACGTTAATACCACCTACGTCAAATCAACGATAGTGCGATCTGTGCCACCTTTGTTTTCTCTAAGTCGTGGCTTTGGATGCCAATAAGTACGTCTATTTCTAGAGAAAATTCCTCTTATAAAACGATGGTTCCAATTGAAACTTTTTATAAGAATTTGAAACATATTGAGGTGATTCAGCCAACACGCAGGACACTTTTCTCGTGTGCATGTATATTCGATACGTTTGACGTTTATTCTTATTTACAAAGAAACTGTGAATATATGTGAATATGTACTTTATATTTAATGCTTGGAGTTTAGTTATTCCAAATTTGTAAAAGCGGAATGCTAGTCATTGTTATATTGGAACATCAGTCTCAAAAATTTCACACACCCTAATATGTAAGTAGTTGCTGCAGAAAACTGATGAAATACCGAATAATGTACAATTTATAAACTGTACTCGTCCTCTGTTTGAGCTTCGGGAAAAATACAAAAATTCGAATGTTCTTTTTTATTTAATCAAGCAAATAAGTACTTGTAGTATTGGCCACTTGTTAGTCTGCTGCATTCACTTTGAAACTTACACAAGTGTTACGAAAACATACATGCTTACAAATATATGTATGTACATATGTTTAATTATATAAGTGTAATTTAACGAATTTTCAAATACTTACTTGCTGTTATTAAAATCGTTTCCTTATTTACATATCGATACCTTAGTATGAAAAGATGATAACTTATAAAATTGACATTATTTGTTTTGTTTTTTACATATTAGGATATAGATAGAATATTCTGTAATGCGGGTACTATCAAAATGTTACGGAGGTTGGATGATGCCTGGGAAGTTATGAGAGAAATCTGAAAAGTTGTTGAGCAAGGCAGTGAAGCTAGAATTGATTTTGCATATTAGCATTAAAAGGGTGATAAAACGGAGAGTTTCGAAAATTAATGCACATTGGGTCAGCAGCTCGACATTTTGGCATTAGCGCATTTTTTAAACAAATTTTAATTTGGATTTGCTTTCAATTACACGATTCCATGCATATTTGTACACAAAATACTCAAAAAACTTTGCATTTTATTTATTGAGACCAAATTGGATATTAATCTTTTAATATACCGACTGAGGACTACGACCTGTATAAACTATACGAATTTAAAATAGTGGGTATTATAAAAAGAGTCGCCATGTGGTCAATTGTTTGAGTCACTGTAAGTATTAAACAACACATTGTTTTCGATGAGGAGGCAGTGAAATTAATTGAAACACATGTATATAGTAGTTTATTTTAGTGTTTCGAGTCACTAATAGTAAATGTAGTTTATGAGCAAAGCTACAATAATAGTCAACTATTCGTGACTTTATTCCCTTAAAATCTCTAAAGTAAAAGTAAAAAACTATTTTTCGTGATGTTTTTTTTTAATTTTAAATCATTTAGCTACAGAATATTGTGAGTAATTAAAAAGTTTATTATATCGTTTTGTAAATAATTCGAACAATTAAATAACGAATTGATTATTGACTGAATAGTTAAATTTCTTCTTTGTCTTTTGAAAATTAAGTGAAACAGATGGTTTTAACCCCTGAACCAAAATGCGATATGGATGATGAAGATGACGATATTGAAGTTTGTTATTTATTAACTGAATATGAACTGATGGTTGATTATATAAGTAGAACTATCAGGCGCAGAAGACTGCAGTGATGAACAATTCAATACTCAGATACAAATATTATAATTAAAGTATAAATCGGTGTCGGAAAAAATAAACAAAAACGAACAAAAACCAATTTTATAAAATAACGGAATGTCACATCGAATTAGAAACCTTCTCGTGCCACATTCTGAACGCTTAAATAAATACAGAAAATCTTCAGCTAAGCTTTTAAAAACTTGAAAAAAGTAATTGCGAACCGGTCCACTAAGTTCTATTTTATGATGGTTATATTCTTATATTTTTGCCGCCATTTTGCATCTGCCATTTAGAATTTTAAAAATTAATTTTAGATTCGTAATACGGGACCTCAAATACCCTTCTTATATTTGCCGTCCATTTCATATAACTTGTGTATAATTTAATTAAAATCGATTTTTCAAGTATGTGGTAACCCTCTTTAAAATATAGCTAGCAATAAACTTTATCCTAAGCAAAACGAAACGTTCGACACCCATATTTAACTATTTCATATAACTGTGCATTACTTTATAAAATTCCACTTTTCCAGCAGGTGGCAACCCTCTATATGCAGCGAATTGAACAGTTTGGCAACCATATTTTCATTTTACATATAACTTGTGTATAATTTAATTAAATTCAACTTTTCAAACAGATGGCAAACCTATTCCTCCTGTTGCAAAAATATTAATTTAGCGCTTACAGTTTTACGCCGACTCCGAACGGCAAATGATTTTTGTGAGAAATTTTTTCATGGCAGATTTATTGATGTTCCTGCTCCTGAATCGAACAATAATATTAAAGGTAAAGATTTTGTTTTGGCCATTATGCAGGGAAGAGTACGGAGGTTTCCAATAGAAAATCGAGATCAAGATTAGCGATGTCCATACCTTCTGTGATCTGCTCTTGATTCCTATTGGCATTATGCCTGAAATTACCAAAACTGTTTTGTGCAAAAATTATTTGATTCGAAACTGTTGGTACGGCGGAAATTTCTCGAAATACTTTAAAAATACTTTTTGAGTTGTTGACCATTTGTACAGCCAGCTGGATATATTGGTTGTAGTTAAAACCCGGAATTTTTGTCTTTGCTGGTAATACTGTAAAATAAAGCGCAAAAATTGTAGTCAGCTGAGCGAAAAACAGATTTTGTAAAGTGCTAAAGAAAATAAGTTCAAATTTTGAAATCTGTGTAACGGAAAAACTCAAAAGTGTGATTAGTTTTAATTTTAAAATTACAATAAACAAGGTAACAGATAAATTTTATCACTAACTTTACTCTATTACACATATTTTTGGCATTATTTTTCACGACCGCTGCACATTTGTAACATATTAACAAAAAAAATGGCAGGTAAATTATCAGAACATCAGATTTTTGACATGCTCTTGGAAAGCGACGATGAAGATGACATAGAAGAGCGAAATGGCATAGATTTTGTGGAGGAAATAACTGCGGAGTTATTAGATGAAGAAGAATCTTCCCCACTCGAAGTTTTGCCACAAACACAAGTCCGAAGGCTAAAATGGTTTTCAAAAAGCTTTACAGATTCTCCTCAATGTTTCGACGAAGTTGAATGGGATGTTGATAATAGACAGATGTGGACACCCTTTAACTATTTTTCTGAGTACTTCGACGATGGCTTCTGGAGTTTAGTTTCAGAAAAAAGTAATATGTATGCTATGCAAAACAATCGCAATTGAAACTCCACTCCTTCTGAGTATAAAAAGCTGGTAGGTGCTCATATTGTCGCGGGGTGCATGAAACTTCCAAAGATACGTACGTATTATCGACCTCAAATAAAAGTCCGAGCAATCACACAAATTTCCAGAGACAGACTTTTTAAGTTGAGAAATCACATGCATTTTGTTGACAACATGTCAGTTACCGAAGAGGAAAAAAAGATAAACTTTGGAGAGTTCGACCAGTACTAGAAGTTTTATTGAAAAGGTGTAGATTGATTCCTAAGCCAAAGAAATGCTATAAACATTCTCGAGCATTTGTTGGATAAAGTAATATTTCCGGCTGGTACTATTCAACTGAACATAATATCTAAGGAACTTCGATCAAAGTTATCAAATGACAAAATTTTACTAAAAAAAGCAAGAGGTAGTCACGAAGAGTTCGTTAGGGAAGATGACAAAATATGTATTCTCAAGTGGATGGATAGCCGCTCTGCGCTAATAGCTTCCACATCAACTGGATCGTTATCCCTACAAACCGCTCGACGATGGGATAAAGTGCACAGGAAGTACATTAACATTAATTGCCCTCATGCAATTTCAACTTACAACCAATACATGGGAGGAGTAGACTTAGCGGATAGGTACGTCTCTTACTGCAGGATTGCAATTCGCACCAAAAAATGGCCTTTGAAGGTGTTTTGGCATTTTGTCGATGTTGCCGCGTGCAACTCCTGGGTAATGTATAAAAAAGACAAATATTCATGCGGTGAATACAAAAAAAATATCATGGACTTACTCGATTTTAAATTCTATATCGCCGAATGTTTAATTGCTGATGCTATACTAAAGAACAGCGCGGAATCGTCATCAGAGAGAGAAGATGAACCACCGCAAAAAAGGGCGAAAAGAACCATAAAACCTCTGCCACCGAAAGATGTGCGAACAACAAAGAATAAACATTTACCTATTTGCGCGGTTTCTGATAAAAATAAGTTTATGCGTTGTCGTAAAGAAGGATGCAATCAAAAACCACGCTTTAAGTGCATTTCCTGCGACATATTTCTATGCATCAACAATGATAGACATTGTTTCATGGAGTTTCACTCTTAATTGCTTATTATTGCAATATTATCTATTTCTTTTCCTTATTTTTTGTAAATTTTTCATCAAAGATTTACTACTATTTATGAATTAAAAAATAATATGAAATAAAACTGTAATCCTTTATATGCTTGTACAAAAACGCGATTTATTCAACTTGGTTACAAATGTCCAGTCGGCTGCACCTGCCTTATCTTCGAACCCTGTCATCGCATATGTCCTTGAACAAAATTTTTGTTCCAATATTAACGTGGCAAGCTTAAATAAAATATTTTTTCGACTTCTAACTTTTGGTTTGCCCTTGGGACTGAGGAGGATACATCACATACATTTCAGTTCATCACATAAACATACATATGTATATATTTTTGTAAAAATAACAATAAGATACATATATTTTTATTGTTCAAAAATTAATCATTTTATTGTATATCGTGATGTAAAAATAATAGCCTATCGGCATTTCCACCATATATCCGTATAAAGTTGGCTAGCACCACTCAATAATTGCTGGCTAGATATTCTCGATGGAGGAGTCGATAAATATTTTACAGCAATTTTTTCCAACATAAAGTGTTGGTTTCAATAAGTATTCAAAAATGTCACAATTTCTTGGCAGCAGATCTTCATTGAGAAAAATGACTTACTCGTTACGTAATTGATAATTTCTCTCAGTATTATTATCGTATCATGTTCATCTTGAAGGCTTTTTTGACAGTTATAAGTTTTATTTAAAACATTACTTTTTTAAAGTCATTTTCTTAGGTTTATTTATTTTTCAGAAATTATACGTTATTTTTTATGTTTCGTTTTGATCGTCTGCTTTTCCGACAGGGTGAAAAGCTTATGTACATATATTGGAATGATTTTCCGTCATTCCTTGACTAGTTTGGTTTGGAGACAACCCTGTCTTTTATTATTATTATTTTTTTGTTTTTATTTTCTCTTAGAAAGTAAGAGTTACTTTTAGAAATTTTTTTGCTTCCAAAACAATAGATATTTTTAGTTTTAATTTTGGCTTAGAAAATAAACATTATTTCGGAGATTTATTATTTGCTTAGAAAATAAAAGGTATCAAATCAATTTTTAGGGATTAGCGAAATTGATAGTTTCAATCCATATTTTTGTGGCTCAATAAATATATAATCAAATTTCCAAGCGAAAATTAATAAATATAAGTTAAACCGTTGTGAACCAATTATGAAAAACCTTTTCCTTTTGTTTTTGCTAGGTAGGTATAATTATTGTTGATAGGCAGAATAATGTACCAAAATATGGATAAGAAAGTTAAAATAAACAAATCAGTTTTCGTATTTGTTGCGCTAATTTTTTTATTAAATTGTTTGCTGGGTTAGGGCTGCTTCGGCAGATGAGAGTAAAAACAAAATTGTTTCGTGTATTCCGCAAGGAGTCTGTTTATTAAACAAAAAAAATAATAATATGAATAACGATTACAATAATAAAATTTGTATGGGAGCTGTAGCCCCCGCAGGCCTTTGTCGATCGGTATATTGCTCGAAACATTAGAAGTTATTAACTCCGAAATAACTTGCTCTTAAAATTTTTTGCTCAGTATGATATTCAAGTAAATTGTGTTTGTTTCATATTTCACTAAAAACAGATGTAGTAAAAGGACCTATCAGGTTCAAAGCATCCTTTGGACACGATCTGATTTTCGCAGTGCTCGCAACGCAGGCAGACCGTTACTCCATTACTTTACGACCATTACGTAGGATGTAATCGGCCTTGTAAATTCAGCCCATAAGTGCCGGACTAAATTCACTGCTTGAGCTAACACACCAGAAGTGGAAACGCCTGACATTCGAACTTAATAGAGCTCTTAATTGTGCATAGTTAACACGTTAATAGCCATGTTAAACCATAGCTCGAAAGATCAAAAAGCATTAGCTCAACTTGTAGTTGAGTTCGTCCTCACTGCTTGAAAAAATTTAATAGCAATCCTTGGTGACCTTGCATTTAAAAAAAAGAAATATTTGCATTTTGATGCTAAATTTTAAATGGAATGGGTGAAATCAATTATATAGACAAGTTTACATTGCGTACTTTCATGCATACACATTTATTTAAGTGTATAGGAATTTGGATTTAATTAAACGTTTTTAACTTACGCAACCTGCAATAAATGCATACGCACATATTTGTATGATACCAGCGAACGTGCTCATATGTATGTATATAATACAGGCATACAAACATACTTTTTTTTAACATACTTATGTATATATTTGTATGGATACCCAACAAATGAGGGATTATGTTAAGATGCTCGCATTAAAATCACAAGCCATGGGCTAACAAAAACCAAAAGTTGTAATATTTTACGCTCGATTTGTCCGCATCAGGGTTTCGATAAAACAGCAAGTGGCTCATCTCCATCTTCCCTGCTTGACTCCGCTCTCTATGGTTTAAGTTTTCGGCTTCATTTATTCTCTTATTCTACGATGGTGCAATGGCTTAATATTCCAATGCCTCAGTGCTTCTAGGTTGCTTGTTCACTTAAGCCTTTTGTTTGGCAGCAATAAAAATTGAACCAGGAGGAATTATACTTACACCACGTTAAGCCTACCCATAATGTCAATCTCAATTTACAATTCACAATTCACAACTCAAAATTCACAACAGCCCCTCGAATGTGTCAGCACAAGTGTGGAAATTAAAGCAACAATGCACAGAAGGGAAGTGTATACGGCGGATCGGGTGGTTTATGGATGATGGTTGCTATTTTGAATTGCTATGAATTGTTGTGACGCTGATGGTGATGCTGATGGAGATGATGATTGTGAGGGTTTTTAGCTTCCTAAGTGGGCATAAACGCCCTCGGTGCTTTTATTATTGTTTATTTGTTTGCGAAAGATGCATAAATTTCACCTAAACCACATTCAGCCCACAAATAAGCCGACGGATTTAATATTTCAAAGCGGAATCGTCAGGCTGTGGAAATAGAAGTGCCGTTTTAGCATGATTTATTATGTAGCGTGGAATTCAATTAAGTACGATGATTGTCACTTGGCCGTATGGTTTAAAAATTGTTGTATTGCAATAGATATGTATGTATGAGGCATTGTGTAAGTAAGTATAAGTATCTAAGAATCGTGTTATGAAATGATGGAACGTACGCAGTGTTGATGATGTGTATAAACGGAATGATTTGTTTGGATTTTAAGTTTATGATTATTGATTTTGAAAGTTACCAGTAAAATGATAGGAAGCTGGAAGGGGTACAAATAAAAACAATCATAAGTAATGATGAATATGAATGCATACATACACACATATAGCTGTTCGGCACAAAAATGTAAACTCCATTTCATTTCACTTCTCACAAAAACGAAGTACAAACTTTTGAGAGTACTCATATAAATTTCCACGTTTGGGGTCGAAGTACCGTCGGGTTCTTACTGGGACAGATACTTTGGTATGTCTGTCTGGGATCCCCACATATACACTGACAACTTCAAAATGGAGCAAGGTGTTGGTATAGATATTAGGCCCATTTTAATGTAACCTAAGGCCCGTTCTTTTGTAACCTAGTTGCAAAAAACACTAGGTAGGATAAAAAATAAGATGTAAAACAACAACACTAACTCGGAAAAA
Organism: Anomoia purmunda; assembly: GCA_951828415.1. NCBI lineage: Eukaryota > Metazoa > Arthropoda > Insecta > Diptera > Tephritidae > Anomoia > Anomoia purmunda. The sequence goes on from OX639997.1 coordinate 68,805,105, forward strand.
TATGCGAGTTGAGCCAACTCGGTTATATGATATCCGACCTGAGATGTAGTGTTGTGAAGCAAAAAATCCGCTCTATTGTGAATAGGCTCTGGAAAAGTACTTGGGAAATTTCAATCAACTGTCAAATCTTGTTTGTTTTATGGATACATAAACAAAACAAATAAAAATGGAACAAGGGTAAGTAAAATTTTCGCTTCGTATATTTCACATAAAATTATGAATTAAAACATGTTTGTTATTTCAGAAAGCAAGAAAAAAGGCGCAAGAGATGGTCATGTGAGAAGACAATTGAGTATTCGAGATGCTACCTCGCCCGGAAAGCGGAGTTGGAGAACCCAAAAAGAAAGATGTTGGCCTATGCGAACGTGTTGGAAGACATGGTGTCAATGGCGATCACGGTAGGTTCAAGAAATAAGTATATGTTTGAACAAATTATATTTATTAATCCACTTCCAGGACTTTGAAAGAATGCCGCTGTGCTTGGACAACAACAGCAGAACTGACGCCAGCCCGTGCTTTGCCCCCTATATGGAGGGGTTCATGTGGGTTATAGACCGTTTGAAACACTTTCGGCAAATGTGCTGTCTGGAAAAAATAGCTAACAGAAATTACTCTGCCTATCAACAGCTTTTTAAAACGTAACAGTGAGTTTCAGTGAAAACCTTGCAGTGAATTTTTTGCAATGTTTTTGATGTAAATTCTTTGTGCTCGTTTTTTTGAAAACCCGTGTACATGCGGAACAGCATCAACTTAACAATTTTTCAAAAAACATCTTTAACATTTTGCTGTACAATGTACAAGGGTTTTATAAAAGCGAAAAAACATTGCAAAAACTTCACTAAAATGTTTTCACTGAAATTGGATTTTTTTAAATTTGCTTTTGGTTTGTTATTTTATTTGTAATTAGAATAAGAAGTGATTTGAATTGAATTTTATATGTGATACTCCTTGTGGATTTGTTTTAGTTTTATAGATTTTAAGTTGAATGAAATGCAATGAATTCTTGTAAATATTCTTATTAGTGAATTTGAAGATATAAATATATATGTATATGCATTGAAATTTTTAAATAATATTTTGTTGTCTTAAATAATTAAAAAGGGTTTGCCTTCTGTCAAGGGCTGCGTCTTGGTTTCATTCTTCAAAATCTTCATCAAGTCCAGACATATTTTCATCACTCACATCGTTGATATCGCACAAATTTGCTAGTTGCCTAAATGCCACTGTATTGCTTACATACCAAATGTACATACATATGTATACACGGATTTTTTGTGGTAAAATACGCGTTCTACCACCACCATATGTGGCACGCAGTTAAGATTCCGAATAAAATAGCATTAAGTTTATGCATTTCTTTTGCACACATTTTGTTATTACTTGTTAGATATTCCATCGTTTGGCGTCTTAGCCTCATGTGCATTTTGAAATCTGCCTCACTAATTGCATCGAGTGTACCTTCAAAATTGGAGCACTACTAATGTGCCTTGTTTTTCACTCTACGAGTCGTTAGAAGAGTTGGAGCTTGCATTCATCGTTTCCAATACTTCTAGTACTTCTTGCATCTCTCTATTGCGACATGATTCGCAATGCTCTCCCGTGTACAAAGACGCCATCTACAAAAGTAAAAGATTATTTAATGCATTTATTTAATGTTTTTAAATAAATTTAATAACTTACCACAGAATCCTCAGATTTGCTCATTTTGTTTTGCTTCTTTAAAATTTCACTAAACAAATCATATGTTTAATGACAGCTTTTGCCAGTGTTGTGAAGTAACTAAAAGGAAATTTTATCCGAGTTTTATCAAAATTGGATCACTTCTCATGCGCCTTGTTTTCACTCTCCGAGTCTTTAGAAGAGTTGGAGCTGGCATATATCCTTTCCAATACTTCTAGTACTCTATTGCGACGTGATTCGCAATGCTCACCCGTGTACAAAGACATCATCTACAAAAGTAAAAGGTTATTTAATGCATTTAATTAATGTTTTTAAATAAATTTAATAACTTACCACATAGGTTTAATGACAGATTTTGCCAGTGTGAAATTTTATCCGAGTTGGAGTGTTTTTTTGCAACTAGAGGCCCGTTCTTTTGTAACCTAGTTGCAAAAAACACTCCAACTCGGATAAAATTTCATTTTAGTTACTTCACAACACTGGCAAAATCTGTCATTAAACCTATGTGGTAAGTTATTAAATTTATTTAAAAACATTAATTAAATGCATTAAATAACCTTTTACTTTTGCAGATGATGTCTTTGTACATGGGTGAGCATTGCGAATCACGTCGCAATAGAGAGATGCAAGAAGTACTAGAAGTATTGGAAACGATGAATGCAAGCTCCAACTCTTCTAAAGACTCGGAGAGTGAAAACAAGGCACATGAGAAGTGATCCAATTTTGAAGGTACACTCGATGCAATGAGTGAGGCAGATTTCAAAATGCGCATGAGGCTAAGACGCCAAACGGTGGAATATCTAACAAGTAATAACAAAATGTGTGTAAAAGAAATGCATAAACTTAATGCTATTTTATTTTCAGTGAAGTATTCGGAGTCTTAACTGCGTACCTGCTACATCTGGTGGTGGTAGAATGCGTATATTACCACAAAAAATCCGTGTATATGTACATACATTTGGTATGTAAGCAATACAGTGGCATTTAGGCAACTAGCAAATTTGTATCAACAATGTGAGTGATGAAAATACGTTTGCACTTAATGAAGGTTTTGAAGAATGAAACCTAGACGCAGCCCTTGACAGAAGGCAAACCCTTTTTAATTATTTAGGACAGCAAAATATTATTTAAAAATTTCACTGCATATACATATGTACATATATATTTATAACTTTAAATTCACTAATAAAATTATTTACAAGAATTCATTGCATTTCATTAAACTTAAAATCTATAAACCAAAAACAAATTCACAAGGAGTATCACATATAAAATTAAATTCAGATCATTTCTTATTCTAATTACAAGTAAAATAAAAACCAAAAGCAAAGACAGCACATTTACCGAAAGTGTTTCAAACGGTCTGTAGCCCAAATGAACCGTGTGGTCGTTTGAAATAGTCGGACTTCCAAATATTTCGTCCATTTGCTCCATAAAGGCGCCAGTTCTGCTGTTGTTGTCCCGTGCTGCCTTATAGGCCTGGAGAAGACCGCGCATCTTCGGCTCCAAAGACCGCGGCGTCCTTTCTAAGTCCTGGAAGTGGATTATGTATAAAAATATAATTTGTTCAAACATATATTTCTTGAACCTACCGTGATCGCCACTGACATCATGTCTTCCAACACGTTCGCGTAGGCCAACCTCTTTCTATTTGGGTGCTCCAACTCCGCTTTCCGGGCGAGGTAGCATCTCAAATACTCAATGGTCTTCTCACATGACCATCTCTTTCGCCTTTTTTCTTGCATTCTGAAATAACAAACATGTTTTAGTTCATAATTTTATGATAAATATACGAAAAGCAATTTTACTTACCCTTGTTCCATTTTTTTTTTGTTTTGTTTATGTATCCATAAAACAAACAAGATTTGACAGTTGATTTAAATTTTCCAAGTATTTTTCATTCATAATAGAGCGGTTTTTTTGCTTCACAACACTGCATCTCAGGTCGGATATCACATAACCGAGTTGGCTCACCTCGCATATTTTTCCGAGTTAGTGTTGTTGTTTTACATGCTAGTTCTTATCCTACCTAGTGTTTTTTTGCAGCTAGGTTACATTAAAACGGGCCCAATATGATATGAAACTCTCTCATTTGTCTGCTGCGAGTGTCCACGGAATTCGTGGTTTGAGCTGGGAATAAAACCGAATCAGGGGACCGTGCAAAGCTTACATGCAAAAAGAAAAAATTCTACCAAAATCACATACGATATCAGTTGGTTTATGAATTTTGACAAATACGTAAAAGATATAGAAAAGAAAAAGTGGTGGGTGTTTTATTTAATATAGATAGAGTGATGATTGCAGCTAAAAGTGTGTTTTTTCGTGTTTAGGAGAAAATGTGACGAAATCAAAAAAGCAGTGTGTGCTAGGGTGCGTCGGTGGTCAGCACATGTACAACTTCCCAAGTCAGGAGAAGGACAAACGATTGGGTGTAGGGCAAAGCAGGTCTAAGTACCTTTACGCCTGCGGTCGTCACTTCTCCAGAAGTATGAAGTTGGAAAAGAAGTTGCTTTACCCAGTTTTCAAGTAGATATTCCAGATTCCAATTCAACTATCGAGATGGGAGCTGAAAATTATGTCCCTCAAATGGTAGAAAATCACTCGGTTTCATATGTACGTAGAATCCCGCGATCTCTTGTTACTTTCTTCCGTAACAGCCTTGGTACAATAATACAGGTAGCCGCATTAGGAAAATTTCAACCCTGCTTGTATTTTGTTGTTGTTTGAAAAACCTAAAGTGTCTAAATACAGTTTGACAATTCAAAAATCTACGCCATAGCAAGAAACGTGAGTAAAAACAATTAAATATTAAATTTATAAACTTTTAAATGCTTAAATGCCAAGCTCTCTCCACAACTTCTGATTGGAAGTGCCCATGTCGCAGACCATCGCAACCACAGAGAAGCCAGCATCCTGTACTGCCGAAATAATAGAATGCAATATTTCTACAGTAACCTTACAGTCAAAATCAAAAAATACAGGCTGCTTCCAGGATTTCCATAATCCGCGCGCCATCACCACTTGGACATAATTCGCTGGCTTCCTGACGAAATCTCCGGTAGGCTCATATTCGTATGCTTCAGTGACCTTCATTTCGTCAAAAGCCAGAACGCATACCTTTTCGACGTCAGTATATTCATGCATTTGGCGCATGAAATCTAAAGCTACGGAGAGTATACCCTCATTCACGCAAATTTTGCGGGACCACCGTTGCAGTGTGCTGACATGGGGCAGCGGAAAACCTTTTTGGTAAAGGTGCCTATATGCCCGGGGTCCGGCAGCATGAATGCATATGGCGTTGGAGATATCGCTCCACGACCATTGCACACCTTTTCCTACATGATCAATAATAAAACAAATACTTAACTCAGCTTTTTTTATCTATTCTATACCAACCGTTCGCAATCATTTTTCACTTGTAAACAAATTTGTTTGTTTTGATAAAATGTAAACAAGGTTTGACAATTCAGATTAAAAGTAAACAGAAAAAAAATCAAAATTGCAACCCTGAAGTGGCTACCTGTTAATTGTACCAAGGTAACAGCAGTGGCCCAAGAGAATATATATGGATTCATAAAAAAAAATTACAGGCGAAAATTTGTCAGAAAGAGGTAGTCAAATATATTTGTCTTCAACGTCCTTGGCGATCAGAAGAAATTTTTAGATTGAGAGCTAAATTAGAAGAAAGACAGACACATTTCTTATTTAAAATACCAACTAGCTGAAATCGCGCCTAAAGTAGTTAATTTAGAATCAGAAGTTAAATGTTAACTTTTAGTTTTTTCAATACCACGGAATACATTTTATTTATTAATAAATTATTTAATATTTTCAATAGCAACAATTTTGATGTCTTTTTCCAAAAAAAAAGTTTTTACAGGAACAACCGAGCAAATGAAATTTTTAGAAGATGATATCCAAATCCTCAAGTCGAATTTTATTTTACCCACCAGAGACTAGTTGACAGGTGTAATTTAGTTACACCGCCCCAGGAATTTTTTAGCATATTTGAGTTAGAAGATATTTTTCAAAAAAAATTTGATGCAACTTGTCGTAAAATAGGTATAGGGCAGATTTTGTTTGATAAAATGAAGCATGTCAGACCCCAATTATCAATAGGTTTAGCCTTATTTATTAGACTTCGAATTTTTCTCTTACATAAATTTTTCAATAGAAAGCTTAGCATTTAAAACAAAAATATTATGTGTTTTTCATCTGTAAAATATACTTTTAGAGTACATTGGCAAGATTTCATCAAAATTTTAAAGTGCCTCAATTTTAGAATGATTTTTTGTTGAGCAAATCATAACAAAAACCATAACGCCATATAAAGACTAGACCTGTTAATAAAACTCACATGAACTTCAAATTGAGTTAAAATAATATGTTTTCTATAACAAACTAATAAATACAATAAAACATATATTTAACCGTATATATACATACATTACACAGATTCGTATTTTTAATAATACTAAGTTTGTTGAAGTTCGACCAAGCAATCGTGTTCATTTATACCCGAACGCAATGGTGGAATTAAGACTCTGTTCACCTAATGGTTGTTTGTAACAGCATAAAGCAACCGAGATAGACATATTTATATAAGTATACATATATACCAAATATACGTAGTCCGTCCGTGGATCGGATTACTCGAGTAAGTATTCTTGGTACACACATTGCCTCAGCCCAAGGTAGGTGGGTACTGCAAATGAAATGGTGTTTTGAGAAAATCAAAATATTGCGATATTTCAGTAACCATAAAAATTGCTTACATAGCACTGGGTTGGGGAATGGAATACGTCTAACAACTTGTGTTTGCGAAATAGGCGTGGTACCACCCACTTTAGAAGAAAAAGCATATCTCTGAAATTTTCGTAAATAATTTGCATTTGTAATCAGAAAGCATAGTTTCGAAAATTATCAAATCACATGAAAACCGCGCTCACTACTCATATAAAAAATCAAAATATTCATTATTTTACTAAATCATAATAGGGGAAATGTGAAATAATTTCTTACGAATAGTTTAATTAGGAATAGAAAAACGTGAAAATCAATGTTTTGAAAAATGTGTGTGGAACGTTAATATCACACCAATTTCCTTTTATTTTTATTTAAACCAATAAAATTCGCTACAATTTCCAAAATGATGTTAAAATAGTGTACTCGCTTGGTTTGCTGTCGCGACATTGATACAGGTATTTTAATACACAAGTTTTTGGCTAACAATATTCTTTATACCTTGGTCTGGATGAAATATGTATGCATATGTATATCAAATATCATATATCCATATCAAATAGGTGAGAAGATGAGGTGAATAGTAGTTTCCTCTTATATGGGGGCCTTTTTCCGAAAAAAATAGTATGTAGTCTGATATATAGGATATATATAGCAACTATTGTTCATCTGCATCAAATGGTTACACACCGCACATTTTTCCAAAATTATATCATTCACACGTACCCAATAGTTGCGGATATAATACGAATTTAAATTTTCTCTTCCATGGGACCGCGGCACCGCCCACTTTTCCAAATTTGTTTATATCCTATGCTGAATCTTCAGTAAAAAATTTATAAAGATCGGTACTTGAGTACTTCGGGGCTCTATAAAGGACTGACATTAATTTTTATACCCAAGCGCACTGGTGCCTGAAGTATTATAACTTTGTGTGCCTAACGGTTGTTTAGAACAGATAAAGAAACCGAGATGTATGTTGATAAAAATTCTTAGAATTAATAGCGAAATTGATTAAGCCGTCCGTCCGTCCGTGCAATGGACATCTCGAGTAAATATTGAGTTATCTTAACGAAATTGGTATACAGATTGTCCTGGACCCCATGATAATTTCATTAAACATTTCTAAAAGATTTTGTAAATTTTTGGATGATGGCGATTTTAAAGAAAGTGTCGCGAAAGGATTTTTTGTCCCGCCCAGCGGAAAATTTTTTGAAGACCTTCGCGACCCCAAAAATACCGACCATTTTGAAATTATTGCCCGTGTCTGGTGTCCCGCACCCACCTTTAATACATACCAAGAATTTGAAATAAATTTTAGAGTGCATCGAGAAGAAATTACTGTTTTTATGTATTGCAATAAATAGGCTCGTCAGAATAAGCAATTTGCGTCCTTCTCCGAGAAGCAAGACACTGACAGCTGAGAGAGTTGCGTGTATTTGCATGGAGAACAGCATGGTTAAAAATATCTTGTATGTATGAATTCTCTCAATCGTGTGTATTAGTGCTCTCCAACGGTAAATCAGGTGTGACGTCACAGCCAATTTACTCTCCCGGAAATTATATCAATCAGCGCAATCTTCTACTCTATCATTCTTGGGAGAACAGTAGATTGGGTCAGTTATTTCGTAGCCAATCAAAGGGAGCCGATATTTTACATGAACGCTTTCTTTGTGGCGACTATCTACTTTTTAAAAAGTGCAAGCTTGTGCAGATTATAACAAACCGAGCTCAGAACAGTTAAGCGCAAAAAAAATCATCGAACACTTTTTTCTGTGCGCATCGAACCGTTTAGCATAAAAGTATGCAATTTAAGCGATTTTGGCCGAAATTCTCCTACAATTTGTGGTGTGCATCTTGATCATATAACACAAATTGAAGGACCTATGTATATTTTTATGCCGACTCCGAAACTTTTCTCTATTTATTGATGTTACTTGCCCCGGCCAGGATTTGAACCGAGGACTCACCGGATTAAGCACAAACAAGCTAATATAAGGAATATTTTCCTCTATTTCGGGTTCTCCAGATTGAGTAATGGTGTTTTCGCCTGAAGTATTAAATATTTATCTAGCACCAATTCATTCCCATTTTTATTTCTCTGGATAGTTGTTTTTCTTCAGTTCACATAATATTTTTAGAGTCTATGTACATAAGTATTTAAGTTTTATCCTCCCGGAAAAACAAGATAGTTTCATAAAATAACAAATTGTTTGTAAACTACTTTTAAACTATTTTAATAGAAACGCAGCCAGTTTATTCTTATATAATCGTTCATTTTAAGTTGTTAAATTTAAATTACATGTACTTAACTCCTCCTTATCACAAGATTAATTTCATTTCTTGCAGGGTATTTATATAAAGCACCTATTTATAAGTTTATACATATGTAAGTGAAATTTTCACTTCCACTTCACACGTCAGTTTCCGGTAGGCACTATACAAAAATTCACTCGGAAGTGAAACGTAGAACATGCCCGAATATTCGTAATTTATATGCCGCCTCTCATCAGCCCTATGAATCAAAATGCATTGGTATAAGAAATTGTTCTGCAGGAAAAATCTGTCGGCATTAGCTGCGGGAAAAATTTAATTTGAGCAACATGCACTGAGCCTCTTCAGATTTCTTCGTGTATCCCAGCAACTATTTCTGGTGTCGATCGTGGATCTTCTTGAACTTTAGACTTCACCAGAGTCACAATAAAGTCATCAGTGAAAGACTTTGGTTGACCTTTGCGAAGCACGTCCTTTGCTGAAAAATTATCCGTCTGAAATCTTCGGAACCACTCGGAAACAACCTGCAGTGAAAATGCAACCGTTCCATATGCAATGTGATATTTATTGATCATATTTAGTGATTTTAGTTTACGCCGAACACTAAAGAGGAGGGTGTATTGTTGTTTCTATTTTTAAGGATTTCAAAGTCACTAATTAGGCGAACTTTTTATAGTCCCATCTATAAACCATGAAAAAATAAAAAAAATTGTTTGACTAATTTGGGGTCACTGAACACGAAAATGAGTTTCATTTATTTTTCCAAAAAAAAATTTTCAAGATATAGGCAAAAATCCTGTTTTCGAAGTCCATTTGCATTTATTACTAAAAAGGACCAGAATATCAAATAAACCCAACTTTTTATGGGTATCGTTTTAGTGTAAATCGGATCAGTACTTTTTGAGTTATTGACTGCTAAATGCAAGAACTAAGGCCAATTTCGAGCTTTAGTGAATAAATTTTGTAAAAAAAAACAAAATGTCTGAAAGAGAATTTCATTACAAAAATGTGAAGCATAAAAGCGCTTAAATTTGAAAGGAAATTTAAAAGCTATTACAAATTAAATAAAAGCTGTCAATGTAAATTTTTCCTACATTCACAACAAGGCGAATCCATACAAGGTGGTGTTAGAGATACAACTACAAAATTCCCATGATTCAATTATTAAAGGTTTGATACATAATGACAGCTAATTTCTAGCTCTCCCGTACAAAAGGTTGCATTTGCGAAGGAAGTAGAAAAGGGGAAGAATGTAATATCTTTCTGTAAAAAAAAATGTTTAATAAGTTGTAGTTCACAATTAAAAAAACTTGTGATATAGTTCTTTGTTCTTATAAAAACCAAGCAACATAAATTCCTTTGAACTCCAATATTACATATTGTGAGGTGAGCCGAGCCATATTAATTCATTCACCAAAACTCACACAAACTCCACACATCCCAATTGTTGTTCTCTTATATGTACGTTTGATTTACGTTTTGGTCGGCTCCGAAAAATCGCGACGTAAGTCAAAGCGGCGTAAATCGAGCTTTTAGCCTTCCACTTGATTACAAAAACAAGGTGATTGATGGTTTTAAACAAAGTAAGTACTTTTTTTTATTATATTACGTACAGAAAAATGTATGATACAAAAAGTACATAACCATAAATAAGTATGTAGTAACAGGATAACGTTTCAACAATTCACATACAAACGGGGTAGGTGATCGATTTGGCCAGAAAACCTCTCCAAAACATCGACAGAGAAGTTCGGTAACACCAGTTATTAGCAACCTGTTAAGAAACAACTAATATTCCACTTGGGCAAAAACGCTTATCATCTATTCTAATGGCATACACACTCTAAGGTCCTAATTAAAGATATATATTAACTTTTATTTAGAATATTAGATTTTTTTTAAAATACTAATTTAAATTCTCGAAATTCGGAATGCCCACTCACTTTGGGAAGAAAGCCATCGGACAGGGGTGGACACGATCACAACGAGCAATGGGCTTTGGAAAGAAATCCTATACAAAAGATAGGGAACAGCAAAGGTCTTGCTAACTCACGCTCGCTCACGGGTGGAGATAAAAATGAATTAGGACAGGGAGCTTAACGGGCTAAGATGCAGGGAAACGATCACTCAGTATACGAATCACGATTTAGATGCATAAATTACCTAATGAAGTGCAAATAAAGCCACATATTTGCATTACATAAAATATTTACATTTTCATAAAATACTTACTCAAATTGTCACAATTTTCAGGAAAAATGTGAGAGAATTTAAACAATACAAATGAATCAGGGAAACCGACTCTTTGTTTTTTTTTTTAATTTTACTATTATTTAAAAATATTTGATAAGATTCATACATAAATTTTCAAAGAAGTAACACTGTTTTAGCTAAGGGAGACGTCATGTGAAGAGTGAGGAGCAAAGCTGTTTATGTATCAAACCTTCCATTATTGAATGATGCAAAATTCCTATGTATTTTGTATTTGTTTCTGCGTAAGAGTTGTCAAAATTTAAATACATTTTGTTTTTGCTTTTACGGCTTATGAAAGCTCATACGCAAAAGCAAAAATAAAACACATGTAGGTGAATAAAAAAAAAATCTAATCAGCTGCTCTTATGCCATCACCTTCTATAAATTCGCCTTGATGTGAATCAGTTGAAATCTGCCAAAACTTTTCATTTCACGGTGCAAGCCAGAATGTTCATTTTATGGATTTGGGATTCTATTTGGAGAAAAAAGTGATACCATCATGTTATAGCCAGTGTAATTACAAAAAATACTTACACAATACATTTCTGACGGATTCACGGTTCTTGTTCGGACAACATTCTGTTTACTGAAATACATAATTTTTTCATTTTCTTCTAGTATTTTTGGTTTAGAAGAGTTATAGCCAAATGTATGAAATTTTTTTTCGATTTTTTTGCCATTTTTGGCATAAAACTGATTATAACAGTTGAAAAATTGATAAGAATGTACATACATTGTGTGAATAACAAAATTTGCATACTTTAATGCTAAACAATTCGATGCAATTCGTAAAACAGTGCTGAAAAACTTATCTTATAGCGAATTGGTATTGCTAACGCACCGACGAGCTGGGTGATGTTTCCGATTAACTTCACATTTAGAACATATGTATATTTGCTATGTAAATTAAAAAAATTTGGATGCCATTGAGTCATAAATGAGTCTAAAGCGAATCCAAAAGAAATTGCCCCAAGTCGTAAAATAATATAGATTAGGAGTCCTTATGAGCGTATATGCTCCGAAATAAGACTCCTTATTTATTATTATTATTGAGTTATTATTTATGACTCGAAATGGTCGCTGAGATGTTTCAACTGAAATAACAAAAAAAAAAATGAATACATAAATATAAACAATTGTGTTTAATGAAGTTCTCCCTCCATTTAAGGCGAAGATTTACAATTATTTTACCGCAAGGGCACTGCACTTTTGCAAAGAACGATCTTGTGCTCACATTGGATTAAATGATGTGGCAACAAATAAGCCTGAGACACATAAAGGTACTTTGGCATTCCATTTCTGCCACATATAGGGTAATTGGCACAATAATGAACTTTATATTGTCCTGTTTTCCACATTTTCCGCTAAACCTGCAACGCTTTTTTATTATTCGTTCTTTTAAATCAGAAATTTTCATTTGTTTATTTTATATTTTTTGACATTTGCATCATTTCGAGAGAGTCTTAAAATGCAAACAAAAGTCAAAAAGTCCCAAGGCGAATGAATTGAGCGAACGCTTGTACCTATGTACTACATTTTTTATAATGACGGATACGTTTATGTTGTTGAAAACAAAAATTTTTCAGAAGAAAATGAATCTAAATTGTTTATATTACACTGTTTTATTTTCATCTTTATAGAGAGTGGCTTGGTTCGTCGAGAGAGGGATTCTTCGATGAGACACACATTAATGTTGGTGTTAATGCTGGATAACAGGAGGTACTTCGTGTTTCCCTCGTTCACACCCATAGCCATTTGATTCGCTTCTATAACGGCGCGGCATTCCTCATCGTACCCTTCGTTTTGTTGGGGTCGCTGAGAGCCAATGACTTCTTCAGCAGCGGTAGGTAGTGATAGAGAAATGTGATCCCAATACTCCCGAATTCTAGTTTACTGGGAAGAGGGACCAGGTGTGAGAAAGCCGAGTAGTGAAGTTAGTAGCTGTCTTTTGCGATTGACGTACGTTTTTTACTGCACGGAGGCGTTTGCCTTCTTGGTGCTACAGACTTCTATGTTCGAGCACCGGCAAAGTCGATCAGTCTCAGTCCGTTGGAGAAGATATGACAGTGTCATATAGAAGGCGCTCGTTAAAGTGATTGGGACGATAGGTGGGGCTAGAGTCGAGGCATTTTTAAAAACCATATTTAAAGTCCGACTTAATATAAACTCAAAATGCATACAGATGTAAATATAAATATCTTATTTACAAATTGAATCGATAGGTGGCGCTGGAGGCTATATATCTCTGAAAACTGTATTCACAGTTCAATTTGACACATACTAATATGCGTTAGCTGCAACTTGATGTGTCGCAAAACCCTACCGCGCTGGAGACAGGCCCGTTAAAAACTACAAAAAGCAAAAACATCACACCACACGTGTGATGTACATAAATATGTAAGCAATGACATGTAAAGTGGGATATCATCAAGCTAAGAAACTCGTAAACGTATACATATGTATGTATGTAAGATGATAGCGGACCTCAAAACTGGGAAACACCAATAGAAACAAATAGCGGCGATACACAGAGAACGGGAAACATTCTTATTATCCTGCATATACAGGTAAGGGCAGTTGAAGTGTTACCAACCTTAGAGCATTCATATTTTTTAAACTACTCATGACAATTACATCAAATTTATTCTTATTACAGTTAAAGATTAAGGTGAGGTCAAAAAAATTTGCGTCAGTATGTACGCTCTGAACAAATAGATTCTTCGAGAATAAGCCAAAAAAAACGAATGCAATTCAATTTCAGACTTCTTAAAGCTATAGCCAACTCAAAAAGTGGTAGCATTAAGCTGAAGTAAATACATCGTAATTGTTTGATTATTTTCACGAATTTTTGTCCTTCAAATCATTAAAAAATAATTTATCACAAAAAAGATAAAATTGGTTTGACAGATGTCATTACTATACAATTTTGAATAAATATATTCACCTGATCCTCATTTTATACAATCTTTTTGCACGAGATTTCTATTCCTTTTTTGTATTTGAATCTCATTTTGTAGCATTTATGTATGTGTGTACTATAAATTGTTGCTTTACCGAATAAAAATAAGTTGTTTTGGTCGTTCATATAATAAACGCACGTATGTATGTTTTGGTTTATCTTAATTAAATTTTGGTAAAGATGGGCATACACATGCAAATAATTTTGTTTGTTTGTAGAAATTTAACCGCATGGGCTGATTTGCATGAAAATTTATTTATTTTTACGCGGTTTATTTACGCGAACAGTTATCCGCACATAAACATCGAATGCGCCTACGAGTCTGGGCATATTGCTCTATGCACCTTCCTGCTTTTCGAAGGGCGTTTGACGGATCAAAGAAGAATTAGGCGACAGGTGCATGGAATATATGGATCTGGTAGGTGGAGGCAATCTCGATATACTCCAGTCTAAAACTCAAAACAGTTATAAAAGGCGCATTCATAAATATCTTTTCAGGCAACCAAGTAGCCGTCAAAACCCTTGACAGGTGAATGTTTAGGTCGAAGCTAGTTAAGGAGTGTTATGATACCCTACAACAAGTGGAATCGAAGAACGTAGTAGCGTTGAGCTGCGTACCTGGTCATGATGGGATCGAAGGTAATGAGATTGCTGTCGGTCTGGTTAGAAAGGGTTTGGCAACAACATTAATAATACCGGTTCCAATCTCCTGCGCTTTCACATGCATTAGCTGGCTCTGTCTACTGAGATAAAATTCCGGCTATGTCTTTAGAATGATGAAACATCGGGGTATATCCTTTGTAAATGTCCGTAGATTAAGGTACTTCAGTTCGTGTATGACCGATCACCAAATTGCCGGGAATTAGCCTACTAAAGGCCTTCTAGCGTCATCCTGTGAAATCAGGATTTATGGCGTGGTGCTGGAATACAAAATACCATTCAGAACGTAGTGTCCCTTCGTTTCTGTTTTATCGTAGTAACTACATTCGATTTATCAAATATATTAAATCATCTTCGCAATCTTTTAATTTGTAGGGCACAGCAAAGGGGGCTATAGTATATTATAAAAACAAGAAACATGGTACCTACATACATACATATGTATATCCGCAAGTATTAGTCTACGATATAATAATGAGTCATTACTGTACTTCTCAATTATTAAAAACAAAATTAATTTATTATGTGGTAGAGCTATATGCACCGTGGCAAAGCTATCAATACTAGTATATAATTTTGTATGTATGACGAAAACCAACTGCATACATATTTATACATGTACACATACGTTTTTGTATTTTTGTGTATGCATAAGAATGGTAGTGTGTACATACATATTTGAAATGTTCGACGTAATGAAAAATTATTAAGTGAATACACGTCAAACTTCAAAGGTATTCCGCGTGTATGTATGTATGTACATATGTATGGATGTATGTATGTATGTGTACACATAACGAACATAACGTACACATGCGTGTATAACGACGAGTGCTTACAACATCATCACACCAACGAACCAAACAACAAAACTAATCTCTCTTTCCATTTGGCGAATCTCATCAGATCACCCCCATTATTGAAACAACATACAATAGGGAAACATAACAAATTTCTCATTCTCATAGACGTACAAATACCATTGCGAACATCTACATTTTGGCATGCCACCATTTTCTAATATCCAACTGCTGTTTTATACAGACGGATGTGTAGCCAGATATGCACTGTGTCTGACTCGGTGCAGCCCGTCATTGCCCTTTTCCATTTTTTTTTTGCGACGATTATACCTACTCTACTACACTACTGAGCTCATACCGAGCACATCTTCAAAATATTTGTTTACATCCCAATCTCAGTCTTCCTTCATCCCTGCCATTCTAATTTCTGTGAGTGGAGATGTGTATGTGAATAATTTCGTGTAAATGATTGTATACGCCACATCCTATTCGAGTGATGTTCTTTGTTCACCTCACCACCCCTACTGTAATGCAGCTGTCGCTTACGAATACGAGTTCCCCGACATATTCACGCATACATCCTGCATAGCTCTGACTCTTTCACTCCGATATAATAGTATCATAGGCGTTCTTTATCTGCGGTAACAATGGCAACGGCATAGCTATTGTTTAAGGGGAAGGAGATAGATGGCTGGATGCGGATGAGGTGGTAGCAAAGGCAGGAGTCGAAACGGAATCAGAATTATTCGAGCTGCATAAACATCGGAACGCTGACAAAAGCTGATAGATACAGCAGTGGTTTTGTGATAAATAAATGTTTGGTTATGTAAAGCGTGAAGCAAAAACAGCAGAAGAGACCAGAAAAAAAGTCTAGCGAGAAAATTTCGTTTTCGTTGCAGTTCAGCTAACATTTGCTGAAAGGATTCGCGTATAGCCAGACAAGAAGCGGATACATTCATTTCTAGAGCTCGTGAGTTGAAAAAATTAAATTCTTGCCGCGGCCATATTAACGGAATGTCTTAAACTCACAAGCGAAGACAACACGACCGCACAGAGACTTGCGTGTAACGGAAACGGAAATTAAACGAATTCGTCCTCGCTGACTAAAAATTTAAATAACAACTTAAGTTCAACAACAATAATATGAGATTTATGTAATAAAATCAACTAAAGTGATGGATAACATTTTAACCATTTCTCACGAAACTAGTTCCTACGAAAACCACAAATTCAAAAGATCACAAGTAAGAGGTGAAAATTTAAGAATGTGCCAAAATTAATTTGCACAAATTGTGATGGAATATAAAAAGTGATACAAAGTTAAAACAAGAATTATATAATAAATAATATGAAAACAAGCCATTTCGCTTTTGTACTAAAAAAGCTTTAATTTTTCAACGGAAGATCACTTTATTTAATTTAAGTAAATCAAGCAGCGGATATTGTTTTACCTAAATTAGAGGTTAATAACGAAAAAAATTAACTTGTCCTTTTAATTCGTGACTAACTTCTTTGTCACACAAACGCACCAGCAGCGGGCATGCATACCTCAGCGGATTCTGTAATTGCTTGCAGCAACGCCCATCATCACACTCCACTGCAATTGTCGCCGCCCCGTCAGAAATTAAGACCCGCCCCCAACGCGCACTCAGTTTCACCGACGATAGCTACAGCTTCGGCTGCTAATTTGGTAGAAGAGAAGTCTGGCTCCAACAGTGCCTGCAGCAGCAGTAGTGCCAACGACAACGCCAACAGCACGCCGCTGGTGAAACCGCCGTACTCCTATATTGCCCTCATCACAATGGCCATCCTACAATCGCCGCATAAAAAGCTCACACTAAGTGGCATTTGTGATTTTATAATGTCAAGGTAAGATACAATTTTATGTACATATATACATATGTACATATATTAAATTGCAAACTTAG
This sequence comes from Anomoia purmunda, assembly GCA_951828415.1. Taxonomy (NCBI): domain Eukaryota; kingdom Metazoa; phylum Arthropoda; class Insecta; order Diptera; family Tephritidae; genus Anomoia; species Anomoia purmunda. The sequence goes on from OX639997.1 coordinate 68,822,402, forward strand.
TTAAAACACTGGTGTGAATAATCGGAGGCTGTGATTTTAATTAAGTATTTGAACTATAAAAATTAGTTACTAAATCTAAATATGTATGTATTACCGTGAAAGCTATGTACATATACATATACATTCTACATGTATCGAATTTAAACGATAGAAAATGAGCGCGAATCGTGAATTCAGTCGACAGAAATAACAGTGGACATAAAATTGGAAGCAAGCACAAAGTACCCTTCATTCACTTCTCACTTTGCAACCTATAGTAAAATCTGTACTGATGGCACGTCAAAATTTGGAGCCCATGTAATTCCTATTCAAGCAATAGTGTTTTCATTAGTATGGTGAATAGGTTCAGTAGTTAGAAGCTTACAAAATGTACACCCAGATATGGAAACGCACACTGCGTACCAGCTTAAATTTATAATGATATTTTCACCTACATACATACAGAGACGCTAAATGTAAATGCCACTTTATTATACTAGAATTGAGTTTAACGTATATTCAATTTGTTCAAGTTTTACGTCAAGATTTGTCAAATTTTATTTGAAGCCCAATCGGTTTCGGCGCTGGGTCAGCCTCAGTGTAATTTTTCAGAATGAAAACGTTTTAACATTGCATCCCGTCGGAAAAGCAACGTATGCACATAATACAGAAAATCACAATTCACTGCAATACACAAGTACTTCAATATATTATAGTTGCAATTTTTGTTGTGCGAGTCTTAAGTGAATGGCATCGAGTTTGCATTATCAGCTTTTTAAATTTTTCTTTTCGACTCCGTCAACATAAATACTTTTCTTTTTTAATTTTTCTCCTTAAAAGAACAAGTGCTAAAATATCAACTTCATCTGCTCATGTTTAGATATAGTTTTCCGCGTATTCTTTTTATTTTTTACTTCTGGGTCTTGAGAGAATTTTTACTAAAATATTATAATTTTTTTGTGAAACTCTATAAACAATTTTTTTTTTTTTACTTTACTGTGGCTAATTGCTTTTTGAGATCCCAATTTGACTTAAAAACTAAGAAACGAATTCTTATTCTAAGATACAAATTATCTTTAGCGGCTCTGTTTTAGTGCGGGCAGAAATAAGTCCGAAAGACTCTGAATATCTGTTTCTTTTTGAACTTCCTACAGGGTGAAACGTCGAAACCACTTTGCCTCCAAACCAAACTTGACAAGGTATGACGGAAAATCGCTTCAGTGTACATGAACTCTGAATATCAATTGAAAGAAAATAAAAATACGTTAAATGTAGTGCACATACTTACGTGAGTTAATCCCGGTTTCGTATAAACATGTTAAATTTCAGCATCATTTGACTACAGCAATACTAAAGTAAAATTTTTGACAACAAGCTTTATTTAAACCAAACTATAGAATAATCTTAGTTGTTTGCTGCAATTTTTTCGATTCAATCCGACGACGAAACTGTCGCCTACTACCAAAAGAAATGCCTTGGCAGGCAATGGCAACCCTCCGAGTGAACTTCTGCCATGAAAAAAACGTCTCACGAAAATCATCTGCCGTTCGGAGTTGGCATAAACTATAGTATATGCCAAAAAACTATACCTCAGTTTGTGGTGCAAAAGAAGACAAGTTTGTGAAAATAACTAGCTAGTCAAGATTTCAACTATCTTTCCAGCACCTTTGATATTTCGGACTCGCTTTTCACCGTAAAAGAGCTATACTGCCCCTTCTCAATAAAGGATTAACGGCAGTATAATATTCTTGCATTTTATGTATTATATCCAGCTGATGAAGATTTTCTGTCGCTGAACAGTTTTAGATCTCGACTCTTAACAAAATCTTGCCTTTCGACGGCTCAACACAAAACAAAACAAAACAACAAAGATACGTGCGTCATGCGGACTGCGCCCCTCATGTAGGTTGGGCGGGAGGTGAGTAACCGTTAACCGATGCTACATAAAAAGCTTTGGCTTTGCGTGACATTTGTAACTTTGTCCGAAAAGCGAAAAACGCAAAAGGGGTGCCACAATAAACGCTTTGACAATATCTAAATATTTATTCATTGTAAAAGGTTAAGAAACTATAATGCTGAGCATTTATTTTTTGTTAAACTTTAAATCCACACTGTTATTTCGTAGTGAGTAATAAAGGAAATATGAATATCAGTTAATTGTCAAAACGCGCGAAAAGAGGAGAGTTGGCGAACTTTCAGCTTCGCATTGTCGTCGGCGTTGGGAAACTTCGTATAATTGTATGCATCCATCCCAGGCAAATTCATATAAAGTGTATTTGTATTTTGTTTTTGCTTTTACATAAGAGTTATCAAAGTACATACACTTTGTTTTTGCTTTTAGTAAATAAAAAAAAATCCGGCCGTTATATTAACTTCACCTCATATGAATTCGCCTTGCGTTCATCTTAGTTGTCAAAGCAAAGCTGTGACGTAAATCGAAGCAAGCTTTATATCTAGCATATCCTTTAGGTTTATTATTGGGCCTGTTTTAATGTAACCTAGAGATGTAGTGTTGTGAGGCAAAAAAAACCGCTCTATTGTGAATGGGCTCTGGAAAAATACTTGGGAAATTTCAATCAACTGTCAAATCTTGTTTGTTTTATGGATACATAAACAAAACAAATAAAAATGGAACAAGGGTAAATAAAATTGCTTTTCGTAAACGTATTGGAAGACATGGTGTCAATGGCGATCACGGTAGGTTCAAGAAATATATGTTTGAACAAATTATATTTATATACATATTCCACTTCCAGGATTTAGATAGAACGCCGCGGTCTTTGGAGCTGAAGATGCGCGGTCTTCTCCAGACCTATAAGGCAGCACGGGACAACAACAGCAGAATTGGCGCCTGCCCGTGCTTTGCCCCCTTTATGGAGCAAATAGACGAAATATTTGGAAGAAGTCCGATTATTTGAAACGAGCACACGGTTCATGTGGGCTACAGACCGTTCGAAACACTTTCGGTAATGTGCTGTCTGAAAAAAATAGCTAATAGAAATTACTCTGTCTAGCAACAGCTTTTTAAAACGTTACAGTGAGTTTCAGAGAAAACCTTTTAGTGAATTGTTTGTTTTTATAAAACCCTTGTACATACGGAAGAGCATCAACTTAACAATTTTTCAAAAAACATCTGAAGAATTTACATCAAAAACATTGCAAAAACTTCACTAAAATGTTTTCACTGAAACTGGATTTGTTTTAATTTGCTTTTGTTTTTGGTTTATAGACTTTAAGTTGAATGAAATGAATTTTTGTAAATATTTTTATTAGTGAATTTAAAGTTATAAATATATATGTACATATGTATATGCAGTGAAATTTTTAAATATTTTGTTATCCTAAATAATTAAAAAGGGTTTGCCTTCTGTCAAGGGCTGCGTCTAGGTTTCATTCTTCAAAACCTTCATTAAGTGCAAACGTATTTTCATCACTCACATTGTTGATACAAATTTGCTAGTTGCCTAAATGCCACTGTATTGCTTACATACCAAATGTATGTACATATACACGGATTTTTTGTGGTAATATACGCATTCTACCACCACCAGATGTAGCAGGTACGCAGTTAAGACTCCGAATACTTCACTGAAAATAAAATAGCATTAAGTTTATGCATTTCTTTTACACCCATTTTGTTAGATATTCCACCGTTTGGCGTCTTAGCCTCATGCGCATTTTGAAATCTGCCTCACTCATTGCATCGAGTGTACCTTCAAAATTGGATCACTTCTCATGTGCCTTGTTTTCACTCTCCGAGTATTTAGAAGAGCTGGCATATATCGTTTCCAATACTTCTAGTACTTCTTGCATCTCTCTATTGCGACGTGATTCGCAATGCTCACCCGTGTACAAAGACATCATCTACAAAAGTAAAAGGTTATTTAATGCATTTAATTAATGTTTTTAAATAAATTTAATAACTTACCACAGAATCCTCAGAATTTCTCATTTTTCACTAAACAAATCATAGGTTTAATGACAGATTTTGCCAGTGTTGTGAAGTAACTAAAATGAAATTTTATCCGAGTTGGAGTGTTTTTTTGCAACTAGGTTAACTCAAAAAATGGCCCATTATTGTGATATGAGCGCCAAATTATTATTATTATTAAGTATATTGCATACAAAATACAACTAAATTTCCCCGCATAATTGCTTAAAATAGTATTACCAAAAAAATTTACATATAATATAATTTGTCCATGGTTAATTGCAAACGAACATTACTTTTTATGACTAATTATAAAATGCATTTATTCGATATTAGATTTACATTTTTTTAATAATAGTGTAAGGAAAAATTGTTACATCTATAGGCAGGTACAGTAGTTATTTAATTCATCACCGTATGTTTACATTGTAATTGTAAAGAATTGGCACGGAGTGCTTATAATCAGCTTTATCTCTAAATAATATTTAAAATAATATTTTCATAAATATATTTACAATGAAATAAGGATGCTATCAGATGCTATCTGAGCTTTCAACTGTTTCGACATTAATTTTTAATACATTTATTTTTTAATGAGATTCATCTCTGCGAATTTCCTTTCGACAGCAGCGCAGCACTAACGTTCGGTAAACCAGATAACGTCAGCATATGCTCTGCCAAATTGTTAAACATACACTTTTCCAAAACATTTTTCTGGTCCTTTATCGGGTAAAAAATTTAGAAAGCTCGCTACTTATTATTGAAAATTTTAACCTTATGATTACTAAATGGAAATGCTTCTACGAATTTAAAAACTGATGGCAAAAGGTGCAATATAATAAGATACAATTTTTTTTTCAACATCGGTTAACTAACGCAAGACACTTATTAGACGAAATCTCTGAACTTTCGTCTATTACACAGTACGACAAAATCCAATTTTTTTTGGTACACATATTAAATGTTAACAGAATATGAAAATAGGCTTAAAATAAAGAAATACGTGTATCGGCGTTTTGCCGTAGCACGTCAGAATTTTGAGAAAATTCAAAGGACCGTGGATATTCACTTCTAATGAAAAAAAAAATTAAAAAAAAATGAAAAAATGAAATATGAATAAAATAAATGTATTACATTAGAAGTGAACCTTCACGGTCCTTTGAAGCTTAAAAATTTTCTCAAACTTCTGACGTGCTACAGCCAAACGCCGAAACAGGTATTTCTTTATTTTATGCCTATTTGAATATTCTGTTAACATTTCTCATGTGTACCAACCACTGTCGTACTGTGTTATAAAAGATCGTCTATTTTTAAGATTTTCTGATATCTGGTTCTTAGTGAATGTTGAAATAAGACCGACCAACTCTGTTGCTTTTTTCGCGCAGCAACTATATTTCTCGACACCAGATAAAGCACAAAATATGTTGGGTAAGATTTTTAATACCTTCCTCCGTTCTGCTATAGAAATTTTAGCAATCGTGTCGATCCAAACGCTTAAATGTTTTGCATAATATTCAATATGATTTTAGATTTTTCTTTTTTCAACCATTGCCTTTTTTTCGAAATTGCTTTTAGCTGCAAGCAGAAGGTTGAATTTCTTTTGGCGAAATGAATTAACACGAATTTTGAGAAAGATACAACAAAACAGTCTTTGAAATTTATTACATTCTTTTTTCTTAATTGGCGCTATAATCGCCTGGGTCATTTTGGCCGATTCCAGTGTCCATGCTTCAGCGCCATACAATAGCTCGGGCATGATGATGGACTTATAAAGAGTGGTTTTCGTTCGTCGATTCAGCCCACAGTCGACTTGTTGGCAAGAGCGATTCCACACAACTTTATTGAATAATCATAAGGTTATTTTAGTGTCAAAAAACTAGGAGCCGTTATATAGTGGGCTTTCCAGTTCATTTAAGAGAATCAGTTAATTTGTTATTTTTTATTAACGAGCAAGCTGGTCTTTTGTTGGTTCATTATTTTTTTTTTTGGAAGCAACTTTATGCACTCCAGTTTCTACGGAACACGTATGCAGAATAAAGCGAATAAAATCGAATTTCATGTTTCACTGACCTACCACATTCTTAAAGGTCCTGAAAGATTTTTTTTGAATTCACTATAAATCTCGAAAGGTCATAAAACTCCGCATTAGTATCGACAAAATGAACAAATCCAATTAGTATCGACAAATTTACAAATGTGATTCATGAATACCAAGATCGAAAAGAGCAACATCGACAAAAGAACGACCCAAAATATTTAGTTCAGAACGAACTCGAGTTATATGCAAAACTGTATTAGACTGTTCTATGCCGAATGTCATTTATTGGAATACTGTGTTGTCATGCTTTGAATATTAGATAACAAAATTGATAGTATTGCCGTAATATACTATAATACACCTGATCTTCTATTTACGCGGTTAATTGGGGTATTTAACCCATAAATTAAGATGAACCAAAACATACATAGGCGTTTATTAAATGAACGACCAAAAGACATATTTTCATTCAGTGAATCAACAAATGTTTAAAAATTAGATCAAAATACACAGCATATAAGCAAAAATTTTAAGCAAAGTCTGCTAAAAAAAACTGTATTCAATAAGTAACTGAGGGAAACAATATAAGAAAAGTCCGCAAAAAAAGGAAAACCGCGTACAAAAAGATCGCGTAAAACGAAGATCAGGTGAACTCTTAACTTGAACAATAATACTAACTTAAAAATTCATAATAATGTTGCGCTCAGATATCAAATGTAGAAAACAAAAGTCCATTTTAATAATAAAAAATTTTTTGGCTAAACCCAAAGTCGACTTTTCCATTCCTAATTTATGGGAAGACATTATATTACTCTTCGTGCGAAACTAATGAGATTGCTGGTATTGTAATTTAAATTTAATTTCGATAAATCATCTGGAATATAAGTTTTAATATATCTGAAGATTCACCTGTAATATAAACTATTTATAGCCAGCATTTTGACTGGGGAAGCAATAGGGCCATTTTCGTGCTATCTTACTCGGAGCAATCAGAAAAACAGTTCATCTCTTGTTGTATTGTATCCATATAAAATTCGTCCAAAGAATAAGTGTATATAACCCCTTAACACATTTGTTTGCATAGCTTTTGTGTAAAAACTTAACTCCTACATCAAATATAGAATGAAAGCAGAACAATTGCAAAAAAATGTTGGGTATTCTCCAATTTAAAAATACGCGGAAGACATATCAATATAAAAATAAAGTTGTGCTCCTCCTACTGTAAATTTAATAATAAAAAAAATAAAAAACTTCTGTCAAAATTAACGAAACCCCTTTGCCAGAGTCAAACATTAGTGCTGAATAGAAATTTATTTATTATTAAAATGTATTTGAATGATGAATGAAAATCTATTCGTAATTCAAAAGTTTTTCCAATTATGAATGGAATTGTATTCGCTTTCAAAATTATTTGTATGGTGAATGAAAATTGTTTAATTATTAAAAACTAGCTGGCAACGGTTGCGCGAGGCTTCGCCACGCACTTTGGTTCTGAAATAGTTTGATTTTGCATTTACCTTAATTCCTAAATATACAAACTCATAAAAATAACAATTTTATGTTGCATACAATTGCAATTAAAACTTTTTATTGGACAAACATCAAAAAATTTCTTTGTATACAATATTATGCGTACCTCCCTCTTCAAGGACAAAAAGGTTTCTTTTCGATGTACCACGTGATAGGGTTACGTACAGTTGTCCATGTGAAAAACATGGCTTACTCAAATCCACTCCGGTTACATTAAATGTTTGCCCCTGTGCCTTGTTTATGGTCATTCCAAAACAAACCTTTACCGGAAACTGAAGTCTTTTAAATCTAAATGGCAAATCTGTAGGTATCATCGGAATTCTAGGTATTAAAGTAGATTTTCCAGTACCACAACCAGTTAAAATAGTACATTCCACCAGATAAAAATGTAACCTTTTTACCTGCAGGCGAGTTCCATTGCATAACAGTGGGGGACTTAAATTTCGCAATAAAATTATTGGAGCTCCAACTTTTAAAGTAAGTAACCTGAAGGGTTCATAGAATTTAGAAATTCCGTTGGGTAGTGCACAGCTTCTTCACCTTCGACTACTGTATCTACCGAGCAATATTCTCTCGTTTGTGCGTGGAATTTTCCCAATACCAATTCGTTAATTTTTTCGACTTGTTCATTAGTAGGTGTTAATATTGCTCGTTCCTTTAACCAGGATACAGGTTTATAAGCAAGTTGCACAGTGGTGCCAGAGCGGAAAAAAAGGATTTTTTTTATCATTCCAAATTTGTACCATCTTTTCAATTTAAGCTAAGAACTAATCAAATAACATTATCCGAATACTTGGGTTTGATATATTCAATGGTTTTTTGTTGGGAGAGCTTCAAAGTCCAACAAAGTATCAACGCAAAGTTACTCAGAAAAATGTGATGAATATTGCAAAGGTTAAAACTCAAAAGTTAACCATAAAATATCAATTGTATAGTTTTTATTTATTAAAACCAATGTTATAGATGTGATTTACATCATCAAATGTATACTTTCTTTTTCAAGATTTTTTTTAATATGATGTTTTTTCATGGTCCAAAAAAATCATATATTTCACAACTTCAACAGAATATAACTAATGTGCGCAGGAGCGCGCAGGTTAGCCACTTACACAAAATGAACTTTAGAATCTCCTTAATCGATAGAAAAAAAAATCAGCTGCAATTAGCTGCCAATTCATGAGTAATTAGCATTTTAATCTAAAAACTCACATCAAAAGTTATGAAAATGTGCAACTGCGTTGTTTGTTTGCTTGATTCGTTGCTTTGTTTTTTTTTGCCTGCTTCGCTGCTTTGTTTTTTTTGCGTGCTTCGTTGCTTTGTTTTTTTTGCGTGCTTCGTTGCTTTGTTTTTTTTGACTGCTTCGCTGCTTTGTTTTTTTGCCTGTTTCGTTGGTTAGATGATGATTTAGATGGTATATTGAGGAGAACAGTAAACGAAGGTTCCCTAAGATTTGGAATTTCTCCCTTGCATGCAAGAATTAAGTTTATGGAGTGTATTCTGCATATTGCTTACAACAAACCTTTTCGCAAATGGAGAACTGACGATCGTACCAAAAAACTGAAGGCAGATGAAAAAGCACGTATTCAAGCAGATTTGAAGTCATCCTTGGGAATAAATGTTGATGTAGTGAAGCAGGGACTGGGTACGACAAATGATGGCAATATCTCACGAAGATTTTTTGAGGATCCTGCTAAAACTGCCGATATTGTTGGCGTTGACGAAAACCTGATACATATGTAGATTTAAAATAATATTAAATACAATCAATAGTCAAGCAGCAATAGATCCTCAAAAATTTGAAATTTATTGCATGAAAACTGCGAGGTTATATGTCAGCCTTTATGAATTTTACTATATGCCAATGACAGTACATAAAGTTTTAATGCATGGAAGTAAAATTGTTTCATCCTCTATTTTGTCATTGGGCATGCTATCAGAGGAGGCTCAAGAAGCTCGCAATAAAGATTACAAGAAATATAGGCTTAATCATTCTAGAAAATGCGACAGAATTTCTACAAATCAAGATGTAATGCACTTGCTTTTAGCTTCATCGGATCCTTTTATTAATGGTTTCAGAACAAATCCCAAAAATAAAACTTTAGAATTCCACGATGATGTTAAAAGATTACTTGTTGAATAAATAATTAATAATATATGATCATTTTTGAATATTTATTGGTTATGTTATATGGGAGGTGGGCGTAGTTGTGGGCGGACTTGTTTCATTTTTAGAGAAATAATAATTTTTATTGATTCAAATCCGTTTGACAATTTTTAACAGTCTAGCTGTGATAACAGCGAAAATATTGCAACTTTTGTGATTATATTATATGGGAGATGGGCGTAATTGTGGGCGGATTTGCTTTATTTTTTCTGGACAAGCTTATATTTACAAAATATTACACTGTAGAAAATTTTGTTACTGTAGGATGATTTTTGATTTTTGTGTTATATGGGAGGTGGGTGTGGTTGTGGGCGGATTTTAACAAAAAATTTTTTTTCATCTAATTTGGCAATATGAGAGATGTGTGCCAAATTTCAAAGCCCTACCTCGATTCCTTCTATTTTTTGCCGCGGCTTGTATGAAGCGGCACCACTGTGAGTTGGTCTATTGTGGGATATATTTTGTCAATCAGTTGTTGACGGTCGGTGACTGAAACGCATATGTAAGTTAAGCAAGTCATATTGCTTATAAAATAATAAAACACTCAACACTTTGTTTGAATTAAACATATTACTTTATTTTAATTATATGTTATGTTGACTTCGCAACTCCCTAACATCACCAGGACTGCTCTCGACAGGCAATGATACCACCTTTTATACCCTCGCGATCAGGGGTAATCACCTGCAAGTTTTGTTGTGCGGAAAGGTCGGTTGGATTCTACCGCTAGCAACACAATTGTGTTGTTGCATGCGCATGAGGCATGGCGTTGCTATGCAATGGGTGGTTCACTAAAGCAGGCAAGCATTGATCAAGCTGTTGTCATGCAGCTGATCTGTATCCCAAGCTCACGCATGTAGTGTTGCTATGCAGTGGGTGGCCAGTTGGGCCAGACAACAACTGTTGTGTTTTGGTCTGCCTGCCTAACATGCTGTTGCCAAGCCAAGTGCAAGCAGTGATCGCCGTTTGTTGTTATGCAGTGGGTTGTTTTGTGAGGCCAGGCGAGAGTCTTTCTATTTGCGCTGCCTGCCCAGCATGCTGTCGCTAAGGTAAGCGCAGCTAGTGATCATCATGTTTGTTGGTGTCGGGTTGCATATCAAACTCGTGCATTGATGTTGCTATGCTGTGATAATTTGTTGTTATGATAAAGGTATCACAATGAATTTTGTTAGGCAAGTGGCGAGCATATTGGGGCTGTTGCCAATAGGGTTTTTGTAGGCAAGTGATCATATCATACTAGCCTGTTGTCAGGCTGCATCGACTGAGCTTAGATGTCAGCACTGGGCTGACAGAAAGAGCGGTAGGGTATGTGAGGTAAGTGCAACGAAATGCTGTTGCTATATCAGGTTTCGGTATCATGCCTTAACTCCCCCCTTCTTAAGTTCGGAGCGTCCCTGATCCGACAAAATAATAACTACATATGTATGTTAGGCTAAATCTAAAGCTTACAACTATTTCTAAGGCTATCCTTGTAAGTAAAGTAATGCCTTTTTCGGCCTTTTTGAAAATTACAATTTTAATTTCAGTTAGAAAAAGTCTTTCATTTTTGGTATTTTTATGATAACAAAATGAGCTTAACATTATAACTTTCTTAACTAAACAACGTATACTCCATATAAATGTAAAAAAATTGTGGCTTTATAATTAGCTTTTTCTTTTAAACAATTCAAAATTCTAATTAACTTCTCAAAAAGATTATTTGATAGTTCTGCTTTCCATTTACTTATTCGCGTTGTTCTTATGCTTATTTTTTTCTTAACACTAAATAGAAAAAAAAATTACTTTTGAGAAAAAAGCATAAATGAAAATGTTAAAATTTTCGTTTTTTGTTTTTTTTTTTGTACTAAATAATTTATTTTCGAACAACAATATTTTACTTTGCTTTTTTTTTAAGCAATTCGAAATTTGATTTTTAATTATAGTACCCAAAGTTTACACATTCACGGTGCTTTTATAGTTATTTTTTCTCTTATATATAATAATAAAAAAAAAATTACGGTTGAGAAAAAAAAACATATGTGAAAATGTTTAAATTTTCGTGTTTAGGGTTTTTTTTTACAAAACAATTTTTTTGGGCAAAACTATTTTACCATAATTACTATAATTACCACGTTTTTGGGTCAGGTAGATGATCGTAACAAAATTTGTTTAAATAATTTATGTATTTCGTATGCATATGTACGATTTTTTCTTATTAAACATGTTTATTTTATTTACGAATTTTAACAATAAGAAAAATCTTTGTTTTCCAAAAAGAGTACTTTATGAAAATTTACAGATTTAATTTTTTTATTTAATAATTAATCTTGGACAATAAGACTAAATAATTTTACATTTTAATAACTTTATATCTTGAAAAAATTATGATGGGGAAATTATAATTGCCGTATACATATGTACGTTTTTTTTTGTAATTATTTCCTTCGTATTTTTTTATTTTAACATTGATGCAATGAAATTTTTTGATTTTTGGAATTAAGTAATTTAGACAAAAATTCAAAAAACTGATATTACATTTTAATGGTAAGATCATAACAAAATATGCTTCAATCGAAAATGATTTTATTTTAAGCTAGTTTTGGTGCGAACAGCAGAAGTCGTTGATATTTTTCAGAATTTTTCCTTTAGTAAACAGATTAACGGAAGTTATCTTAAATTATCTTTATGGACTTCTCTACCATTTATCAAGACAGTTGTACCCAAATCTTTTTGTACGACATTTTCAACGTACACCTTATTTAACTTATTTCCTAAACGCTTATTACGACGAACATATACTTTTTCGCCTTCCTGATAGGTTTTTTGACTATTATTAGATTTTTTAACAATATTATCTTGTGCAGCAGTAAGTGCTGCTTTTACTGATTCAAGATGATCTTTAGTAAAATGATTAATAATATCTAAAGGTTTTGCATTTACAGTAGAATGTATGGAGTTATTATATTTATATGTGGCAAGTAAAATTAGTTCTTGGATATCTGTAATATTTTGTTCGGCTTTTATGCATCTAGCGATTTCTGTAAGAGTTGAATGCGCTCTTTCGATTTGGCCGTTACTGTTACTGTGTAAGGCTGGTATGAAAAATTGCTCAATATTAAAATGATATTTTAACATATTAGATATTGTGTTAGGCTGAAGGGATTTTTCATTGTCCGACACAATTGTTTTAGTTTTTTTAACTTATTTAGAACTATTAATAAAGCCGTTTTGATATCATTCGTTGATCTGGATTCAATTGGAATGGTAATGGTAAATTTGGAAAATTTGTCTATGCAGGTAAAAAAATGAAATTTCTCAACAGAGAATATATCCATATGGAGGATCTGACCGGGATATTCTGGAATTGGTGTTTGCCCTATATTGGTTTTTGATGGGTGTCTATTATATTTATTTTCCAAGCATGTTTTACAATTTTTAGCTATTGTTGTTAAAGTTTTCTTAATACCCAGGAAAAAATATTCGGATATCAACTGCTTATAGTTCTCTAGGATAGAACGATGGGCTCTGTTATGCTCCATAGTAGCAGCTTCAATTTGATCTTCTCTTTTTACTAGATCTATTACCAATTTTTCCGTATGGATAAATCTTACTCCTGGGAAGTTGGACAAGAGAAGAGACTGAACTCTGGCTAAGGTTTCGAGGTCGCAACAGATTCCATTAACTACATTTGGGTTGATTTTTTCCCGGATAGTTTGTAAAAGATACTCCGCAATTTTAAAATGTACGGTATGTCTGAGTAGTTTTTGAAATAAAATTTTGGTAGAATTGCTGTTAAATTCGGATGGTAATAGAACTAATTGAGCTTTAAATTGGTTTACAGGATTTTTAATGGTTTTAATTGTATTAGAAAGGGAAATTTCACTATGAGCAGTATCATCTGAGTCATCAAGGTTGTGAATATATTGGCGAGAAAGTGCGTCAGCTACTTTGTTTTCTTTGCCGGGTTTATAGAAATATTTCGGTGCGAAAGAATTTATGAATGCAGTCCATCTTTTAATTTTGGAATTTGGATTTTTATCTGACATAGCGAATGTAAGAGGTCGATGATCAGTGAAAATATGTATATTTTTAATACCGTATAGGTAATGTCTTAACTTTTGGAATGCCCAAACTATCGCTAAGAGTTCGCGTTCATTTGTAGCATAATTCTCTTCAGCCTTAGACAACGTGCGAGATATCATGGTTATGGGTTTGCCGTTTTGGGAAAGTACGGCTCCTAGGGCTACGGATGAGGCATCCGTTGTTATGCAATGGGTGGTTCACTAAAGCAGGCAAGCATTGATCAAGCTGTTGTCATGCAGCTGATCTGTATCCCAAGCTCACGCATGTAGTGTTGCTATACAGTGGGTGGCCAGTTGGGCCAGACAACAACTGTTGTGATTTGGTCTGCCTGCCTAACATGCTGTTGCCAAGCCAAGTGCAAGCAGTGATCGCCGTTTGTTGTTATGCAGTGGGTTGTTTTGTGAGGCCAGGCGAGAGTCTTTCTATTTGCGCTGCCTGCCCAGCATGCTGTCGCTAAGGTAAGCGCAGCTAGTGATCATCATGTTTGTTGGTGTCGGGTTGCATATCAAACTCGTGCATTGATGTTGCTATGCTGTGATAATTTGTTGTTATGATAAAGGTATCACAATGAATTTTGTTAGGCAAGTGGCGAGCATATTGGGGCTGTTGCCAATAGGGTTTTTGTAGGCAAGTGATCATATCATACTAGCCTGTTGTCAGGCTGCATCGACTGAGCTTAGATGTCAGCACTGGGCTGACAGAAAGAGCGGTAGGGTATGTGAGGTAAGTGCAACGAAATGCTGTTGCTATATCAGGTTTCGGTATCATGCCTTAACTTGTATATCATTATTGAAGGAGATTTTCCCACAAACTATTGGAAGCTCACCGTTACCAACTTTCAGTAACATGTCAGCAAACATCCTGTTATCTTTTGAGGCTTTAAGCACTCTCATGTTAATCTTGATTGCTAATTTTATTACATGGGACCAAAGGTATGATCGTTTTAATGACGCATTCACCTCATCAGCCCTGGTTCCTTTAGATATAACTGGCACTATTTGACGGAAATCTCCTGAAAATAGTACCGTACAACCACCTATAGGTGTGTTCATACTTCTTAAATCGCGCATGGTCCTATCTAGGGTTTCAACTGACGCTTTATGTGACATTGTGCCTTCATCCCAAACTATCAGTGAGCATCTGGATAAGCTTAGAAGTATTACTTTGCTTAGAAATGTTGCATACGCTGGCACAATCGTCAGAAATATTTAGAGGAAGTTCAAATGTAGTATGCCCCGTTCTTCTACCTTCTAAAAGGGCAGCTGCGATCCCAGAAGACGCTACCGCAAGGGCAATGTTACCGCCAGATCTTACTTTAGTGAGAAGTAAATTTATTAAAAATGTTTTTCCCGTGCCGCCAGGAGCATCAAGGAAAAATATCTTTCCGTCCATGTATTGTATACAAATAAATTTTTTGTAGTCTGTCCAATAAAAAGTTTTAATTGCAATTGTATGCAACATAAAATTGTTATTTTTATGGGTTTGTATATTTAGGAATTAAGGTAAATGCAAAATCAAACTACATATTTCAGAACCAAAGTAACTAATAGTAAGTAATTTCTTATACATACATAAACAGAAAGCGCGTGGCGAAGCCTCGCGCAACCTTTGCCAGCTAGTAAACACATAAACAAAACTAATTTTTGTATGGAAGAAAATGCGCAACACCGTAGGCAAACCACTAAAAAACTTTTAAAAATTCACCTGATGACAAAGCACCTGAAAAACAAACATATCTAACAGTATGGATCAAAGTTATCATTTCGCCTTGCATCGGTTTATCAACGAAGTCAACAGCACAGCTCTCTGCGCATAGCCGAACGAAGTAGTAGCGAAGAGCAGTTGATTTACTACTCACACAACTACACATCTTCCCGCTACGACACTGATTTTACATTCGGTTGTAGCAATGCTGTACTTAGTGTAAAATTTTTTAAAACTTTACACTTAAATATTTCTGAAATGAATAGGCTAATTTTTAATTTAAGTAGCTATCATTGTAGTGCTAACTGCAAACATTAATTTAAAAAAAGTTGCATCCCAATCCGTTCAGTAGTGCCCGAGATTAGCTCTTTCCAACATTTTAGACTTTGTTTTATAATATGTATAGATTACTCAAATGACGAATAAAAATGTATTCCTTATTCAAAATTACTTGAATCACTTATGAAAATTTTTCTTATTCCTCCGTCATTGTTTACAACATAATGAATGATAGAATTGGTTTTCTTAAGTTATACAGTTGTTTAAATTTTAATACTTCACTTCATTAATTATGAGCACCTAATAGAATTCGCGCCAATCTTTGCCGATTTAAATTAAATTTATTTATTGTCGATTTAAATTAAATCTATTTACTGTGTAGACTGAATAAATAAACGGTGTCGAATTGTTTTAATGGGTACTTCTTCGAGCTGTATCATTGAATTGATCCAATCTGTTGTGCAGAAATTGTAGTTTGAAATATAATACACGATATGTATGACTGCAAATGTAAGTGAAATGAGGACAAACCGATAAAGTTAGCAGGTGACATGAATATGTTCTTCGTGTTGAATAAACATTCAGTCATCCGGTAAAAGTGCATCTCCATTCAATTTGGCACATTATTATAAATTCACTTTACAAATAAAACTATGAAAAGGTAAATAATTTCAATTTGTGAATGTGTGTTAGTTATACTATAAAAAAACAGTTCAATGGAAAATTCTCTTAATACCATATATTATAACAAGATATTCAGTTTGTGTGAACTATTGAAAGTTTATCTTTCAGCTCTGTACAAAAAAAAATGTGTTTTTGTTGTGATGTCACTTGAGTTCATGTTAAACAAAACGGAAGTACATATGTATAACGATTTTTGATATTAAGGTTTTTAAAAGTTATTTATGTGCAAATAAATGGTTAGAGTCGTCACCTGCAGAGATGTGAATGATGTGAAATACTTTTATTGTCTTAACAAAGAAATATATACATATACATACGAACTTTTACTCATTTTTATGAAAGTCTTTTATAAAAGGTGGTTTTGAGTCAAGTGTTCCTGAGAGCGTCTCAGGTTGGTGCGAATGTGTGTACAATATTTTGTTTTCGAGTTTGTTTTTGCATAGAGGGCACCTCGCCGGAGAAATGGCAAGTATCAGCTAAGAATTTATCAAAGAGATAAAAATGAAAATCCATCCGTCACTCTGACCAAATAGTAGCAGCAATTATTAAGTCCAAAAAAATGAAATCCTTGCAAATTTTTTTTAGAATAGCACAAGGTAATAGGCGAAGGTGACAACATTGAAAGAATTAAAACAATTAACGTATTAATAGCAATATATAGCAGAAACAGTAATAGGAATATAAAGGAAAAGGTCTTAAATCAATTACGAATGTAAACTAGACTGTACGTACGAGTATATTTATGCAAGAAAAACTCAAAATAAAATATTCGATCAACCGAATAATCGAAAGAGATCGGTTAAGCGAAGAGCCAATGCTCTAGTGAATACTCAGTAGCAAATTTGTCAAAGCCTTCCCTTCACAAGGAATTGCAGAACAGTTTCTCGAGAACTGATTAGTCAATTACAGATAAAAAATAATTCTTTCTAAATGGTGTTCTCTGGCAAGCGAGAATGCAATTCCTTACAATTGGGTCTGTTTCATATAAAATATAATTAAAGAAATTATACAGATGGTGAGGCCGTCCACATTCTAGACAATGGCTTCTGTAATTGCTTTTTACTCTTTTTTCCACTGCGATATTTCTTTTTTTCTATTTGTGTATTCAAGAGTATTTGATAATTTCGAAAAAGAATAAAGCATTATATCAGCAATCGATTTTCTGATAGAAGAAAACGAAAATCCCTTCAAAGAGTTAAGTTTTTTGCATTAACCCTTTTAATTTCTTTGCTTAGCAATGCGGATGTAGAAAGAAGTTTCTCGATGGCGAAGTAAATTAAAAAAAGTCTTCATTTACCAATGCTGAATGCTGTACTTATCCTGAGGTGATCCTTTAAAAAGTTTGGGAAATGTTGCCATACTTTTCAAATTTAAGACTAACTAATAAAGTATTCTAAATCATGTAATTTATATGAATCAGAAAATGATTATGATGGTGAGGATACTAACGTGGCGGTCTTCACTTCCGAAGACCGCTATAAGTATGATACAAATATCTATACCGTCTATATCTATAAAAACCGCTGAGAGCCAGGCTGAATATATTTGAAATTTGCTAACAATATAAAAAATTTCCAAATTTGCATTCTCACAAATACAACTTCATTTTTCGTCTGAAATAAAAACAAATTTGAATATTTTCAATTGGTTATTTTGTATTTTACTTTTACACTTTATAACATGATAAAAACATTAATCAGGTACAACCGTTGAGAGCCAGCTTTAGAAATTTTGACGTTTGCTAGCATTTTAAAAAATTCCTCTCGTTGTCATTCCATTTGTATGTTCAAGCCAAAGGAATATCCCAGCAACCATTTTTGGATCACTCAGAATTTGTAAGAATTTGTCAAGAGTCCTATAACATGAATATTAAAAAACATTTTTTTAAAGATCATGTCATATAAATTATAAATCGGAACTTTGTTGAAAAAATTATGTTCTATTGTTTTAATTTATATTATATTATTTCTTTAAGAAACATGTTGCCGAACATTTTCCAACAAATCTGATTTTTTAAAATATATGTATAACAAAACGTTTTCAAACTCAGCAGGAGCAACTGTGTGCGCACTCTTATAAAAGACGGTGCCTGACTGGTATGAAATGGCTCGAAGAGGTCCTTTCCAATTCTGACTGAGGTCATTTGACATAGCCGTATTTGTTTTGAAGGGCGGCATCTCGTGCTGTAGAAAGCTGATTTAAGGTCGACAAATAGATGATGTGTGTCGTTCCTCATATCATCATGGAGACTGAATTTTCCGACAGTGTGACCAAAGACTTCTTCCTTACCCACCCTGGCGTTGAAGTCGCCAAGCACGATATCATGACGGGGGCAGGGCTCCAGATAATCTCATTCAAATTTGGTATTCCAGTCACATAGAAAGTGTACAATGAAAATCGTTACTATACAAATGCTTCTTCAGATATGAGACTTTTAAAACTCCTTCTTTCATACCTCTTACTGTCTAAAAATAAGGTGAACTATTTACTTATCAATCGCACAAAGTTTACAGAGAAATATACCAAGATCGGTGCTCCATAAGGTATGGCTCCCATATCGCTATATATATTTTACGCTAAACGATGCAACAAATTCAAGTTAAACATTTTTATCTTCACGAAATACAGCATTTTCGTTGATTGCTTATCTTTAAAAACTTTTCACAAAAATCATTCGCCGTTCGGAGTCGGCGTAAAACTGTAGGTCCCTCAATTTGTCTTACAGCATCAAGATGCACACCACAAATTTTAGGAGAAGTTCGGCCAAACATCAAGCTATGGTGTAAGCGCCAAATTATTATTATTATCTTTATTCGCAGTCTATGAAGAATAGGTTTAAACCAGTATGGGCCTGTAAATATTTGAATGTGTAAACACCGGCAAGAATCAGGTTGGATCGGCAAATTGATATTTCATTCTTAACATAAAAAATCTTTCATATTCTGCCGTTGTTTATGTTCTATCTTGTAATATCTGACTCTCGCAGATTTTCAAAATACCACATTGCGCTAAGGGCGGATCAAATGGAGCTGTCACAATGTACAATACCATTTATTACTGCATAGTGATAAAGTATAAATGATTATTTTTTAACCAAAAAGTGGTAAAAGATAAATTGGGTCCAATAGTGTAATCTACGATTAAATGTAAATAGCCATCCATAATGGCATTTACAAATCACTATGGCAACGCAAAATCAAAATACATTAGGGGTATTCTCGATCATCAGTTGCAAATATAGCATAATTTGATAACTTTGTTGGTGTTTCATGTATTCGAATATTACGCAATATTTTCATGCTATGATTGCACCGATGGGATCGACTGTGAAATAAAAGGGGTGTTTCTCATAAGACTTTGAATACTTTCAGGTCTGGAGCATTTTCGTCCATTCGCACAACATGTCCTAGCCATCGAAGCCGCTGTATTTTAATTCGCTGGACTATGTCTATGGCGCGGTAAAGCTCATACAGCTCATCGTTCCATCGTCTGCGGTATTCGCCGTCGCAAAGCCGTAAAGGTCCAAAAATCTTTCGGGGAATCTTTCTCTCAAACACTCCAAGGGCCGTCTCATCCGATGCTGACAGTGCCCATGCTTCAGCGCCATATAATAGCACGGGCATGATGAGAGACTTGTAGAGTGTGGTATTGGTTCGTCGAGAGAGGGCTTTACTGCGCAATTGCCTACTCAGCCCAAAGTAGCACTTGTTGGTAAGAGAGACTCTACGTTTGATTTCCAGGCTGACATTATTGTATGTGTTAATGCTGATTCCCAGATAAACAAAGTCCTCCACTGTGTAGAAATTGTAATTGTCAACAGTGATGCGGGAGCCGAGACGGGAGTGCGCTGACTATTTATTTGATGACAGGAGATACTTTGTTTTGCCCTCGTTCACTTCCAGACCCATACGTTTCGCTTCTTTATCCAGTTCGGAAAAGGCAGATGTAACGGCGCCGTTGTTGAGGCCGCTGATATCGATAGGTATCATCAGCATACGCCAGAAGTGGCACGCTCTTATAAAATATAGTGTCTGAACGGTTGAACTCGGCAGCTCGAATTATCTTTTCTAACACGAAAGAGAGACACCTTGTCTGAAACCTCGTTTGTTTTAAAAGGCTCGGAGAGGTCCTTCCCGATTCTGCCAAAGCTGGTGGGGTTGCTCAACGTCATTTTGCATAGCCGTATTAGTTTTGTTGGGATACCAAATTCAGACATTGCGGTAAATAGGCAACTTCTTTTTGTGCTATCGAAAGCGGATTTGATGTCGACAAAAATATGGTGTGTGTCTATTCTTCTTTCTTGGGTCTTTTCCAAGATTTTGCGTATCGTGAATATTTGATCGATGGTAGATTTGCCAGGTATAAAGCCACATTGGTAAGGTCCAATCAGTTCGTTCACGGTGGGCCCAGTCGTTCACATAATAATCTCCAGTCGTTCACACAATACGCTCGACAGAACGTTATATGCTATGCTAAGAAGACTGATCCCGCTATAGTTAGCGCATATTGCAGGATCGCCCTGTTTGTGGATTGGGCAGAGTAAACTTAAATTCCAATCAGCAGGCATGCGTTCGACCGACCATATTTTGCATGCACTTTACCAACCCCTCGCCGCTGCACTTGAATAGCTCTGCTGGCAGTCCGTCAGCACCAGCGGCCTTATTATTTTTTAGCCGCGCAATGGCCGTTCGCGTTTCGTCCAGGTCGGGTGACGGTAATTCGACTCCGTCTTCATTGATTGGGGGTTCGGATTCATCATCTTCAATGTTTTCCGCGCCACTACCTTTAAGCAGCGTGAAGAAGTGTACCCTTCACATTTTGAGTGTATTCTGGATATCGGTTACCAGGTCGCCGTTTTGATTCTTACAGGAAATTTCTCCGCCCTTGAAGCCTTCTGTAAGCCGCCGTACCTTCAGATAAAATTTTCAGGCATTTTTTCTATCGGCTAGCATTTCAAGCTCCTCGCACTCGCGCATCTCGGCCTCTCTCTTCTTTTTTCGGAAAATGCGCCTCGCTTCCTTCTGCAACTCCCGATATCTCTCCTGCACGGTTCGCGTTGCGCCCAATCGCAGCGTGACCCTATAGATGGCATCTTTCTTTTCTATGGCGGCGCAGCATTTCTCATCGTACCAGTCGTTTTTTCGGGCTCGCTGGAAACCAATGACCTCTTCAGCGGCGGTTCGTAATGAGCGATAAATGTGGTCCCATTGCGCGCAGATATCCGTTTGTTGAACATTGCTCTCAGAATGCTGGAGTGCAAGTCGAGTGGCGAAACGGTCGGTTATATGTTGTGATTACAGCTGTTGGACGTCAAGCTTTCCTCGTGTCACTGAGCGCGCGCTTTTTGCTCCACAGAGTGCGAATCTTGGCTGCGACAAGATGATGATTCGAGTCGCTGTTAGCTCCTCGAAGCATGCCTTTAGTCCACCACAACATGATCAATTTGATTTCGTGTTTTTCCATCAGGAGATAGCCCCGTAGCTTGATGTATCCTTTTATGCTTGAACCTGGTGCTACATACTACCATATTTCGGGCATCCGTTAGCGGATGTTTCATCGTGTAGGCTGAAATTACCGACTGTAGAACCAAAAATTCCTTCCCTTCCCACCTTGGCATTAAAATCACCTAGCACGGGTTTTATATCGTGGCGGGGGCACCGTTCGTACGCGCGCTCAAGGCACTCATAGAAGTTATCTTTGGTCACATCGTCCTTCTCTTCCGTAGGGGCGTGGGCGCAAATCAGCGAGATGTTAAAGAATCTAGCTTTGATGCGAATCGTGGCGAGACGTTCGTCCACATGGGGGGAACGACAGTACTTGGCGACGAAGTCTCTCTCCCACCACAAATCCAACACCGAAAATTTCTAAATTTGGACACAATTTATAAAACTTCGACAAACTTTCAGCAAAATGTCAAACTTATTAACTCGAAGTTTTAGAAAACTTTTAGGTATGCAGTTTTGTTGCTCATTTATCGTTATCATTTCTATAATTCATTCCCATCTCTTTTTCACTCAGACTTTATCGGTTAAGTTGATAATTTTGCTTGCACAGCAAAATTTTAGACCTCAATTCAGAGTTATAAACATAAATATTTAACATTGCAATTATTCAGGGTTAAATTTTTTAAGTTAGTGACATTCCGACATAAATAAAGAAAAAATTAATTTGTCAAACAATTTTTATTTAAATAAACGAAAAAATTTCACATGCATCCCTTTTTTTCGACAATAATTAGAATGCCATCGTACAAAGCATTTCGTTGTTGTACTAGAACCTTCAAATATTATTTTTATTTTAAATTTCAGTAAATTCATAAAATTCAAAGAAAATTTCAAAAAAGAAATGGTTACTGGATTTATTTGATGCAAGACAATGTACGGGTTATGAAATTACAAATTTTACTCTGAGTTACTTATCTCTTTATTTATAAATTTAACTCCGGATTTTCCGCAAGTGGCCCTAAGCAGATTATGACATTCCGTGCTAAAATATTCTTTTTTATGTTTTTGTTGTTTGAAATTAAAAATTGAAAGGAAGAAATGAAAAAAACCTCCTTGCTTCAGTGCCTAAGTACCTACAAAGCATATATGCAAAGGTTTGTTCAATTCCCATATATTTCTGGAAATATTGTATGTAAAAACATTTAATTTAAAAAAAATCTGGTTAATTTTATCAGTATAGAATTGTAATTAACAAAATTTTGAAACTAATCTTGAAAAACAAAAAAATCGGAAAAGTCGGCAAAACTTTCTTAAACTTCCTTATTTGAACATCTTTGGCTATCCTTTTAAATGTTTGTGAAAAGTATTTTAATTAAATTTCTAAACAAAGCGTTATTATTGATAAGATTTCGAATTATATTAAACCCCCATTTTGTAAATCATAATCAATATATGATTAAAAATTACCCTCTCCTATAAATATCCGATGGAGCCCAAATGTTTACATATTGAGAAAATGAACTACCTTCTTTCTTGAATCATGGTTCATTCTACAACAAAACCAGATAAATTCAAGCTTCAAAATTTGTGTAGATTTTAATAAAATTATAAAAATGTATATCAAAACTTATAACGTTTTATCAGTATTTTGGGAAAATTTTTGAGTTTTATAGCCCATTTATTTTTAATATATGTATATGATCATTTTTAGTTGCTAACGGTGTGCTAATTTTCTTCTACATAAAAATAAACGTGAGCGTTCGTTTTTTATAATAAAATAAATAAAAACGAGATAAATAAGACGAAAAAACTAATGTTTGAGAGTAATTTTAAGTTTTATCATTCATTCATTAGCGATTTTTCACTTTTTATTAATATAAATCAATCTAATATAAACTTTGATCGAAGCGCTCAACTAACATAAATAATCGTCAAATCCAAAAGTAACATTATATTATAATTGAAAACAAATAACACTGCTTAACAGTGAAAATGAATTTGGAAGGTCACATAGCACATAGCTATTGTGCGCCTGTTTAAGTAACAAAAAACGGTATACTCAAAATCCCAAATAAATTAATTTTTCTAGTGGGTTTCGTATTACACTGTTATAAATATGTATGTCGTTGCAAGATTTTAAATATACGTTTAATTGAGAATAAAGTGGGATAACTCACTATTTATGACGCCCAAAATTTATCGCAGAATTTATTGTTTACAATTTAAACTATTGTAACCATTTCAATTGTAAAATAAAGTAAAGAAATAGATTCAAGTTTCGAAATTTCACAGTTCCTATAATTTTTTAATTCAATAAGTTCTAGGATTTCTTCTGCAACTTCTCTAGCATTAGCGCCAAAAGGATTGTGTATCAGTTTTTGGTCAACTTTAATTTCAGTATTGTTGTTTCATTGGGTCATCATCATTATCATCATCATCATCATTCATCAGCCAACATTTATAAAATTATTTAATTATTTAAAAAAAAAAAACTTACATTTATTTATCTCATCAGATTTTAATTGTTTGAGTCTCACTCGCATAATGCCAATAGCTTGAATAGTATTTATTTACTTTATACGAGACAAAAAAATTAAATTTTGATAAAAAATATTAACTTTTCACAAATATACATATGTACATACATATGTGCTTATTGTATTTCATGAGAAATTTTATTATTTTTTCAGATTCCCTTACTATAAAGAAAAGTTTCCTGCTTGGCAGAATTCCATTCGTCATAATTTGAGCCTGAACGATTGCTTTATTAAAGTTCCCCGCGAACCTGGAAATCCGGGTAAAGGTAACTTTTGGACATTGGATCCATTAGCTGAAGATATGTTTGACAACGGAAGCTTCCTGAGGAGACGGAAGAGATACAAGCGACCGCCCGCTATGCAAAGATTTCCATTCCCGACAGTTTTCGGGTCAATTTCACCATTTTGGATTCGGAAGCCGGTACCTTTAGTACCAGTTCATTTTAACGTAGCAAATTTCACAAATAATCGTGACTGCTTCGATATGTTACATGCACCGACTGATGTTTTCGAAGCGTCGCGGAGGGAAGAAAAAAAATTCAATTTCTTCGCCAGCGCTGATGCCCTCCAATATCAGAATAACGACAAATTTGACGCCATATGTCAGAATGTCTCGTTCATGAGAAAAAATACACAAATCCTGAGTGCAATGGACGATATCCAAAAGCAAGACAACATTGTGGATAAATATAGCAGATTACACCCTGGTGTCGGATCAGCAGCAAGCTTTAGTGAAGAACAAAATATCGACTGTGGCAATTTTCTTCAATACAAAGAGGCTAACATGTACACTGAAAGCGAAGACTTGTCTTGTGATAGAATTGATGTCGAAAGCTCTAATGAACATGATTCCCACATATCAGACTCAATTGATAGTGTATGTACAAATAATAGATTAGATCCTCAATTAGATGCTGAAGACGTCGGCAAAGTGAATGCCAATGATACCAATGCAAAGAGATCCTCTCCATATATTTTACTCTTTGACAATTCGGAAATTTCGAATAGTTCAACCGCTGGAACAAATTTTGTAGACCAACATAAGAGTAATAAGAACTTTGTAGGCTTAAAAGAAAAATCGGCGGTAAAGTATAGTAACGAGGAAACTTACAAGCGAACGATACTTCCTTTCGACTACGACCATGTCAGGTCAATAAAACACAACAATGCGAAAGACTTCCGTATAGAGACATTAATTGGTAATATGGACGAGGCCAGTGGTTAGGTATACATTCACAATATCGTGAAAGGAAAAGTTGTATATAAATTTTTCTAAACTATTGGATGTTTGCTAAGACGAACATCAACCTCAAATTTGACCATGTATGCGGTTACTTTTAACATGTATGTATATTTCTTGAAATTGGTAAGAATCGAAAAATAAATTATTGTGTTATGTAAATTGTATGAGTAGCTTGTGAGTACGAAAAAAAAGAAATTTATAAATAAACCATCTATCCAGTTTTAAGTGAATGACTTTTCCTTTAAACTACTATATGTTCCTAATAAATTGCAGCTTTGGTGTAGAAAAACAGAACATATATAAATTCCATTCATTTTGATTTGCCCATTAAAAAAATATGATGAAATATTGCAACATGGAACAATGGAAAGTAATGCAGGTAAATCTACTGTATAACAAGTAGGAAAGAGTCGAAGTTCGGTTGCAACCGACCTTAAATTCCCTGCGGAAATTTTTATTTGAAATATACCTTGCTTGTTGTATGCAACTAAACAAGTTAATGTTAGGTATATAAAAAATTTAAAGTGAGTTCTTTACCCGAATACTCGGACTATCGGTATAGTTGAAAAGTACGGATGGACCTGTATATGAGGAAAAGAGGGTTAATGCAATCAAATATATTAATTGTTGACGTTTCGATTTTCAAATAAGCATACGTCAGATATTGATTTCACCTTGTTTTATACACTCTGCTCAAAACATAAAATCAATTTCTTTAGTTGTATGCAGAAAAGCAAAATAGATAAATTAAATAAAAAGTACATTGATTTATTCAAATAAAATAATATGTCTAAGTCAGAAGCCATTCACCACTAAATTCAGAATAGCGCATATTGAGGGTTGCCAGATGTCACACCAGGTGTATACATACATATCTACATAATTATATGCATAAACATCTTACTTAAAGTTCAGTACAGTTTTTCATTTATAATTTTAATTTTTTAAATCGAGCGCTTGTCAGTTTATCAAATATAAAAGATTTCATTGCTCGAAAACGTCAAATATATGTAATTTGAGCGAGAAGGGTTTTTAAAAAAGGAGCTAACAATGTGAAAAGGAGAAACTGAAGAATCAATCAAGATTCAAATTATTCGTGTTATACAACTATTATAAATATATATTTATATCTGTTTTCACTTTTAATAAAGTGAGCTTCAAATCCCTGTCTTCCTCGACCACTTCTCAGTTTGTACCACCTATTTTACCCATTTCTCGAATTAGAAATTTTAATTTCATTACATTCAACAAGAATATATCGAGGCACTTAACATATATAAACAGAATTATATTTTGTTGCAATAATTTCCTTTTATGATGCTACGATAATATATAGTTTTAGTATGGGACGAAAGTACTATGTGTTACTTGCGAAACAGTACAGCTATTATGGGAATAATGGTAGTTTTACTGAGGGCACCTTTATAAGGACGTAGGTTTGGAACATTACTTTGAGACACTATTGGAAATTGGCCTGAAAGTTGAAGAAGTTACACTATGAGATATGTAAAGGAATATTTGTCAATAGATACAATCTTGAATCTATAACAGAGCACTTTAAGTGTCGCATTTTTATATTCTCTTGAGCTATCGGGTGCAAGCGCACGGTCAGCTCGGAGAAGTTTCAAATTGAAGTTTACATTGCATTACTGAAGTTACAGCCTGTTACAAACCATGAATAGGATCTCGATCTGACTTTACAAAAACCTTACAGTCT
Source organism: Anomoia purmunda (assembly GCA_951828415.1). Taxonomy (NCBI): domain Eukaryota; kingdom Metazoa; phylum Arthropoda; class Insecta; order Diptera; family Tephritidae; genus Anomoia; species Anomoia purmunda. Next base: position 68,849,714 of record OX639997.1, read on the forward strand.
ATTCACTGGCATTGTTCGTAAGGTAAGATATGTGTATTCAACTGTTAAGTTTTCAGAAATCAGTACCCTTTGTGTTTATACATATATCTAACAAATAATGTTAAAAACTATGTGAAAAATGAGGTTTACGGTTTTCAGATATGTATATCCTTAAAGTAATCATATTCATTGAGTGTCAAAGTGAACTACAAATCTTGATTAAGCATTCCAAATGAGCATTCGTAAATTTTTAACTAAAAGACCTCGTCGAGAGCACGATCACGTAAGTATGTACAAGCTTATAATTTTAACCTAGGAAGTTAACCATGTATTTATAAATATTAAACATTCTGAAGTTTCCATTACTGATTTTTTTTCTCAGGTTTATTTTTTCAATTCATTTCTTTATCATCTTCATTAACAGTTGAACGCTGACCCTGCGATAGTTTTGCCTCCTCTTCGCATTTACTTCAACCTGCAACAGCTTCGCTATCAGAAAATATCTCTCTACATCCGACTTCAACGAATTTGTACGACATTGGACTATTCCTGAATATACCAATAACTGAAAGCCTCAATTCTGAATCACCTAGAGAATTTTCCCAAAAAGACGATGTACACCAGCAATCGTGTTCAGAATGAACTTATAGTCATTTGTTATGACTTGATATTAAAACAGCTTATCAATTGGATCAACAACTCCAAAGCTTCCACGGTCTTGGCAGATGAATTGGCAGACATTTCGGGGTCTAACAAATTTCAATTTTTATCCGGTACATTGATTTAAAGAATTCCTCACATGCGATTTGGAAATATTTTTTGAGTCAATGTCAATGATACAACGGTGTGAGTGCAATGAATGGAGAATTTCACAAATCACAAGCTTACATTTAGGAATACAAAATTGCCATGTGTTCGCAGAGAGCTCAAAGTTTCAACTGCTTGGTTTGGTCGTTAGTGATGCTTACTAAATTGTTCCAAAATTGTTGGAAAACATCTCGAATAACTAGACAAATCCAAACACAATTGATGTAGCGTTTCAACTTCAAACAGCGATCAAAAGTGGAGACTTACGACATTGAAGACTATTATTTCGAATTTCGTATATCGGTATTCTTCGTAAACTCCAACTCAAACATGATTTATATTCTGCTGCTTGTTTTATTTTTCTTTCGTGATGATCTAACCCCTACTTAAATTGATCAACAACCAGTATTAAATAAAGTGAATTGTGTTTGGGTGTCGACCGACAACCTGAACTGTTTTAACGTAAGTTACGCCGCGGGTAAAATCGAGTAATTAAATAAAAGCTTTGCTAACTTTTTAGTTTTAAAATATAAACAATGGCATATGAATTAAAACCTAATCAAATCAATATTTTACGGCTGAAATTCAAGGAATACGAAAACAAATATTTAGCAACTAAAAGTAAAAGAAAAATATCCACCTCTGACAACTCCCTACATCTTTTAATTATAATACTTCTCCTACAATTTTTGGTGTCCTTCTAGAGCCCTACTTCTTTTAAGCATGCGTTTTATTGTCCCAAAAGATACATATTACATGAAAATTAAAGCCATCTGTAGCGCATATTAACGTCGCTTGGATAAAGAAAAGGAGCCAATTGCTGAAAACCTGGTTTAAGAAAGGAATATATAGAAGAGCACACTTCAAAAAAACAAAAGCACCACTCTTTTCATACTAAATTTTCAGAAGATTATGTGGTTATTTGATACGAAGAAAAATAAGTGCAAGAAAGAGAGTCAATTGGGAGGGCGAAAAAGTCAGCTGTACTTTTACTGAATAAATTTCTACTAGTAAGAATTTGCCCATATGATAAACAGCTGATTGAAAGTATTCAGTTGATCAGAAGGAAAAAGTAATTTTTAAAAATACTAACCATTTATTTTCATTAATTCTATACTTCTTCTTGGTCTTGTGATTTCGTACTTTATTGCATGTTCCTTTCACTGTTAAAAACAATGCCACTCCACTTTAAATAGAGAAATATTTATTGGATGACTAAAAGTCAGGCACCGAAAAGAATCGTTATTTTTATTTCTTTCGGATCTAAAAAATAATGGGGTAAACTCTTATATATCGATCTAATCCTATATGAGTTTTATTTTTTTGATTAAAAATAATCGTTATTCTTGAATTTTTGTTTCTTTCGATTAAGTTTATTATTATTGATCATTTTTATTTGTTCGATCACAAATAATTATTACATTTATTATCCAACTTCCCTATTGTTTCACGAATAGATTTTAAGCTCTCTATTAATGTCAAGCCACGGCTCTCAACCTTTGTTATGGCAAATCAAATGCATCCAAATTTTAATTTTATGGGTAATCTTCATCGAACTTATACAGGGCAGTCTTTATTTCCCCAAACTTTTGGCGTAATATCAATTATGAAAGGGAAAGAGCTCTGGAATATTTCACTACCCTCCGTTTTGAGGATAAACGTCACATTTTTTGTTAAAGTGCACTGAGTTTTTCTAAACCAATTCAAGTTGACCTACATGATTTGAGAAATCTCATATACAACTACAATTACCATTAATCTTGTCTTTTAGAGCGATTTTTGTGGAATATAAATATTGTGGTTCTTTCCCTTTCGACCTTTATTTTTAAAAATGTTTGAAAATTATATTTTTAGGATCAATAATGGAGGCTTAAAATTTGCATTAAAAACATTCACTAGAAAATTTGATTTGAGGTCTACTCACACGAAAATAATGTTCTTTAACGAATAAAGTTTTAACATTTTAAAATTCATTATGTGTTTTAGCACCGTCCTAGAGCCATAGCATACTTAGAAATATGGAAAAACTATGTATTAAAAGTTCACGCTTGCATTTTGGCAAACTAAATTTATAAAGTGGATTTTACAATAATTTCACTGATTATTTAAACACGAAACCAAATAATGACGTGTCAAATATTCGGCGGCACATTATACCGCATCTGTTTGTACAAGTACTGGGAAACCCCTTAAAGATTCAAATTTACACACAGAGAAAATATACATTTTATTTAAAAAACAAAAACACTATTATTTCTGAAAAGGCTCTTCAGATGTTGAAAAATATTCAGCACTTATCTTGTTCTTAACAAAGTAGTGCGATTCGCTAACCTATTTTAACGATATTCGTATGGTTAACTCATCTTAACTAAAATTCTATTCAGCTGTTGTCGTTAGCTAGTCGATTACCGAAAACTAAACGACAACAAATTTGATGTTGTTAACTCAATCGTGAAAAGAAACTTAAATAAAGGATAAATTTAAAATTCGGTGATTTGTTTTCTTGAAATTAAAAAAGGAACATTACATAATGTCGTTTGAATATTTGGCATATGATTTGTTACGAAGTGATGAAAAAGTATGCGCTCCAACCGTGAATCGACGTTTACTCCGGGATGTAGGCAATCCTTTTCATTGCAACAAATGCAACAGCATTTCAGAAGCTGTATCGGTTAACTCCAGACGTGGCTGAATACTTAATTGCTAAGCTTGACAAACAAATAAGAGGCTCCAGACTAACAGCAAAATCGACTGAGAAACAAGTAGCTCGTGTAATCTTTAAGCTTGTATGCAATTTTAAATTTTACTTTTATATTGGTAGGTTCTAGCGGCTTTGAGATTATTCGCGGTTGCTATCAACGACCCGTAGATGAGCAATATTGAATATCAATGAGCCAGTCATTCGTAAGCCGGCATTCATCGGGTAATGGATGCAATCAATGATTCATTGTTTCACCAGAAAGTGAGGTTTCTTATGACCCAAGTGGAGCGCCAAGCTGCTAAAGAAATGTTTGCTTCAGCATCGTCTCCCTTTGTGGGATGCACTATTGGGGCCGTCGATTGCACACCAAAGAATCATGACGAGGCTTCTGCAAACCACCATATCTACCATTCAATCAATGTACAAATGTTAAAAGCAAGCCTTTATCAAGGATCCAAGTACAAAAACAGAAATATAGTTGAGTTTTAATATATAGATTCTAATTAAAACAATTTAAATACATATACTATATATCCTAACCATGGCATATTTGGAGGTGATTTCGGATATTCCTTAGAGTCGAGTTGATGACTATTCTACGAAATCACTCAGAGGAGAGTCCGAAATTCTGCTACAATGGACATTGCAATATATGTATTTTAAAAGAATTATAAACGTTTGTAGTTGGAAAAAAACTAGTATCTTATTTCACTTTAATCAAATATAACAATAGCGCTCAAATTTATTTTTGGCAGCAGGCATTCGTTTCTTTTTTCTCTATTTCTCTTTGTGTTTTTCGCTTATTTTTTGACATTTAGCTTGACAGGGGTGCCACTCTTTATCACTTTGAATAAATACAACGAGACAGCTGTTAAGTGTCGTTAGGAATAAGTTAGTGAATCGCACAATCGTTAGTGCACATGGCTAATATTGTTGTCAAAAATTGCGATTGTCACACCGTTTAAAGTTAAAGAATCGCACTACAGGCGGATATGAGCAATAACTCATTATTTAGATTTTCTTCTCCAAATAATCAACTGTTTTATATGCTCTGTGATAGCTGGCGTTGCCGTTGTGAAGGATAATGCAACGTTTTCGTGTTCGCCAATGACTTCGGACAAGCAAATTGTTGTACAATATTTAGCATTGACTGCGGTCGAAACAGCGAAAGCAGTAAGATCTAGTCAACTAGTTTCAAGTTTCGTCGCCTGTTACAGTACTATGTAAAAATATTTTTAAAAGCAGATCGTTGTTTGTGGCAAGAACAGCAGTTGATGAGCGGCCTTCGAGCAATTTATCAACGTTTAAATCTGTGAACCAGTCATAAACAGTGGATTTTCTGCTTAATGACCCAAAGCCAAATAATGCTCTTCCAAACTTTGTTTTTAAGTTAGGCCGTACTTAAAACTTTTCGCAAAATTGAGACATTGTTAAATCAAATCTACGTGGTGGAATAGTTATCTGACAATATTGTTTATTTGAATAAAATTTTCGAAAATCATAATCAGGGCTGTTCTGAAATCTGATCCGATTTGGATTTCTTACTCGGAATGAAAATATTTCATTATCAATTATCATGGAAGTAAGAAAAGATTGAGAAAGGAATCATACCTATAAGGGAATTACACAATATATCAAGATCAAGCGTGTCGCTGTCGGATAATAAATACGACTTCGTTAAATCCGAATATGTAGTACCTTGTTTTCACTGGTCATGTTAGCCTCCTTTGCTGCCAATAGCCCCAAACAAATTTTCGAGAATATCCAGCATGTCAGAAGATAGTGTAGGTCACTTATAATGGACTCGCTTAAGATGGAAACTCAGTTATTATGCACCTAACTTTCAAGTCCCAGTTTAAACATGTGAAAAAATCTCGGTTGTAATGAGCTCCGCTTAAAATGAACCGACATTTTTAAAATAAATAGCTACATCATAATTAAAAAGTCAACTGTATCTACTGATGTACATATAAAGACACTGAGGAAAGAAATGTGGCAGAACCAAAGGAAAAAATTGCCATTTGCGGCACATCCTATTATTGGTTAAATGTATACAGCAGAAAAGATCCAATAACTTTCCATTTCGTGGTCAGTGCTAAGGATGAAAGACAATGAATTTTGAAAAATTGTCAACAGTGGTTTTAAAATTTAAATGCAGTTCTAGATGGTTGAATGGATTTAAAACTATACAAATTTGGCGTGGTAGAGTTTGTGACGAGTAAGCTTCATTGGGCCAATGTGTTAAAAATGAATGGATATCACATATGGATTTGGTTATGTTGATCTCTAGATGTTGTATTGTTTATATAAATACATTATTTCGTCAATAAAAAATAATTTTTACATTTACATACTTTATATTCTGATAAGACGAACACTCGGTAATAATGGGCAGTTTGACACAGTCTCCGAGAGCCCATTAATTGCGCTGTTCTTAATATCAAAGCGGCTTCCTAGCTCCTAGTGAAGCAGCCTTGTTAGACTGTAGATTTCTGTTTTCAGATTTATTACCATTTTGGAATGATAAAAGAATTGTTTTGATTATCTGCATCAAGAATGATAGAATACAAGATTGCGCCTTCCCGCGGAGAAATGACAGATCTCGCCTTTAGTAAACAAGAATACGGGAGAGAGAAAATTGAACAACTTCCAATATTTCATTGAAAAACGTGTTCTAATTGTTCTAAAGTGTAAAAGTATGAATTTATAGGCAGACATTTAATAAATAAATTCGCAAAATACTAAAAAAAAGTGTCTATTTTTCTTAATTTGTGAAAGCTTTGTCTAGTTGAAGTTGAGAATTGTCAAACCCGGCAAAACCAAAGTAGCGGTACTTCTAAAGGCGTCACCTTCAGTATTCAGTACACCGTGTATCTGCATACTGTCCTCCAAGTCAAGTGCAAGACCATAGGCATACATATGTATGTTCCTTTGAATCCGGTTACTCTACCAGTACATTCATCTACTGAAAAAACAAAAGAACCTAAGAAAAAGTTGTTTCACAATGACCAAGGTGATGGCTTAAAAGCAGCTGATTTGATTTTTTTTTATTCACCTACATGTATTTTGTTTTTGCTTTTGCGTATGAGCTTTCAAAAGCCGTAAAAACAAAAGCAAAATGTATTTAAATTTTGACAACTCTTACGCAGAAACAAAAACAAAATACATAGGAGTTTTGTAGTTGTATTTATAACACCACCTTGTATGGATTCGCCTTGACAATGACTAAAAACAAAAGTAATAAATATTTCTTCGCACGAATTCATTCCCATTTTTCATTCTTTTCATAGCTGTCGTTCTCCAATCCATATTTGTTTTTTTAGGGTAACGTCAAACCACTCAGTCATTAAGTTATTACCTTTAAAATATTATAAGAGTAAAACTATTTTAATTCAAAATGAAGGTTTTAAAAATTGTATTGCAGTTTTAAAAAGCTATGGCACTGATTGAGTACGAAATCAATATAGTTTAGTTGCAGTGATTTTTGGCGAAAACTTTTGTAATGTGCGTATAGATTATAGACGGAAGTGGGAAAAAATTTTTCTGCAACAGTTTATAGGCTTCTGCGCTAAATGAATATCGCCTGAGAAATTGAAGATTCCGTACCCCAAATCGCTGATGAGGGTATTGACATCCCGTCACCTGACCTCAACGAAGTTCGAATCGCAATAACGCGGCTAACGAAAAACAAAGCCGCGGGCGCAGATGGATTACTAGCTGAACTATTCAAGAATGATGACGAAGAGCTGATAAGGTGTATGCACCAGATTATTTGCGGAATATGGTCGAACGAATGTATGCCCACCGATTGGAATCTGTCTTGCCAACAAGTGCAAATTTGGACTGAGTAGAAAACTCGAGGAACCAAAACCAATCTACATAAGCATATTATCATGCCCGTGCTACTGTATAGCGCAGAAGCATGAACGGCTTCCTTTAGACGCTGCCATTATCAGATGAGTGTTCAAGAGTCTCCAAAAAATTGTGTGACCTTTACGCCTTTGCGGCGGCGAATACCGCAGACGATAAAACGATGAGCTATATGGCAACATATAGGCATAGTTCAGGGAATTAAGATTCAGCGGCTAGGTAATGTTGTACGTATTGAAAAAAATGATCCAGCCATGAAAGTATTCAACGAGGTACCTGCTGGTGTGAGGAGGATGGACTTCAACACATTGGAAAGCTCAGATGGGTAAGGATTTGGCGTCACTTGGGATCTTTAGCTGACGCCAGTTAGCAACGCAAAGGAGCAACTAGCGTTCTATATTGAAATCGCCTAAAATGACCTAGGCGATTACAGCTCCAATTAAGAAAAAGAACACTGATGTGAAATGTGTGCCAATTGCTTTAATTCGCTGCTTATCTTATCACGAAACTATTAATTCATTATAAACAATTTTAAATTATTTTGAACCCACAGTTAATGCAATCATGTTTAGATTTTGCTTTATTTGCTCTAAAGCTAGGGTCTCACCATTGGCGCACAGCAGCCATTTTCGGCGCATTCATTGTGGTATTCTGCGCTGGAATTGTGGTAGCTATGCCCGATCGAAATCAACTATGTTCCGTTGATTATGTGAACACTATTCCGAACGATAAGAAGCTGTAAATTTGTGAAAAAGCGACGATTTTCATCCGCCACTTAGGCGTTAATCGAAATCGGGAATTTGCGACAATATTTTCGAAAATTACTGTTGATGATTAGAACTTTGTTAATTAGTTACTAAAATATTTTTTTGGCTTCAAAAAGTCTAAATTTTTTTTTCTTTCAGACAAGATGTTTAAAGAAGTTTACCTCTGAAACATTAAATTATACTTAGTTGTCAATGGTAGAATTTGAAGTTTCATGAAACTATAGTTCATTCTGCAAAACAAAGTATAAATCCAATTTGTGCAAACTTCAAAAGCAAACAACTATTAAAAAATCAATGAAATTTCATAAATATTACAAACGTTTTAATCGCGTATGTCCAATTTTGCAGACTATTTAATTTTATTAAATTAAAGTTGCTTAAAATTTCCCTTGATTTTTCTCGTGGTTCTTACGGATATCGCACAGATATCCATTTCCTTTCAAAGTCAGCGTCTAGCATTCGAGGTGTTTGGCCGTCTTAAGTGCGCTATCGTTATGTTATTCAGTGCGGGTTATTCCGTTATCTTTTTCTCTTCTGTGATTAGCAAAAAGCTTGCTTTATTCTTTTCTGTTGAATTATATTTAGTTCTATTTTGATTTGGTGAGTTTTTTCTTAACTGTGAGCATGCCCCCTGGGGCGACGGATAACAGAGAGAATCGCTTTGCTTTACTTGCAAGCGATACCCCACGCAAAAAACAAACTGACAAATAGTTCACCTCTAAATCTCTTCCCGGAATTACCAAGTGTTGCGGTGTCAGATCCTAAGTTTCTGGTTCTATCCTGCTGTGAAGAAAATAAAAAGATTTCAGATTTTTCCTGTTTTTCCGCCCATAGAGCAATTCAGCTTATAAGCAAAGAGGTAATATCGATCTCTGAACTCAGAGATGGTAACCTTCTGCTACTGGTAAAAGACAAAAAAATAGCACCAAAATTTTTGACCACCACGCAGTTGCATGGAGTGTGCCGTGATACATTTGTATTTCATTCCTCACTTAATATCACCAAGGGAACAATCTATGCTCCTTATCTTAACAAAGTGTCTGATGAAGAAATAGTGAGGGAACTTAGCAGCCAAGGTGTTACCTCTATTTACAAATTTAATAAAATGGTCAATGGTATCTAAGCTAACCCCAATTGGGGTTATTCTATTGTCTTTCGATTCTTACAAATTACCTACTAAAATTGATGTGTCATGGCATTCCGTAAAAGTGAGGGAGTACATCCCTAACCCCATGCGATGCACATTGTGTTAACTACTTGGTCACACCGGGAAATGGTGTAAGAATCAGCCAATATGTGTTGGGTGCTCACAGCCTCCACACCAACCAGAGGATTGCACTCGTATTATGTGTGCCAACTGTTCGGAACAACATCCTTCATCCTCCAAAGAGTGCAAAAAATTTAAACAAGCTAAATATATTTTAGCTATAAAAACAAAAAACAAATGCTCCATGAAGGAGGCTAGAAATATCTATCGCACACAAATAACAAAACCCCCAGTTAATTCTTCAACATCCTACGCCGCTGCCCTTTCATTAACATAACCTTCCCACGCTACTACTACACAAAGTACCTCTACTCCAATAACAATATTAATCCCACCCCTCCATCGCCTTACGTAGCTTACTTCCATAACTTAAGTAACACAAATATACACGGCACTGGTGTGCTTATCAAAAAAGGCATTTGGTATAGAAGAATCGACATTCAAACAAACTTAAACATTATTGCTCTCGAAATTAAATCCAATAGCATTACATTAACGGTGGTATGCGTTTATTTTCCACCTGGTAAGGATTTCAATATACTTGAGTTTAAATCAATTCTAACTTAATGCCTTATTATCTGTGGAGATATCAATGATTGGAGCCCACTTTGGGGATCTTCCAAACAAAACAAGATAGGTAAAGCAATTGAAGAACTTATTTGTTCCCAAGACTTAACTGTCTTAAACGACAAGTCTCCGACACGCTTTTCCACACATCAGTCATTGACGCATGTTGATATCACGGTATCTACCACCAGCGTTTCCCCACTCCTTTCTTGGAGAATTTTAGATAATCTCTGTGGCAGCGACCACTATCCGATAGTTTTCCACTTAAATGGTAAAATGAAAACTAAGACTGTCACATACCAAGATTTAAAACTGATAAAGCAGATTGGGAAAAATACAGATTGCTGTGTGACGAGCAAAATCAAATCCATCCCGTTAGTAACAACGTTAATAAGGAAGGAAGCCAATTCTATTAAAAAGATTATACTTAGGTCAGCCACTTCATCTATCCCACAAACTCGTCCGTATTCGCATAAAAAATGTGTCCCCTGGTGGAGCAAGGAGCTTGCCGAGCTGCGTACAATAAAGCAAAATGCATGGTATGATTTTAAACGCATTCGGTCTAACCAAAACCTCATGGTATACAAGCAGCAAACGCTAAACTTAAACTTTCTGCAAAAAGGTCGAAAAAATAATGCTTTATAAACATCACTAGTAACAGCAATACATCATCTTCTCCTAAAGAAATATGGAAAAGTATCAAAAAGCTGTCGGGCTCTTGCAATAATTTTACTGGTCTAGCTAATGTCATTCGCTCAGCAAGAGAGATTGACAATCCTATCACCATCCAAGAGTTTAATAATTTTGTGAACAAGGCCAAAGGCTCCGCTCCTGGATACGACAGGATTAATAATGTAATGATGAAAAACCTATCTCATTCTACTAAAACTAGGCTATTAAACCTATACAACGACATTTTCTCTTCTGGCATAATTCCTCAAAGTTGGAAATGTGGTTGTATAATCCCTATTCCTAAGCCTAACAAACCATCAGATCAGCCGTCCAGCTTTCGCCCGGTTTCCTTATTGCCTTGTAACAGCAAAGTTCTGGAGAAGACAGTTGCTAACCGACTAATGTGGTTTATTTCTAAACAGAAATTGCTAAACCCTAATCAGATTGCCTTTAAAAAAGGTCATAGCACAATCGATGCTCTATTATCTTTAGATCATTTCTCTTCATGTGCCCTGTCTAATAAGAAACATATTACAGCACTTTCCCTAGACTTCGAAAAGGCCTTCTATCGTGTCGGGGCACACATTGTTCTAAGACAATTAAGGAAATGGGCAGTTGGCTCTAAAATTTACAATTTTGTTAAAATTGTTTTAATTAACCGAAGAGTTATGGTCAAGATAAATGGCTCTTTCTCCGACATATACAACTTAGAAAATGGTATTCCGCAAGGTTCGCCTCTCTCGGTGGTTTTATTTGTTATCGCGTTTGACGAAATTAGCAAAATAATAGATAAGTACAATATAAGCCACAGTATTTACGCGGATGACCTTCTGATATTTACTAAACTTGATAATTTAGTATCGGTTAAAACCATTTTTAGTAAAATCCTTGATATTTCTGTATGGTCGCTTGAATCAGGAGCGATTATATCATACGAGAAATTCAACGTCCTGCATATTTGTCGAAAGAAGCGCTGTTCCGATGTAAGACTATCTTATAATAATGTACCCATAAATAATGTTAATGAATTGAAGATATTAGGAATTTTCTTTGATAGTAAATATACTTTTAAGTTTCATTGCAATTATATTAGAAACAACTATTAAACCGCCTTAGTATTGTAAAATACTTTTCTTCAAAAAAGTCCTTTGTACATACTTCGACTCTTTGTAATATTTTTAAATCGTTAGTTTTATCGGTAATTGATTGCGCTCTACCAATTTATGGAAGCTGTGCCAAAAGCAGCTTGAATCTTCTTTGTGCTCCATATCACGCAGCTGTGCGGAAAAGCCTACGTGCCTTCACCACTACTCCTGTTTGTAACATTTTGGCAGAATCCGGACTTCCTGGTCTCACGGAACGGGTGGAATATATGACCGCTGGACTTATATACAAAGTTTTATCCTGCAACAACTCTAACCTTTATAAAAACATACTCAATTCTGTAAATAGGAAATGTTTCCCAAAGAGGCTTTCGGCAATATATCGCGTAGTTGCTCTGTCCAGAAAAATGAATATCCTTGTTAAATCTACTCGGCAAGCTTACAGTAAATATCCACCTTGGAATCTTTCGGACTCGTCATTTGTTAATTGAATTCAGGACTATCAAAAGCAAAATACTTGTGCCATTATCTACCAGCAAGTTTTCCTTGAGCACAAACTAGAGTTAAACTTAAAATCGTTCAAATTTATATTTACGGATAGCTAAAAAACTAACTTCTCAACGTCTTTCGCAGTTATATCGGAGGATTTACTGGTTTTGAAAAAAACTTTACTTCACAATCACTGTTCTATATTCACCAGTGAAATCTTTGCTATCCATCAAGCTGCTCTAATAGCATCCAAAACCAAGGGTAAATTTTGCATTTGTACCGACAGTCAATCCGCCATCGATGCCGTAAAAATTTTTACCAATAACAGTGTCTTAGTAACATACGTTCGAGATCTGCTCACCAAGCACGCAAGTAAAATGAAATTGATGTGGATACCTGGTCACTGTGGAATTCAGGGCAATGAGCTCGCTGATTGTATTGCGAAAAGTGTTCATGAAGAACCGGTTCTATGCTTTGACGCTCTTGAAAAAGCTGACTTAAAACGTCTAATAAAGCAGTACATAACAAGTCCCTATTGAAATGGAATGAATACATTCATCATTATGCGGCAATTAATTCTACCAGAGCAAAGCCTATATACCCCACGAATTCCAAACATTTAGACATTTTGTTATTCACAAGGCTTCATCTAGGTCATACGCAGATCACGCACGGCTACCTGCTAAATTCTGGAGACGGATCCAGCTGCTTTTGTAGGTCCCCTAGCACATCAGTAAAACTTATACTAGATGCATGCCCCCAATTTACCAATACAAGGCGAAGGATTTTTAGCACAGCTCTCCCATCGGAACTGCTAACTAATATAACATTGTCGAATATAGGTACTATATGCAACTTTCTTATATCATGTAACATAGCACATTTAATTTAATATAAAATGTACAATTTATATATTAATGAAAATATTTATGTATATTCTTTATTTCAACCATAACATCCAATTATTACTATTATAATAAAATGTAAAAACCAGCTGATGGCCTTGAGCTAGTGCTGCTATTTTGCATTTGCATTCAATTACATTTCAGGTGGCCATTATCGAGCAATCATCGGCATATGAGACTATGGTGACTCCCTCTAGCGGTTGAGGAAGCTTGGAAATATAATGATTAAACAAGAGTGGAGACAGGGCGCCACTCTGCGGTACCCCTTGTTTAATTCTCCTCAGTTTAGATGTTGAGCCGATGATTGACGACCACACAGTAATTCGCGGTCCAGTTGTTGATGCCTCCACGGCGGCTAGTAGCGTGGCTTTCCGTGTCGTCCCTCAGTACACTGATACACTTTAGAAAAAATCAGTAACAAGAGTCAGTAAGAGTAAAATTTAAAACTTTATTCAAAGGAAATCTTATTGTTATCCATTTCTAAGAAAAATTGTTTTTCCTCAATTAATATTTTGATAAAATATGCCCTAGGTTATGCCTAAGGTTACTGTCTAGGTTAATCCCTATGATAATCCATTCAGTGGTTTCGGAGATTAGTGAGTACTTTTTGTTGTTTATCCTTTCTCTCTTTACCTTCATACATTAAATTTGAATAAAAGCCGAATAACCTCGTTGGCGTGAATTTTTGATACATTTTTTATCGCAACTACTTCAATATGGCAAGCGACGAAGTCCAAGGGAGTGTACAAATTTTCTCTAATTTAAGGAGCTGTACACAGCTCAAGGTGGAGTTTTAATTTTCAAATTATACAAGACATCTGATTTTGGCATTTGTATCCACGTTCGTTACATTTACCATGGTACAATTTTCAGCAGATTTTTAAACATATGTATGTATGTATGTATCTATAACTTATGTAGGTACAATCATACGTCGCTGTCAATATTACCAAAGGGCCTACAACGAATTTAATTAATTTTGTTACAGCAGCCAGAATGAAGCTAAATGGTAAATTTTTTAATATATGTACATATCGTTTGTAAGTCTAAGACTAATATCATTAACAAATAAATTTCATTCACAATCGTTAGTAATTACAAACACGACGTTAAAAGGTTAAATACAACACTGTTATTTGGATGGTAAAAGCTTTTGCATGCGACACATGTAACTTAGACAGAGTGTGCGCAGAAGGGCCGCGCATTCCATCCGCCAAAAGCTTTTCAGAAAGAAGACAACTGCAAGCAAATTTAGGCAAAAAGGAATCAACACTATTGTGTACCACCAAGTATAAAAATTTCATGCACACATAGCTGCTCAACGTTAAAAAGTCGATTTTTCACATAAAAATTTTTACGAACAAGGAGTGGATGGATGACAAAGGTGAAAATAATAGCAGAAAAGGCCAAAGGACCAAGCACAAATAAACACAAACTAAATAGAAAAATAGTTGGATTAGCAGTAATAGTTTAAACAAAATCTAAGTCCGATCCGTTGCACAAATATAGATACTTATCGCAAAAAAAAGTTACGTACATATGTACATACATACTCGAAAGTAAAGACGACGAACATCGATACTCGAACTATTCGAAGGCCTAATTATGTGGTGAAGAGCAACTTTAAAGTTTAGTATACTCGTATATTAGGTTAATCTTATAAGTAAGTAAATCCATTAAGCGGAACCACCGCAAAGGTAAACTTACACATACCTACAGACAGACATATGTACATACAAATAATTCTCTTTATCCAGTTAGTGAATTGAAAAGAATGAAAATTGTAAAATAAGCTATTCACTTGGTCGCTCACCCCAATCGGAACGGTGCAACGAACGCTCTGCAGCACTGCACTGTATTGTACGTGGGCGACAATAATTCCTCAAATGCTGGTGCTGATGGCGAACAAATGGTCCTTGTGGATTTCCACACTCACTTGGCTGACGTTACTTTCAGGTAAGATATAATTAGTTATTTGTGTGTGTGTGTATGTGTACAGTAATTGTAACGAAACTTCAGTTACGAACTCGGTGCGGATAACAAATCTCAAAGTCCCTCATACATACACTTTGGATCGCAACACCGAACCGGATCCGCTGGTGTTGGACTGCGAATACGAGGTAGAGCCGCGCGAGAAAGGATTCGTACTAAAGTGGTTGTTCAACAATCACTCCATTTACCAATGGATCCCATCAGTAAAGGGCTTCGCCATGGTAAGTGAAAAAAACATCGCTAATATTGATACTCGTAATAATATTAATCCTCTCATTAATAGCTAACATGATTATTTAGTTATTTTTATTTATATATGTGTATACGAATGTTATGTGCCATCTACAAATATGTATTTTCTACTGCAACTTCACCAAAAATGGCTCGTACTTTATATTCATTCAAAGAAGTCGCTGTAAAAAATATATATAAAACGCCATTTAAATATTTATGCAATGCGAAACTAAAACATGTACATAGTTACATATATATGAATATATCATATACATACGAGCATTAGGATGCCTCAGTCTCCATAAAAAAAAATGTTATTGTTACTGTTTTTCTATCGGAATTATAAAACTCATTATACTTTAAGACATTAACAAAAATATTTCCTACAAATATTAAGATTTACGTTGCCTGGACCGATTTGATATAACTGTCAATTCGATTTGGCAAATAAAAAGGGCGAGGAAATATCTTTCTAATTATACCTTCAACTTTGGACTGAGCTTTGATTAAGTTTTATAATACTGGTGGAAAAACCGCAACAATTTGTGATGAGGCACCCTAACGTATATAAAGTACATACATATGTACATATGCACATACATACATTGTATATATGTATAATAATAATGATGACATAACTTAATTAGTGATTTTATATTTGAACTTATTTAAAGGGCATTATGAAGTCCAAAATAGATACAAAAATATTTACAATGGAAGGCAGTCCTGGTGTTATAACCATCAAGAAGCCAGACTGGAATATGACTGGAGAGTACACATGCACCGTGCAAACATTCGAGTCGACAGATAAGAAAAGTGCTCGTCTTCAAATTATCGGTATGTAACTGTCAAAATTTTCTCCATAACAAACAAATATCGGTACCAGTGTTGCCTTTCGGAAAGAATTTCATCGTGTTAGATTTTATTTTAAATTTCCATTTTTGGTATAATGGTAAATTTTATTTTCATATGCTAAATTTTCAAAAGGTTCATTGAATATTTTTGATTCGATAAATTTACTTAGAACAGAAAAAATCTGCTAAGGGTTAAAATACAAAAGCTGTCAGTTGGTCATGTTTGACTAAGAATATTATGAATTTAATCAAAATATGTGTATGTATTTATTCTCACATAACATCGACAGAGATAACGATATGACGTGCTACTATAAGCGCAACGTCATTTTTATTTATCCGTAAGTTTGTGTCGGTGAAAAATTTTGTTTCGGAAAACGAATTAGTATGTACCGCAAAATGTTTTCTTCAATTATTTAACGTCATTTCGTTTGATCCAAATTTAATTACCCAGCGTCCGATTAATTCGATCACTGTGCTTAGGAAAATTTGTATAATTTTTAAATGCGGTAAAACTGCTTCAGCTGAGTTTTGTTTACTTTATAAATTGTGTGTAGTTTAGCTTAATATTATTTTAGTTTACTTACTTTAAAATAATTATATGTACATATATGTATTTGTGCATCTAAATATGAATGTTCAGTTTTGTCAGCTATTAGTTTTGGTTCTGGTTAGCATCCAAACGACAAGCTTCATCAGATGTTAATTATTACAGATTTATTTTCAAAAAGTAAAAACTGGCAGCGCAAGCTATATATAATTGGTTTTGAAACTTCTTCGTAAAACCGCTATAATAAATCTAATATTAGGAGTGTTCGTTACAGAAGCCCAGTAAATATTAGCCAGTAAAATAACTAGAGAATAAGGCGTCTTACTCTCTCAAATACAGAAACTTGCTGAGTTTTTCGCGAACAGGATTTAGTAAGCATTTGCAAGGAATTCCGCACAGTTGCCATTGAATTTATGCGTTTGATTCATTTCACTTAAGATTACAGTTGGCTTTTTTGCTTTCCGCTTGTTCGATAATAAATCGCCTCTTTTTTCGTTAATAAATCACTCAGATTTATCATTTTGCAAATCTATAATTGGAAATATCGAATTGTTTTGTTGACTGAAATGCAACCGTATGCCACAACCAGCTGTTTTTCTTGCTTCCCCTCCAAATGAAATATCAAAATTGCGCTTTCTTCTTGCAATTTTTGCACTCTTATTAAGTGAAAAGTGCATGCTTTTTCAAAAAGAAATGTTTCAATAGTTGTTTCCAGTAACAGTGTCTTCCTGTATTTATGTATATTATATAGAATACTAAAAAGGTGACAGATCTCTCGTATATGTAAGTACATACATTACCTTCGGCAAGTATTCTTGGATGTAAACAACTAATATGGATGTACATATATTATCTGAATTCTGTGGTCGTAAACTATATATGCATCTTACGTGATTGAACGAAGGCTGTCCATGCCAAGCACTTAAGACAGTCAGAAATATTTGTATTGCTGCGCTATATTTAAAAAAAAATACCCCAAACCGAAAATAAAGCAGTGATTGTTATCTCAAATATTTAACATTTTTATTTTATTTGTAAAATAAAACTTTTGGTAGATTATTTTATGTCCGTTTGGTAGAAAATATTTTTTGACCGCGGCAATACTGGTCGGTACCCCAACGCAAAAAAAGTTTTGATAACGCTTTTAGTTTGAACAAAATTTTATTTTAATTTCAAATTTTCTTCGGGACCCAGTCCATTGTATATACAATTCATACGTTTGTGCGATACATTTCATGTTGAGAAATTTTTTTTACAGTTCCTGAGTCCGATTTCGTATTGGAAACGAAAACGGATGGCGAACAGAGTGGCGTGGATATAATGTGTGCGGTGCAAAATGTGTTTCCCCAGCCCATACTATCTGTAATGTAGGTGATCAAATATTTATAAGCCAGCGATTTTGTTTACACTTAATTGTTCACAATTGTCCCTTTGTCGTATTTTTCAGATTTGATACAAAGATAATAGATTCAGTTCTGACACAAACAGATCAGAATTCAAGCGGCCTGTATAGTACGACAGTCAGAACGCGAATTCCTCGAGATAAGTTAGAATCGCCTACACCGATCACTTGTGCATTTTTCCTACTTGGTACTAATTATACCAAGAGGAGAGAAACAATTTTCTATGGTAAGTAGAGGTAAGATTTTTTTATCACACCTATTTTAGTCTTGCTTAATTTTACAATTTGATATAAACTTACATCTGTACTTACAATAGTTGTGTTCCAGCTAAACTGGATTTACAGTTTTTTATCTCTTTCTTACTCATTGCCATTGCTGAAACACAACTAATATCTATTGAGAGTGGTTTAACTGTTATTTTGATATCTGGCCCTTTTTTGAGCGTTTTTAAATATTTCTTGAAATCATAATACTTCAAACTACAAAAACAAGAACGACTTATGGCTAAACTTAACGTTCACTTTCACATTCTTGTCGTGCTAGTTTTGATTGTTTTTTATTTCGCGTAAGGTCTATGTGCATCAATTGTCTTATTTTCACTCGAAAACGTTTGATATACATACATATAATAATAATTTCGCGCTTACAATCATTCAACTCGATGTTTTTTCCGAACTTCTTTTACAATTTAGCTTTCACCGTATTTTTAGCGGACTTGACAAATTAGAAAATAGTGATTGCTAGATATATTTAAAAAAATTTCAATTAATAATAAATAAAGGTTCCAGTGGTGGTTTCAGTTTCCATTGTAGTAATTAGTTACCAAAAATTGCAACTTGGCTGTCTTTTTACTGGTACTCTTTTATTAATTTTTGGAACTTTCACTACTAGTATTAGAACTTTCGTAAAAGTAACAAAGAAACTATCACCGAATCCATCTTAGTTCGATCGTAGCATATACTTTGAATGGAACTATTCCTTCGTAGCTATTCGGTCTCAGCGATACCATTTTATGCATTAGTATTTTATTACTCTTATTTACAAAGACTAAAGACCAACTGTTAACAGTTATTGCAGATTAATACATATTATTTATTTATCTATAATATAGTAAATAAAGATACAAAAATTGCATTCTCCAGAGAAACATAAAATAAATTTTCGGAAATATTGGAATTACTATTCGTATTTTCCTGTTCAAAAGTTGCACAACTCCCTTACCCATTTGGTGCGATTGTTATAAGTGCTAAAGAATATTAAAAGGCAACAAAACTCTGATAGCTTATCTCAACACCCAAATCCCGGTATCTTTACATTCCAATGTATCTCTAATATGCTTGAAGTATGTATGTGCGTATGTACATAGGTATAAAATCTTTTAAGAACGACACAAACGTGAAATCTAGCCAATTTGTTTGTAGTGTAATTTTGAATATACTGGTTTTGATGTGGGGCATTTAAATATTCAGTTTTGAATGGCATATTCCCACTGTCTTAAATATCGGTATCGAACGATTTTTTCAATATCAGAACCCGTTAAGAATGCGCGATGAAAATCTGTGCATTAAACGCTTGACAAGATATCTCTTCATGTTTCTAAATGCTATGCAAGTCAAGGGAATAAGTACGCTTACTTACTTAATTGGCGCTTTATCCGCTTAAGCGATTTTGGCCGAACTTCTCCTACAATTTGTGGTGTGCGTCTTTATGTTGTAACACAAATTTAGGGACCTACAGTTTTACGTCGCCTCCGAAGGGGCGAATATTTTTTTGTGAGAAGAGAAGTTTTTTCATGGCAGAAATACACTCGAAGATTGGCCATTGCTTGCCGTGGGCGCTATTAGGTAAAAACTTTTCTATAATTTTTAATGTTACTTGCCCCGGCCAGGATTCGAACCCGGGACCTATAGAATGCAACGCGTACACGCTACACACTCGGCTATAGCGGGCGCCAATAAATACGCTAGTTCATACGAAACCTCGTTGTTCATTGGAAGCCGTTTTAGCTGGCATCAATGGCAATGTTTACGTGTTGAAAATATTTTGGAAAAAACTAAATTCGCTCCAAAAATAATTGCAGGCAATGTTGCAACGCCTCTTCAAGCATCATAAATATGCAAA
This sequence comes from Anomoia purmunda, assembly GCA_951828415.1. Lineage (NCBI taxonomy): Eukaryota > Metazoa > Arthropoda > Insecta > Diptera > Tephritidae > Anomoia > Anomoia purmunda. The sequence goes on from OX639997.1 coordinate 68,869,995, forward strand.
TTTGAAATTTTAATAACTAATAATACATTTTTGTAAGTATTTGATTTTTCAACAATAGTATAAGAAGTTTAGCAAATATTATTTGCACTATTTTAGAAAGAATTATTCAAATGAACTTTGGTGGAGGTGGAATGAAGCTTTAATTAAGGTTATAGTTATCCGCAAGTAACCCCAGTTAGTGACAAGTTCCGTGTTTCACTCTGCAACAGCCCAAACCAACACGAACTTTGTTAATATTGTCTGAATGTAAATCTATCCAGTAATCAAACGCTCGATGGATTTGTAAAGATTAGATTAGGTTATAGCGGCTGCGACCATACAAGTCCATGGATGCGCACGTTGCGATACCGTTGCGATACCGTTGCGATACCGCTGACGGTGGCCATGCGTTTTCTTCTTCCCTCGGGAATGCTAGCCGAGCTTAAGTCGAGGGCGAGACAGCGGCAGAGATAGTGTTCGATGTTCTCCACTTCCTTTTCGTCTCTGCATCTTCGGCAGAAGTCGTTTGTTATACATCCCAATCTCTTCCCGTGTGTGCCCATAAGACAGTGTCCGGTAATTACCCCAACCATTAGTCTGAGACAAAGTCGATCCAGGCGAATCAGCGCTTTGGATGGCTTTACGTCAACCTTTGGCCAAACTTGTCTGGTAATCCGACAGGTGGGTTTCATGACCCATCTGATATGATGGATTTGCAAAGGTTATCGCGAATTTCTTTAGGCCTCCTACAGTTTGCATAAGTTGTTTTCAGAAAAGTGGAAAAAGGGGTTTAAATATATGGTGGGAAAAATAATAGCTTTAGATATATACAGTAAAGTTTCACGGTATATATTTTCTTGGTACATTGTTACTCTCCAGCGAGTTTTCAAAATTGGTTTTTGAGGCGTTTCTTAAAGTAAGAGTCAAAACGATCTTTTTGGGAGGGAGGTAATAGGTTAAAATGTTATACAAAAATATTTCCCCTGACATATTACTGTTTATTTCTAAATCTTTCATTACGCTCAGATATATACATATTTAAACTATTTTTCCACTGTTTTGATATCAACTTAGGCCGAGACATGGAAACTTTAACAGCCCATAAATACTTAATTCGAGCTATCTTCTGAAAATTCATCGAGTGTTTTATTAATGAATAGGTATACTTTCCAGAAATGTTAACAAAGTATTAAAGGCCATTTTTGGGATATTTTACCACAGGATAACTATGAAACAATTCTTGGGGTTGGGTGCACTGTTCTCATTCATTTTATACTCATATTTCAATACCTTGTATAATTTTAGATGTGTAGGAATTTTTGGAAACCACTATCCTTGTTAAAACTTTATGGTCCTTTAAAACAATACAGGAAGCAAGCCATTATCGACCTTTCTGATGATGATGACGATGACCTAGATATTAGAGAGAGCAGTGATGTTGATCCACAGCCGCCTGCTAAACAGCAACTGGCCAAATCATGAATTTAATTTATTTAATTTTTTTACTTAAAACTTTTCATAACTAACATTTCAAAATTATATTTTTTTCCATATTTTTATAATTTCTTTTTGAATGTTTCTTCAAAACCAACACTGAAAAAATTGGTACATAAGAAATGAGAAGTAAATTAATATTAAGCTGGATAACGCAAGTTTTGTATTATGATTGTTTTCTTTTCAGATAAAATTTATTGAAGAAACTGAGAAGCATATTATAGATCAAACAGAAAGCAAAAAAGACTTAGTTTAGTGGAAATTATGTTCCAAAAGCATGAAAAAAAAATTTTCAACATTTTGCTTCTTTTCTAAATCAATTTTTTTTTTTAATTTTAATTGTTGCACAGGTCTCTAGCAATAATTTGGCTTTGAAAGATTATAAAAATATCAATTAGTCGACGAGTTATAGCCAAAAAAACCATATAAACAATATGCTGAAAATCGGAATTGACTGCAAAGTTCGAAGGTCGATTAAAAAAAATTCGAACTAACATAAACAAACGCCGCGATACGGGTCTTCTAATTTAGCCTCTATTTTCACCCCTCACTCTCAGAATCGACCTAACTTTTGCTAACCTGAATTTTTTCCACAGTGTTATACGAAGTTTCCTACATAACCAACGCCGACATCAAGGCGAAGCTGAAATTTCGCCAACTCTCATCTTTTCGCGCGCTGTGACAATCAGTTGATTTTCATATTTTCTTTCTTTATCTTTTATTACTCACATTCGCTTAGATACATACGCTACACTTCAATTTTCTACGAAACAACAATGTAAATTTAAAGATTAACCAAAAAATATGGGCTGCATTTTAGTTTTGTAACCTTTCACAATAAATAAATGAGGGTTGTCAATGCGTTTATTGTGGCATCCCTTGTGCGTTATTCGCTTTTCCCACAAACTTACAAATATCACGCAAAGTCAAAACTTTTTATGTGGCATCACTTTATTAGTTAAAATTTGAAGGGAAGAAGAAAGTTGATCGAAATTGTTTCGCCCAGTGAATTTACCATACAGAATCCGTACAGCAAGTCTCACCAATATAACACACCTTCCAGTTTATCGAGTTATCTGCTAATTTGGTGATATTTTTTCCAATTTCCAAAAACTTTCTCATGTTATTTATTTTTCTATTGTATCTTGTTGTTGGAAACTGATAAAATATAATCAGATAATTCTATATCTACCTTGGAAAGTATCGGGTCTTGCAATAGGAACGCTACAAAATTTTTTTTAAATAAAACAAAAACGGTTTGAGATATGAATTAAATTCTTTATTCCTGTGAAAGTACACTCGATGCCATTATGTATGGAACTCGATTTATTTTGCATGGGCACCACGGGCACGCTTGCAGAAGTCCAGACGCTGAACCCAATTTTCGCCTACTTTCAAGCATAAATCGGCCGATACTGCTGCAATTTCACGTTCGATATTCGTACGAAGTTCATCAATCGTCGCTGGCTTGTTGGCATAGACCATAGGCTTGACGTAGCCGCACAGGAAATAGTCTAACGGCGTCAAATCGCACGACCGAGGCGGCCAATTGACTGGGCCATTTCGTGAGATAACACGTTCACCAAACTTGTTTTGCAATAAATCCACAAATCATCCAATTCGGGCCAAAAATATTCGGTTATCATTGAGCGGCAGCGAATCCCATTCACACTAACGTGCCGGTCTTGATCATCACGGAAGAAGTACGGTCCAATGACGCCGCCTGCCCATAAACCGCACCAAACCGTAATTTTTTCGGGATGCAATGTTGACTCATGGAGTACGTGTGGATTGCTGCCTGTCCAATAACGCATATTTTACTTATTGACGAAGCCATTCAGCCAGAAATAACGACGACCATAAATTGGACGTAGCGCTCTTAAAGTTGAGGCCATTGACTCCGAATTTCGGTAGTAAATTTTAATAATTTCGACTCGTTGTTTGATCGTATATCTTTCCATGATGAAATGGCAAACCTTACTGAAGAGAAATGTCAAAAGAGCGGGAAAAATATGGCGTCGTTTGCTGGCACTATCGGTCTACTTTTGTAGCGTCCCTATTGCAAGGCCCTTTATAAAAGTATGAACGTGCATTAAATTTAATTTAAAAAAATATGACACATGTAGTACATAGCTATGTACAAATGATTTTTGATCAAATGATAAAATATTTATATTTACAATACATTTACATTCTTTATTTCAGATAAAGCAACAAATATACAACGCAAGTGGACTACGGTTGCCGTAGTAATATCGATTGCATCCTTAACACTAAGCAGTTAGTTTGATAGAACATTTTTGTTCACTTAGGATATTTTTGTTCAAAATTTTAATGAAAACTAAATTTTGCGGTATTTTGAAAAGTGCTTATTTTGTAAATGCATGTAAATGTCATAACAAAACAAATTAAAAATTATATTCATATTTTTATGTGTAAGTACGAACGTGTACTGAACATTAATAAATACGAAAACAGAGAACATAGTTTAGATCAAAAACGATGATTTTTTTTATATTATTCCAAATATCATTTGAGGGAATGTAGAAAGTCGCCAAAAAGGTCGTCGTTGGCGGAAAAAAGGTAACCAGAGGTTTTTTTGATGTTTTATCGGTTATTGGGGGTTGGACAATTGCATACAAAATTTTATCAGTACCAAGCATTTCAATAAAATCAACCAACGAACTCTGGTTTTGATAGAGAGATTGGTAGATTTGTCACCGATCTATTGTTGCCATTTAAAAAAAGAGTTGCCATATCGTATTATATTATATTTGGAAAAAAGTTTTACTATTATCTGGTGTCGGACCAAATATAGAATGTATCCATCATCCAAGAAATATATTACTAAAGCTTTGCGAAACTAATCAACCAATTTCACCGAATTTACACATTGCAACTTGCCACAATTTGAACTAAAAAAGTGCTTAAATTGAAGTTTTCAAAAGTTGTTATATACTACATACATATGTACAATTTTCAATGTTGGTTCAATTTTCTCGCTAATGGTCTCTATTTCATGTAATTATATAGTCTTTTGTGGGAAAATAAATACAAATATGAGGTAAAAAATAGTATTCTTTATTGAAGAAGTTTGCTCGATCAGACGATTAGTGGGTAAATATTGTACACATCGCAAACATTCTTCAAAAGAATATTAAGCCAAAATGTATAATTTTTGGGATGTCGCGATAAAAATTGCAATATAAGGTAAATCATGTTGGGTAAAGACAGACTTAGTTCTTATTTTTAGCAGCAAATTGCAATAAAATTTTGCTTAAATCCTTGAGAACTCAAATCTTAAATATTAAAACTTTTGTAGAGTATATGCAATAGGTAAGTAGAAAATTCCTCTACCTAACACAACGTAAAAGTTAATAACAATAATAATATAATAATTTGGCGCTTACATCATAGCTTGATGTTTGGCCGAACTTCTCTTGCAATTTGTGGGATCTATAGTTTTGCGTCCACTCCGAACGGCAAATGATTGTTCTGAGCAGTTTTTTCATCACAGAAATAATGACAGATATTGCCTGCCGAAGTTACTTTCCCCGACCAGGATTTGAGCCCGGAACCCACTGAACGTAAAAGTTAGTCGTTGGAAAACCCTCTACACTCTAGCCAGATTTTCTGAAAGCTTTCGCATATGCAGCTCCAGTTGCACATCTATTCTCAACCCCGCACCCAATACAACGAGAGTGTCGCGTTGTGCGCTGCGTTTGTGACCCGCAACATAAAGAATATTCCACCGAATAAGGGTTTAAGCCCTAACTCCTCTTTTTTTGATTACGAAATGTCCGGGATGTTAATAGACAAGGTAAGAAAATTGTTGGATCTTGCGACAGCTATAAGCGCAAATTCTATGGCTCTAAATATGCCAGGAAGAGTACGTAGTGAAAAGCCAAACTAGTCAAAAAACTTTCTAGATTATGAACCGGTATTTAATGGAGGTAAAATTCCTAGAAGTACAGAAAAGCACAGTACCATGGTCCACATTTCGTACCCTTCGCTTGTCTTTATAGTTGTGCAGGAAAAAAATTTTCGAAGGACGACAGGTAGCCCAGTGCAAATATTACAAAACAAGAAGAAGGCAACATTTTCAAGAAAACACAACATATAAACAATAAAGAAACATCTGAAATACGATTTACTACTCTGTTTTACCGATATCCGTATGGTTAACCCATCTTAACGAACATTTCAGCCATTTTGCTATTTAGCAACCATTTTTTAACGATATTTGCTACCGCCGGATCTGCGATTGTTGTTAGCTTGTCAATTATTAAAAATTAAACAACGAAAAATATGACGCTGTTAACTCAATCGAGAAAAGAAAACTTCGTCATTTGAAAGTAAATTAAAATGAACTTGAAAAAATGGAAAATTCGACAGTCATTTTAATATTTAATATACGTTTGATGTATCACGAAGAGAGGAGGAGGTAAGCCGTTTGGTACCGGGATGTAAGCAGCGCATGCAATCTTGTATGCGATATTAAACTATAATTTTATACTAACAGGTTCTAGCTGATCGAAACTCCTCGCAACTGCTTGCAATCGGTGGCCAATAGGAGCAATTGGCAACTTCCATAAGCCAGTTATTAATAAGACGTAGCATACATCGTGTCAATGTTTTCCCCTATGAGACAACTGGAGCTTCAGTATCGCCGTTGGGGCTATATCTCGTACTCATACATACATATATCAATCATGAAGGCTTATGACTACCATTGCTACCTACCAAACGTTTATCTATGATTTAAGTAAAGAAATAAAAATATGTATGTAGATAAGTAGACCTACTTACATATATTATATCCTTTTCATTTATAGAAATGCGATTCAATTTTAAAAAACTGTTAAATATAAAAGCAAACATAATTTCAAGTACGACAGTCTGCCGCTATTACATGAATATGTGGTTGTTGTTGATTATAACAAATCCTAGTTGTACTACTATGGTTGTTAGAAAATTGTTATGGTTAGGTGTGCTCACTGGCCTTATTGTTTATTAAAAAAATTAATTATAAAATTATTGTTTGTTATAAAATAAATAGGTCTAAAAATATTAATATATATACATATGTACGTATTTTGGTTTGATTTCTGATTTGTGGGGTACAAGAGATATTTCATTGAAATTGAGAAAATCAGTAGCTTTAGATATATATACATATATACATGCATTTATATGTAATTTAAATTTTTAACGTAAAAATTTAAATACTACTTGTGTAAATACTTGTTTGTACTTTAAATTATAATTAGTTTTAGAACAAATGTATGTAAATATAGATTTTTGGAAAATAAAGAATTTAAAACTTAAATGTTTTGGTTTAAATTTCTAAAAATATTTTAAAATACTTTTGAGGAAAAAAGCAATCCTGGGCAGGCTGGCGAGGGAAATTAGAGAAGATCAGCTATCATAAATATGTATATACATATGTATACATATGTATATACAAGGGGAAAGCTGCTAAAGTATGCACGGCGCCTACACAAAATTTTCTACTTTTTTAGCCAGTTTGAAGTTAACGAAACCCACGTTTTATCCAACGACGCGTGGCTGAAACGGTAAAAAAGCCAATTCATACTATTAATGCTTCCGCACGTACATATGTATGCATCAAAGAAAATTTGAGTTTAATGCCAGCTGTGAAGCACAACGGATATAGAGTATGTGTGTTACAAGAAAATAAAGAAGTCTGTGAATTCATTTTAATAAATGCAAAAAAGGGAAGACGAGAAAAGATCATTCGATAACCGATGCCCATACAAAACTAACCGCCCAGCTGACATATAGTTTTAGTTAATATTCCCGCTAATATATCCGATAGTTATAGGTCAAACACCAAAAAGATTTACTCCCCGTCTTAATAACACACACACACTCTTTGTTCCAATGCGATATATAAATACAATTATAAAGAAAAATTTAAAAATTAACTAATATTTTATTTCACTTTGATCAAATATAATAAAAAATGCGCTCAAATTAATATTCGGTATCACATATTCATTTGTTTTTTTTTGTATTCCTTTTTGTGGTTTTCAATCATATTGAGATTTAATTTGACAAAGATGCCAGTCTTTAGCACTTTGCATAAATACAAAAAGGCAGCTGTTAGGTGTCGTTAAGAATATGTTAATGAATCGCACAATCGTTACTGCAAACGACAAATGTTGTCGACGATTGCGGCGATTGTCTAATGATTGGTATGAATTCGCTGTGATTTAAATAATATTTTCCTAAACATAAAATACACACACGCATATGTATGTAAAGTGAAGCGAATACAAGTTTATCGATTTTTTATGTTTTCAGCAGCTGTTTCTTGACAATATGGTATCACATTTTTTCCTCCACGATGTCAATTCGGTGGAGGAATCGGTGTTGTGAGATTATGTGCGCAACAATCAGGGTATTTTGCACTTCCAGCCATCTATATGGAATTTCCACTCACTGCCTAAAAGTATGTTAGTAGACAGTTTTTCTTAGTTTCCAACGGACGGTAAAATTGTATATAGTGAATTCGTTAATAAAAAAAAATTGCTAACTTAAAGTAATTTTGTTTCCGCTGATGACAAATTTAAAATATACATATGCGCTAATTAAGTTCATAATTTCCACATAAATCAGAATACGTGGTAGAAATTCAAGTAAAAAAATAAAGGGTTTGGCAGAGTTCACAAGGCCAAGAAATGAAATGAACGTCTCCTGGCACACGTTCAGTTTGTGGCTGGTGAAAGGAATACAACCAACGACGTCGGTCAAATGGCTTCGGGCGACGCTATCAACTCCATTGACCAGGATCTTTCAAGCACATCCAATACTAAAACCGCAGAAAATTCCAATTTTATTAAAGATGGTAATTGAATAATATATTTTAACTTTCATATTGGCACTCGAGGGGACCTTACGAAATAGATTTCCATGTGCAACCCCCATGGGCACATATGTAACTATGTATTTATATAGTTAAGTACGTGAGGATGTTTATATGTAAGATGTACATATTTAACTTGCTGTTTGTGCGTGTCACATAACGTACATATCTTTGTAGATATGTATATACATACATACATTCATATGATTGTTGTAAATACACTCCCTGTTTCGAATTTGTATGGTAAAAAAACTTCATTAATATTCATCTCCTTCAGTTAGTAACCTTAACATGAACCCCATGAAAGCCATTCAGATATTTGTTAGACGAATAAGTAGTATGGTGGAACAAAGATTTTCTTGGATAGATCCAAAAAATCAATGAACCATTGCTAGTATCTACCTTGAAGCGCATGAGTGTGATAAATAAAATAAAAAATAAAATAAAAATTGTGTAGCTCAGAATGTGAGACGAATACCATTTCCCTCTAATGTAAAATGCCTAATTAAAGACAACCCACTTTTTGGCAATTCCAAAGTTATTATTATAAGAGCCCAATATACATACATATGTATATTCCATAACAGTGCATTGCTCATACTTATGTACATATGTATGTATATATGTACATAAATCTCGAAGTACATACATACTAAAGTTGTTTAATTGATTTATTTCCATAGATCCAAATATCCAATCATCAATTTCAGATGTAAGTAAACCACCTATTTGCCTCAATATTATGTTTTAAATAAAATAATGAATATATTATCATCATCTAGATTAACCAACACCGTCTATCCCGTTATGGCAATAAAGGGGACAAGGAGCGCAAGATTGGTCATCGGCGCGTTGGAGAAGGTGGTGAGATCACCTATAAAAAAATTCAGACTAGCCAGATAATGGGCTCTATTCAGTTGGGCATTCAACATACTGTTAGTATATACATACATATGGATGTGTACACTCTGTGGGTATTTGACAAAAACATCTTGGCTGTTCTATGTACAAATATTTGGTGCTGCAAACTTAAATTGTAAAAGCTTTGTGCTTCCTCATAAAAAATATATTGAATTGTCGTTTAGGACATTTGAATCGAATGTACATATGTACATATGTACATATGTACGCCTAGCCTACCGTCACCTATTTACACGATATACACCTGTTTTCACAAAAATGTGGCAAATGTATGGCCTAGTTCAGTCCATCTTGTCTTTCTTTATTTAATTTTAATAATTTTTTATGTAATTATAGTTAATCATTTACCAAAGACATGTAAGTCGAAGTGTCAAACTGTCTAGAAAATTATGTAAAAATTCAACAAGTTAAAAAAAAAGTTGCTATCAAAATATAGTTTGCAATCTAATAGTCTTCAAAACTTTAATGTTTTCTAAAAATCCGAGTTAAGTCTGTCGAATTTTAATAAAATTTTGTCATAGAATTAGCTATATTTTTATAAAAAATATTTAATATTGAATAAAGAAGGGCAGAATTGTCAATACATTTTGCTACCATTTTCGAGGACACAATGTAGTTGCAATCGAATATTTTTGCTTAGGTCGGAAGCCTGGCATCTAAACCGAAACGTGATCTTCTAATGATGGACTTTTTCGAAATCGAAAGTATAACTTTCCCCCCAGAAGGATCGAGCCTTACGCCAGCCCACCACTACAGTGAATTCAGATATAAAATTTATGCGCCTATTGCATTCCGATATTTTAGGGACTTGTTTGGTATACAACCAGATGACTTTATGGTGAGTAATTCAAGTTTCAGATGGGATAAATTTCTTTCTTCAAAAATTACTTATCTTACTTTGCTATTATGCTTTTAGATGTCTATGTGCTCAGCGCCTTTACGTGAGCTGTCCAACCCAGGAGCTTCTGGTTCCATTTTTTATTTGACGGCTGACGATGAATTCATAATTAAAACTGTACAACACAAAGAAGGAGAGTTTCTGCAAAAACTTTTGCCAGGGTAAGGTTTTCTCAATCAAAAATACTTATAAATATTTTGGACGGTAACAAATAAATTCTAAACTCGGGTTTATGTACAGTACTTCAACATGCAAGCAAACTTTTTGGCGTAGAATACGTCTTACCTTACGGTATGGGCACCAATGTCAGGTTTTTATTGTTGTAATCTCTATTTCTTTAATTATAAGGAAACGGCTCGATTAATTTTTTTTTTTTTTTTTTGTAGTCAAATGAAGATGTTAGCTTTCGTTTGACATACATTTCATGTTGGTTGATATCTTCCTAATATTTAAATTTCTCAAATGAAAATTGTATAAACACATGCACACAAATATGTGTGTGGTGTTTGGTTGAGTGTTTGCTGTTGGGGGCGATTTAAATGTACTCGTGCAGCCCTTTCTTTGTATTGCATAATTTTAGGCGGGCAAGTTAAAGTAGAGTAAAGAAGAGAAAATGCTGCCAAGCACTGCAAAAAAATAATAAAATGGATTCGCGTATGTTATTTATCATTTATCTTTACTATTGATAACAGCCATTGACTTCGTTTTTGCGAGAAATTTAATTGATAATTTAAAAACATTTTTATCCTATTTTTCCTATCATAAGCTTATGTATATCATCCAAAGTAACTATCAAATAAAGAAATTCATTTGCTTGTATTATTTATCATTTATTGTAACATATGTTTTCTGTCTTATCGGATGGCGTATTCTACGTTAAACTTAATGGCCGTGTCTCTGACACAGCCTGCTTCTTTTTTATGAAAATCGAATAAGTTTTTCAAATAACTTGTTAGTTCAACTTCATACATGCATACATGAGTATTTTCGTTTAAAACCGAAAAGTTGGTTGAATTCCTTAAGTACGTCAGAAGGTTCTTCAATCAAGCAACACAAGCTGGTGCTTGGACCGCCTACAAGATAGCCCTAAGAACCTTCAAAAAATCCTTGAAAGAGGCTCAGAATAGCTCCTGGAACAATTTCTTCAGTAGCATAGAAGAACATTCGGAGGTGGTAAATCGTCTACGAAATGTTCACGTAAAAGGCTCCACTAGTATTCCAACCTAAATCCATAATGGCGAATGGACATCATCAACCTAAATAAGATGAAATAGGCCATAAGATATTTCCTACTTTACAAATCTGTAGACAAAGACGGTATCTTTCAACCTAAGCTTCAACGGTCATCTGCCATGCTAGTTTCAATGTTGACTGCTTTCTACAAGGCTTGCATTCCTAAGGTAAAGTCATATCCACTTCTTTCTTTCACAAAACTTTGGACAGATTGTTGGAAAGACACATCCACATATCTCTAAATACATCCAATATATGGAATTCTCAACAGGCATATCTGTGGGTAAATTGTCTTAAACATGGAAAAAGTTTAACTTCACCACACACCGGAATCGGTCACAAAATTCCTACTATATGTTCAAGGTGGGCCGACAAATGATGGAATTTATTAGATAGTGGAGTATCCATCACTAGTTACGTAACTAGAGGTACCCAACAGGAGGAATCCTCTCAACTACTCTGGAATCTATACAAAATAATGTGCTCCTGCAACTACAGGGCTTAGGCTATCAAGCCATATCCTACGAAAATGGCTTTGCCCTGTTGGCAGTAAGCACTACCCTAAAGTGCAACACTGTACATTGGATGTATACAGCAGTAATACGCTCTATTCTGAATAAGGACGAAGGGTTGGCGTAGGATCATTACCCTCATTTATGTGTATGGAAAACTACAGCCAAGCGATTCGTCTGAACTCATCAACTGCTAATTTCAGTTATCGCTCAATCAACCCGTTTCACCGCACGAATTCGTTGGATGAGTGAATGGCAAAAAGACTCAGCTATCGAATATTACTCCACCACCATAGTACTACACACCCGCAGCTCTAATTTAGATGATAGAGCTGAAAATGGGATATATTCTCAAGATCTCTCACTTAAAGCCAGCTTTTGGCTGCCTGATCACTGCTGTGTATTTCAGGCCCAGCATACAGCAATAAAAGAAGCCCGGCTTTGGCTGATAAATTCGACACTTAAACCGCAAGCCATAACTATATTCTTTGATAACCAAGCTGCTATTAAATCCCTCAATTGGTGCGAAACATGATCAAGGGCTGCGATCGAGTACAGAAATATTCTCAATTAGCAGGCTGTCAAATACAACATGTGTGTAACTGCATAGCAAACGAACCGGTCCAAGTTATATATACATAAATACCTCTCCTGATATGCGAATACCGTCATCTTATTTTGAACTCTCGTTAAAAGTTAATGTCCTAAAGATGGCAACGTAATATGGGCTGAAACACATTTGCGATCGTAAGAAAAAGATGCTACACCAACACTTATTTGACTATCTGTTGAATTTGGTATGTGTATTTATCATAATCTCGTGCGTTTCATAAGACAAAATAATTGAAGCCCATTTTAAGGGAGCGGACTATACATATTACCCAACTATCCTCATCCTAAGAAACGGGACGAAGACAAGCATTGTAACCTAACCTAAATACTTCTGAAGTTAAAATGAATCTACCAATATTGTATTAGAAAAGACTAAAGACAGTTAATTGTTAAATTAAGAAAATAATAACCAAAGTGGAAAACTTAAAACAACTCATTTTAATCCAAAACATTTAATGGTATAATATTATCATATATGATGATTCGCATAGGTGATTCATAAGGTGTCAGAAATCTTAAAGTAATAAAATATTAAATTTCAAAAGTTATGTTCTGGATTGTATAGAACAAATAATTCAAATAAAACAATTTTGTATTTTTCCAATTTTACTACTTTACAGCACATTAGGACACCTCGTGAATCACATAACCATGTTTATGTTTGTTATTTATAGTGTAAGGCATGGGCTTGCTTGACTTCCAGCTCTATAAAACTTCCTCGCAGGCAAACATCAGTTCTAATCGTTGAACGGTTTGAGCATTCGTCACGAATTTCTGTGCTTGCAAAAAAGGAATAACGCGATTATAATTTAACTGTACTTTTCTTTCCACCAGTCGCATTCGTAAAGCCTACAGAGCTTCAAATTAAAATGTCGCAATAATTGCGTAGCCGAGATAATGCCCGTTCTATCTTGTAAAGCTTGTACGGTTATTTTAAGAGAATAATTCTAAATGTAAATAACTAACTTTCAATAAATTAGTAATAACTGAATTGTGTAATAACTAAATTTTCAGCGTAAAGAAATATGTATGTACGTACGTCTGGGTTTCCATTTTCCATGTTTAAATTTTTTGACTCCCTACTCATCTCAGTGAGATACTTCTTTTCGGTTTAATTATAACACATTAATATGTATATGTATAATTTTTCTCTTTCTTTATACTATAGCTATTACATGAATTTGAATCAAAATCCGCGAACGTTGTTGCCAAAATTTTTTGGTCTTTACTGCCTACAGACTAGCACTAGTAAAAATATTCGATTGGTGGTTATGAACAATTTATTGCCTTCGTTTGTTACAATGCATTTGAAATATGATCTCAAAGGTTCGACTTTCAAGCGAAAAGCCTCAAAAGCGGAGCGTTCGAAAAAATCGCCAACTTATAAAGATTTAGACTTTATGGAACATCACCCGAACGGTTTATTTTTGGAGGCTGAAACATATAGCGCACTTACTAAAACAATTCAACGTGATTGCACGGTGCTGGAATCATTCAAGATAATGGACTATTCATTGTTAGTTGGTGTCCATAATCTAGATCAGGCGAGCAAAGAGAAGAAGAGCGAAAGCAAAAAATCAAAAGTTCCATTGCTCGAAGATTCTGATGGGGAAGACATACCAGACGGTGATGGAGCAGCGGGAGGATCCGAGGGACGCGAACGAGACTCATCGACGGGAATGAATAGAAATCGGTAGGTCCTCCATATAAACTAAGTCTATACATATATGTGCATACATACATATGTACATACATAAGGGTATCCCACCAAACAATAGGTGTGGTATCCCACCGGAATTATAAAACTTATTTTGTTTTACGGCTTCCACCAAAATATTTTGGGAAATGTCAATGGATTTTGTTGGAGGAGATTATTTTGAAACAATATTAAAACAAAAAAACTTTTTTTATTAATAAAAACAAACGCCATTTTTGAAGGTATTTTCAAATCCATTTTTCCGAAATATTTTGGTGAAAGTTTTAAAATATAATATACTTTATAATTGCGATGAAAAAACAGGATCGATTGTTTTTGTATGGGGAATGTTATACCCTAATATATGTGCTTGAATGTAGGTAGCTACATACATACTATATATACATAAATAATAATCTAATATGGAATAAGGGCATACAAATCTACATTCATATGTGCATATGTGCTTTTATAGATAGTACTATAATACATACATACACTCAAAACAAAAGTTGGATGGAGAGAAAACAACGACTATCAGAACAAGGAAAAATGGGAATGAATTTGCCCAAAAGAAATATTGCCCACTTTTGTGGAAAAGACATTTGCATTATGTAGACATTATTCATTGCGAAAGAAAAAGTACTCAACCGTGAAAAAATATGGGGTTTTGAAGGAACAGTTATCCAGTTGGGATAATACGTCCTGATTTCAATAATAATAATTTAGCGCTTACACCATGTAGATTGATGTTTGGCCGAACTGCTCCCACAATTTGTGGTGGGCGCCTTGATGTTGTCCACCAAATAGAGAGACCTACAGTTTTACTTAGACTCCGAACGGCAGACGAATTTTGTGTGAAGATTTTTCATGGATGAAATACACTATTTATTTATTTATTTATTTATTTAACAATTTAGTCAATAAAACAAAAACTGCATTAGAAAAAACGGTTCTATAATTTTTGTTGTCACTTACCCTGGCCAGGATTTGAATCCAGTTCTCACTGAATGAAGCGCAAACAAACTACAAACTACGGCTACGGCGGCGTTGTCATTTCAAGCAAGTGCAAAATAAGGAATATTTTTCGCTATTCCGGCTTCTCCAGATTGGGTAATGGTTTCTTAAAATGAATAACCTACCTACTTATACATAAAATGAAATCTGTTTTCGCCAGAAGTAGTAAGTATTTATTTAGCGCCAATTCATTCCCATTATTCTTTCTTTTGATAGTTGTTTTTCTTAAGTCCACAAGTATTTCAGTTTTTATCCTCCCGAAAAATCAAGCAAGCTTCATAGAACAACTAATTTTTTGTGAACTACTTTTAAACTAATTTAATTCAAATGCAGAAAGTTTATTCTTATATCCTCGTTTGCTTATTTGAAACGACTACAATTTAAGTTGTTGGATTTAAATTACAAGAACTAAACTCCTTCCAATCACAACGCTATCTCACTTTAAGATTAATTTCATTTCTCGCAGGGTATTTATGCGTGTGAAATATGTTTATTTTTAAGTATGTATACATATATGTAGGTTTATATGTAAGTATGTGTCTAAGTAATATATATAAAATTACAAATATTTTTAGATCAGCGAATCGGCAGCGTTTGGTGGCGCATTCCACAGCTATGGAAAGCATTCAAGCCGAGAGCGAACCCATAGATGACGAGGAAGATGTTCCGTTAGTACAAAACTTTTATTTATTTATTTTACCACGATTTTATTTTCGTTTTCTGTTCAACGAATTTTTCTATTACTAGGCCTGGTGGAATTCCTGCCAGAAGTGAAAAAGGCGAGCGATTGCTTCTCTACATCGGTGTTATTGACATTCTACAGTCTTACAGATTAAAAAAGAAGCTTGAGCATACTTTCAAAAGCATCATACATGATGGGGTAAGTCATTGTACGCATACAAGAATAATACCGTCACACAATCTAACGACGTAGTGTACACACAAAATAATAAACGTGCTGCGAACTTAACCAAATTTAGCACTGCGACATTACGACCACCATTAGAACTCACTATAAAGGAGTCAAAAATTAACTATTTAGCCTCAGTGAGTTAAAAGATGTTTAATTGGCTTATTTTAGTAGATATTGCAATATCTTTTCAAAACAGGAAAAAAATCGAAATTGAATACTAAGAGTTGTCTTGTACCGGCTTAATGAAGCTACAAATAAATCCAGACCTAAAATTACAAAGTTTATACAGGGGTTTATTTCGGAAGAATCACGGAAATAAAATTATCCTACAAACATGATTTGCATGTCAAAATGGACCACAGCCAATTATTGAAAAATATCCGTAACTCTTTCGTAAACAGAATTCGCTCTCTCTCCTCTATTCTCTCTAACTGGCTTTTTTTAATTCTATATAACAATATAATATAAGTTTTTATACGAACGTACCTTAAAGTAATTATTCATATTTAGAATGAAGCATATTTTCTCTAAAAAAAACAAAAAAGGTGTAGGAACAGAAGCAGGGGAACAAACAGTGTGTGGCTTTGCCAACCTAAAATGTCAAATGTTTGCAAATTTATGTTTGCTTAGATAAATTGCAATCCAAATTGTTTCTTTGTAACCAAATATAAAGAGGACACTACACGACACGACAGTCGGTTCTACGTACCGGAATGACCCGGGTTTTACCCGGCCAAGGACTGTTGTTTCGGCAATCTAACCCTGTTTAGATCGGCCTACCCCATAAGTTGTCTGTCTCTCCTGGAGCAACTCCTTGCAGCAGGGTTGCTTCACCTCCTTCTGGTCAGGGCTGGCATCGAGTCAAACCCTGGTCCAGAAACCTATTTTTGCTGCGTTTGCCAGAAAAAGCTCCATCCGAACTCCACTTCGATAAGGTGTAATTCGTGCGACGGATGGAGCCATCTTAAGGTCTGCTCAGGCCTCAAGACCCACAAGGAGTGGTCCACAAACTAACTGTGGCCCCATGTTGTTCGCGCCCTACGGCGCCCATAGCCTCTACGGCTCCCCTAGTTGCACCTAGTGCACCGGTGCCTAGCACCGGCAGAACCTCTACGGTTCGCAGGAGCACACAACAACATGGTCGCTCCCCTCCCCCCCCTCAACCTAGCTCCGCCCCCCGTGTGGGGAATAGCCAGCAGCTCCTGGTACCCCACACAGTCTGTTCCGTGTGTCAGGCTAGGATATACCGGAATGCGGCATCAGTCAGGTGCAATTCGTGCCAAGGCTGGTGTCACTTTCGAGTGTGTTCTGGCCTGCGCACCACACGTGAATGGTCGGGTGACTACCTGGCTCCCTGTTGTAGAGCCTCGCAACCGCACGCGCCAGTGGCGGCGCTGCCAAACAACACCATAAGGCAGCCCAACGTGCCATTGCATGTGCAGCAGGGTCCAGGTGGGCAACATCACCCTTCCCTCACACCCCTCTCCGCGACGACTCTACCGAGGCAAACGAGACTCCTTCAGCTGAACTGCAATGGGCTGCAGGGCAAGATCGAGGAGATAACCGACTTTATGAGTCGGCATAATCTGTCAATAGCTGCGATCCAAGAAACGAAACTGCACAGCAACTCAACTCTGTTGAGTTGCAACGGCTACAATGTGCATCGTAAGGATCGCGAGCGAGGTAATGGTGGTGGCTTAGCATTCATCACCCATCACACAGTGCAGTATCGTCTTATTGAAGAAGACATCGACCGCAGGGACACTACCTTAGAATGTCAAGGAATAGCTGTCCGGTCAGGCGATGTCGAGCTCGAAATATTTAATATTTATATACCCCCTGTCACCTGCTGCCCGGCAGGATATCACCCTGACATAGGTGCGCTCCTCAGAGGTGAAAACCGATTGGTAGTAGGTGACTTTAATGCGCACCACGATCTCTGGCATTCAAGCCTACCAGCTGATCGGAGGGGAAACGATTTGGCAGAGCAGATAGACGATTCGACATTCTGCACGATGAATGATGATGCCCCCACCAGGATTATGGGTAGTTGCAGCAGCTCGCCTGACCTAACGATAGCTAGCGCAGGTCTGATAAATAGCATAACGTGGCGACCTATGCTATCGCTTGCATCAGACCACCTACCTATAATCATCTCGATTGACAGACCTGCTGACTTTGTCTCCGCGGACCATCGGACCTATATCAACTTTAAAAAGGCTGACTGGGTCAGGTTCGCGGAGTTCACCGAAAATGCCTTCAGGTCTCTTCCCGCTCCCACCGACGTTCGAAAAGGCGAACATAAGTTCCGCAAGGTGGTTGCGTCAGCTGCGGCCCGCTTCATTCCGGCAGGGAGGATCCCTGAGATCCGTCCCAACTTCCCGGCTGAAGCGGCCGCTCTAGCGAACGAACGCGACCACCTTCGCCGCTCCGATCCCCGTAATCCTAATATTCAGGATTTAAACGTGGCGATTCGGAGGCTGGTTGACCAACACAAGCGGAACAAGTGGGAGGAGCATCTGAAGTCCTGTAATCTGGTCACGGGTGTTGGTAAGCTTTGGTCTACCGTGAAGTCCTTATCCAACCCGACGAAGCACGACGACCGAGTGGAAATTTCATTCGGGGATCGTGCCTCGTCGGACCCGAAGAGATGCGCGAGCTATTTTAGCCGACAGTTTATACTGCATCCTTCGGGGGATAGGACCAAGCGGAAGGTGACCAGGAGGCTGCGCAAAATACCGAACAACAGCGCGCCTCTTACCTTCACTTGTGGCGAGGTAAAGGAGGTCATCGGGAAGGCGAAAGCCTCCAAGGCCATTGGCCCTGACGGGCTAAGCGTGTTGATGCTGAAGAATTTAGGCCCCGCGGGAGTTGAGTACCTCACCGGGATCCTCAATTTGTCTATGGCCACCCTCATCATTCCAGACATCTGGAAGGTTGGGAAGGTGGTCCCACTACTGAAACCAGGGAAACCGGCCGACAAGGGTGATTCCTATCGGCCGATTTCCCTGCTTTCACCTGTGGTAAAGACACTTGAGGCCCTACTCCTCCCGTACTATACATACCACCTTGGGTCAGCTAAGCATCAACATGGCTTCCGGAAAGTGCACAGCACAACAACAGCACTTAATGCCATAAACACACAGGTGAACCGTGGTCTTAACCAAAACCGCCCCTGCGAGAGAACCGTCCTAGTAGCGTTGGATCTGTCGAAAGCTTTCGACACAGTTAGCCACTCCACGCTACTAGCTGACGTGGAATCATCAACTCTCCCGCAGGGACTGAAACGGTGGACCGCGAATTACCTGTGTGGTCGTCAATCATCGGTATGGTTTAGAGATACAACATCGAAACCAAGGAGGATTAAACAAGGGGTACCGCAGGGTGGCGTCCTATCCCCATTACTGTTTAATCACTACATCTCCAAGCTCCCTCAACCGCCAGAGGGAGTCACGATTGTCTCCTATGCTGATGATTGCTCGATAATGGCAACCGGCAATGCAATTGATGACCTGTGTTTGAAAGTGAACGGATATCTCTCAGATCTTGCCCAATTTTTCACTAGCAGAAACCTGGCGCTGTCCCCTGCCAAGTCCTCGGCGACCCTTTTTACCACCTGGACGAAGGAGGTCAGGCTGGATCTTAACATCCACATCGATGGCACCCCCATTCCGACGGTTAACCACCCGAAGATTCTGGGGGTGACTTTCGACAGCCTGCTCTCCTTCTCCGCGCACACTACCGCAATCGCCAATAGAGTACAGAGCCGCAACAATGTCCTCAAGTCGCTCGCCGGCAGCTCTTGGGGCAAAGACAAAGAAACGTTGTTGGCAACATACAAGGCGATTGGCCGGCCGGTAATAAACTATGCTGCGCCAGTTTGGTCGCCGGGAACCAGCAGGACACAATGGACGAAGCTGCAGACCTGCCAGAACGCCGCACTCCGCACGGTGACGGGATGTCTTCTGATGTCGCCTGAGGAGCATCTCCACCAAGAGGTCAATGTGCTCCGAGTTAAGGAGCACAACCTCATGCTCAGCAAGCAGTTCCTTGCTGGATGTCACCGCTCGGGGCATCCAAACGGGCACCTGCTTGCCGTGGAACTGCCCCCCAGGCACATTAGAAGACATCTACTGGAACTAAAGGACGAGATCCAGCCACTCATCACACAACCGCTGGATCCGGAGGCGTACCGGCGGGTCCTAAGCAACATCCACAGAGACACAGTCACGAACATCATTGACTCCCGCCAGGCGAATGCAGTCATCGGAGCCCAACCACCACCTGTAGCAGATGAGGAGTCCCTGCTGCCCCGCGAGTCCCGCGTCACTCTGGCACAACTACGATCTGGATACTGTAGCAGGCTCAACTCCTACTTATCCAGAATCAACCCCGACATACCCAACACATGTCCGGCATGTGGAGATTCTCCGCACGACACCAACCACCTATTCACATGCCCTCTCAAACCCACTCATCTAACCCCCCTCTCCCTCTGGTCCAACCCTGTCGAAACTGCACGTTTCCTGGGCCTCCCCCTAGATGAGTTTGACGACAACGACCATGGGTGAATCCGCTCTTTACGGGGCGCGACTAGCCGCTACAACAACAACAACAACAGGACACTAGGAAATGTCAAAGAACGCAGATTATAACAACTCTCGCCCGATTCACCACACACAGAAACCAATTGGATCTGATCAAATTCTGGTATGGTGAAATCGGACGAGGTTATCTGTTAGAGTAACGGTGGATGTGTTGCAACCGCTATTTTGAATAAGCACTGAGAAAACGCATAGAAAATATCGTAATTGGCTCGATTGACGCTATTAAAGACAATTAGAGCGTTGATTTTTGTAAGTTTTGAGTAATTTTACAGAAAAAGCAACAACTGTGACATGTACGCTGCCAGCAAAGAACGTACGTTACAAAGTAGTTGCACCACTCCCACCGTTCCTCTAACAGAAAGTCACCAGAAAGTTGTTCTTGTGATAGCATAAAACTGATCCCAATAAAGTGGTGAAGATTGTGTGGGAGGTTAAGCGGCTTCAAACGAGCCAAGTACAAAGTAACGTCTGTCTAAAATCCATGCCAAAAAGCAACAACTAATAAAAGCATTTAGTAGACGATAAGCCCCAAATACGGAAATTCCGGCGATTAGTGATATTGTCTGGGTGATATTTATGGCTTAATTTTACTTCTCAGCAGCCAAACTATCATTGTTTTAGAAATATGGTTCTACAATGAAAACAGGTTGTTCTCTCATGTCATGCGCTATGTTTACGTATCTTAAATTATTACATAAGTAGATTTCAAACCCCTTTTTAAACACACATGGCGGCCAATTTAAATCATCCGCGAATTTGTTTGATTGTAGTTTTGATTTATTTAATTGCTTTTAATTCCAGGACACTGTATCAGTGTGCCGACCCTCATTTTACGCTCAAAGGTTCCAAAACTTTATGGCCAAAACCGTATTTCGGAAAATACCGTCATGTAAGTTTTTCTTTAGATGTCCAATTCGAGAGGCTTGTTAAACAAAAATTGTCCTTTTTTATTGCAACAAAAGTGGATCTGCCTGAAATAAAGGGAAATCATAGAAAATTTCGTACATTGGTAACTAGTTACATAGGTATGTAGCCACATTCACACATAATTTTTTATATGTGAAATTTAATTCACATATGTACATATAAATTTTAAATACTCCAGCACTCAAGCACTCTCCTTCGAAGAGAAAAAGTTTATCAAAAGCAATACAGCGTTCTATTGATAATGATAATGAAAACCGATGTAAGTGAATTCATAAAATCATTGATAACTTATCGAACTAATTTAAATAATATTTTCCACACAGCGGAAAGCGCCTTCGACCATCGTCCAACGCATGCCTTCCC
The DNA here is from genome assembly GCA_951828415.1 of Anomoia purmunda. Lineage (NCBI taxonomy): Eukaryota > Metazoa > Arthropoda > Insecta > Diptera > Tephritidae > Anomoia > Anomoia purmunda. The sequence continues at coordinate 68,892,056 of OX639997.1, forward strand.
CTCACACATGTCTCACACTTCCGGCGCCAAGACGCACACACAAACCAGTAAGCTACCAATTGGACTGCTCTCTTCTGGCACAGATGTGGCCACCCCAGCCACGTCGGCTGCTTCAACAACTACTGCGGGCCCTATGATGGGTCCACGGTTATCTATTCAACATGCAAGTGGTGGGGCATCGAAATCCAAAGTCCCTCCACCAGTGCCACCCAGAGGTTCTCCGCGACGGAAGAAAAGTGATGGTCACAACGAAGTGGCTCGTACCATTTCCAACACAGGTATATATACCAACGGCAGCCACAATAAAAAGAACATCAGACAAAAAGATACAATGCACCTTTCCGTTAAGAGTTCCTCACCAACTACAGTACCAATATTTAAAAAAGTAAAAACAAAACAGCCAACACCAACCAATAATACTAACACCTTGCAAGTTAATGAGAAACCACTTCCTCGTTTTGGTGAACGGCGATCGCCTAGTAATGTGCAAGATTGGTTGGAGTTACACGATTTATTTGACATTGATTTGCCGCCGCCAATACCGCCTCCACCTCAGTTGCCTGTGTCCGCTTTCAATCGCAAGGGGTCGCGTCCTTTTATACATAGTCCAGAGCCGATGCAATCGCCAACAAAACATCGCAAGGCATGTCGCTCAATTGCGCCAAGCGAATCTATTAAGTCAACATATTCAACTCCTCGTTCAGAGGTGCGATCACATAAGTCCTATCGATACAATTTGCTTCACCGCGTGGACATGTTTCAACGTCAAAACAGTATTATATCTCGTGCAGGACGACCTTCGATTGGATCGATTGTTTACAATTTTCCTCCTATTGAACCGGAACCACCAGAAATCCCACTCAGCAATACAACAAATGGTTCCAAAAACTTTCGCAGGTCTCCACAAAAAAGCAATAAACATCAGCGAATGTTTCAATATGCTGACATGGCCCTACGGGATGACCGCTTTGATGATGATCACGAAGAAAATCTCCTACAATCTGTAAATGCTTTTGTAGAGGTTAAAAAAGAAATAGAATCAAAATTTAAACCACGCAAGTCTCGTCCACCTCCAGCGATTCCGACTACAGCAGAGAGTCAGAGCGATAATACTGAGGTGTCTGGCAACCAAAAGCGAGACATTAAAGGCGCGCACTAAAATTTTTTTGGACATTTACATTTACACCAACTCAACAATTGACAATTAAGGACGAACGCATTCGTATTTTTGAACTGCTTATCCATCCCAGTTTTCCCCCCATTCCATGTAAATCATTTCCCCGCTTGCTTCATGCATTAATTTACCTAATCATATTTTCCCGTTCAGTTTTATTTTCCTTGATTAACCCATTATTTTCATGTATCGCTAGGCTCAACACCTTCTTGCAGTTCAACGCCTCCACCCGCGTTTGACGATATATCAGAAGACAGTTCGCATAGAAATAGTTCGTCCTTTGGTAGAAAATCGCAGCATTATCAAGAGCGCAAAATGAATGTTGGCCCTGCATTTCGAGGCTCACAGAAAGATGACATTGTCAGGTAAATTTAAAAATCTCTCACGCTTGCTCACTTTGCAGAAAGACGTTGATTCTATTTACATATAAACATATACAAATCTTTATTTCATTACTTTCACTAGTTAAAAATAATAGTAAAATATACAAAATAAATTTGATTATTAAGGTGCCTCACGTGTCATACAAAAAAACCGGTACTGTTTTTCCACGCAAATCATAAAATGTATTATTCCCACGGCAACGCATGGAAATGCATCAAATGGTGGTGCTGGAGTCTAGTTATTCGGACATAGACATACCATTAAAAATTTTGTTAAAAGACTCCTACTAACTTTAGGGTCATCTTCTTCTTAATTGTGACTATGGGACGTTGTTTTTAATTTCATGATAGCTTCTTTAAAAATCAGCTGCGATTATATGGAGAGTAATAAAGCTGGTATTATATAAAAAAGGAGATTCGTTTGATTGTATTTCACCGCTAATCAATGGAACTACTAAACGGAATTGCGGCAATCCGGAATGTCATAGGCAGTCATTTGTGAAGGGTCCGTGGTCTTAAGAGAACTGAATTCGATGATTTTCATCAGATGTGAACCGATAGACTACAATATTGGTATCAACTGAAATATATTTAAAAAAAAACTTTATTGCAAAGTACTTTTGAGGTTTCCAACTTCTTTAAATCTTCAAGAGTTAAAACGCGTTAAACAATACGGTCATCATTTAACATAATATCTATATACAATTTTATCAGGATTACCATCTAAGTTCAATATGAGAGGTTAACAAATCCCTCCAGATAGTTCTTAGGACAGAATTGCAATGCTTGCAAAAAATGTAGAGCCAAAGCGCCACTATAGCGTACAAATTAACATATATGTACATATATGTACGTGTCCAAATTTATCTATATAACTTACAAGAGCTTACATTTGTTGTTGTGTTAAAAAAGCAAATGCAATAAAACTTTAAATTAAAGTGAAATATTGATTCATACATGAAAGTAGTGTTAAATATGGTGCGACAAAACAAGCACATTAATATGTAATTGAGAAAAAAAATTGTTACATCTAATATTTCGTTGCGTATCCATTGTTTTTCAATACCGCAGCACATCTGCGTGGCATGAACTCAATTAGGTTACTTAAAACGTCTGCGGAAATGCTTTTCCATTCATGTTGCACTTGAGTAAATAAGGTATCCTGTTGTTATAACGTTCGCGATTAATATTACGATCTACAATCTCCCATAGATTATCTTTGGGGTTGAGATCGGGTGATTGTTGGAAATAAACCACTCTTTCACACATTTAGCCATGTGTTAAAGATCATTGTCCTGTTGGTATATCCACCTTCACGGCATTTCTTACTCAGCGTAGGGCACCATAATGGTTTAAAGAATGTCTTTATATTCAAATCTGTCCATTATGCCGTTAACTTTGTGAACTGGACCCACTCCATTTCCTGAAAAACACACACAGACCATTACGCTGCCTCCCCCATGTTTTACAGTACCATTGGAATAGCGCGGATTTAAACGTTGGCCTTTTGGTCTACGTACTAGCTTAAATCCATCAGAATCTTTGATGTTGAACTTGGTTTCATCTGAAAAAGGACGTTGCTAAACCGCCTTCGACAGTTCATCGTTGAATGGATCTGAGACTAATTTCTAAACATAATTAATTTTCTATTTATGTGGCCGACATAAAAGGATCTTTTCGAACTGCTCGCTCGGACAATTGCTTTATCTTCACGAGCAGTGGTTTTTCGAGGCCTAACACCAGCATGTATGGTGTCCAAATAGCCGGAAGACCGAAAACGGCGTATTGTTCGGAAAATTACACTGTGATGAATATTGAATTTTCGAGCAATATTGGTAACTGATTCACATTTATTAAATACATCGATAATTTTTGCACGTAATATCGTATTATATTTATTTCGACTCATTTTTTCAAGTATTTGCTCTTACTCCGACAATGTAATAAAACGTGATTGAAAATACACAATATCACTGAAAACGATTTATTTATGTATGTGTATCAAAGAAGATTTACTGTTCTAACGGTTCTGATAAATGACTCATAGCCAACTATGGAAAGAAAGATTTTGATATTGTGCTTTAGTTTTGACGCCCCGTATTTGAAACTACTTTCATGTTTGAATTAATATTTCAGTTTAATATAAAGTTTTATTGCATTTGCTTCTTTTAACACAACCTATCTTTCGATAGGTAGTAGTTTGGAGAGTTTCGTGCTTTAGTTTTGTCGGATACTGTATGTAAGTAGACGCAGGTAAAACAACACGTGTTATGTACTACTTATTTGACGATTTATATTTCCATATTGTGCATTAGAGAACACAATTTTTATACTTTGAGAACAACACTCGTATTCACTGCTTTGTACGAATATTTAGCTCGATTTAGAAAATATATTTTAATTTTTAAAATTTTCGTGGTAGGTTGAGTGTAAAACTTTTTTGTAGTTATTGTAGCAGCATACATATAAATATATAGCATATTGGCGGTATCGTAGACTTTCGGTTGAAGTGGGCACGACCCATAAAAGTTGTTAATATGTGCATACATATGTATATAGATTTATAATATATGTATAAGAGTGCTTAGGAATATAATTACGACCCCCCATTTAAAAAGTACAGAAAAAAATTTAGCCAAAATTGGAAATTTGATATGATTAAAAGGAATTTGTTGTCCTCCATTGCGCAAGAATTAAAAATTATAACTTGCAAGCAAGAAAAAAATAGCTTCAATAACTGTGGGCGAGTTAGTTCCAAGTTGCTTAGCTTTGTTGCTTTGTATTGGTATGAATATATGTATGTATATGGTTTATGCATATCGAAAATGTATGTAAAATAAGTGGGGAGACGATGTATTGTATATTATAGTCATTTTGCATTGAGAAACTCTATACTTTATATAAATGCGAAGCAACATTCATCTTTGAACTCCCCTGTATTATAACTATTCCTTGGACTTAGAAATCTTAGCTGATTCTGATCGATAGTATCGATAGCTCCATATACCCATATACTTTTGGCTAAAACCTTCGTCAGTTTGTCGATAGTATCAGGATTAAAAGTGAAAGAATTTCAATTAACACCCTGTAAAAGTACCCCAAATATGTAATATCGGTTAAACGTCAATAATAAAGACGTTACCAAATCCCCTTCAATTATGGTTCGCGAGGAGAACCAAAGCTGTTTTTTTGTATGAACCGAGAGGATTTTTAATTTGCATGCATAAACAGACCATTTAAAAAGGATTTTTACAGTTTTCGTAGAATATGTGATAATAAATATGCTTTCATAATACAAATTGTAAAAGTCGTATTTATAGGTACATAGTACATATTTAACATATACTTTTATAAATGACTTAAATGTACATATTAACTAAACGAGTATGGTCCTTAGTTAGGGGATGATTAGAATGTAACACTGTAGAATCTAACTTATTTACTTGCATAAGCATAATAAATTACAAATACATTTTTATCATGATGTAATAATAAAAGAAATAAAATTAAAAAGCAATATTCACTGATGGCGGCATTTCTCTCACAAGTGAATTTGCTCACTGAGTGAAAGTTACATAAGAAATAAAGTTAAGAATTTTCTTTTAGGAAGGAACTCAAACATTACGATTTAGCATGAAATAAATATTGATATTTATTTATACATATATGTGATGTTAAAAGCTCTTCGTTTCCAACCTCTAAACCAATGATTAGCCGCTGACTCCATTTAGCGTGCGCCAACGTACCGAAAGTTTAAAAAAAACTTGAACACCCTATAGAATAAGTAGAGTTGCTGCGCCCACACATCTGACTAAATACAATTCAATCGTCTATGAAAGAAATGATGTTAAGGACCTTATTTTTCACTTATTTCATTAATACCTACACATTGGTTTTGGATTTCGAGTGAAGAGTTGCCAACGTACAGCGCCTTTGATTATTGCGTTTTTCTAAAGTTGAAAATTTCGGAAACTTTTGTTATAGCCAAATTTAAAAAAAAATCAAAAAACGAAAAACGAAAATATACATAGATATACATATGTATGTATTTAGATTAGACCGGGTAGGTCCCGGTATGATTAAAAAAAGTTTGCACTTACTCACCTACTTTAATATCTTATTTGGGGCACTAGAAATTTTCGTCCTTGTAATATAAATAATAGTTTGGTGTTTACATCAAAGGCTCGATGTTTGCCGGAACTTCTCCTACAATTTGTGGTGTGCGTCTTAATATTGTAACATATTGTAAAGTTTTTCATCGCAGAAATATACTCGTAGGTTTTTTATTGCTTGCCGAGTGGCGACCGCTATTAGGAAAAAAATTTTCCATAATTTTTGATGTTACTTGTCCCGACCTAGATTAGAACCCGAGACACACTGAGGGAAGCGCACTATTGGGTGTAAATTAATCATGTTTGGTCATATACATATGTATATCGATCCAACTGCGTATTATTTTGAAAAAAAAAATAGGCAGTGCCATGCCCTATACAAGAAGAAGCTATGTTTTTTTATATTTCCGCAACAATTTGACGTAGGTGTGCAATATTTCGTATATAAATCCTATATATCAGTCCTTTTATTTTTTGGGAAAAATGCCCCCATTTAAAGGGAAACTATAAATAATATTGTAAACCCAACAGCACCGTAATAAAGGACCTGTTCAATAGCTAAAAACATATCGTCGCTGCGCCAAGAAAAAGAGCTATACGTTTTTCAGCAACTTTTCAGGAGAGCAAAAAAACCGTTTCCTGGTGATCCTAGCGAATATTTTTTCTATTTGCATTGTTAACTAATGATACTACACATATGTAATAGACTTGTGCAATTTTTTTTTACTTTTTTTGACCAACCACTTCGCATGAAGCATTTGCGCCGTTTTACAGCACATAGCTCTTTTTACAAATTATTTCAATTTGGTAGTGGGGGTAAGAAATCGTGAAAGATGTGTATACAATTCTTCGCTAGGGCCCGATGCAATTAGCGATAGCTTGGAACTGCATTATTTAATTGACCAGGGCCCTGCTATTGAAAAGTGGTCAGATACGCTGATTTTACTTTAAGAAAAACATGTCAGCTGGGCACATTTTTTACGAACCAAGATTAACCTAAAACGGTTTGGGATGCAATAACACTTTGGTCAGCACAATAGCTTGACCACAAGATATTTTTTTTGTAAATGTAATTAAAAATATTAAGGTTATAATTTTAATAAGCAAATAATTCAGTTTTTATTAGATACATATGTATGCACGTATATGCATACGAGTCTTAACATTGATTTATTGTTTAATAACAGATGCGTAACATAGTCAATTGCATAAAATATTAATACAAAGTTTTTATCGAGGTAAACTATCATAAAATGAATGGAAGTATTTGTGCATGTATTGTTTTAACGATTGTAGGCTACTGTATTTAGATTGGTCAATTTTTATTGGACCATCATACAACGACTTAGGTTTATCTTGAGTCTGCAAGGCAGGTGGTTTTTGGGGAAACGATGTCCAGCAGTCGGTATGACGCAACTTAAACTTAACTTCGCCATTTATATAAAGTAATCCTCTGATATCGCTGACAGTGGCTTCCCCAGATTTTTTACCTGGTCTTATATTTAAAAAAAAAAGTGTACTCTAAATAATTAACAATATAAGGTTGTGAAGGCCTTGCCTGCCTCATACGACTTACATAGTCCATTGGTGAATAAATGGGTGGCTTAAACATGCTGTCTCATGTAGAGTGGACGCTGTCAACCTCCATCATAGTATGACCTTTTTCTAAAATTATTTGCTCTATTTCCAAGCCACCTCCTGATGATAGGTTTGCTAAGGCACTGCTAAGTATTCTATTTTTGTTCTGGTACATGCATCCATCGGATATCATGATCACTTTTTTATATGAAGTGCAATATTCCTTTAAAAAGTGTACAATACAACTCGTTATATTGTTAGCTGTTACACCGCCGTCGCATTCATGCCATACGAACAAATATACATCTTTGGTATTTTTAAATAAATCGAAAAGTTATGTACTGCTAGCTTCATTTTATAGTATTGTTCTGAAACAAGGAGTTTCGGACAGAGCAACACACTCTGCATGTCCATTGTCAATACTAAAGTTTCAGCTGACATCTTTTCTAAAGCCAAATTTTTTGCTTCCCTAGCTTCATTTTTTTTGGCAATATGTAATTCATTATTGGAAACGGTAACATTGCCCTCTTTATATCCAACACAAGTGCCGCACTGATTCTTCCTGGGCTTGAATATAGATATTTTATTGGAGTTTAGAACTTCACAAAACTTTTTTCGCATAACAGGAACCTCTTTATTGCTGCTACACCATTCAGTGTATATTTTATGCATATGCGTTTTAGATTTAAATATATCCTCCACATAAATGCGATTAGTCGTTGCTCTGCAATAGTGACTAGGTACCTTTGGTAGTATATCCATCCACTTTAAAACAGATTCAGACCTTGTTGGTCTTGGCTCCTTTGGCAAGGATGCGGATTCAGATGATGAAGCTCTTGACTTCTTTGGCAAGGATACTGTATTATTTGTTCCCACCCAATGAGTAAATACATTTCTGTCTAAATCAAATGTAGCTAGAAAAAACTCTTTACATACACGAGGCTTGTTTCCATTAGATGCTGTCAAAAAGCAATCAAATCCAAATATTTTTCTCTGTTTTTTATGGGAAGGGTTTCGCTTGATTATTTTGCGAGTTCGTACTAATCCATTAAGATATGCCATCTTTGCAGCGCATGAAGGTAAACTCCAAAAATAATTAAAATACTTAACTCGTGCATCTTCGTCCATTGCCGAACAAACAAAACTTCGTTTGGTTTTTTTTTCTGCCAGGTGCTTACATGTTTGTTTCCTGATTTCCCTTCCCTTTTTTTGAATAAATACAACATCGTTTAAATTCTTTTCATTTTTTACCCATTTCAATCCTTCATATTTTTTTCCTAAAAGTCTCAATCTCCGATTTTTTTGTATTCGTTTCCCCTTCCTTATTTTACCTTTTGACTCAATTTCTTCGCTATCTTTCGGGTTATCCTCTGGTATATAAAATAATCCAGTCTCTTCGTTAAGGAAGCATTCCGTTGCTTCCATATTTTGACCGCTATCACTGTTGAGGTCCTCGAATAAGCCGGTTTCTTCATTGAGATTGCATCCCATTTTTTCCATATTTCAACTGTCCAAAAATGTACAATTATGGTAATTTAAAGCGTTATTTTAAGTATATGACTTTTTACCCGTTTTGAAGCTTGGATTTCAATAATAGGATGGTTAATATCTATGTAGAGTCTTCGGGACACCTGAACTATACGTACATAGCTTTTTTTAAATAATTTTTTTACACAAAAATGAAAGCAAGTAGATGTATAACTGATTTTACAGAGCATTTCTACTACTGAGAGCATATAGCTGTTTTTGATAACTTCTAACCAAAGAAAGATATCAGAAAACGGCAAATGCAGAAATGTGGCTAGCAGATAGTGCTAAATAAATATGTAATAAAAAAAAATCGAAAAAAAACATATAACTCAATTTTTTGGCGCAGCGACGATATGTCATTTTATAGCAGCAAAGCAAGCCTGGTACGATAGTAGTATACAAACATTCTGAAAACATAAAAGAGTTTTATTGATTTAAATAAAAAAAAAGTAAGAAATAGTCCAAGTTTGGGTGCACCCAAACTTTATATACCCGGTGCATGTTTTTATTTCAAAGTTAGTCTTATACGAGTATACATATAAAAATTCATGTGAGTTCTTCATAGGCGTCCAAAATACTGAGCTGATCTTTATGAAAATTTCAACGTATGTTTAAGTGATCCCCGGGCCCGATATAGGGTATACATATGTATATAAATTTGGAAAAAAGGGCGGAGCCGCGCCACCATGGTGCAGATAAATCATATTTGGGTTTATAAAGGACATACATGCTCACGCTCATTCCCAAAATTTTTTGATTTTGTGTATTTATTAGTGCAACTCCATCCTGCATATTGAGTTTAAGCAATTTTTCTTTAATATTTACTCAAATATCGTGTTTATTATCTTTGTAAATTACCGTTATATGAGAGGTTGGGATCATTTTCGTTCGATTTGTATAGTTTTCGAAATTTTTTTTTATTGACTTAAAATTAAATGTGTGTTTGGTAACATACATATGTACATACATATGTCCGATATATACATACCTATTTGCTCTAAAGTGGGCGGAGCCACGCCATTTCAAAAACTCATTGCACATTAAATTTGATAAAATTAAAATTGAAATTTGGGCAATTCAGCTCTGAAACTGACTTGACGCGTTTTTTGTTTATGTATTCGCCTATCCATGGCAATCCTGTGTGCCAAATTTGAGCAAATTATCTTCAATAGTTATTGAAATATCGGGGTATCTTGATTTTCACAAAACACCGTTAAGTTTACGTGGTTATTATTTTATTATTTGCCATACCAAAGTAACTAGGGTCCAGGGCAATGTGCATAGGTATGCATACCAAATTTTTTTTTAAATACCTGAAGAATTTACTTGAGTTATCGGATGCACGGACGGACAGACACATATGTATTAATCAATATCGCTATTCATTCTTATCCAGTGCGTTCGGGTTTAAAAACGTATTGATGATGATCTAACTTGTTTACTTCCTCTGCCATTTATTTATCCGATTTTTTTTTAATTTTATCGGACGACAAAAATTTAGAATCGAAACTACTCACAAATTGAATATGTAGTAGGAAAGCTCTATAGCCAAAAGAAAATCTCTACCTAATAACAAGGCGTATTTTATCTTAGAAAAATATATAAATAAATAGTTTTGGCGTGATCTCAATCAAAAGCGATATTTTTAAGTGCACGAAAAATATTCAAGTTATTTTTTATTTAGCTTATTTATTCAGCTTGGAACTGCATTATTTAATTGACCAGGGCCCTGCTATTGAAAAGTGGTCAGATACGCTGATTTTACTTTAAGAAAAACATGTCAGCTGGGCACATTTTTTACGAACCAAGATTAACCTAAAACGGTTTGGGATGCAATAACACTTTGGTCAGCACAATAGCTTGACCACAAGATATTTTTTTTGTAAATGTAATTAAAAATATTAAGGTTATAATTTTAATAAGCAAATAATTCAGTTTTTATTAGATACATATGTATGCACGTATATGCATACGAGTCTTAACATTGATTTATTGTTTAATAACAGATGCGTAACATAGTCAATTGCATAAAATATTAATACAAAGTTTTTATCGAGGTAAACTATCATAAAATGAATGGAAGTATTTGTGCATGTATTGTTTTAACGATTGTAGGCTACTGTATTTAGATTGGTCAATTTTTATTGGACCATCATACAACGACTTAGGTTTATCTTGAGTCTGCAAGGCAGGTGGTTTTTGGGGAAACGATGTCCAGCAGTCGGTATGACGCAACTTAAACTTAACTTCGCCATTTATATAAAGTAATCCTCTGATATCGCTGACAGTGGCTTCCCCAGATTTTTTACCTGGTCTTATATTTAAAAAAAAAAGTGTACTCTAAATAATTAACAATATAAGGTTGTGAAGGCCTTGCCTGCCTCATACGACTTACATAGTCCATTGGTGAATAAATGGGTGGCTTAAACATGCTGTCTCATGTAGAGTGGACGCTGTCAACCTCCATCATAGTATGACCTTTTTCTAAAATTATTTGCTCTATTTCCAAGCCACCTCCTGATGATAGGTTTGCTAAGGCACTGCTAAGTATTCTATTTTTGTTCTGGTACATGCATCCATCGGATATCATGATCACTTTTTTATATGAAGTGCAATATTCCTTTAAAAAGTGTACAATACAACTCGTTATATTGTTAGCTGTTACACCGCCGTCGCATTCATGCCATACGAACAAATATACATCTTTGGTATTTTTAAATAAATCGAAAAGTTATGTACTGCTAGCTTCATTTTATAGTATTGTTCTGAAACAAGGAGTTTCGGACAGAGCAACACACTCTGCATGTCCATTGTCAATACTAAAGTTTCAGCTGACATCTTTTCTAAAGCCAAATTTTTTGCTTCCCTAGCTTCATTTTTTTTGGCAATATGTAATTCATTATTGGAAACGGTAACATTGCCCTCTTTATATCCAACACAAGTGCCGCACTGATTCTTCCTGGGCTTGAATATAGATATTTTATTGGAGTTTAGAACTTCACAAAACTTTTTTCGCATAACAGGAACCTCTTTATTGCTGCTACACCATTCAGTGTATATTTTATGCATATGCGTTTTAGATTTAAATATATCCTCCACATAAATGCGATTAGTCGTTGCTCTGCAATAGTGACTAGGTACCTTTGGTAGTATATCCATCCACTTTAAAACAGATTCAGACCTTGTTGGTCTTGGCTCCTTTGGCAAGGATGCGGATTCAGATGATGAAGCTCTTGACTTCTTTGGCAAGGATACTGTATTATTTGTTCCCACCCAATGAGTAAATACATTTCTGTCTAAATCAAATGTAGCTAGAAAAAACTCTTTACATACACGAGGCTTGTTTCCATTAGATGCTGTCAAAAAGCAATCAAATCCAAATATTTTTCTCTGTTTTTTATGGGAAGGGTTTCGCTTGATTATTTTGCGAGTTCGTACTAATCCATTAAGATATGCCATCTTTGCAGCGCATGAAGGTAAACTCCAAAAATAATTAAAATACTTAACTCGTGCATCTTCGTCCATTGCCGAACAAACAAAACTTCGTTTGGTTTTTTTTTCTGCCAGGTGCTTACATGTTTGTTTCCTGATTTCCCTTCCCTTTTTTTGAATAAATACAACATCGTTTAAATTCTTTTCATTTTTTACCCATTTCAATCCTTCATATTTTTTTCCTAAAAGTCTCAATCTCCGATTTTTTTGTATTCGTTTCCCCTTCCTTATTTTACCTTTTGACTCAATTTCTTCGCTATCTTTCGGGTTATCCTCTGGTATATAAAATAATCCAGTCTCTTCGTTAAGGAAGCATTCCGTTGCTTCCATATTTTGACCGCTATCACTGTTGAGGTCCTCGAATAAGCCGGTTTCTTCATTGAGATTGCATCCCATTTTTTCCATATTTCAACTGTCCAAAAATGTACAATTATGGTAATTTAAAGCGTTATTTTAAGTATATGACTTTTTACCCGTTTTGAAGCTTGGATTTCAATAATAGGATGGTTAATATCTATGTAGAGTCTTCGGGACACCTGAACTATACGTACATAGCTTTTTTTAAATAATTTTTTTACACAAAAATGAAAGCAAGTAGATGTATAACTGATTTTACAGAGCATTTCTACTACTGAGAGCATATAGCTGTTTTTGATAACTTCTAACCAAAGAAAGATATCAGAAAACGGCAAATGCAGAAATGTGGCTAGCAGATAGTGCTAAATAAATATGTAATAAAAAAAAAATCGAAAAAAAACATATAACTCAATTTTTTGGCGCAGCGACGATATGTCATTTTATAGCAGCAAAGCAAGCCTGGTACGATAGTAGTATACAAACATTCTGAAAACATAAAAGAGTTTTATTGATTTAAATAAAAAAAAAAGTAAGAAATAGTCCAAGTTTGGGTGCACCCAAACTTTATATACCCGGTGCATGTTTTTATTTCAAAGTTAGTCTTATACGAGTATACATATAAAAATTCATGTGAGTTCTTCATAGGCGTCCAAAATACTGAGCTGATCTTTATGAAAATTTCAACGTATGTTTAAGTGATCCCCGGGCCCGATATAGGGTATACATATGTATATAAATTTGGAAAAAAGGGCGGAGCCGCGCCACCATGGTGCAGATAAATCATATTTGGGTTTATAAAGGACATACATGCTCACGCTCATTCCCAAAATTTTTTGATTTTGTGTATTTATTAGTGCAACTCCATCCTGCATATTGAGTTTAAGCAATTTTTCTTTAATATTTACTCAAATATCGTGTTTATTATCTTTGTAAATTACCGTTATATGAGAGGTTGGGATCATTTTCGTTCGATTTGTATAGTTTTCGAAATTTTTTTTTATTGACTTAAAATTAAATGTGTGTTTGGTAACATACATATGTACATACATATGTCCGATATATACATACCTATTTGCTCTAAAGTGGGCGGAGCCACGCCATTTCAAAAACTCATTGCACATTAAATTTGATAAAATTAAAATTGAAATTTGGGCAATTCAGCTCTGAAACTGACTTGACGCGTTTTTTGTTTATGTATTCGCCTATCCATGGCAATCCTGTGTGCCAAATTTGAGCAAATTATCTTCAATAGTTATTGAAATATCGGGGTATCTTGATTTTCACAAAACACCGTTAAGTTTACGTGGTTATTATTTTATTATTTGCCATACCAAAGTAACTTGGGTCCAGGGCAATGTGCATAGGTATGCATACCAAATTTTTTTTTAAATACCTGAAGAATTTACTTGAGTTATCGGATGCACGGACGGACAGACACATATGTATTAATCAATATCGCTATTCATTCTTATCCAGTGCGTTCGGGTTTAAAAACGTATTGATGATGATCTAACTTGTTTACTTCCTCTGCCATTTATTTATCCGATTTTTTTTTAATTTTATCGGACGACAAAAATTTAGAATCGAAACTACTCACAAATTGAATATGTAGTAGGAAAGCTCTATAGCCAAAAGAAAATCTCTACCTAATAACAAGGCGTATTTTATCTTAGAAAAATATATAAATAAATAGTTTTGGCGTGATCTCAATCAAAAGCGATATTTTTAAGTGCACGAAAAATATTCAAGTTATTTTTTATTTACATATATGCACTTTATTGTTTAGTTAGCTTTAGGAAAGTAATGCAAGATCGCACCTTTACAACAGCATTTATTTTATGTACAATTTTAGCATTTCTGAAATACACTTAGACACATATTTGGCTGTAGATACATCATCCAGTAGTCAATATGGATCACGTGGAGGTTTGGCATGGACTCCACCAGCTTCTGGAGAGGGTTCTACACCTACTTGGACAGAGGGGACACCGAGTTTCACAGATTCAAGCTCCAGTGGTGAGATTGGTACGCAAAATATTTACTGAAAATAAATTTTATATTATATTCGTTATATCTTTTTCTGTTGCAGATAACTTTTCACCTATCAACACATCAAAAATTGACCGACATAAAGCCACTGTAGAAGACACGCTTAACTCTCTGTCATCGGAAATGATTCGATGTCAGTTAGCAAATATATAATATTAATTTTTAAAAATACCTTCTTTTACATATGTATGTTTTGTTTAATTATTTTTAGATTAAGGCCAAAAGGAGTTCATCATCAGTTCTAAGCGAACGCTAATATACAACATACAATATTTAAAAACAATATCCTTATGTATGAGTTAATATCTAAATACATATAATGTACTTAGTGCATAAATTGAAATTTACATGCATACATACTATGTTTGTATCATTACGTGAACTAACAAATCCATTAAGAGTTCATAAACTTGATTATTTTAAATCTTACTTATCAATGTCAATAATAAGGTTAATTATTTCACTTAAAAATGGTGAGATATTAACTGGAACTAGCATACTCCTTGCAAACACAGACATATACATCCATACATATATGTATATGTAATTATACACAAAAAATGTGAGAACTGACTCTAAAGTGTTGAAAACGCATATGCATACAAATATTAAATACATACACATCTAAGTAACATACCTACATAAATACATACCTATGTACATATATATGTATGTACATATGTATGTATGCACATATGTACTACCTACTAAATATCTTTTGCCTAACGCCTATTCTCTTCAACTACGTACATACATAGATATGTATTTATACTCGTATATATTGTTCGCCATTTTTTATTCCCATCTTTTTCGTAATACTGACTATAGGCATATGCAATCAAATTTAAGTAAATATACATATGTAGGTACATACTTACATACTTGAATGCTAATATAAATGGATTACGTAATTACAAAAGCCTATGCATATATTTTGAAACCATATGTACCGCTACATTCCCACATACAGACATATGTAAATATCATGCATTATAGTCATAACATTTAATTACAAACAACTACAACTACTTATAAATACAACACATGTATACATTATACGCATATATGGTAAATATACAAATATTTAAAAAGCTTGTTTAAAAGCCTGAATATGTATGCAAGTGCATATAGTAATACAATCCCGTGCATATGTATATGTATATTATAAATATTACTGTTTTCAATCTAAAGAGCAGCAGAAAAAATTAATGCATACAAGAAATGAGCAATACGTATTACAAAAATTAATTATTGATTATTGAATTTAAATCATATTGTATATTAAATAACTTAGAGTTCAGTACATTATATTGTATTTCATTTAATTAAATAATCAACGTGTATACAGAAAGTCGTCGAACTCATGATTGTGTTTAAATATCCTACGTAAAGAATTTGCTATTGTTAAAACATATATAAGTATTTACATATAGATATGTATGTATATGACTAAATTACAAACTAATATTTTAAGAGTTTAAAATTGTTTAATTATCTTATTAAAGAAAAACAAAACTAAAGCAGAAAGTTATTTTGCTCGCCGTCGTGGTCTATTATATCGACACAGTACAACAGGAATAGGTGAGTATAATTTTTTTACATCAAACCCAACTAGTAAACTTTTAATTACAAAAATCCCCTTTTTGAAGAAAGAAAATCTGTGGTTGCAACATTGATTGCGCCATAAATTTAGCTCCCACACTCAATGCTTTAATATTTTTAAGATCACACTTTTATCAATGCAAACAGTAACAAATACAATTTGCTAGTATATGTATTTTAACACAAATAAAAACTTCGCTTATCTTCGATCAAATAACTTTGATTTAAGGATCAGGCTCTTGATTAAATCAGTTTATACACATACATGGTTTCAATTCTTTTTATTAAACATTATATGGACAAACATTGTACAGGGGTTTTCAATAGGAACGCACAAAAGTGTTTTTAAATAAAACAAAAACGGTTTGGGATATGAATTAAATTATTTATTCCTGTGAAAGTACACTCGATGCCATTATGTATGGAACTCGATTTCTTTTGCATGGACAGCACGGGCACGCTTGCAGAAGTCCAGACGCTGAACCCAATTTTCGACGGTTTTCAAGCATAAATCGGCCGATACTGCTGCAATTTCACGTTCGATATTCGTACGAAGTTCATCAATCGTTGCTGGCTTGTTGGCATAGATAACGCTCGTATCTGTACTGTTTTTCGCGGTATTATACTGTTTTTTCACCCGAAATACCGCATACCGCATTTTGATTGAAAAATACTGTTTTTTCAACCAAAGTACTGTTTTTTCTAAAAAATTACTGTTTTTTTTGGTATAAGAATTATATTTGCCTTTTTGTAAGTGACACCACTGATTCGAAAACTTCACTTGCGTACAAAGTATACATTTGGCTACAAATTAACAAGAAAGAGTGGGACAAACAGATGTACATCACTGAGATCACTTGTCATGGTGTTTTAATAGTTAATTGTGTTTGTCATAGGGATGTCAGTGGCAAAAATACATCGATGTTTTTCCTCGTATCGATGCATCGAAACTTACATCGATATTTGTCGATGCATCGGAGGGCAAACATCGATGCATCGATGCATCGACTATTTGTGCATCGAGTGGAAAATTGTCGATGCATCGGAGGGCAAACATCGATGTTTTCGATGCATCGATGTTTTTTCGACATCCCTAGTTTGTCATTGACAGTTCTGATTTTAAGTGAAAAAGATGATAAAGCAAAGAGGAAAAAATATTTTCAGTGATAAATTAAAAGAAAAGTATCCTTTTCTTGCAAAATCGAATAGCGATAGTGTTGTGTTTTGCACAAAATGCAGAACAACCTTTTCAATAAGTTCTGGCGGGAAATTCAGATATTACACGGCACATCAAAACGAAAAAACACGAGGACGCACTTCTTGCCGCAGCCGGTTCCAAAGACATCAGTTGTCATTTTCATTCAGCGCTTGACAAACATGTGGCGGCCATGGAAGGTGTTTGGGCTTACCATGTCATAAATTCAAATCACAGTTTTCAATCCTCAGACTGTGCGAGCAATATATTTAAGACATGCTTTCAATTAAAAAAGTTTTCATGTTCGCAAAAGAAATGTCAGGCCATTGTAAAAAATGTGTTCGCACCACATGCGGAAGAGTTGCTGAAAATTAATTTAAAATTATGTTCTTATGTGTCGATTTATACTGACGCTTCGAACCATGGAAATATCAAGATTTTTCCTGTACTTGTGCGCTATTTTCTTCCTACTGACGGAGTACATGTTAAACTTTTAAATTTAACCAGAGCAGATGGTGAAACATCGGAACTAATATTTAATAAAATAATGAAAGCAGTTGAAAAATTTGATTTGTCGACGAAAGTAATTTGTTTTTGTGGAGATAATGCGAAAGTAAATTTCGGCGGAGAAACTCGTGGTGGACAAAACAATGTTTTTTACCGACTAAAACAGGTCTACCCAAATTTGTTAGGTGTCGGCTGTGTCGCCCACGTAACACACAATGCATTAAAGTTTGCATGTGAAGAAATACCTTTCGACGTCGAATGGGTGGTTGTAAAAATATATTCTCACTTCTACCTCAATACAGTGCGTGACACGAAACTAAAAGCATTTTGTGAAGAATCTGATGTAGAGTATGAGAAACTGCTAGGATATGCCAAAACAAGATTCTTAGCTCTTGCACCAGCCGTTCAACGAATTTTAAAAATATTTGATGCTTTACAAACATATTTTCGTTCCATCAAAAAGGGAGAAAAAAAGCTGAAAGACTTTTTTGACTGTCCATCTTCCAAGTTTTGGCTGTTATTCGTTCTTGATCAAGTAAGAAAATCTATCACAATAACATTTTAGATTAATGAAATTCAATTATTATTTTCAGGCTGAATTATTTGCTCAATATGTGTTGAAAATTGAAGGGGATGATGTTTCTGCAGTTGAGGTTGCATATGCTTTGAACGACCTAGAGGAAACCATTAAGCTGAGAAAGGAAGATCGGTTTTTATCTCCATCTGCAGCTAGAGAGAGAGAAAAAATTGTTAATCAGCATTGTAGTTTGGATGAAATTAATTCTATTTGCGACGATTTTTTTGGTATTTCGCTTTGTTGTTATTAAAAACAAAACTTATTTAAAATTTTCTTCTGTAGATGGTGCTTTGCATTATTTAAAAACTTGGACCTCACAATTTCGATCATTTAAAATGTTTGGTTGGATAAGATTAAATGACACTCTAAAATGGCAAGATGTTGAGGCCGTAATGAGGAGTCTCGAAGAAAATAATTTGTACAACGCTGACGAAAAAGCAGTACATCTTCATGCTCAATTTCGATATGTTAAAGAATATTGCACTTCAGATAAAATTAAACAGTGGAGAGAAGAAAAAATTACAGTCGTGAGTCGTTGGGTTGAAGTTTTTACGCATCTCGACAAAGTTGAATGCCAATTTCAGGAAATGAGTACCATTGTCGAGTACATTTTAGCTTTGCCAGGGACCACGGCTTCGGTGGAAAGAATTTTTTCTGCCGTCAATAAAACATGGACATCGGACAAAACAAAATTAAGCGTTGACACTTTGGCTGCAATAATGGCTGTGAAATGCAATCTTAAATATACCTGTATAAATTTTTACTCTTACTTGCTGACACAGACTAACTTGCTTCGCCAAATAGGCGCAAAAGAAAAATATTCCCCAACCACAGAAAGTGAGGAAGAATATGAAGTTCTTTAATAAAAAGCATTAAAAAACAGCGTTTCCTTTTTTTTTTTTTAAAATACTGATATCGCTTTTTATACTGTTTTTTTAGAAAAAAAATACCGCTTTTTTATTCATTCTTCCAGAAAAATACCGCTTTTTTTCAAAAATAATATACGAGCGTTAGGCATAGACCATAGACTTGACGGCGTCAAATCGCACGACCGAGGCGGCCAATTGACTGGGCCATTTCGTGAGATAACACGTTCACCAAACTTGGTTTGCAATAAATCGATTGGGACATTCGCTGTGTGGCTTGTGGCGCCGTCCTGTTGGAACCACATATCATCCAATTCGGGCCAAAAATATTCGGTTATCATTGAGCGGTAGCGATTCCCATTCACAGTAACGTGCCGGTCTTGATCATCACGGAAGAAGTACGGCCCAATGACGCCGCCGGCCCATAAACCGCACCAAACCGTAATTTTTTCGGGATGCAATGTTGACTTATGGAGTACGTGTGGATTGCTGCCTGTCCAATAACGCATATTTTGTTTATTGACGAACGAATGACGACGACCATAAATTGCACTCTTAAAGTTGAGGCCATTGAATCCGAATTTCGGTAGCAAATTTTAATAATTTCGACTCGTTGTTGGATCGTATATCTATGATGAAACGGCAAACCTTACTGAAGAGAAATGTCAAAAGAGCGAGAAAAATATGGCGTCGTTTGCTGTCACTATCGGTCTACTTTTGTGCGTCCCTATTGCAAGAATTCGGAATTGAAGTTGTTTTATATCGATCTCATCTAAAACAATAAAAAAAACCAGCTCAACTGTAAAAAAAATAGTTTGGAGCCTGTGGTGCAACCACTTTATTACAAGATATTGAAGACTTACATATGTTTGCAAAATTTGGTGTGTTTGTTTATAAAAAACAATGTGTTTGTTGTCTTCATAAATATCCAAATTACTAAAAATAATATTATTGCTGTAAAATACCACAATAATAATTAATAATCATTTATCATCATCAATAATTTCGGTATCAGTAAAATCCCCACAAGTGGCATTTCTAGTTCTGGCAGAGGAAGTGGAAGGCCTCTTGGAAGAGGACTTGGCTTCACTTGGTTGTTGTTGTAGGGCTAGCTACACCCTGCTAGATCAAGATAGGAGGCCTAGGAAACATGCTGTTTCGACAGGGTTGGACCATATTGAGAGGGGTGTTAGATGAGTGGCTTTGTTGGGGCGTGTAAATAAGTGGCTGGTATCGTGAGGGAATTATCTACATGCCGGACGTCGAGTCTGGATAAGTAGGAGTTGAGTATACTACAATATTCAGACCTAAATTGAGCCAGAGTGACGCGGGACTCTCGAGGCAGTTGAAGCCCTTCGTCTGCTATGGATGGGGGTTTGCTGGGTGATGATAGACTCACGGTGAATGCTGTTCAGAGCCTGCCCATATGCCATCAGATCCAGCGGTTGCATGGTGAACGACTGGATATCGCCCTTGAGATCACGCGACGCACGGAGATGTTCCCTGACGTGCCTACGAGGCGGCTCGGCTATTTGGAGGTTTCTGTTTGGGTGTCCCGTTCGATGGCATCCAATCAGGAACAGCTTGCTGAGAAGGATGTTGTGTTCCTTAACAGGGAGCATACACGTTTTCTGATGGAGGTGTACCTAAGGTGACATCAGAAGACATCCCGTCACAGTTTGGAGTGGGGCCTTTTGACAGGGCTCAAGCTTTGTCCACTGTCTCCTACTGGTTCCAAATTGGGACAGCATAGTTTACAACCGGCCGACCAATCGCCTTGTATGTTGGCAACAACGTTTCTTTGTCTTTCCCCAAGTGCTGTAGGCGAGCGGCTTGATGAGCTTGTTGCGACTCTGCACTTTGTTGACGATTGCGGTTATATGCACTGTAAAGGAGAGCAGGCTGTCGAAGGTAACTCCTAGGATCCTCGGATGGTTAAACGTTCCGATGGGAGTTCCATCAACATTAATGTTGAGTTCTAGCCTGACCTACTTTGTCCATATGGTGAATAGGGTCGCCGTGGAAATAAGGTCATATTCCGCACAGTGAAGAAGTGAGCAAGATCGGAGAGATAACTGTTTACATGTCATCAATTACATTGCCGGTACCCATTATCGAACAGTCATCAGCATGCGAGACGATGGTGATGACGGTTGAGGGAGCTTAGAGATGTAGGAATTAAACAGCATCGAGGAGAGGACTCCACCCTGTGGGACCACCTGTTTAACTCTTCCCAGTTTCGAATTCGCATCTCTGGAGCACACCCATGACTGTTGACCCCACAAATAATTAGAACTCCACCGCTTCAGCCGCTGTGGGAGGGTTGTTGTCTCCACGTCAGTGGCTAACTGTGTCGAAAGCCTTTGACAAATCTAACGCTACTAGAATAGTTCTCTCACCGGGACGATCGCGGTTTAAGCCGTAGTTCACCTGTGTGTTTATTTGGCTAAGTTCTATAGTTGCGCTGTGTACTTTCCGGAAACTATGCTGATGCTTCGCCGGGCTGCGGTTGGCCGTGAAATACGGGAGCAGCAGAGCCTCCAGCAATTTTACCACTGGAGAAAGAAGGGAAAACGGCCGATAGGAATCACCCTTGTCCGCCGATTCAACCCGAGTCAATCCCCACCTTCCATACATTAGGAATGATGAGTGAAGAGATGGATATGTTAAAGATGCTGGTGAGGTAAGCACGTCGGGCCCAATTTTTTCAGCATCTGCATATTTAATCCATCAGGCCCCAAGGCCGGCTTTCGCCTTCCCGATGTCCTCCTTAACCTCCCTCTTTAGGAACAAAGTCGAAGTTTGTAAGAATTTTAGAGTGTCCGTATACTGCATTGAATCTATATCCATGGCTCCATAATCTGCTTGTTGTATCAACTTAAGACATTCTCCACACACTTGGGAATGTTGCTGAAGGGACAGTCCTTGCCCGGGTATAAATCCGGGTCGTTTCGGCATCGTAGAACCGACTGTCGTGGGAACATTTATAACCAAGTCGCAGCACGAGCTGCAATAACTTTGCTGCCAATGACCACATCTTTTGCTCCCGCTCTAGCTGGTAAATTTCGATACCTTCCCCAATAAGTGCCACTCAGTTACAAAAGAACGATATTTCTAATACATTTTGGGAAAACATCACTTGTAATAAATTTTAATTTAACACAACACATTTAAAAATGTTTGGTAATTTATATTTATAATCGCAAATATCCGGCGTACTTTGTTCTTCCTCAAAAAGTATAACGTATTAAACTTAATATATTTGTGAACTGAAAAAATTTATTTGAAAAAATTTGGTTTGAACTGAAAAGAATATACATAAATGTATACATTAAAGTGTCTCACAAAACAAAAGATGCGGATTGGCGCTATAACCGCTTAAGCGATTTTGGCCGAGTTCAACAAATTGCGCTAGTTACTCCTTCTTCCAGCTAACTGGTGCTAATTGGAAAGTGAAGTGACGTCAAGTCCATTTCCACTTGTTTCTTCCACCGGATAGGAGGCCGTCCTCTTCCTCTACCACCACCAGCTGGTACCGTCTTGAATACTTTCAGGGCTGGAGCATTTGCGTCCATTCGCACCACGTGTCATAGCTAACGTAATCGCTGTATTTTACTTCGCTGGACTATGTAACTGTCGTTATAAAGCTCTTTCAACTCATCGCCTGCGGTATTCGCCGTGGTCCAAAAATCGTTCGAAGAATCTTTTCCTCGAACACTCCAAGGGCCATCTAATCTTATGTTGACAGTATCCATGCTTCTGCGCCATACAATAGCACCGGCATGATGAGGGGCTTATTTGGGCGTGGTTTTCGTTCGTCAAGAGAGGGCGTTCCTGCTCATTTGCCTACTCAGCCCAAAGTAGCACTTGTTGGCAAGGGAGATTCTTCGTTGTATTTCGAGGCTGACATAGTTGTTGGTGATAATGCTGGTTCCAAGATAAACAAAGTCATCTACTTTGTCAAAACTGTAACTGTCAACAGTGACGCAGGAGCGAAGACGCGAATGCGCTGACTGCTTATTTGATGACAGGAGGTACTTGGTTTTGGCCTCGTTCACTTCCA
Source organism: Anomoia purmunda (assembly GCA_951828415.1). Classification (NCBI taxonomy): domain Eukaryota; kingdom Metazoa; phylum Arthropoda; class Insecta; order Diptera; family Tephritidae; genus Anomoia; species Anomoia purmunda. The sequence continues at coordinate 68,915,541 of OX639997.1, forward strand.
GACCCTTTCGCTTCGCTTCGCGCGGTTGTTGAGGTCAATGATGTCGATGTCCTCATCGAGGTCGGGTGACGGGATGTTAATGCCGTCATCAACAATTTGGTGGTCGAGATCCTCTTCTCCGGCGACGCTTTCGCTGTCACCATTTAGCAAATTGGAGAAATGTTTCCCCCACAAAGCACAATGAGTGTGCTTTGGACATCAGTTACCAGGTCGCCGTTCTTGTTCTTACATGAATTTGCCCCGGTCTTGGAACTTTCCGTAAGTCGCCGCACCTTTTGGCAACATTTTCGGACGCTTTTCTTGTCGGCTAGCATCTCAAACTCGTCGCACCCACGTATATCGGCCTCTTTTCTTTCTGCGAATAATAGGCAGGATCTTTACTTTCAATAGCGGCGCGGTATTCCTCATCGTACCAGTTGTTTTTTGATCCCTTCTTTACCCACCCTGGCATTGAAGTCGCCACGCACGACTTGAATATCGTGACGGGGACAGCGCTCGAAGGTACTTTCTATGCGCTCGAAGAAGTGATTCTTGATCACATCGTTCGTCTCTTCTGTCGGGCCATGGGCACAAATCAACTATATGTTGAAGAATCTCGCTTTGATGCGAATCGTGGCGAGATGCTCGTCCACCGGAACCAACACCGAACTTGTGCTCCTTTACATGGCTGCTGTAGTAAACGTCGCAAGGTCTAATGGCTTTCTTACCTTGCCCCGCCCATTTTATTACTTGGATGGTGGTGATGTCAGCCCTTGCTCTTACGAGAACATCAACCAGCCGGGCAGCGGCTCCTTCCCCATTAAGTTTTGGAACATTCCAGGTGCATGCCCTCAACTCATAGTCCTTAATCTATTGCGTGTGGTCGTCATCAAAAAAGGGAGACCTCGTCCGAGGCTTGTTGAAATTTTTCATTGGCTTTAGTTTTTTACGTGGCGGGTCCCGAACCCAGCGCACAACCAGAGACTAGTGATTTGTTTTGTTTCCGAGACACATTTATTTAGCGAGTCGCTCGCTCCAAGCCAGACGCCCGCTTGCAACCGCACCTACTGTTGAACAGACGCTGCTGACTTTAGTGGGCCCTTAAACCGAGTATGTCGGAGTAGCCCCACTTAACCTCCCTCTCTTTCTGCCGTGACCTAAGGCTCCATGCGGGTTGGTTACCGTATCTTGAGTATAGTCGCTCAACTGTAAATGCAAACCGAGAAGATCGACCATGCCCCATTGCACACTTTTTAATTCGTATGCATATTAATTTCCATTTTCCACAGAGCAAAAATTTACTGACTATTCAGCTGAAGATAAAAAACTATAGAGGCACATACTCAAAAAAGTACAGTGGTCTCTTTACAATAGGTCCGTACACGTACTTACCTGTAAAAAAAAATATCCAGTACTTGCCAGTAACTAAATTTCAGAGCGTAAGCAAAATTTGCTATCATTGATAGAAACTTGCAAGAAAGTAAGAAAACGCAAAGCGAGTAAGAAGTTGCAAGTTTTTTCTTTTTTGTTGAACGTTTCTATATTTAATCTCTTTTTCCTATTTTCGCTCTTCTTTATGGAAATAATTATCATTTTTAATAATTCTTTTATTTTTGTTATCCACTGAATACTTGCAATAAGGTGTTTTTCGTACTGGCAAATTGATACGAGTACAAATTTATCCAGTAAAAACTTGCAACTTCTCCTCAAAACAACTGCCATTTTTGCTTTCACAACTTTGCAAGTTTTTGCGTACGAAAACGTCAACACATGATAATTTGTAACAATTGTTACGAACTGTCATAAACTAGCATGGTAAAAAACCAGGGATCGAAAATAATACTTATTTTCGAAATTTCAATTTAAAAAGTTAGCTGGAAAGAATTTGTTTTTTTAACATTTGTATATACCAATGTGATGCTTGTTAGTCAAGGAATGCTAATCCTATATGATTTATATTTTTTTGACTTCTTACAAAAAAGTCAGCAATTAACGGTTATTTTTTTACTGATATATTTTTAGTCAAAAATAAAAGTTAAAATTTGACTTTTACTTTCTTGGTCAAATATGGACTATAGGACTTCACGGTAGACCAGAGCTTACCAACACCCGTGACCAGGTTACAGGACTTCAAATGCTCTTCCCACTTGTTCCGCTTGTATTGGTTCACCAGGCTCCGAATCTCCACGTTCAAATCCTGAATGTTCGGATTACGGGGATCGGAGCGGCGAAGGTGGTCGCGTTCGTTCGCTAGAGCGGCCGCTTCAGCCGGGAAGTTGGGACGGATCTCAGGGATCCTCCCTGCCGGAATGAAGCGGGCCGCAGCGACGCGACCACCTTGCGGAACTTATGTTCGCCTTTACGAACGTCGGTGGGTGTGGGAAGAGACCTGAAGGCATTTTCGGTGAACTCCGCGAACCCGACCCAGTCAGCCTTTTTGAAGTTGATATAGGTCCGATGGTCCGCGGAGACAAAGTCAGCAGGTCTGTCAATCGAGATGAATATGGGTAGGTGGTCTGATGCAAGCGATAGCATAGGTCGCCACGTTATGCTATTTATCAGACCTGCGCTAGCTATTGTTAGGTCAGGCGAGCTGCTGCAACTACCCATAATCCTGGTGGGGGCATCATCATTCATCGTGCAGAATGTCGAATCGTCTATCTGCTCTGCCAAATCATTTCCCCTACGACCAGCTGGTAGGCTTGAATGCCAGAGATCGTGGTGCGCGTTGAAGTCACCAACTACCAGTCGGTTTTCACCTCTGAGGAGCGCACCTATGTCAGGGTGATATCCTGCCGGGCAGCAGGTGACAGGGGGTATATAAATATTAAATATTTCGAGCTCGACATCGCCTGACCGGACAGCTATTCCTTGACATTCATTGAGACGATACTGCACTGTGTGATGGGTGATGAATGCTAAGCCTCCACCATTACCTCGCTCGCGATCCTTACGATGCACGTTGTAGCCGTTGCAACTCAACAGGGTTGAGTTGCTGTGCAGTTTCGTTTCTTGGATCGCAGCTATTGACAGATTATGCCGACTCATAAAGTCGGTTATCTCCTCAATCTTGCCCAGCAGCCCATTGCAGTTCAGCTGAAGGAGTCTCGTTTGCCTCGGTAGAGTCGTCGCGGAGAGGGGTGTGAGGGAAGGGTGATGTTGCCCACCTGGTCCCTGCTGCACATGCATTGGAACGTTGGGCTGCCTTATGGTGTTGTTTGGCAGCGCCGCCACAGGCGCGTGCGGTTGCAGGGCTCTACAACAGGGAGCCAGGTAGTCACCCGACCATTCACGTGTGGTGCGCAGGCCAGAACACACCCGAAAGTGATACCAGCCTTGGCACGAATTGCACCTGACTGATGTCGCATTCCGGTATATCCTAGCCTGACACACGGAACAGACTGTGTGGGGTACCAGGAGCTGCTGGCTACTCCCCACACGGGGGGCGGAGCTAGGTTGGGGGGGGGGGGGGGGGGGAGCGTCCATGTTGTTGTGTGCTCCTGCGAACCGTAGAGGTTCTGCCGGTGCTAGGCACCGGTGCACTAGGTGCAACTAGGGGAGCCGTAGAGGCTATGGGCGCCTTAGGGCGCGAACAACATGGGGCCACATAATTTGTGGACCACTCCTTATGGGTCTTAAGGCCTGAGCAGACCTTAAGATGGCTCCATCCGTCGCACGAATTACACCTTACCGAAGTGGAGTTCGGATGGAGCTTTTTCTGGCAAACGCAGCAAAAATAGGTTTCTGGGCCAGGGTTAGGCTCGATGCCAGCCCTGATCAGAAGGAGGTGAAGCAACCCTGCTGCAAGGAGTTGCTCCAGGAGAGACAGACAACTTATGGGGTAGGCCGATCTAAACAGGGTTAGATCGCCGAAACAACAGTCCTTGGCCGGGTGAAACCCGGGTTATTCCGGTACGTAGAACCGACTGTCGTGGGAAGGTTTTGTGCCTAACCAAAGCAGCGGTACCGTCTGCTTTCAATACACCTTGTCTGTATGCTATAAGTCTCTTCTTCAGCGAGTCGAACACTTTGGCCCCCATATTTTCATATTTCATTTAATTTTTGTCATAGAACATAGCGCCCTCTCGTTCGACCAACTACGTAAATGATTGAATGAAAAGAGAAGTTACATGGCGTTTCCATTCCTGTTTCAGAACTCTCGTCCAATTCACCACAAACAGGAATCAATTGAATATCGTTCCCACGATAGTCGGTTCTGCGATACCGGAACGACCCGGATTTATATCCGGCCAAGGACTGTCACTTTAGCAGCATTCCCCATAAAATGTTTTATGCTTTTACAACAACAACCATAAAAACACCCAATTGAACCTAATTAGATTCTAATTTTAATCAACAAAAATCAAATTAGTTCTGGTATGGAGGAACAGTGGGATGGGGTGCAACTTCTATGTAATTTACGTTCTCTCCCAAACTATAAACCTTCTGCTCAGCGAAACGAACCGTTGGCAACGAATTTTTAAGATTTCATATAACTTTTGCATAACTCAATTAACTTCGACTTTTCAAACAAGTTCCTTCCAAAATATATGTAAGTATGCACGAATGTTTTTACAGAAATTTACAGAGTAGAAGGATTAGCTCATGTAATTTTTATACAATGACTTATACTCAAAATTGTACCGAACTTTTTACAATATTTGCAATGTGTTTAACACAAACCATATGAATGTAAATTGTATACTTTATGCAAAAATTAAAAGAATTCAACAAAACAGATAACGAAACAAATTCAAATTAATAACTTTGCCAATATTTTGTTTGTTTTTTACAGGGACCGTAACTGTTATGACTTTTTTTCAAAAGAGTCAATAAATAATTGTTATTTTTCCACCGATATATTTTCAGTCAAAAATAAAAGTTAAAATTTGACTTTTATTTTTTCAGTCAAATATAAAAGTTAAAATTTGACTTTTATTTTTTCGGTCAAATATAAAAGTTAAAATTTGACTTTTATTTTTTCGGTCAAACAAAAAAGTTAAAATTTTACTTTTATTTTTCCAGTCAAATAAAAAAGTTAATATTTGAATTTAATTTTTTCAGTCAAAGAAAAATGTTAAAATATGACTTATTTTTTCATTTTGTTGCTACGTATAAACAAGACATTTGTCATTTGTTGTATAACTTAAACCTTAAATTAAAGAAATTAAATTATTGTCTAGGAAATACATATATTTTCAGAAGACGGAAAATTGCAATTAAAAGGAAGTGAGTTTTTTACTTTGATTTTTATTATTATTAAAACATATTGTATTGTAATATGTAAACTGCTATTTTAACTTTTATATTTGACTGAAAAAATAAAAGTTAAAATTTGACTTTTACTTTCTTGGTCAAATATAAAAGTTAAAATTTGACTTTTATTTTTTCGGTCAAATATAAAAGTTAAAATTTGACTTTTATTTTTTCAGTCAAATATAAAAGTTAAAATAGCAGTTTACATATTACAATACAATATGTTTTAATAATAATAAAAATCAAAGTAAAAAACTCACTTCCTTTTAATTGCAATTTTCCGTCTTCTGAAAATATATGTATTTCCTAGACAATAATTTAATTTCTTTAATTTAAGGTTTAAGTTATACAACAAATGACAAATGTCTTGTTTATACGTAGCAACAAAATGAAAAAATAAGTCATATTTTAACATTTTTCTTTGACTGAAAAAATTAAATTCAAATATTAACTTTTTTATTTGACTGGAAAAATAAAAGTAAAATTTTAACTTTTTTGTTTGACCGAAAAAATAAAAGTCAAATTTTAACTTTTATATTTGACCGAAAAAATAAAAGTCAAATTTTAACTTTTATATTTGACTGAAAAAATAAAAGTCAAATTTTAACTTTTATTTTTGACTGAAAATATATCGGTGGAAAAATAACAATTATTTATTGACTCTTTTGAAAAAAAGTCATAACAGTTACGGTCCCTGTAAAAAACAAACAAAATATTGGCAAAGTTATTAATTTGAATTTGTTTCGTTATCTGTTTTGTTGAATTCTTTTAATTTTTGCATAAAGTATACAATTTACATTCATATGGTTTGTGTTAAACACATTGCAAATATTGTAAAAAGTTCGGTACAATTTTGAGTATAAGTCATTGTATAAAAATTACATGAGCTAATCCTTCTACTCTGTAAATTTCTGTAAAAACATTCGTGCATACTTACATATATTTTGGAAGGAACTTGTTTGAAAAGTCGAAGTTAATTGAGTTATGCAAAAGTTATATGAAATCTTAAAAATTCGTTGCCAACGGTTCGTTTCGCTGAGCAGAAGGTTTATAGTTTGGGAGAGAACGTAAATTACATAGAAGTTGCACCCCATCCCACTGTTCCTCCATACCAGAACTAATTTGATTTTTGTTGATTAAAATTAGAATCTAATTAGGTTCAATTGGGTGTTTTTATGGTTGTTGTTGTAAAAGCATAAAACATTTTATGGGGAATGCTGCTAAAGTGACAGTCCTTGGCCGGATATAAATCCGGGTCGTTCCGGTATCGCAGAACCGACTATCGTGGGAACGATATTCAATTGATTCCTGTTTGTGGTGAATTGGACGAGAGTTCTGAAACAGGAATGGAAACGCCATGTAACTTCTCTTTTCATTCAATCATTTACGTAGTTGGTCGAACGAGAGGGCGCTATGTTCTATGACAAAAATTAAATGAAATATGAAAATATGGGGGCCAAAGTGTTCGACTCGCTGAAGAAGAGACTTATAGCATACAGACAAGGTGTATTGAAAGCAGACGGTACCGCTGCTTTGGTTAGGCACAAAACCTTCCCACGACAGTCGGTTCTACGTACCGGAATAACCCGGGTTTCACCCGGCCAAGGACTGTTGTTTCGGCGATCTAACCCTGTTTAGATCGGCCTACCCCATAAGTTGTCTGTCTCTCCTGGAGCAACTCCTTGCAGCAGGGTTGCTTCACCTCCTTCTGATCAGGGCTGGCATCGAGCCTAACCCTGGCCCAGAAACCTATTTTTGCTGCGTTTGCCAGAAAAAGCTCCATCCGAACTCCACTTCGGTAAGGTGTAATTCGTGCGACGGATGGAGCCATCTTAAGGTCTACTCAGGCCTTAAGACCCATAAGGAGTGGTCCACAAATTATGTGGCCCCATGTTGTTCGCGCCCTAAGGCGCCCATAGCCTCTACGGCTCCCCTAGTTGCACCTAGTGCACCGGTGCCTAGCACCGGCAGAACCTCTACGGTTCGCAGGAGCACACAACAACATGGACGCTCCCCCCCCCCCCCCCAACCTAGCTCCGCCCCCCGTGTGGGGAGTAGCCAGCAGCTCCTGGTACCCCACACAGTCTGTTCCGTGTGTCAGGCTAGGATATACCGGAATGCGACATCAGTCAGGTGCAATTCGTGCCAAGGCTGGTATCACTTTCGGGTGTGTTCTGGCCTGCGCACCACACGTGAATGGTCGGGTGACTACCTGGCTCCCTGTTGTAGAGCCCTGCAACCGCACGCGCCTGTGGCGGCGCTGCCAAACAACACCATAAGGCAGCCCAACGTTCCAATGCATGTGCAGCAGGGACCAGGTGGGCAACATCACCCTTCCCTCACACCCCTCTCCGCGACGACTCTACCGAGGCAAACGAGACTCCTTCAGCTGAACTGCAATGGGCTGCTGGGCAAGATTGAGGAGATAACCGACTTTATGAGTCGGCATAATCTGTCAATAGCTGCGATCCAAGAAACGAAACTGCACAGCAACTCAACCCTGTTGAGTTGCAACGGCTACAACGTGCATCGTAAGGATCGCGAGCGAGGTAATGGTGGAGGCTTAGCATTCATCACCCATCACACAGTGCAGTATCGTCTCAATGAATGTCAAGGAATAGCTGTCCGGTCAGGCGATGTCGAGCTCGAAATATTTAATATTTATATACCCCCTGTCACCTGCTGCCCGGCAGGATATCACCCTGACATAGGTGCGCTCCTCAGAGGTGAAAACCGACTGGTAGTTGGTGACTTCAACGCGCACCACGATCTCTGGCATTCAAGCCTACCAGCTGATCGTAGGGGAAATGATTTGGCAGAGCAGATAGACGATTCGACATTCTGCACGATGAATGATGATGCCCCCACCAGGATTATGGGTAGTTGCAGCAGCTCGCCTGACCTAACAATAGCTAGCGCAGGTCTGATAAATAGCATAACGTGGCGACCTATGCTATCGCTTGCATCAGACCACCTACCCATATTCATCTCGATTGACAGACCTGCTGACTTTGTCTCCGCGGACCATCGGACCTATATCAACTTCAAAAAGGCTGACTGGGTCGGGTTCGCGGAGTTCACCGAAAATGCCTTCAGGTCTCTTCCCACACCCACCGACGTTCGTAAAGGCGAACATAAGTTCCGCAAGGTGGTCGCGTCGCTGCGGCCCGCTTCATTCCGGCAGGGAGGATCCCTGAGATCCGTCCCAACTTCCCGGCTGAAGCGGCCGCTCTAGCGAACGAACGCGACCACCTTCGCCGCTCCGATCCCCGTAATCCGAACATTCAGGATTTGAACGTGGAGATTCGGAGCCTGGTGAACCAATACAAGCGGAACAAGTGGGAAGAGCATTTGAAGTCCTGTAACCTGGTCACGGGTGTTGGTAAGCTCTGGTCTACCGTGAAGTCCTTATCCAACCCGACGAAGCACGACGACCGAGTGGAAATTTCATTCGGGGATCGTGCCTCGTCGGACCCGAAGAGATGCGCGAGCTATTTTAGCCGACAGTTCATACTGCATCCTTCGGGGGATAGGACCAAGCGGAAGGTGACCAGGAGGCTGCGCAAACTTCCGAACAACAGCGCGCCTCTTGCCTTCACTTGTGGCGAGGTAAAGGAGGTCATCGGGAAGGCGAAAGCCTCCAAGGCCATTGGCCCCGACGGCCTAAGCGTGTTGATGCTGAAAAATTTAGGCCCCGCGGGAGTTGAGTTCCTCACCGGGATCCTCAATTTGTCTATGGCCACCCTCATCATTCCAGACATCTGGAAGGTTGGGAAGGTGGTCCCACTACTGAAACCAGGGAAACCGGCCGACAAGGGTGATTCCTATCGGCCGATTTCCCTGCTTTCACCTGTGGTAAAGACACTTGAGGCCCTACTCCTCCCGTATTTTACATACCACCTTGGGTCAGCTAAGCATCAACATGGCTTCCGGAAAGTGCACAGCACAACAACAGCACTTAAGGCCATAAACACGCAGGTGAACCGCGGTCTTAACCAAAACCGCCCCTGCGAGAGAACTGTCCTAGTAGCGTTGGACCTGTCGAAAGCTTTCGACACAGTCAGTCACTCCACGCTACTAGCTGACGTGGAAGCGTCAACTCTCCCGCAGGGACTGAAACGGTGGACCGCGAATTACCTGTGTGGTCGTCAATCATCGGTATGGTTTAGAGATAAAACATCGAAACCAAGGAGGATTAAACAAGGGGTACCGAAGGGTGGCGTCCTGTCCCCATTACTGTTTAATCATTATATCTCCAAGCTCCCTCAACCGCCAGAGGGAGCTCGATAATGGCAACCGGCAATGTAATTGATGATCTGTGTTTGAAGGTGATCGGATATCCCTGCTAAGTCCTCGTCACATGCCCTCTCAAACCCACTCATCTAACCCCCCTCTCCCTCTGGTCCAACCCTATCGAAACTGCACGTTTCCTGGGCCTCCCCCTAGATGAGTTCGACGACAACGACCATGGGTGAATCCGCTCTTTACGGGGCGCGACTAGCCGCTACAACAACAACAACAACAACAGCTGCTTTGGTTTTACCAAGTTTGACAATTCTCAATTTCAACTATACACGGCTTTTTCAAAACGTAGGAAAAAGAGCCACTTTTTTTTAGTATTTTTCAGATTTACTTATTAAATCTCTGCCTATAAATTTACACTTTAAAATAATTAAAATACGTTTTTCACTGAAGAAGTTATTCAATTTGTCACTTCGCTGCGGGAAGCGCGATCTTGTATTCTAGCATTCTTGGCATATAGAGGCTTGCCAACTGTTGCAAAGTCGAATTTAATAAAATTATACAATAAAAAGGTGTTGCTCCTTTGATGACCAACAAGTGGTGGGTTTTGTCTTTCTAAACAGGTTTAAATTCAGATTCAGATCAGATTTCAGGTTCAGTGTTGCAAAGTTTGGTCCAGAGGTGAACAGCGAATATTGGACGGCCTAATTAATAGTCAGATCGTCAAAATACCAGCCCTTTCTTGGGTGAAACCTGGGCCATTCCAGGTACTCAGTACTAACTGTTGTCGAAATGTCGCATGTAGAGTGGTATCTAATAGAAATATATATAATATATAGAAACAAATTTCTATATTTTTTAAGATTTATTTAACGCATTTCTATTGATCATTAGTTCACTGCGACCAGAACCGTGATCATACATATACATATACTTAGCTTGACACGCCTAAACAATGTTGATATCTCTACAGAAATTAAGTATAGAAATTAATAAGTACAACTTCTTAAGAAATTGAATAACTTCATTTTATATTTGTTAGTTTAGTTTCAGGCTTAATAGTTTAAGTCTTCATTTACCATTTTTTGTTAAAAGTTTTTACGGAATATTTTACTGTATACTATTCCAGCTAACGCGTATCATTCATTATAGCCTTTATATCTTCTGCGTCGAGGGTTTCGTACTTCAGCAGCGCCTCAGCGAGAGCCTTATGCTCTCTGGTATGTTTTTTTAATATCGCTTTAGCGCGTTCATAGCTTTCGTTCAAAATTCGCTTTATTTCTGAATCAACTATTTCCACAGTGTTTGGGCCCAGAGTCTCAGCCGCAATAAGCCCTTTCGCGCTATCGAATGTACGAAGCCCCACTCTCTCTGACATACCCCAATCTTTGACCATATGAGTGGCTATAGACGTAGCTTGTTTTAAGTCACTACTCGCGCCTGATGTAATTTTCTCTGCACCAAATATCAACTCCTCAGCTGCACGGCCACCCATCATAGTATCCATCATAGCTAGCAGTTGTGCTTTTGTCACATGATAACGTTCTTTTTCAGGTATATAAGCAGTGTGACCAAGTGAGGGACCTCGCGGCATAATCGTAACTTTATGTAACGGGTGCGATTCCTATATTGATTAAAATACAATTTTAATATCCGGACTGGTGGAAATATATTTTACATTTCAATCACCTTGGTATAATACGCAACAATTGCATGCCCACCTTCATGGTAAGCTGTGATAAGGTTTGCCTCCTCGTCTGGAAGTCGAGCTTTTCTCTCGGGACCCATAAGAACTTTATCTCGCGCACTTTCTAAATGTTTCATTGTTACGGTCTCAGCGCCATCGATAGCGGCCCTATTTAAGCAAGTTTATCATCTTATAATCCTTAAAAAGCGAATTGTCAAATTACCTTAAAGCTGCTTGATTGATCATATTCTCCAAATCTGCACCAGTAAAACCAGATGTGCCCCTGGCTAGCATATCTAAGTCAATTTCATCATGTAGGATCTTCGCTAAATACAATGAAAGTATCTCCTTTCGGCCCGTAAAGTCTGGTGTAGAAACAACAACCTATGGGTAAGTATGAAATCGGATTTTCAAATACAAAAGTGAATGAATAAAATCACAAAATTACCTCAACATCAAAACGACCTGGTCGCAGTAAAGCTTGATCTAAATCATCACGTCTATTTGTAGCACCAAGTACGATTACGCCAGTGTTCTGGTGAAAACCGTCCATTTCGGCCAACAATTGGTTGATGGTCTGATTGGCGTACGGATGCAAAACTGAATTTGTTCGTTTCGCTCCAACCGAATCAATTTCGTCAATAAAAATAACACAAGGTGCTCGCTGTTTTGCTGCTTCTAAAATATTTGTAAAACTTATCGTTATCTTTGTGTTATATTTTACTTTTCACAAAAAACTTACTAAATAAATCACGAACTCGTCTTGCGCCCTGGCCTACCAGTACCTCGTCGAATTCTGGACCAGCTGCATGGAAGAAGGGTACATTTGCCTCACCAGCAACAGCTCGCGCAAGTAAGGTTTTTCCGGTACCTGGTGGGCCCACTAACAAAACACCCTTCGGCAATTTACCACCAAGATTTGAAAACTTTTCAGGACTTTTGAGAAACTCTACAACCTCTTTTAATTCCTGTTTAGCTTCATCACAACCTTTTACATCATCAAATGTTACATGGATTTCTTCAGGATCCACTTCAACTTGGTTTCCCAATTGTATTCTACTTTCATAGAAATAGAACGATATACATACATATATGAGCAGGTTAATGTATGCATTTAATGATTTAGTAATGAAGCCGAGAAACAATCTAAAAAAAAACAACTTATATATGTACCTGAACATCGATCCATTGGATGACGAAAAGAGGCTGAGAAAAATTCCAATGAAGACAACAATCACCAAGAGTTGTTGAAAAACCTTCAAATAAAAGATTAAATAGTTTTTGTTAAATGCCGACAGCATATAATTAAACAGATGCCACGTTACTAGAAATGTAATATATAAAATAACTCGATTTTAAAACGCTAATTTAATCAATCTGTTGCATGTAGTTAGCGGTTTGCTGCATTAGATTTTTAAAAAATTTACTAACTTAAAAATAAATTATAAAAATAGGTTAAATAAAAATAGAAATACTATGGATCCCCCGGTTTTTTTGCACACTCACTTTAAGGTACTTCATGGTTTTCCCCGATTTTGGCGACTCATCCGAGTTTGCCGCCGCCAAATATCCTTCAGCAAACGCTATCTTTATATTGTCCACCTTAAAAAATCATAATTTAATTCAGAAGCAATGCAAAGTATCACCGCTTACCTCACTCTTTTTTTGTCCTTGTTCCCCACTTTTTTGGAGCAACTTTTTTAAGGTGTCCGCTTGAGCATAAGATAATTCAGTCTCCATTTTATGTGGATTTCCTCCGAAAGCGGTCTTCAGTCTCGAGAAAATTGTGGGGTTTCTCTTCATTTCAGCAGCAATTGTACGATCATTTTTAAAGTACCGCTGAAACTCACTATAAAATAAAATATATCACACAATGTTGGTAAATATTTGATCTTTTTCCTTACATCCTTTGTCCAGCAAGCGGGGCAAGCAAGTTGGAATTCGTCGGACTACAGGCACTGAATGTTATGTCTATCAAATGTTTGGTACGCTTACGCATAGGCAAGCCGACATCCAGACTTACACTTATACCTTTCGTGGTAATTGTGGCTTTCGTCCTGGAGAGGGCATCGTTTATACGATGTGGGTTGAAGAAGGTTCGAGATTTCGCGTTGTGTTCAATTATACGTCTCACATTACGGGGCGATTTACTTATAAGCTGCGTTAAATCTCTCAAAATGTCGGATTGGTAAGATCTGAATCGAATGTACAAATGTTTCAATCAATTATTAATTAAGCTAGTTATAATGTCAAATATATAGTAGGTCGTGAGCCGCAAAACAAGAGCTTCCAGGAATATACTAATGTAGTGATTAAATGTAATGCGTTTAATAGGTAAAGCACATACATATGATTGTAAAATAATCATATAAGCCCTATACCGACCTGTATCTAAGTCAATCTAATAATAGTTAAGAACAATGTTAGGTTTAGTATCTGATTTAAATTTAAAGTATAAAATACCAATGTAGATTTGTGGGCCTCTGAGCTGCCTGGGTGACTACATTACTCTTGTAATTACTTAGGCTCCGAATTTCTTTTCATTTTATTCTGAACTATACTGGAAGAACCCTCATGTGGTCCAATATGTACAATAATCCATTACTCAAATAACACAAAATCTTGTACTAATGCAAGATTAGGGAACAAAATTGATGTTGGCTCGCTTACATTGCTTCTCCGGTCCTCTTCTCCCTGGCTGGTCTCGTCCTGGCTATGTAACGATTGTGTGTTGGTTTGCGCCCAATGTTTCCCAGATGTGAATACGCACAAAACATTATTATTTTCTTTTAAATACAACTTTTTCTGTAACCAAAAAGTAGACGAATTAAGGCAGATTTTACGCGATGACAACCAAAACGTCATAATCGAAATTGACCATATCCAACCGCGAGATGATGGCAGATTTCAACATCCCTGTCCCGGCTATAAAAGTGGTGAAGTTCGCGTTAATCGATAATCGCGCCTTTATTATTTACATAAAATTTGGAACCGATTTTTTCATTACCATTTTAAGTTGAGTCTGAAAAAATTTAATTATCACAAATGACACAATTATTAGGCGTACTATCAGTTCTGAAAGTTAATATATTTTAAGTTTATCACATTACCACCTTTATGCCTTATTGTTTTCCAGATGAAACGGAAAAGTGGTGTGGTTTAACTTCGAGGGCATATGTATTTTAAGAATTTAGAACATTTCTCGTGCAAATTTATAATATGGGTGCTATATTTTGTAAAATACTGAAACGATCCAAAATTAGTATCAATAATGTATAGGTAGCAACATACTTTTCATTTCATGTATATATATATATATATATGTATGTGTATCTTTTAAAACATATGTAGACGATTAACGTGAGCTTGAATATCAATTTCCACATGAAATGTTATACCCTTGAAAACAATAAGAGTAGCGGGCCTACAGGAAGAAAAACAGCACCTTAGGTTGACGACAGAGTACACGCTATAAGCGGAGCAAAGCAGTAAAGCTATATCGTGCTATAAATAGCATCATGTATTTTCTTATGTGTTTGCTTGATGCATGTCAAAGTGTAAGCGAAGAGCAAAGCGTATTCATGCTATAAATGAAGCGTGAAGCTACAAAGTATGTTGTGAACTGCTTTATAGCATGAATTTGCTTGAATTTTTGATATTCTTCTTGTTTTTTTTTTTTTTACTAGCATACACTCTGACATGTGATAGCTTTGATTATAGCAAGAAATATTATCGCTTCAATCTTCGCTCCGCTTATAGCGTGTACTCTGCCGTCAACCTTAAATATTCATTTCTTCTGCCGTGATGCAGGCAAGAGATCTCTGCTTATTAAGGGTTATGACCCTGAGCCTTCTAACGAAATTGTCACCTTGCGGATTTATTTCCACTAGAAATGTATACCCTTTAAAACAGCAAGACGACACTATTAAAAAAGGTAGTTTTATCCCCTATATAATACATTTAGTTGCGAATAGAATAAAAACACTTTTCACAAAACATTGCTTGTGTTTAGATAAAATATTACATACATTAAGGGCCAGTTTTTCAGTGCTAGTTCAACTTGATTTGCAGTTTAAACTAAGTTTAAACTCGATGTGCTGTTTTTCAGTCGAATTCAAACTTAGTTTAAACTAAGTTTAAACGCCCGATATGCTAAGTTTAAACTGAGTTTAAGCAATCAGCTGTTCAACTGTTCAGCTGTCATTTCATGAGTTCACAGAAATTGAAATCAACAAAATTACGTTTTTTGTCCGTAAAATATATTAAAATATGGATTTTTCAAGTGAAAGTGACTATAGCGATGCTGAAGTAAACGAAGTTCACTTCTCTCGTCGAAAAATTACCGCTCCGCTTATACATTTTTTCACCGTATTAGTAACTTAAATTTTCACAAATAATTCACGAAGGTTTTTGTGTACAAAAAATGTAAACAAACGTCAGCTGCTTTGTTGTGTAGATAAAGAAAAAAACAGTGTTGCCCTACCACACTGTCAAATTCTAGGGCGGCCTTAAACGCTCACTGAAAAACAGCTCTGCAGTTTAAAATTAGTTTAACCTTAAACGGCGTTTAAGTAAACTTAGTTTAAACTCAGTTCAAAGTAGCACTGAAAAACTGGCCCTAAGTACACAACACTTTACCAAATGATTTGCTCTAATATCTATAAAAGTTGCAACTGTTGGAACACAGATGTCACCATTTACAGTTGACTTGAATTAGCTCCACGTGTGACAATAAGATTTTATGAACTGTCAGAAGTTGTTTTGTTTTACACAGCTGCAGATTACCTTTGGCTGCAATTCTTAAAATATTTTAAAATCAAAACATTGTTAAAAGAATATTTATAATATGGAGCCAGTTGAATCGGCGAAATATGTGTCAAATGTTGAGGCCGATGGTAGTAACCAAACAAAGAAAAAACATAGAAATCCATTTAGTGCCCAACTACGCAAAGAAGATAAGGAGCGTCGCCAAAAGAAGAGGGCTCGAATTATAATCAGAAATGTCAGCTATAAAGCTCAAGAAGATTCCCTATTAAAACATTTTAATAAGTGGGGAAATGTTGAAGAGCTAAATCTATTAAAGCGCCCAGATGGCAAATTAGTTGGTTGTGCATTTGTGCAATACAGTAATGTAAATGAAGCTTCTAAAGCGATATTAAAAGGTAATAATCAGAACTTCATTGGACGACCATTACACATCGATTGGGCTCTGGGCAAAGATGAGTATACAAATAAAATGAAAGGAAAAAACAAAGAGGAACCCAACGAGAAAAAGCCTAAAGTAGAACATAGTGAGGATAGTAACAATTTGACCGACAGTTTAAAAAAAGAGGTGGGATATAATATTTTTTCTACAGAATTTTCTTAAAATTAATTGTCTCTATATTTAGGGCAAGGGTGACAAGCTGGAGGAAGATGATAAAGATGTCACTGACGATGAAGATGACGGGGAAAGTACAGAAGAGGATGAAAACGATTCCAGTATAGATGAAGATGAAGAAAAAATCAAATCTAAATTGAAGATTCCTAAAATTGACAAAGGCAAAAATATATCAAATGACGTTCAGAATGGATGTACGATTTTCATAAAAAATGTACCATTCGATGCGGAAGATAATGATTTACGTAAAGTGTTCCGAAAATTTGGCCCATTGAACTATGCAATTATAAACCGTGAACCAATCTCTAAACACTCTAAAGGAACAGCCTTTATAAAATTTAAGAATAAAGAATCAGCAGATCTTTGTTTGCAATCTGGCGGTGAAATTTTTCTACTGGACCAGGTGCTCGACCCTTATCCGGCGTTAAGTAGAGATGAAGTTATTAATCAAAAAAAATTGATCTCCACTAAAGAAGTCGGAAAAGACTCACGCAACCTATATTTAGCCAGGGAAGGATTAATTATGGCTAATTCCAAATCTGCCGAAGGCGTGTCTGCCTCTGACATGACAAAACGACACAAGCTGGAGCAAATGAAAACACAAGTGCTGAAAAATCTCACTAGGTATATGCGCAGCAGTTATAGCCTTTTACAGGAAATTATAAGATTTAACTTTTTTTAGATTTGTTTCGCGAAATCGCTTATCAATTCATAACTTACCTCTCAATTTTGATAATGAAAAACTCAAGCGGATGATTATAGCATATACAGGATTTAGACCACATGAATGCAGAGTTTTGCGTGAAAATAAAATTACCCCGGAACATCCTAACGGAAAGTCGAAAGGCTTTGGATTTATGTCCTTTAACACACACCAGGAAGCATTAACAGCATTGAGGAAACTGAACAATAATCCAACAATCTTCGGAACAAAACATGTGAGTTTGTGCTCTTTAATTTTTGTATTCGTAAAGTTTACCACACAATCATTTTTACTATTCCAATTATCTAGCGACCTATTGTTGCTTTTAGTATTGAGGATCGGGCAGTGGAAAAAATTAAAGAGAGACGGATTGAAAAATCAAAAATAAATAATCCCACATACCAAGAAAAATTGGAGAAAATAAAAGAAAGAAGAAATATGAAAAGACAAGGAAAGTTGCCTAAAAACAATAAATTTCCTCAAAGTGATGATAAAGAAAAACTAAAGAAAAATATAAAGAAACTTGAAGAGACACGAGCTGCAAATATTAAATCTCAAACTAATGAACCCTCTACAGAGGAACTTGATACTTTTGTTGGCACATCAGCGAAACCAGGTTCAAACGTCCGTTTGCGATCAAACAAAAAAATTGCGGAGCAGGCTCAGGAGCATCGGAAAAATGTTAAAACAAACAAACGCAAAGAAAAAGCCAAAAAAATTCGACAAACACATTTGGCTGAGCGTAAAGCGGTAGAAAGACCAAAACAAGGAAGAAAAGAAGAACGCGATGATTTAGCACATCTGGTGAAGAAGTATAAACTTATGATTGATAATCAAGCTAACGTGGGCGGTGCTAAAGACACCCAGAAAAATTCCGTGCAAATGCTAAAACGAACCAAATGGTACACAGAGTAATAATTATGCCTCACTGTATTTACCTTTATTATGTATGTACATATATGTATATGAATTTATGTATGTATGTACACTTGCATCCTGAATACAAAAAAAAAAATAAACAGTTTGCTTTCGCTTTTCTTTTCTCGACCTTGAGTAAAATGTAGATCTTGGGTTTATGGTTTACGACGAAGTTACTTTTTATTCTTAAATGAACAAGATACCTATTTACTGAGAACTGCGGTTAATATTTATGTCACAGGGGTTTAATTAGGGGAGCAGGTAGACTAAGCAGCTAAGTCTGTGCTTTAAAATCAATACATACCAATGCCATACGGATTTAAATAGAGAAACAGGTAACCAGGTAGCACCTAACTTAACTATGGCCTTTAAAAACTACGGATTTAAATAGAGAAGCAGGTAACCAGGTTCACCTAGCTTAACTATCGCCTTTAAAAGCCACCGCAGGCGTAGATTCTCCTTCACTCTGGTAGGGATGATAAACAAGACGAGTACCTTTTATCGTCTGTGTTGTGTTTTCATGAAAATATTACTTTTAGAATTACAGTAAAAATGGCACCAAGAGACCACTTTGAATTTATTATTTTACGACTGACGTTTGTTCCTTACATGTACGTAAATGTAATCGTTTTTTATTGACTATTATTAAAATATTTAGCATTGAAATTATATTTTTATGTGGTATAATAATACGAATCTCAATTTTTATTAACACAGAGATCCGCAATATCCCCGCTTCAGTTGGGCTAGAAAGAAAAATTCACCAAACGGATCATCTACATTAGTGCGAGACTGGGTAGGAAGATTTCTTTCGTAAAAAAAAATTCTACATTCACTTAATCCATTATTTATATTTATGCAGTTTGATCGAGCGATAACACGGGAAAAGGCGAAACTGCCACCCAACTCCAATATTCGTTACGCAGAGTGGCGTGTTAATTCTGGAAGTGCTAGCTTATTTACAGTCAATGGACATCGTTTCGACAAGGTAATCATATTCATAGGTGAGGAGACAAGCCACTGGATATTCTACCAAAGTTTGCCTCTTCATCGCCGTATTGAAGGATGTGGGCTATTACCACTAAAGTATTGCGGCTGTTGTATACATAAACACTATTTAAATGTAGTGGATACGATAAAAAAATGTTTATTGAAGCCAAAATAAAATCATTTATATATAAACGAAAAAGTAAGTTTTAAATGAATTTTCGAAAGTCCCTCCGTTTGTTAAAGAATATTAAGGCCTACTCCAAATTGGAGGAAATACTCGGTCAGGCAGCAAATATGGATGCGCCAACAAATAATCAAACTTCCATAAAGCTATTAACTTATTTACACACTGTATTTTCTAAAAGGATTATAATTCCAAGTACAGAAATGTTTCAGTGAATATTTCTCCCAAAAGCTATTTAATTTTGTAGTTTATTCCAGCCAATGGAACCGAGCACCATATTTGGCTGGTGGCCTGGGGTAATCATCTGGTAAACCAGGTGTAGCATCTGGATATTCCTTCTTTGGAGGTTTAACTGGTGCTTCGCGGCCAGTTGAGTGAACCTACGTTATTTTACGAAAATGTATTGTATGAATCAATAAATAATATGTATATGCCCACCTTCGCGCGAGTGAAATAGCCGTATTCGGGCCGATCGATACCCAAATTATCAGACACACATTTATCAAAGACGCCTTGAGTTTTTCGGCAGCTGTGTGAAGAATATAAAAATATTCAAAGGATTTCTTTTTCATAAAGGTTTTTAACACTCACTGTCCAAACGCCATGTTGCCGCTACTTTTGTCCAAACAAGTTGCATATTGCAGGAACTCTTCATGGCATGTCTTTTTTACTTTACGAAAGAAGTCCAAAGCACAGCTTGTTACAGCCTTTCCTTCACTTATGCAAGCTCTCGGATCGTCTAACTCTTGGCGGCATAACATAAACTCCTGCAAAAAAGTTCATTTTATAGACAAATTATTAATCCAGAAATATTCCAGTAGACGCTGGATCAGCTGTTTAGAATAGGTGTTGAGGTTAGACTTTGTGGAGAAAATTATATAACTGGTTTCAGTCCTATCTCATTTAATTCAATTCTGTTTATATGTAAAAATGAGAACAGCGTTTAGTTGGGATACTTTTGATCTTACATTGTTCTGATTTTCGCACTGTTTTCCCAAATGAAATGCACCAGCTCGCAGCGATGAAGTGGACAAGTTTAGTTCCTGCACCGTCAACTCCTCATCTGAGGGCAAAGTTATGTCGTTGGTAATTACCATAATGCCTATTTAAAAGAAGTGCTCGTTTTTTTATATTAATTTTTCCCTATGATATTTACAAAGGCATAAATGGCGAACGGAAGATCTCCAATTGCTTCGTGTATTGGATAAGATTCAAAACACTAGCCCAGAGTTCTATGTTATCCACATAAGTTGTTGTATCGATTGTTCTACATTCGATTACTTCTGATCTTTACTTGACGTTTACACGGACAGTTTTCAAGTAATTCGTCATGCTAGGAAGAAAATTTGTGTACATATAAGTGCAAATGATCTGGCAGCATTGCAATTGCTAATTATGATGACAAGTAATATATATGCGTAAAAACAAGACAAATGCGCTTGAAACTGGTAATGTGCCGATTTATTCAAACACGTACTACTCGTCGTTTCTATAAATGAGTTATATGGCAACAATATTAGGAGTCGTACCGCACCTCGCCTGTTTGAGTGGCTTTATGTATATCTTTATCGCATATCGTACGGGATTATATCGCTCTGTACCGTACCGCGTCTGTTTGCGCAGGCCTAAAAGCAAAGGTAACGTGTTGTCCTTTCATATAGTTCACTGTTATTTGGTAATTGTGTGTGTGAATAAAAAATTAGTTTATGCTAGTGCTACCAAATTTGTAGTTTAAACTAGCTTCTAGGTGAAAAAAATTGAAGTTTATAATCGCACTTGGAATCTTGAGGCAAAGCCTGATTTTATTTAGCTTCTCTCTTTACACGTCGTACACTCGTTAAAAAACAATCTCAAAAGTCGCCCGGAAACAGTCAACTGTCACCGTTGACACTTGGCGACGGCCATTACATAGAAGAGAACGGGGCTGCCACACGTTTGGTTTCACATATAATTTATTACATTCGGCCTTAACCTGACAACCGATCGACCTCGATCGACTCTGGTGGGAACTCCCCGGTCTCTTCCAGATATTCATAATCCGTACATTCATCATAATTACATTGGTCATTATCCATATTGTTTTCTTGAATGCTGGGGGTGTTGCCTTCTTGCCTCGGATCCTCGCCGCTTTGGCTGAATTGCGCCCAGCGTCGAAGTCTGCTGGAGTCGAGAACACTACTGTAAGGAGTTTGAGTGACCTGGCAGTTTTCTATGTCAGTCACTACGTAACGGTCCTGCCCCAATTGTTTCTGAATGACATAGGTAAGGTCCCTTATACTTAGGAATAAGTTTCTTATTTCTACCGATGGTATTGTCTACATTCTTGATCACTACATATTCACCAACCTCAAACTGCTGGGCGGGCTTATGGGTTCGATTAAAATATTGCTCGTTCCTTTTCTGTGACGTCTGGATAGCCTCGTTCGCCTGTTCCCTGATTTTGGCCAAATCGGTGATCTCATGGACATAGTTTCCCCGAAGGCACTCGGTCAATTCGTCAACTACACGGCCCCGCTGCTCTACACCGAACAACAACCTGCTGGGAGTCTGTTTGGTGCTACTATGGACTGTGTAGTTGATGGCAAACTCCACATCGACCAGTCTCCCCTTCCAGTTCGTATGGTCTATAGGATTGGTAAGTTTGGCCAACATACTCTTTAGTACTCGATTCACCCTCTCTACTTGTCCATTCGATTGTGGAGATGCTACAGCATTTAGCACGTGTTCTATACTATGACGAACGCAAAATTCCTTGAACTCAACTGATGTGAAACAAGATCCCCGATCACTTATAATCCGTCTGGGTCGACTGTAATCTGTAAAATACATACTTAATGCGCAAATGGTTTCTTTGGTGCTGGTGTTTACCCCATATAATTTAACGAATTTTGTGAACGAATCCACAACCACCAAAACGTGTCGGTGTTTAGACCTAACAGTTTCCAAAGGACCGAAGTGGTCAATATGAAGCGTATCCCACGGTTCAGGTTTCTTCGGAATGCTATACAAGTGTCTTTCATTACTTCGAGACTGTCCCGAATAATAAATGCACTTCAAGCAGTTAGCGAGAAAGCCCTTGCTCTTTCTCCTCATTCCCGGGAACCAATAGTGTTTTCCAATCTGGGTGAAACATTTATCTACTGCTAAATGACCATAGGTCTCGTGAATTAACCGGATCACATTACTCTCCATCTCTGCGGGTACATACAATTGTCTCCTACCGTTCGCGACATGGAAAACCAATCCGTTCTCCATATCGAATCCCGGCACCGCAGTCTCTTCTAACTTCTGTTTTAACTCCTTAATAACTGGATCTCTCATCTGAGCTATTTGAAGATTCACGTCCACTTCACTTTCCTCCACGGTACTAACACACGTCGCCCTGCTTAATGCGTCCACATGGGCCATCTGCTGCCCCGGTCGATGTCTAATCTTATAATCGTAATCTGCAAACGCCAAAGAGTACCGGGCAATCCGTGGGTTGATTTGTTTCTTACTGAGAGTCAGTACTAGTGAATTGCAATCTGTCACAATGGTGAAAGGGATTATATGAACAAACACTCTGAACCGTTCCAGAGCCCTAACTATCGCCAAAGTTTCCAACTCAAAACTGTGATAACGAGTCTCGGCATCCGTGGTGCTCCTAGAAAAGTACGCCACTGGATGGAACTTATGGTCAGCTTGCTTTTGCAACAAGACGGCCCCGTAGCCGTACATGCTGGCATCGGTGTGCAATTCGGTTTCAAGGTTTAAGTTGAATATACACAAACCGGGTGACTTAGTCAGACTGGTCTTCAAAATCTGGAATGTTTGCTTGCATTCGTCAGTCCAATCGAATCGGGCGCCTTTACCCAGCAACCTGCTCAGCGGCTTAGCCACTCGTGAGAAGTTAGGTATGAACCTTCGGAAATATGAGAACAACCCTAGACACCGCTGCACTTGTTTTGCATTTTTTGGTTCACAATAGCATCTGATGGCTTCTATTTGCCTCTCACTGGGTCGTATTCCCCTGTTACTAACCCTATATCCTAAATATTCTAGCTCCTGGTACGCAAATTTGCATTTCTCAAAATTCAATTTCAGTCCGGCCTCTGCGAGTGATTTTAACACTCGCCCTAGCACTTCACCATGCTCTTTAATAGTCCTTGTGGCCACCAAAATATCATCTAAATAAACCACTACCTCTCCACGAGTAACCATCGGTTGGAGCACTTGGTTGACCAGTCGTTGAAAAACCGCCGGAGCATTAGCTAATCCGAATGGGACAAAGTTATATTCATACTGCCCCATTGGGGTCTCAAAGGATGTCAACCGTATCAGTGTGGTAAAATAGTTTTTTCCTCCCAAGTACAACAAACAATCTTCAATTAACGGAAGGGGGTGTCGGTCTTTTATGGTTATTTTATTCACTCGCTTTTATAATACCCTGAGACAATAGGCTATCAATTATTTCTTGCACCTTGTTCTTCTCTTTAAATGATAATCTGCGTGGAACGCTATACACGGGCGTATCTTTTTCTACTGAAATCTTCATAAAATATTTATCCATCGTTTGGCTCTCGCCGCTTCTACGTATTCCTTACGAATAACCGTTTCTATCACATCAGCATCTGTCTCTGTCAACTGCTCACTTATGTCATATGTCCTAAGTGAAATATGTTTGTTACCCTCACAATCTGTCTCCCCGCCTAGTGTCACGTCATCGTCACTCTTAACTAGTGCCAATTCTTGAACATTTTCCTCCACCAAACTTTCCCTGCCGGGTGCAACCCTTACATACATGGTATCCGATCTTTTTGAAATATTTAACAATGTAAGTGCACTGATAACATTAATTGAAAGCTAATTTATCCTTGTCTTATTCTTTAACATCAGTAATTCATTTTTATTATATTTTAGATTTAATACTTTACATAAGTGAATGCCCATTCGGCTCAACAGGTCACGCCCGAATAACCAAGGAACAATGGCTTGGTCATCGGGTAAAATTAAAAAATTGTATTTAAATTCAACACCTTTAAATAAAATTTTACATTTCACGTATCCGTACGTATTTAATCGATTATTTCCGATTCCTCGATATTTTGTTGCTTGCCGCTTGTCCTCGATCTTGAAAGGCACGCACGACTTCCGCACAAAACTAACCGGACTACCGGTGTCAAAGAGAACAAAATGCTTCCTAAGTTCAGTGCACTTATCTTGTAAATAAAAGGCAACACTTACCCAATTTCTTTCAATTAGCTGCTCGACCACTCTGCGCACCAATCTGGTCCTCTTCTTCTTTGGGCAGGTGAGCCTTATATGCCCCACTTCGCTGCATACAAAGCAAGCGTCTGGATTGCGTTTGGGTTTGGAGCAAGCACTTTGGTAATGCCCATACGCAAAACAATTATAGCAACGCACTTTTCCCAGTTCCACTGCACTACCGCCAGACACTGACTCCTTCTGCTTACTGCCTGTAGTAACCGTCTGCGTTTTGATGCGCCTTTTCTTTTCATAGCGCTCTAACAGCATCTTTAGCTCGACTATGGTGGTAGCACTGTACAACATCGATACTTGTGCAGATCTGTCCTGAAGACCATCGATTATTATGTCGATTAATTCCAGCTCTGGAACGTTGGCGCGACTGGCAATGAGCTGCATCTCAATAACATACTGTCGAGGCGTTTCGTTTGGCGCCATTGTACGCGCTCTCAATTGCGTAAAAACATCTTGCATCGAAAACGCCCTTTCGTACTCCTGCAATAGTGCCGACTTAAGCTCACCGTACGTGCGCTCTGTTAAAATGGATGCAAACCGTTTCGCCTGCCCAGTCATCAGATGGCGCGCCGCGACCAGCTTATCGCGTTCCATATAATTATACGCCTCGAACACATTTTCCAGGTCGCTGACCCACTTTCGTACGTCTTGCAGTTCGGAGCCTTCGAGCTTGGTGACCATAGCGTCTAATACGGCCAGATCAATTCGCTTATCGCTGCCCATGCCAATCTCCTGTTGCAGCATTCGCAACTCCTGTCGTTCGCGTGCGACGGCGAGCTGCCGATCCAGGAGCTCTTCCTCTTCCTCTGCTTCCTGTAAACGCTGCCGGGCTATGGACCCTGATGGCGTTGTGAACGTCATTGGCCACCGTGAAGTATCCGCAACTGGCTGCTGCACTACACCCACAAACTGGTGCACGACTTCTGGCGGTTGAGAAGCATCTGGCTGCTGGAGGGCATCTGCCTGCTGGGAACATGGCTGCTGAGGAGCATCTGGCTGCTGAGGAGCATCTGGCTGCTGAGGAGCGTCTGGCTGCTGAGGAGCGTCTGGCTGCTGAGGAGCATCTGGATGCTGAGGAGCGTCTGGCTGCTGAGATGCGTCTGCCTGCTCCGGTAGTATTAGCGTACCCTTTTTGGCTTTTTCGTAAAGCGTACGTAACTGCACCAACGTGGCCTCGTTGTCATATGGTACACCTGCCGTTGACAGAGCAGCAACAATTTGGTTGCGTGTTAAGCGGTGGTTCGACATTATTCCGATAATATTGCTTTCGGCGTTTACTTAGTGGCGCGTTGAATTCAGACCCCACACCTGAATTATAATCGCACTTGGATTCTTGAGGCAAAGCCTGATTTTATTTAGCTTCTCTCTTTACATGTCGTACACTCGTTAAAAAACAATCTCAAAAGTCGCCCGGAAACAGCCGTTGACACTTGGCGACGGCCATTACATAGAAGAGAACGGGGCTGCCACACGTTTGGTTTCACATATAATTTATTACAAGTTAAAGCTGGTACTTTTTACCAAATAGCATAAACTAGTTTTTGCAGCTGTTGCTTAAAATAAGTGAAAATAAGTGTGAATAAAAACTAGCCATAACTTAAAATTACTAGTTTAAACTTCGATTTTTGTAAGCACGGGATTGAGGTGCTTGAAATTTGTGTTTTGCTGTTTTGTTTGTTAAAAAGTGTTTGTTTTCATTAAAATACTAATATGCCTGCTTTTATGCACGTTCGCCAAAGGAAAATATACCGTAGGAGGACATATTCATATTTAGCAGATTTTTTCAATGTATACAGATTTCGGCCAGAAAACGTGAAACGGTTAGCCGAACATTTTTTGGGGGCGAGTAACGAAACCAAAGCAGCATCGCTGTCTCAAATAAAATGGATGGAAATTTTCCTCCGCTTTCTTAGCGATCCTGGATTCCAAATAAGAGTTGGTAAAGAAGATGGTATACATCGTACAACCGTTTGCAAAACATTAAAATTCGTTTTAAAGAAGGTAATTGAAAAAGCGCCCCAGTGGATAAAATTTCCGGCAAATAATGAACAAATTAAACTTGCTAAAGAACAGTGGTCATTGCGGTATGGCTTCCCTTGCGCTATTGGAGCAATAGATTGCACTCATGTTGCAAAACAAAAACCACCCAATCATGGCGATGAATATATAAATCGCAAGGGTTTTTGCGGCATTAATGTTCAAGCAACCTGCAATGCAATAGAAGAATTCACGTCGATTGACTGCAATTGGCCAGGATCAGTGCACGATAGCCGAATCTTGAAACGGTCACGTATTTTCAACTTCATGAATCGGTGCAATCATTTTAGGGGTGATATTGGCTACGGCATTCATCCTTGGTGGCTAACACCATTTAAAACACCAAGATCTCCAGAAGAAATAATATACAACAAACATCACACGAAAAATCGGGTTGTTATAGAACGCTGCTTTGATCAATTAAAAAGACGTTTTCCTATTTTGCAGTACAAAGTGCGTGTAGCCCGGACAAAGTTGCAGCAGTGATTGTAAGTGGTGCAGTACTGTATAATATTTCAAAATTCTTAAAAAATGAAATTGAAATCTACCCAGAAGCGACAGGCCTGTTCTCAGACGATGAAGAGCAAGAAGAAGAAAGTGATGCATACTCTTCAAATAACTGCAGAAAAATGGGCAAAAGGAGAAGACAAGAAATTGCAAATGTATTCAATTCACTATCTATTGAATAAATAAAGCAATATTTTCAATTATGCTCAGTCAAGATTTTTGAATACTTAAAATTCAATTCTTATGAATTATTTGTTTCACTTATAAAGAATTTGTTATACTACTTATAAATACCAAAAAAAAAAGAAATTTCAAATACGTTTACAAAATAAAATTAAAAAAAAAAAATTACATATCGGTGAAAAATATTTCATCTAAAATTTCAATAGATAAATCATGTTCTTCTTCATTCATCTCCAGCACTTCTTCCGTTTTCGCCACCGCTTTTCAGCACTAGCTATGTAATACCAGCAAAGTGTTATCCACACTTTTTGTAGTTTAAACTTTTCAGCATAGCTAGTACTGAAAGGTTAAAGCCAGTGCTTGTACTCATTACTACATAGTATAAACTACCTCTTTATTCACTCGGCTCACTGTGTGAGAAAAGGCATACTTTCTACTTTTAGCGGTCTTTATGTTTGTTTGAATTTTTATTTCTTGCAAGAGAATCTAATGGCTGATCAAAATTCGAAACAGTAATTCGAACATGAGTTTGAATGAGCACAAGACATTAATATATATGCATTCCAACTGCAGTCGGTTCTACGTACCAGAATGACCCGGGCTTCACCCGGCCAAGGACTGTTGTTTCGGCGGTCTAACCTTGTTTAGATCGGCCCACCCCATTAATAAATATGTATGAATGCTACTTTAACTCCTTGAATTGGTAACTGTCAAACGTTTGCAAGCACTTGCCCGATTTTTATGCGCGTTGTCGCATGACAACTTGTCTCGCAAACCTGCACATACGCTTTCGATGGCGTTCAAAAACTCGTACACGCCGGTTGAGCGTTAGCTGATCTTCATATTTTTTTATTGTTGTCAAAGCGTTTATTGTGGGATCCGCTTAAAAAAAAAAAACCACGCTTATACATAGATGGGACGTAAAGTGCCAAATGCGATTCTTTTACATTTTGGTATTGGCTGGAAAATTCTAAGTGAAACAAACGTGTTAATACAACACAAAATATGTGAATTAATTCCATAACCAAAACATTCAGTAACTGTAATTAAGTGTGTTTTATTCAATTTGAACAGCATGAACACTTTTCCATCTGAAAATATGGTAGCATTTGCGATTACCTATAAGATAATAGCAAAATTCACCGGTAATAAGTGTGCGCATAGTAGAAAACGATGTAAAAGTTGAGTACAGCTAATTACAGTTATACTCGGCCAGATTATCCAACTGTGCAAGTTAGCGCAGGAAGGAATCGATTCGCACACCGCTTTTGTGGTTTCATGACCACTTACAAAAAGAAAATACACACCCGGGTTTTATTTGCTCGAGTGCTGCTACCTGTTACATGAGCCTTGCACAAGAATGATAGAATACAAGATTGCGCCTTCCCGCGGCGAAGTGACAGATCTCGCCTTTAGTAAACAAGAATACGGGAGAGAGAAAATTGAACAACTTCCAATATTTCATTGAAAAACGTGTTCTAATTGTTCTAAAGTGCAAAAGTATGGATTATAGGCAGACATTTAATAAATAAATTCGCAAAATACTAAAAAAAGTGTCTCTTTTTCTTAATTTGTGAAAAAAGCTTTGTCTAGTTGAAGTTGAGAATTGTCAAACCCGGCAAAACCAAAGTAGCGGTACTTCTAAAGGCGTCACCTTCAGTATTCAGTACACCGTGGCCTTGCAGTAAGGTAGGGTTAAACAAATAACAAGCCCGCCGTGGCCCACTTACTATTGAGTGTATTTGTGTTTACACATAGTGTAATAAAAATTGTCGAGTACAACTTTCGAAAAAATCGATTTCAATGTCGATAATTTGCTCCGACATTTATGTGGTTACATTCGCGTGCTTGTTCAAAACAATAGGCGATGGAAAACAACCCATTTAGGCAAAATCCTAGAATCCCTCCTAAACACAAAACACACCCATTTGGAGGGAACAAGAAAAAAGATAATTCGAACATTGCGTTCAGTAGGAAAGAAAAAGAATGGGGAATGAAAAAATTCATACCGGTTGTTCGCACACAGGCGGCGACTCCATGGGCGACATTCAAAAACGAAATAATTCAGAAGGAACAGGAGGAGAGGAATGCGACAAAAAGTTTCAACATGGAAAGTGAAGAAGCTAAAGCTTTTTTAAAGAAACGTGAAGAAGATTTTCGGCGTATGCAGATTGTTGAAGCCAAGAAACAAGATACTAAATGGGAGGACTTCGGCGATGACTTAAACGTTGACGGGGGAATTCATGATAGTGAAAACAACACAAACCTTTATAATAAAAGAAAAAAAAAGGATAAGAAATTGAAGAAAGCAGGAAATTCTAAGAACTCTATACCCATAGTAGAAAAAGGTTTGTTAAAAAACTTTGATCCCAAGAAGCTCTCTTTTGAACAGAATAATACTATTCGCAAAGCAATTACTAAAACCACCCATTTGGCTCGCGGAGCTACACTTGAATCAGTAGTGAACGATATGAAAACACGAGGAATTAAACGAAAAAAATCATAATTCAATTCAATTACTATTGAGCCAAGGGGAAAAAATCGGCAGGAAAATAGTATATATATCGATTAATATAATTTTAAATAACATTTACATGTCATCCAAATAAATCTATCATAGAATGATATGTTATACACAACTGAAGGAAATAGATTAAAAAATTAACGAAGAATATTTATTTTTTCATTCGAGGGCGTATAGAAACTTTTGTCTCCACAAACAAAAAGAGTGTTCGTTTGGCAGACAACTTGTACAAGCAGGTACCAACGCGAATTCATATACATCCCTATGCTGAAATCCGAATTTTCGTAGCCTACGAATTCGTAGCTCCATTCCGAACAATTCGAAAATGGTATGCTGAAATCCGTTCGTAACTCACGGCCGCGTTGCCAACTAAAATTATTAAATTCGAAGTTCTTAAAATAAAGTGAAATAAACAAAGTGAAGAGTGAATTTTGAGACCAGCGATTATTAGTTATTTGTAAGCAAGTTTTTTAATTAAATTAAAATAAAATGGATTCTGTAGCCGCTGCACTTTTGTCCCAGGAGGAAGAATATGCTATAAGCAACAGTTGCATGAATATGCAGAGGAGATTATTACGAGACGATGCAAATTTATTAAAAAAAACAATGTATCATAAATCAATTTCTTAAAACTAAATAAACAGTTGAATTCAGTACTTTAATAAATATATTCGCACTGGCCTCACTGCTGAAGGTTTTTTTCTTGCAATAGCAGTAGCCTCTCCTGCAACGCAAGCTCCTTTCTTTTCATGGCCTCCATTTCATTATTGTGCCGTTTCTTCTCGCGCAGAGACTCCCTCTTCATGTCATGAATATTTTGCATAATATTTATTAATACACCACTTTTTTCTATGCACAATTTAACTTACATATTTGTTCGTTGTTTTCCGTGTACACTATTTATTTTATTATTATTATTGTTTTGCATTTGCTAAGTTCCGACACCAGTTGCTATTCGTTCAAAATCTCCGAAAAATGCAATGAAATGACAGCTACGTCGGATTCAGGCATACCAACATTACGAATTTCGAAATTACGATTCCGCAATTCGGATTTGAGCATACCGATGTTACGATTCGTAGCAAATTCGTAGTTACGACGGATTTCAGCATAGGGGTGATAATTAAAAAATATTAAACAAGGCGCATTCATATCAGGTGGTGTTATAAGTACAAAAACAAAAATTTACACTAACAATATATACGCACAATGACAAAAAACGTAGTTAAAACAAAACACGTTCCCACGACAGTCGGTTCTACGATACCGGAACAACCCGGACAAGGGGAATTCATATAAGGTGGTGTTATAAATACAACTACAAAATTCCTATGTATTTTGCTTTTGCTTCTGCGTAAGAGTTTTTAAAATTTACATACATTTTGTTTTTGCTTTTACGGCTTTTTAAAGCTCATACGCAAAAGCAAAAACAAAATACATGTAGGAGACTAAAAAGATCAAATTGGCTGCTATAGTAACTACACCTTATATGAATTCGCCTTGGACCCGGATTTATATTCGGCCAAGGACTGCCATTTCAGCAGTATTCCCCAAAATTTTATGGTGAATGTTTTATGCTGTTTTAACAACAACGCACAATGATGGTATGATTTACAACAAACATTATTTTGGCTTAACGTTCACCAAGCGAATTCAATCAGCTGCTTGATCAACTTCACCTTCATCACTTACTATTAATTTTTTTAATAATTAATTTAATAATTTTTTTATAAAGGTATCTCATCTCACCTCATTCTACACAAACCAAAAAAGCTTCATCCTTTTAATGAAATTAACAAGAATTGAACAAATTTCCATTTTATAGTAATGATTTGCAAGTTGCAGTGTTGCGAACTTTCCCTCATATAGAGAATGCTAAACACTTTTTTGTATCGAAAATTACATTATATTGAAAATTTATTATTATTATTTGTCTATTTGTATATTAAAACTTGAATTAGATTGAAATTTTGTCCAATTTTTCGTAAACATTTTTAAAATTATACGTATATGCGTTCTTTTGTTGCATGTTTTACATAATTAGCCACTTGCAATGCAACGCCTACTGTGGCTTTACTGGTATAGTTGAAGGCTTTTTTGTTTTTCATATTTTGTTATTTAAACCTAACTACATATATAAAATTATATATCAAATGAAAGGTATTTTTATGCACTATTTGACAAGTATGTTCTTATTTAAAGTTAGTTACGTATTTTTTAAAGAAAAATAGTTATAAAATGTGGGGACTTTAAATTTTTTGATTTTGTCGAAATAGATATGTGATATATGTAGGGTCCGAGTTCTTTCTTTAAATAAACGCCGCTTCTTTGTTTATTTCACTTTTATTTCACGTAGCTTTAATTACAAAAGTATGTACTTAAGTTTAATTGGTTAAAAGAGTAAAAGCGCTTATGTTATAATAGTTTAGCTTTAAAACAATTACACATCTTGAAAGTACGATTTAATGATCCTTTTCGCGGCCGCACAACACGTTCGTCAAGTTCGGTGGTAACTTTTTGACTGACTGTCCGCCGCACAATTTGATGCTTGCTGTCCTCTAATTCGTCTTATGGTCCGTTAGTTATTTCGTTGTTCTTATTGCTGTCCTTTTGTCTAATCGTTCGACCGTAGAGTTGCCTGCGTGCAAACTTATGTATGTTACCTAAGTGTGGTGAGTCGAACACTTAAGTATTGACCCCACAACCGGCCATCCTGAGTTTAATTCGCCCCGAACGACGGGTCAAATGGCTTCATGTACTCCGCCACCGTTGTGCTACACCTGGGACCTTCATGGTCTCCCACCTTTACCACCTCGTATCTACCGTGATTCAATATCTTTGTAACTTTATACGGTCCTAAATACTTGGGTTTGAGCTTCAAGCCTGCACCAAACTGGGTACGCTTGATGGCTACCAGTTGGTCAACGGGATATTCTGTTTCAGCTTTTCGATTTGCGTTGAAATTCCTTTTGTTTTCCTGCTGAATCATCTCAATATTCTCCCTAGCTGTCTGTCGCACCTCCTGACGCTCACTATCAATTTCTTCAACACGCAATTCGTCTAATAAATCTTTAAGTTCTGGTATATCTGGAACCCTCATTTCTAATCCTGTTAGTATTTTAAATGGAGAAAATTTTGTGCTTCTAGGGGGAGTATTGTTTATAGCCCGTTGCACTCGATCTACCTGTTTATACCAAGATTTTGGGTCTTCGAGACATAGCTTTGTTAACATTGGTATGATAACTCTGTGGATTCGCTCCACTTGGCCATTTCCCCTGGGTACACCTGTAGCTATGACTAAGTGCTGGATACTCTCACTCTCGCAATATTCTTTAAATAGTTTTGACGTAAACGCCGTGCCTTTATCGGAAATGATACGTTTCGGATTCCCAAATACCGACGACTGCCCTTTCAATACCTTCACAACAGATTCCGCGCCTGTATTTTTTGTAGGATAAAGCCATGTAAACTTCGAAAATGCATCGATTACAACAAAAAGATAGTTATACTGCTTATTGGTCAGTTCCATTGGCCCCAAATGATCTATGTGGAATGTACCTAAGGGTTGGTCCTCTTTGTTGATAGGAGCCAACAACCCCTCTTTCTTTCCTGCCTTGGCTTCCGAGACTATGCACTCTACGCACGATCTAACGAATTTGGCTACCTTTGTTGACAGTTGAGGTATGTAATACCTTTTTTCAATTGCAGCTTGCGTTTTCTTGGCGGAAATGTGTCCCTGACTGTGCGCAGATCGTATGATTTCGTCCTCCATCTTGGACGGAGCAACCAATAACGTATTCACGGGGTCTTTAAACAAGATATCGTTGTACAGGTAAAAATCTTCGTAAGAGCTCGTTTCCAAAACTTTCCTAACCGCCCTGATCCAATCATCATCTAACTGCGCTAGCTTCAAACGCTGACTTAGAGTATCTTCTAACACCAAACAATACATCCTGCTGAGTGCGTCGACGTGTCTCATTTTCGTACCACTACGATGTTCTATACTGTAATCGAAGTCCTGTAGGTACATATAATACCCAACGCGACACTCTTAGTGGGATATCGCGTTTTTTCAATGTCATCGTAAATGCATTGCAATCGGTGACGATCTTGAATTTAATGCCTACCAAGTATACTCTCCATTTTTTCAAAGCTTCGATAATAGCTAAAACTTCTAATTCGTACGAGTGAAATGTTTCCTCGAAAGGCTTCGTCTTCCTACTCATGTATTGTACTGGGTGAAATTCACGGTCGTCGAAATCCCTTTGCAGCAAAACCGCACCGTACCCGTACATACTTGCGTCAGTGTGAACTTCTGTGACTGCTTTAGGGTTATATAACGTTAAAACTGGAGATTTAGTCAAGGCCACTTTTAGTTGTTGGAATGCAGCTAACTCCGCACTTCCCATCAGAAATTTCTGATCTTTCCGCAAAAGCTCTGACAGTGGCTTTGCTATGATCGCATAACCCTCGACGAACCTTCTAAAGTATGATGTTAAACCTAAGAAACGCTGAAGACTTTTCTTTGATGATGGGATCGGAAAACTTTCTACTGATTTTGTCTTGGCTACGCATGGCCTAATTGTGTTATTTTCTATGATATAACCTAGAAATTCGACTTGTTTTTTCAAAAACTGGCACTTACTCCATTTTATTTTCAACCCACTGGCTGCTGAGACTTCTAGAACTAACATTAAATGTTGTATACCCTCAATTTCATCCTTTGACGGAATAATCAAATCGTCCATATAAACAACTACTAGACCTGATTGTATTAATGTACGCAAGACCGCTGCTATATAACGTGAGAACACCGCTGGCGAATTGGAAATGCCGAATGGAACATAGAGGAACTCATATTGACCGCTGTGAGTCACGAATGACGTATATTTTCTCGAACTTATCTCCATAGGCACGTGAAAGAAACCATTTGACAAGTCGAGTGTTGTAAAAACTTGCGCACCTCGTAGTCGTTCCAAGACGTCATCCATCAACGGCATGGGAAAGTTATCTCTGTGGACTTTCTCATTTAATTGACGGTAATCGCAGCAGAGTCTTTTACTCCCATCTTTTTTCGACACTAATACAACAGGTGATGCGTATTCCGAAGAGCTGGGTTGGATAATGCCTTCAGCCAGCCACTTCGCAACCTGCGCATCTACACAGCATCTATCTTCGTACGACAACCTTCGTGGCCTCTGAAATATCGGTTTTTCATCCGTTAATATGATTTTCATCTCTATCGGTGACAATGCGCTTCTCATTGGTACATACTTTTCGATCAACGAGATAATTTGGTTTTGTTTGGCTACATCTAAATGCGACAAGTTTACGTCTATTTCTTTTCCGAAGCTTGCCACTGTGCACAACCTCCCGAACTCTTTAATCAATTCAAACGACTCTTCTCTAATGTCGGCGACTGATTTTTTATCAACAACTGACTGAGCCTCAACGATTTGCTTGCCATCAACAACTGGCTTGCTACCAGCGACCGCTACGGAATCGCCCGCAACTGCCACTTCGCGCTTCCTAAATTCTACTTCGCCACCTTTCAATAGGATATCCACCGATTTCAAAACGTCATTACCAATAATAATACCAAATCTTGAGTCTATCTCGCGAACGACGTGGAAGTTTATATCAATCATCAAGCCATCAAAATCTACCATGATGTTAAAATTGCCTAACGTAGTGAGCCCGCTATCCGCTAAACCGAATAATTGATGTTTTTCGTTGCCTAGCTCGAACTCGCCTCAGGTCATCAGTACATCATACCTGATAAGACACAAATCGCATCCCGTGTCTATAAGCGCTGAATGCACGATGCCACCGATGTTGATGTCCTTGAAGATTAGCCCGCGCCGAGACACACTCGTAACCGCTCGACCCATCATACCCGCGTTTAAAGACTTAGCCTTCTCCTCATTCTTGGTATTATTACATTTCGATGCTATATGACCGAGCTGGCCACATTTAAAACAAGTAACTGTGCTTTGCGGACAATTACGCAAAATGTGTTTTGAATCACCACACCGGAAACAGCGTTTTTCTTGTTGGTTTTGCGCTTGTTTTGGTGATTGCGCGAATTGCCCCTTTGCCCTAAGTGCGGCTGGTCGATCACCTAATCTAATTCTTTCGTATACCTTTATTTGTTCTTTTAATTCGCTCACATTCTTTGCCAGATACAGATTTGCCTTGTTGGACCTTGTGTCTGGCAAGCCTTCTATAAAATATTCAATCAAGCTAACATCGTCTAAGTCTACCATCTTTCCTAGTTCCATTAGGCTGTATAAATATTCTCTGTAATCTTCGCTATACCGTTTGCGTCTGTTGCGCAACATACGATGCACTTCACTTGCGGACACTGTTGAACCAAATTCTTCCTTCAATGCTTTCTTTAATGAGTCCCACCCTTTTATGCCCTTTTGGCTCTGAACGAACATTTTCGCACCACCCTTAAGCAATTGTTTTGCGTAAATGAATTTTTGCAAATCGTTCCACTGTACAGCTGTAGCATTATCTTCAAAATTTGCCAACCATTTCTCGATTGAAAGTTGACCTGAACCCGAAAAACAAGACAATGAATCCTCGATATCACGGAGTGTGAAAGGCGTTTTATGAACTCCAGTCGCAACACCGGCAACGGATTGTACTGAAGACGCATCCCCGAAGTCATCGTCCTCGTCATCGTCAATGTCAATGCCGTAGTGTTCCATTAGTCTGTCTTGCAAAACAACTTTTCGACCCACTATGGAAAGCCCTTGTTCGGAAAGTTGGCTTTTCAACTCGCTTACGGTCAAACCTAAAATTTCACTCTTATTCATTTTGTGCAACCGCGAATTACAAAAATTATCTTACTGTTCTTCTTCTTCTTTTTTAATGAATGTTCTTATCACTAACACTAAAGATACATACAGTATTTAAATATTAGCTGTTAAATTTACAGAGCAATTGGGTTAGTTTAAAGACTTATACTTATCGCTCTTAGCTTTCACTATCAAAATTCTCAGCAACAGTCCACCAGCAAATTTTCCGCAACAACACCTCGGTATAACTGCAACTACTGCAACTCTCCAACAACTTTAAGTAATCAGCAACGACTTGGTAAATTACCAACAACTTGAAATATTCCGTATTAACGGCAACTTATTTATCGGCGTTAGGGGGTTATGTACACCCAAAGGCAACCAACAGCAGCAACTAACAACATCACTCCATCTACCCTTCAGTTTGGGTTCACACCAGTATATGGCCTTTGAACTGCAACGACGAATTTCTTGATGGGCTACTTGCTTGCTTTTTCGCCCACACTACACCACAACAGCTGTGCCGCTATTTCAAAATTTTCGGCTTCTTTATTTAACGGCCGCTGCGCAACAACTTCAACTCCGCTACCACCTTCAATTGAACTTGACCACACGACTGTTCTTATGTGCACATACACATTGGCATACAGCTTAACGGCTTGATTGATACAACAAAATCACAGTGTTTGTACGTACATATGACATAGGTACAGTTTGTCGACTTGACTACAACAACAAAGTTCACAGTTTCTTGTACATAACATACAGTTTTAAGCGCTTGGTCACAACAATGTTCACAGCTTTTTATATATAAGCTCCTTATGTATAACGGTCTCACTGCCAGATTTCCAAGTGTAGCTAATGCGACTTTTTAGTACAGTTTTTAAAACACTTTTTATTGCAGTTTTCTTAAAACGTTTTTAGTTATTTTTCTGACCGCACTTTCACGATTATTTACATGAAATCGTTTTTAGTTTTTACTGCACCAAAGCGACTTGATTCGTCACTTCTGACACCAATTTGTAGGGTCCGAGTTCTTTCTTTAAATAAACGCCGCTTCTTTGTTTATTTCACTTTTATTTCACGTAGCTTTAATTACAAAAGTATGCACTTAAGTTTAATTGGTTAAAAGAGTAAAAGCGCTTATGTTATAATAGTTTAGCTTTAAAACAATTACACATCTTGAAAGTACGATTTAATGATCCTTTTCGCGGCCGCACAACACGTTCGTCAAGTTCGGTGGTAACTTTTTGACTGACTGTCCGCCGCACAATTTGATGCTTGCTGTCCTCTAATTCGTCTTATGGTCCGTTAGTTATTTCGTTGTTCTTATTGCTGTCCTTTTGTCTAATCGTTCGTCCGTAGAGTTGCCTGCGTGCAAACTTATGTATGTTACCTAAGTGTGGTGAGTCGAACGCTTAAGTATTGACCCCACATATATGTATGTATATACAAACATATACAGTGGCTCGAACACAAAGTCGTACAGCGTAGAAAAAAATGCCTAGGCAAAGATGCCAAACAAGTATTGACTTGAGAAACTTGGTCATTAAACATTCCAATGATGTTGGGAAAGAAATCTAGTGCATCTACCGTCAGAAATCTACTTCATGAGGCTGATCTACATGGTAGAAAGACCCGACAAAAGCCGTTGATCAGCAAGCGCAATCAGACCATCCGATTAAAATTTGCAAAAGAACATGAAAATAAGGATTTTTCGCTTTGGAAAAATGTTCTGTTTACTGACGAAAGTATGTTTTTGGCTCCGATGGAAAACCATATGTTTGGAGGAAATCAAATGAGGAGCTGCAACTTTTCGGCTTC
This sequence comes from Anomoia purmunda, assembly GCA_951828415.1. NCBI lineage: Eukaryota > Metazoa > Arthropoda > Insecta > Diptera > Tephritidae > Anomoia > Anomoia purmunda. Next base: position 68,954,020 of record OX639997.1, read on the forward strand.
TGGACGAGGATGTTTGCATTTTATTGAGAAATAATGAACCAGAACGACTATTAAAATGGTACGTAAAAAAGTAAATCTTTGTCTTTCTTTTTGAAAACTATTCCATTTCTCATCTCATAGTGGCTGCTCTCATTGGCTTCTAACTTTTTCTTTATCTTTGTTACCCGCTCATCTCTACTTTGGCATATATGTTATTAGATTTTCTTCGAAGGTGTTCGTATGAATGACCAGTATATTATTTACTCTACTTAATGCATCTACGTGTTGCATTCTTTTGCCTGCTCTGTGTTCGAGTTCATAATCATAATTTTGCAATTTTAAAGCCCACCTCGCTATTCTCGGATTTACGTCTTTTTTGTTAAGTGTTAGGGTTAAAGAATTACAATCAGTGATAATTTTAAATTTTATGCCTTGTAGGTATACTCTAAATCTTTTCAACGCGTACACTATTGCCTAAGTTTCTAGCTCGAAGCTGTGATACCTTGATTCCACATCTGTCGTGCGTTTGGAAAAATAGAACACTGGATGAAATTTTCCATCTGTTTTCTTTTGCAGTAATATTGCCCCGAACCCTAAAGCGCTTGCATCGCAGTGTAACTCCGTCGTGTCGTTCGGGTCATTGATTGCCAACAGTGGGGATGCCATTAGTTTTTCTTTAAGGTTATTAAACGATTCTATCTCTGTGCTCCCGAATTGAAACTTTTTGTCTTTCTTCGTAAGGTCATGGAGGGGCTTGGCTATGGTTGAAAAATCCTTTATAAATCTTCTGAAGTATGAACATAGGCCTAGAAAACTTTGAACCTCTTGGACTTTAGTTGGGACTGCAAAAATTTCGACTGCTTTTATACCTTTCTCGTCTGCTTGAAATACCTTCGCCAGTAATGACGTAACCTAGATACGACACTTTAGACTGCAGAAACTCACACTTGTCTAACCGCAATTCTAAGTTATTCTGTACAATCTTCAAAAGTACTTTCTCCAATACTTCTAAATGCTGTTTTGTGATTTGTGTCGCTATCATAATGTCGTCAAGATAAACTATAACCTCTCCACTTCGGATCATGTCCGCAAAAACTTTGTTAACAAACTTCTGCAGGTGCGTTTTTCAGCCCGAATGGCATTCTTAAAAATTCGTACTGTCCTAAAGGTGTGGTGAAAGAAGTGTACTTTACTGAATCTTTGTTCATAAACACTTGAAAGAAACCGTTCTTTAAGTCTAACTTAGTGAATACCTTTTTGTTTGCTAGCCTGTCTAGTAAGTCATCGATGAGTGGTATAGGATAATTGTCTTTTGTTGTTACTTTATTTAACTTCCTGTAGTCGACACACATTCGAAGTTCCCCGGTTTTTTTTTCTTAACCAACACTATCGGAGACACAAATTCTGACTCACTTTGTCGTATGTACCCTTTTTCCAAATATTCGTCGATTATTTTCTGTAACTCAATTTTTTCATTATACGCTAGTCTTCTTGGAGTACAAGCGAACGGTTTATCATTTTCCAATATAAGACTCATTTCTTTTCTAACCAAGGGTTTATCAAGCTTCTTTGAGTTCATATAAACTTTCGTGAACATCTGCTGAAAACGATTCTTTTCTTCGCACTTAAGTTCTTCGCCTAGTTTCAGGTTTATTTCTGCTTCCCCCATTGTATCGATTGCCATAATTTCGTTTAAAATCTCACTAACATCACTGTCTCTACTGAACTTACGAGTATCATCATTCACACCTTCGACATTATTCGCACCTTTGACATTATTCACGCCGTTGATATTATTCACACCTTCTCCACTATTGACAGCAACTAAGCTGGTATTTTTCCCATCCTCGTACATATTCTCAACTTTGCTATGTCCATATCATTGTTTACGCCCACTTGAGTCATCCTATCCTACGTTTCCGATCTTCAACTTTGCATCGCTTGCTTCTATAAAATATCTACCTAACAACACTGAGTAGCGAATACATTCATTTGGAACCACTAGGAGTTCACTAAAACTTTTTTATTCAACACTTTAATTATACATTTCATTTTTCCGAAAACATTTAAAACTGATTTATTTAATCCATGGTATGATTCTGTAACTTGTCCTAACTGCATTCCTGCTGGTACCATAACTGCTTTTATCAAACTAACTGGACTGCCTGAGTCAACTAAACATTCTACAAACATATCAGTGTTAGCATGTGCCAATACATATAATTTGAAATAACTTACAAAATTATGTTTTCCTTTCTTATACTCTTTGCAGTCTGTGGCGTAGTGACCTGGTCCTCCACAAGCAAAACAGGAACCTGCTTCACGTTTGGGCTTTCTGCATTCTTTGGCAAAGTGGCCGGAGCAATTGCAATTGTAGCATCGCAATCTTTCGTTGGTTTGTGGTATTACCGTCGGGCGTTCTGGCAGCGTAATCGAACGAAAAGCTTTTACAACTTCGTTGGCTGACTTGAAATTTTGTAACCTTGCTTGGTTTCTGAGCTGCCTATCAGGTATTCCTTCTATTAGGTAGTCGGAAAATTCTTCGTCGCTTAGGTTAAGGTCGTTGCTTAGTACGCACTTTTCATTAAAATAGCTGGCGAAACTTTCTTCCGGTACCCAGCATCGCTTCTCAAACCTGCGTCGGCGTTCTAGTTTCTTTTCACCTGACGAAAAAACAGCTTTCATTTCTCCAAGTAACTCGTCTACACTCTTGGGAAACGTTGTCTTTGCGTTGTACCATGCCAGAGCAGCACCCTTTAATTTAAGATGCACAGGAACGCCCAACATGGTATCATCGATCTTAAGTACTTCGCGATAGTGCGTTATCTGATTGTACCAAACGTTGAAACCGTCTCCGCCGTCGTAAGATGGTATAATTTCCTTCAAGGTGTCGAAGGGTATGTTGTCGCTTTTTTCTTTAGTTGTCTTCGCCATTGTATTTTCGTTTTCTAGTAGCGCCTTTTGAAGCTTGAGAAGTTTTATCTCCTTTTGTAACAGTTCGACTCTAAGTGGCGCTGCTTCGACGCTGTCGTTGTAGGGGTCGATTGAATGTCGAGTTGCTTCGCCGTTATTCACGTCACCAACGCTTCTTGCCATACGGTTTCCAAAAGTACCGCTACGCACGCGCGCTATGTTATTTTGTACGTACACTGCATCGTCATTGTCACTTTTTAGGTTTCTAACCTCACTTCTTACGCGCCGTTGTACGTTGTTATTCTCGCCATCGCCAATATTCGCTCCGTTGCCACCGTCGTCCGCTACGTTGTCCTCGTCGTTGTCCTCAGCATTGCGCGCACCATCGCTCTCGACGTTGCTTTTTTGGGTATCACTACGTACCCTTGCTCCATCGTTGCCGGAAACACCATCACCTGGGCACATTCCACGTGCCTCCGCTGACAACTCACTGAGCCTTGCAGCTAACGAATCCTTTGCACCACTTGCGTTAACATCGACGGCTGCGCACCAGGCTTTTAGCTGAAGCAGTGAGTACTTCTCTGCGTTGATCACTTCATTATCTTTTTCCATGATAATTTGTTTTGTTTTACTTAACTTATACTTTGCAAAATCGTTTTAAAGTTTTTGGTTCTAAAGACCACTTCTGATAAAATGTATCAGGAGGCAATATTTAAATTAAAAGACACGACCGTCTATCTCGTTGTGCAAAATCGAATTGATCTTTTCTTTTATTTTCAGATGGCGTACACATACCGAGTCTTATTCGCTAGTCTTACAAACGAATCTTAAGGTCTAGTTACTAAAACTACTCGTTAATGCCTAATTACTTAGACTACTTCTTAAGGGCTAGTTACATAAGTATAGGCACATGTACACGTATACCTACATACACACGTATACCTACATACACAAGTACCCTACGGCTCCTACACTATCTTAACACTTTAAAAGAAAACTTACCAAACAGACTTGAAAGATGGGATCTCGATGATGATTGGTATTTCTAACAATACAATGATCCAAAGCATAAAGCCTACAAAATACGTTCTTGGTTGCTTTATAATTGCCACCATGTTCTGGAAACGCCACTTCAAAGTCCTGATATTAATCCTATCCAAAATATATGGGACTATCTTAACACAAAAATTCGACAGCATTCCGTTGACTTGAAATCTATCTCATCACAAGAATGGGAAAAATCGAACCTAGTTTTTGCGAAAAATTGGTTAAATCAATGCCTAACCGGCTCAAAATGGTTATTAAAAATAAAGGTCTTCATACACAATATTAGTTTTTAAAGTACTGAAATATGTCAGAAGGGAGTGGAATAAATTAGCCGACCGTTGTCTTTGGTTGTATAAAAACGAATGCCTCGCTCTTTATTTTTTAGATCACGCTTTGCCAACGAATCCTGGCTTACCAACTAACGAGTAATTACAACGTGTCTTAAGGGCTAGTTACACATCTACTTCTTAACAATAAAATCTTAAGGTCTAGTTACATAGATGTGTGATCTTAAGGTCTAGTTACATACGTGCACATGCCTACTCTCCTGATATCTCTTACAGTACATATATTTCGATATTTCAAAAAACTTGTTGGTTGTCCGAGTTTGGCTTGAGCATTGAATTTACTCTTATTTGATGTTTTACTAGAATATTTTATAATGATTGAAAAAATATTTTACCTTTTCTTTAATTGTTTTGGTTGAAACATTTTTAGGAAGGAACGATGTCCGACTTTGGCTTGGAGCCACTGCATGTAGATCAGATGAAAGATCTCTTAATTATCTATCCAACCATAATATTAATAAAAATATATTTGAAATCGGCTCAATAGTTTTTGAAATATAAGCTATTAAAAATTCTAAAAATACCCCCTTTACCCCTCCATAATACTCCCTTATCCATTTGCGCAAAAAAGGTTGTACACCACAAGAATCAGAAGAAGGCGCGCCACGCCCACCTTTTTATTTTTTCTACCTCAGTGGACCCTATTCTTTACTTGTTCCGAATTCGCCTTGCTTTCAAAAATTTTCTGCTACAAATTTTGCTTTTACTCACTATTTTAAAGTAAATTTTAAGTCAGCAACACAGTGCCTTGCTGAGGGAGCCAATTTTTCTAGAACGAACGAGACAACTGTTTTCGGAGCAAACGACCCAGGAGCCAAATATATGAAAAACTTTCAGCTCCCTGTATACCCAAATCTATACTTACTTACTAAATTGGCGCTATAACCGCTTAAGCGATTTTGGCCGAACTTCTACAATTTGTGGTGTGCGTCTTGATGTAATACAAATTGAGGGACCTACTGTTTTACCCCGAATCCGAACGGTGAATGTGTTTTGTGAGACGTTTTTTCATGGCAGAAATTCACTCGGAGGTTTGCCGTTGCCTGCCGAGGGGCGACCGCTATTAGAAAAAACTTTTTCTATAATATTTGGATGCTACTTGCCCGAACTGGATTCGAACCTGGGACCCACCGAATGAAGCGCGCACACTCTACACACTCGGCTACGGCGGGCGCCAAAAAATGTTTGGGCAGATTTTTAACTGAAAAAGTGAAAGTAGCTAAAATTTAAATTGACCGCTTATTTAATTTGTTATAACTTTTGCTTGAAAATGTTCATAGTTTTCCGATTTACACAAAAGGCATGCCAGCAAAAAGTGGCTGAATGTCATTTAAATAATACCTATAAAAGGTTACGTACGCTTGTTGTATTTTTCGTTCTCTCTCGCGTTCAGTTTTCTCAGTCATTAATTGTATCTTGCCAGTGGTGACAGTTTTTCAGTGATAAGTGTTTGCTTTGGTGAAATATAACAAGTTTGTTTTCTGAGGTACGTCTGAGAGACGTATCGTTATCTTTTACGTAACTTTTAGAATTTTTTATGTTCTCGTTTTTTTGTATTTGATGAAGCTCTGGGATGTTTTATACACAAGTTTTTATTGTTTTTAGTTAATAATCATGGCGAATCGCAGTTTGGATGACACAAAAATTACTGCCCTTTTGCAAAACATTTTGGATGACTCAAATTCATCTGAAAATGGAAGCGAATCAGAAAATGAATTGCTGGAGGATAATATTCAAAGCGACCTGGAAGATGAGCTTGTTGATTGCATTGAATCCGATAAATCCTCTCAAGAACTACCTCAAACCTCTGCGCATTTTACTTCACCTTCCGATTATCGCATTATTACGCTACCTCAACCGACCCTTAGGAGTAAAAGTCGGCATTGCTGGACTTCGTCAAAAGGTGAAAATGCTGGACGAATTTCTGGAATAATCATTGTTCGAACGGCTAGAGGGCCTACTCGTCAATGCAAATCGCTGAATGATCCAATTTCGTGTTTTAATGTCTTCTTTACAGAAGAAATAATTTCGGAAATTGTACAGTGGACAAATGCTGAGATTTCTATAAACCGCCGTGACGAAATTACGTCTGCAACATTTAAAAATACAAATGTCCTAGAAATACGCGCATTAATTGGCATAAGTACCTTATCAGCAGCACTAAAGGATAATCATTTATCAACAGACGAAATTTTCAATATTTCTTATAGTGGCACGCGAAATACGGCACCTATGAGCCGCGAGAGATTTAATTTCTTAATTCGGCGACTTAGAATGGATGATAAATCTTTGATGAGGAGATGTGGTGATCTCCGAAAAAGCAGCTATCACTTCTACCACTTTGAAAAATTGTTGTTTTTTTTTTATATTATTCCCTAATACAAACCTGGCCTCAAGCTCTATAAATTATATAAATTATCAAAATTGCTAACTATTTTCATTAAAAAAGGTGAAAAATAGAAAAGGTGAGTAAATAAATAAAAGTACACTAACACCCCTATTGCGAGTGTCGATCAAAAATAGATAATCGAATATTGAGCGATTATCGACTATCGTGGTATTGCGAGTGTCGATTTCTCGCTCAACAAGCGACTGTGAATACTTTTCTGTCGATCATCACTCTACAGCTATTTTATAGTCGTTGAGCGTGTCGATTTCAGAAGTTTGATACAATAATGGATAAAAAGTAAGATTTTTGAGTGAAAATAATAATAATACATATAAATAATGGTAGTAAAATATCAACATCTCAATTATAGAACGAAAATTGTTACTAACAAGGAGCAAATGGCGCGTTTAGTGCAGTTGATGAAGGAAAACGTCGACCTAGGCAAAGGAGTTTGTGGAAAAACTCAAGCAAAGGCAAGATGGGAGCTTTCAGATGATCCGGCCTCAGGGTTTCGGTATGGCGTAAGCATGTATGGCTGTAACGCGTAACCTGCATCAGCTAAATGGATAAATGTTTACTTCTATTAGAACCATCCAAATGTGAAAACTATTTAAGCATAACGTACAACACTTATCATCTGAATTGCATTTTATTTGTAAATACTCACTATCATTACATTCAAGCTAAAATATCCCTTGCAATGATTGGAGCAATGATTTTGACGTGCGTTCCATCCATACAACCTATTACGCCTGGTATTCCGCTTCTTTTTTTTTTTTAAAGAAATAAAGCTTTGCTTTGCGCTTCTTCTCTTCAGAGTATTGAATGGATATCCAATCCCTACACATGTGTTCGTCCAATATTGTAAAAACCTCTGTCAAAATTAGGGATACCGTCGATTTTCCAAGTCCAATATTAGAATCGTTCCCTACACTTAATTGGTAAGATCCCTGCGCGCAAAACCTCAAAGCAGCTGCAAGCTTTAAAATCGTCGGAACTGATGTGCTTCTCAGACCTGGTTGTAGTTTGCTATCTAACAATGCAAGCAAATGCGTATATGCAGCTTTTGGCAGACGAAAGTTTTTCAAACATCTAAAAAGCGGAAGTTTTAATACTTTTTCCACACAGCAAATATAACATATATGTATATCGTATACAAACATTTTTTTCTCAAACTCCAGAGGATTGGAGGAGTCTCTCAACTTTCTCCTCTCTCTATAGTATCCATTTTTATTACCTTTATTTATTTATTAAGTTATCACTTGTGAAATTAAATTGAATTGAACAATTTTTCGCCAATGTAAAAATGTAAACAAACACCAAACAGCTGATTGAAATTCAACGAACCTTTCAAAATGGTACATTTTTTGATCGATCAATTTACACAATACCGAAATGGAATACAATCGACTCAATCGACAAAAGTCTATTCTACTGCCAATCGACACTCGCAATAGGGGTGTAAGTTTATGAAGTTTATTGTGTACATACATATAACAGTAAGACGCCCAGAATCTGTGTGTTTGCAAGGATAGTCCTGAATCTTTAGTTTTGGAGCTATTTCTTTATTTAAAGTATGTATTTTTTTAATTTCGCGCCAAAAAATCAGCTGTAACAAAAACTTGCAACTTCTCTAAGGTGTTGGATTGCAATGTGTGAAACAGAATTGTGCTTATTGGGCGGCACGTGTAAGCCGGCCGTGGGAGCGTCGCAGTAAGTGCGGCCGGTGGGTGTTAACTCTTCCCCCTCTAAAGATCTGCGTCCCGCAGATCAGTGTTTGAACAAGCGGTCCTCTTAGGTAAGTTACGAGGACTTTGTTGAATTATAGACAGGTTCAACTTAGGAAGTTTCGTACCCGTTGTTAACTTTCTCCAAACCAGGAAAATGAGGATCATCAGAAAAGTAAGCCACAGGGCTTCGGATGTTGCGAACCAGTTAGTTTTATCTTTTAGGTAACCCAGGAGTCGTATATTTCCAGAGGTCATTTCATGGACGAGATTAAGATTCACAGCTAGACTTTTGTTCGTTATAGTAGACAGCACAGATGGGAGGATCTGCACGCCTGAGCCACTTGTACTCCAGTAGGTTTGGTTATTTATTGTTACCGTCTCATTCTCCAACTGTAAAATATAAGAACCAGAAAGGTGTTTAGGTGTTTTACCTGACCATACGCTATTATTGAAGTTATCCAGGAATATTGTGTCTTCTTTGAGGACCTCAACTGTTGATTCCGTGCAGGTTATGTAGCGGCAGCTTGTCTGACCACCTTTAAGCAGTCGTGGTAAGCATTCTTCTTCAGGTAGTAAGTCCAGCGCTTCCTTTTTACAAACCATGGCAGTGGTGAGGTGAAGACAGCTTTCCTTAACCCCATACGCATGTTGTTTGTTCATCAGGACTGTTTTATACTTAAGATCCACCCGCTGACCATCCTTCAAAATTGCTCACGTGATTAGGTGGTTGAATCTTGGTTGTGCCACCTTTGGCATGGAGAGCACATATAGCGAAATGGTGCCATTTGTGTAGATAGAGGGCTCACTGTACTCAATGGCTTCGATGACATTGCTATAAGGAAGTACTTCTATCTCGCTTATCAACTGGTTTATCTCTTCCTTATTCAATAGATTGCTGTTTACTACGCCAGCTTTGGCCATTTGGCAGGCTCGAATCAATTCGCTAACGCCATCTTTGAGGATCATCACTTTGTGCAGCAGTTCTTGTGAAAACTTCACTACGTAGTTGCGCCCCAGGACATCGTTCGTGGCCATTGCAATTTCGTTGACAACCTGCAATAACTCCTGAGTTTTTTTGAAAATGTCAGAGTTTACCTTGTATTGTTGATTGTTATTGGCAATTAGTGCATTCTGGCTCCGCAGGACTTCATCCCAATCTGAAGCATCAGGCGATCCGGCAATCCATTTCCAAGCCGACCCGATCCAGTTGATTGAGCGCCTTGGTCTCTTAATTTTTGGGCCCTTCAGTTCGTCTAGTTGGGTGCGAATTTTTTCTAACTGATAGGCGATGACGTCTGTTATGCCATTGATCTCGTTTATCCTGGCGGCTTTGTCTTCTAAGCGGCTTAAAATTTTCTCATAGCGGCTCAAGTCGATCATATGAATTAGTTTGAAGTGTCCGTTGACTATCCAGCCGTATCCATCACGAACGGTTAGAACGGGAGAGTCTAGGTTGAATATTACATATGTTTGTGCGGTTACACAGAAGCAGATTCTATGAATTAGATTACAAACTATTAGATTAATCCTATCTTTATTTTCCAATTGGTTTAGAAAGAACATAAAAAAAAAATTTTTACCTTTTAGAAATTAGATTTTGACTACAAGAATAATTCAAAGGTCAATATATATCAAAAATATAGCATATTTTTGAATAATTTTAAATTTTTTTGAAGTGTGTATGCTGAAAATTTAACAAAAGTGTATCTTATTCTAAGATAGTAATCTAATTTAGTAACTTCTTCTTCTTCTTAATTGGCGCTATAACCGCCTAGGCGATTTTGGCCGATTTCAATATTGCACGCCAGCCGCTCCTCTGCTTTGCTGCCTGGCGCCAGTTAGATATCCCAAGTGTAGTCAAGTCCTTCTCCACCTGGTCTTTCCAACGTAGAGGAGGCCTTCCTCTTCCTCTGCTACCACCAGCGGGTACCGCGTCGAATACTTTCAGGGCTGGAGCATTTTCTTCCATACGTACCACATGACCTAGCCAGCGTAGCCACTGAATCTTAATTCGCTGAACTATGTCTATGTCGCGGTACAGCTCATACAACTCATCGTTCCATCGTCTGCGGTATTCGCCATCGCAAAGACGTAAAGGACCAAAAATCTTTCGGAGAATCTTTCTCTCGAACACTCCAAGCGCCATCTCATCCGATGTTGATAGGGCCCATGCTTCTGCGCCATACATTAGCACGGACATGATGAGGGACTTATAGAGCGTGGTTTTCGTTCGCCGAGAGAGGGCTTTACTGTTCATTTGCCTACTCAGCCCAAAGTAGCACTTGTTGGCAAGAGAGATTCTTCGTTGGATTTCAAGGCTGACATTATTGTTGGTGTTGATGCTGGTTCCAAGATAAACAAAGTCCTCTACTTTGTCAAAATTGTAACTGTCAACAGTGATGCGGGAGCCAAGGCGCGAATGCGCTGACTGTTTATTTGATGACAGGAGGTACTTCGTTTTGTCCTCGTTCACCTCCAGACCCATTCGCTTCGCTTCCTTGTCCAGCTTTGAAAAGGCAGAGCTAACGGCGCGGTTGTTGAGGCCAATGATATCGATGTCATCGGCATACGCCAGCAGTTGCACACTCTTATAAAAGATGGTACCTGACCGGTTTAATTCTGCAGCTCGAATTATCTTTTCTAGCATAATGTTAAAGAAGTCACACGATAGGGAGTCACCCTGTCTGAAACCTCGTTTGGTATCAAACGGCTCGGAGAGGTCCTTCCCAACTCTGACTGAGCTGGTGGTGTTGCTCAGTGTCATTTTACATAGCCGTATTAGTTTTGCAGGGATACCAAAGTCAGACATCGCGGCATATAGGCAACTTCTTCTCGTGCTGTCGAAAGCTGATTTAAAGTCGACAAATAGATGGTGTGTGTCGATCCTCTTCTCACGGGTCTTTTCCAATATTTGGCGTATCGTGAATATCTGGTCGATAGTAGATTTACCAGGTCTAAAGCCACACTGATAAGGTACAATCAGTTCGTTGACGGTTGGCTTTAGTCTTTCACACAATACACTCGATAAAACCTTATACGAAATGTTAAGAAGGCTGATCCCGCGGTAGTTGGCGCATATTGCAGGATCACCCTTCTTGTGGATTGGGCAGAGTACACTTAAATTCCAATCGGCGGGCATGCATTCGTCCGACCATATTCTGCAAATAAGCTGGTGCATGCACCTTACCAGCTCCTCGCCACCATGCTTGAATAGCTCAGCTGGTAACCCATCAGCTCCAGCGGCTTTGTTGTTCCGTAGCCGCATAATTGCTATTCGAACTTCATCGAGGTCGGGTGACGGGATGTTAATGCCGTCATCAGCGATTTGGGGTTCGGGATCTTCATCTTCTCCGGCGACGCTTTCGCTGTCACCATTTAGCAGAGTGGAGAAGTGTTCCCTCCACAATCTAAGTGCGCTTTGGACATCAGTCACCAGATCGCCGTTCTTGTTCTTACAGGAATTCGCCCCGGTCTTAAAACCTTCCGTAAGTCGCCGCACCTTTTGGTAAAATTTTCGGGCGCTTTTCATGTCGGCTAGCATCTCAACCTCTTCACACTCACGTATTTCGGCCTCTCTCTTCTTTCTACGGACGATACGTCTCTCTTCCTTTCTCAACTCCCGGTAGCGTTCCCATACAACTCGCGTTGCGCCCGATCGCAGCGTGGCCCTGTAGGCAGCATCTTTATTTTCCGAAGCGGCGCGGCATTCCTCATCATTCCAGTCATTTTTTCGGGTTCGCTGAAAGCCAACGACTTTTTCAGCGGCGGTACGCAGTGATCGAGAAATGTGCTCCCAGTGCTCGCAAATTCCGGTTTCTTGAGAAGTGCTCTCAGTGAGCAGGTGTGAGAGTCGAGTGGTGAAGTTTGCAGCTGTCTGTTGCGATTGCAGCTTTCCGACGTCAAGCTTTCGCTGTGTATTTACACGCACGTTTTTTGATGCACAGAGGCGTATGCGCATCTTGGCTGCGACAAGATAATGATCCGAGTCGATGTTCGGTCCTCGGAGTGTACGTACGTCTAATATACTGGAAGCATGCCTTCCGTCTATCGCAATGTGATCGATTTGGTTTCGCGTTTTTCGATCTGGAGACAGCCACGTAGCCAAGTGTATTTTTTTATGCTGAAACCTGGTGCTACAGACCACCATGTTTCGGGCCCCGGCAAAGTCGATCAGTCTCAGTCCTTTGGCGGAGGTTTCGTCGTGGAGACTGAATTTTCCGACAGTGTGACCAAAGATCCCTTCCTTTCCCACCCTGGCATTGAAGTCACCAAGCACGATCTTGATATCGTGACGGGGGCAGCGCTCGTAAGTGCGTTCTAAGCGCTCGTAGAAGTGATCCTTGATCACATCGTCCTTCTCTTCTGTCGGTGCGTGGGCACAAATCAGCGAGATGTTGAAAAATCTCGCTTTGATGCGAATCGTGGCGAGACGCTCGTCTACTGGAGTGAACGACAGTACTTGGCGACGAAGCCTCTCTCCCACCACAAATCCAACACCGAACTTGCGCTCCTTTACATGGCAGCTGTAGTAGATGTCGCAAGGCCCAACGGGTTTCTTGCCTTGCCCCGTCCATTTCATTTCTTGGATGGCGGTGATGTCAGCCCTTACTCTTACGAGGACATCAGCCAGCCAGGCAGCGGCACCTTCCCCATTAAGGGTTCGGACATTCCAGGTGCATGCCCTTAAATCGTAGTCCTTAAAACATTGCTTGTGGTCGTCATCAAAAAAGGGAGATCTCATCCGAGGCACATTGAAATTTTTCATTGGGTATAGTTTTTTACGTCGAGGGCGCGATTTCGGTAGGTTTCTACCAGAACTTTAACTGTCTCATCCGTGTAGGATTCAGTTTTTATTTTGTGGATTATTAGGGAGAATTGAAGGTTCACTTTGGCGTAAAATTCATCAATTCTCATCCCTTATTGCTGTAGTTGGTGCAATTGATGCTCTAGCGTGCGAACATCCCTCTTATCTGCATAGTGCAGGGAAAGACACTCTTTAATCTTTGACCAATTGCTGTAAAATATGTTGCATGAAATAAGTGCTGCATCCGCTGCACCCCGAACCTTCTGTCTTACATGTTGGAGAATTACGCGATAGAGAGGTCTCCCTTCCATGACCTCAAAGTCTGAAAGGATCACCTCAACAGAGTGTACCCAGGAAATATACTGGACGGGATTATCGTCGAATACCAGTAATTCCTTTACGCAGTCGGGGAGCCTACTGATATCCCTGATGTCTGCTTCTGTTGCAGGGGCTTGGGCCACCACTTCTTCGGTAGCCTCAGCTGTTCCCCCAGCTGCGATTACGGTCATAAAGTTAGTCGCATCAATGAGCGCCACACGCCTTACTAAAGTATTAATTTTGTCCAGAAGGGCATTAACAGCCCCAGCCAAATTTGTGACCGTAGCCCTTAGGTTCTCCATTCTGGAAATAAGTGAAAAGAAAAATGTTTTACTAAGTTTACTTACAAAATCAAAATAATTGGCATCTGGTGGTATGCGTAGCTCTCTATCGTTTACTCCTTCTATTTAAAAGGTTATCTTTCCAATGCAGTTGGCACCTCGACACCTTGCTCCGTTTGCGAGGATTAAATATCTTTTAACTTTTTGTTTCACTTTAGCGCTATGCTCCGTTTGGATTATTAAATATGTCCTTTCGATTTTACTTAAGAAGCACTCTTTTTTTGAGCACACCACGTTTTTTACTTACCTCACTGTTATGTTTCTATATCGTTAAATTTTATCTCTAATCCTTTTTCTTAGTTCCACTGTTTTTTTCTAATTCTACTTTTTAGTTCCACTGTTTTTTTCACTCCTGGTCACTGCTGGGGTGCCAGTTAAGGACTCTTGGTCCTTGAGTTATAAAAAAATAAGAGAGAATAAATACAAGAACACAATTATTTAAATTAAGAACAACTTTATTTAAAACTATTTTAATCTAACTAGATTGTTTCCCGTCCCGAACTCGACTGCCTGCTCTGCCGCAATTACTGCCTTAAATAACCAGTTCTCCAGCAGCGACGCATTTCTTGCATAACTTGTTTGTAGCCCGTTGTCTGAGAATGCAGAAGCCAGTTGTTTCCCACAGGTGCCATATGCGTTGCAATCATTTCACAATCGTGTGAAATAAAATTATGCTGACAATGCGTCTGGAGTATTACCGTAGCATAAGTATCCGTGTAGGTATTAGTCGCTGGTATTAGCCTTGGCCTTGACTAAGGTGTTGGGTTGCAATGTGTGAAACAGAATTGTAGTTATTGGGCGGCACGTGTAAGCTGGCCGTGGGAGCGTCGCAGTAAGTGCGGCCGGTGGGTGTTAACTTACATATGTACATCCAATTTCTTTTTATTTCGACGGAAATATCACAGCGAACATTTGGAATCATGCATGAGTGACTAAGGAGTCTTATTTCGGAGCAATTATGCTCATAATGAGCTCATTTGAGAGTCAAAGCTCAATATGAGAAAGAGAGTATATCATATCTTAAATCTATACACCAAATGAGCCCGAGTGTCATGCTCTGGACTCATATGGCTCATATTTGTTCGTACAAAACACATGAATATGGGTAGAAGTTTACCCACAAGGTCAGATAACACAGTGTTACAACAAAAAAAGTCGCATGAACCTTTCGAGTCGCATGATAGAGGTCATTGGTATGGCCGAATACAACACGAAATCGTGTTCCATAAATTTTTAACACTCTCAAATTTTTGATTTATGTCCCAAAAACTGTTTTTTCGGTATTTTTGTTGTTGTAGCGGTTATCATGTTTTCATGTTTTTTTTATTATTTATTTATGTTTTTTCGTGTTTTAGGTCATTTGAAAATTTCTAAATCGGTAATTTCTTAACCGATTTTAGATTTTCAAACGGATTTTGGAAGTAAAATGTCCGTGCTTTTCGAACATATAAATGATTTTGCCCGTCCAACAAAATAAAAGTTAAACTTTTTCACCTAAATCTGAAACTTTTTAATTTTTTCTGCATTTTTGCATATTCAACACAATTTTGCATCAACAATTTGAAAACATAAAATATTTAGGTTAATATAGTACATTGTGAAAAAATACAAGTGAAAAATCTTAGCCCATAGATGTCAAAATTCGGCACAGCTGAGATCACCTGATGTGGCAATTCACAGCGTTCTTGTGTCATTCACTGGGCGAATTTCTATGTTTGACAATTAATATTGGCTATTTGTGACATTTCATATGAGCCGCCGCCATCTTTAATTAGAAGACTTCTCACTTGTATTAATTCACAATGATATAGTCTTTAAGTACATTCGATTACTATCAAAACAAGCGTTCATTTATCAAAATTGACCAAAATTTTTCATTCTTTTTGTCTATTTTAACAATATTACATCACATTACGTGTAGCAAGCATTCTTTGTTCATATGCATTCCACATACAGTTAAAATACATCATTCTTTTACTAGTATCATTCAA